>JARFIY010000195.1:7500000-8750000 GCA_036346155.1 Sinelater perroti
TTTGGTATGTTAATTTATTTGTTGATTTTCCAAAATAATGTGCAGTTTAATAGAAAACAAGGGTCTACAATTAAGAAACCAACCGAGTTAAAACAGGGTTATTGTTATATATACCAGACAAGATGAAAGCAGTATACAACATTTACTTATCAAAAACAAATACTGTAAGGGAAAAATATTATGTTTGTATTGTAAAAGAAATTACCAAACAGAATAACGTAATAGTTACAAAATTATAGATATACTTAATTTATTGTTTTATTTTAAATCTGGTTTAAAAAAAAAATTTAAAGTTAAGCTCTGTCAGGCTTGTCTGTGCAACATAATTGTCTTTTTTTCCTTACTAGTGAGGTATTTTTGTGTTCAGCTAATGATACAATAGAACATGCATCAGTTGCTGTTACTAACATGCAGCGTTAACTATTTTATCGGGTGTAAGCAATTCATAGTGTACATGGCAATATCTTCTTGATGTAGATATTCAGTAGTTGTACGGTACTGTATAAAGCATTGATTATCACCTTTTCGAATTATCATAGAGAATTTATTTTCTGTCGTAGGTCACAATGCGGTGCAGAAAATCTTTCTTTTTGAACCTGGAAACCAACAACATAGCAATATTATAACGACTACCTTCCAGTTCATGTGGACAATTAGAACTGATTGACTGAAATTAAAGATAGAGAATAAAGTTGCACATCTAATTTTTTTGTTTATTTTCTGTAGTAATATGCAGTTTATAAACTATTTTATTTGATGTCTTACAATGGTAAGAAAATGGAACATTAAAAGTGCTAGTTCGTTAATCTCAGAACATAAACAAATTACATATAAATATATAACAGTGCTTTGGTTGCTATCTAAAGAATAATTCTTAAAAAACTATTTTAAGATTCTCCAAAACGTGGTCTAAATTATTAGTAAAATTGTTTTAAACTTTACTTACTTAGTAAATATTTAATAATTGTATTACAATTCTGCAATTTGCGTTCAAAAGTGGGAAAATTAAAGTTAGCTTACAATAATATTTCACCATCTTTAAGGTAGTTTAAATAAAAAAAATATATGGAACGGTTTACTGCAGGAATTGGAGTTCCATCTCTTATAAAGTAAATTTTTTTTTTTAATTTAAGCATAAATAAAATTTCTTGCAGATTAATTTCCAATGGGAGATTCTAATTTTTTTGTTACTCTAAAAGACAAAATGCAATAAATAAGAAAAAGCGCTTATTGCACCTACGTAACAATTAGAACAGGTTATACATTGAATCGGTAGCAGTTACATAAATCGCCCATAAATATTTTGGTGTCAGGAAGTCGTCGAATGTAAGGTCTCTCTTCAACTTTGTAGTTTAGTTTTGTCTCTAATGTTCAGGAATAATTGCATATACATTAATTTGAACAATTACAAAATACTGCAAATGCTTGTATTTCAGTGCTTGAACATGTGACCAAAGACAATTGGCATACGGAATTTCACACACGTTTTAAGCGAATACCGAAGTCTATATATTGAAACGAAGAATATTTACATTCTAAATAGACTATTTATGTATTTCAAAATGTGCAGATGTATTTTAATGGATTTACTAGCACAACCTTTCAACTGAGTGCCAAAATGGGTTTTATTACTGTATTGCAAACTGCGATTTTGATGTCTGTTTCTTCTAGTTTAGTTACATTATATAGTTCTACATATCACACTAACAAAGTTTTTTAAATATTTATATATGTTGTTAATGCAAAATAAATGTATATTTATCCGAAAACTAGCTATACTGACCCTGATAAAAAACAAACAGAGAAGATATAGAGAGATACTGAATTGGAAATGTCAAATGTCAAAATATTTAAGTGGTACGCCCATGTTCGGTCAATGAATGAAGAAAGTTGACACATAGTGTTAAAATATTCATCACTTTTTGTTTCTTGCTAGCTAACAGAATTAATACTTACAGCGTTATATATTATTTGATTGCAAACATATAAGGCGAAATTATATGAAACATATAATAATTAGAAACTGTAATTCGTAGTTGATTCATATCGTCAGTGTTAATTGAACTCAAAGTTCTTGAAGTAGTTTTTATTTGAATCATATGTGGATGTTTTCTTTTTTTTTAATTGTTGCTATTATTGCTGTTAGAAGGTAGTCATGTGTGTGTGTGTTTTGTTAATTTATGCTAATTCTCAACTCATAGTAGGTTTGTCTGTTACGTATAAACCAGATATCATACGACATACGGAGAATTTTGTTTTAAAATATTTGCTATTTTTTAATTTGTCTTGGATCTTGTACTCCAAACTTGACTAGTGTGTGTGTTTTAAGATTATGTGATATTTACAGGTTAGTTTTATTAAGTTTTATTTAATGATTCTATTGTAAATTTTAAATGTAAAAAATTGCTGTACATTTTGGGGTTAATTGTTATATATCATTTTTAATCAGTTGTTAAGTGAGTATATTACCGTTTATAAGGATTTAACGACCATCCCTAGGTCTTAATTTTGCATTAAAATAGCTATGTCATCGTCACATACAGATTAGTTTACAATGTATCGAATGATGTTCATCCAGTAAGGCGTTGAGGCGTTTAAGAATTACTTAAAGAAATTAGATAGTATAGGCACTAGACATACATATGGGATGATAAGAATTAATTATTGTTTTTTTATTTCCAAGTTTGCAAACGTTATGACATACGCACGTTTTTTTTGCTACATAAAAATCTTCTAATATTAAATAGCTACTTGAGTACTTTTTTGTTAAATTTTTAAAAACCTAACTTTAGTAAAATCGTGTACTATAACATTTTTAGTTGCAAAATCTTATAAAATTATTGATTTAATGGACTTGTTATTAGTTTTCAGTTATGATTGGTAAGTTTTTTTTATGTATAAAGTCACTTGATATATATAGAGTCTGTTTATATCTAAAAATTTTAGTTTCAATACAGTCAAAGTATCCTGCAAAATTTCATAAATTTTTACCTTTAGAGTAAATGTTACTTGGTGTTTTAATAGTAGATATTTTTTCAAATTATTTGATCTTTTGAGAACTTGTCATATATTTGTGCTATTTGGTTTACCAGTTCCAACGCTTTTTCTAATTAACTTTTGTAAAGTTACATTTTGCAAAGTATAAAATAAAGATAAATTTATGGGATTTTAAATAATTAGCATTCATTTGAGGGTTTTGCATTTTTAATGTTTTAATTAACTTTTTTTAATTCTAGATGGATAAAGCTGAGCTTTGAATCCTTATACGATATTGCTGGAAGTAACAACTTCATCAAGAAAAGCAGAAAAGAAATTTGTAATGCTAAATGTAGAGAAACAGTGAGTTTCAAAACCGTGGCGATCTTGATCTTGAAGATCAGCCACATTCTAACCGGCCATCCAATCTGGATAACCGAAGATTGCAAACTGCTTTATTTAAAGAGCTTGTAGTCAACAAAAAAATTAATGCAGTTATCTTCAGTAGCTTAACTTTGGCTACAAGAAACCCCAATAAGATTCATACAAGTTGACCAAAATACAAACCAATCAGCGAGTTGAAATTTGTTGCCAGTTGCTCAAAAATTTATTAAACGATCGATTTTGAAGTGAAACTGTCTATATCGAACTTTATTGCCAATCACTGGACCGTATCTATGACAAGCTAAAGACGAACTATAAAAAATTATTTCGATGAAACCACGTGTTGTTCCAATAAAACCATTTTAAGAAAAACAAGGGGAAATTTGAAAAGCTGGATTGCGTCGAAGTCCTGCTACACCCATCTTGCATTCTACGATAGACGCTGCTCCATCCGATTCAGGCTTCTATCTCTCACTGGAGCACTTCTTGTACGGTCGTTAGCTCGAAGCTTTTGATAAATTTGAAGAAACTTCTCAGGATTACTCCGATTGAGAGTGCACTTCAATCAGATTCGGATGCTTGCAAAGCCATGACATGTAGTAAAGAATTTTAGCCTTTATTTTGCAAAATGGTTATTCTTTGTCCACAAAAATAAGATTTTTCGCCAATGTGACAAAATTTTCTTCTTAACTTAGTACATAGGATATCACGTACAATTTTAAACAATTTAATTTGTGAGAGCAACAGGATAATTATAATAATAAGAATAATGTCCCGTAATAGGCCACAAAAGCCCTTTGGGGTCGTAACAGGATAGGTCTGTTACAATCTAAAGCCTACGTACACAAGAGTAGTAACGTGGCTAGCACTACGTACTGACCGCCTATTATTACCCCAGAATTTTAGTTCCAGGTACTCATTTATTGCAGCCTCAGTTGAGCTGGACTGTAAAAATGCCAGTGATCGAATGGGCGAGAGTGGGATTCAAACCCGCATCTCTAGGTTTTGCAGTCTAGCGAAATATCCACTAGACCACTAGATGGCTCTAATTAGAATAATTATTTATTTAAAAAATTGTAGAATTATGTTAATACTGACAGACTGGGAGGCAAGAGAATTTCGTATAGTGATTTAGTTGATCTAGGTGAAATTATTTTAAGTGAATTGAGAGTAGTTTATACTTGTACTCCTTCTTGATTGTTGACAAAGTGCATTATTAGTTTACATTGTTTCTGAAGATTTAAATTTTTTAAATATTGGTATACTTTTAAGTGCATGCATTTGGAAAATGGTTTTCTTAATATTTGACACGTCTAGTATGACGAGATATTCGACATTTGTGACGCTAAAGTATGTTATTAGGCTTCAACCGTAAGTACAAAATAAAAAATTGTGCTAACTTTGAATATCTCTTTTGGCTGTTTCATTTGCTATTAAGATTACTGCACAGAGAGGTCTTGCATGTTTAATATAAAAACGTAAATACCTTTGTGCTGGAAGTGGTTTAATAATTTTATGTTCAGTATGTTTATATAGGAATATCGTTTATAATTATCAATAAGGGTTTAATTAAAAAGCCTTAGTCATCGCTAAATGTTAAATTGACTTTACAATACTTAGTGCTGTTGTAAATTTCTTATCTTCCGTCAATTTTTTAAAGTTTTTTATAATTTTTAATTGTTTATCTGTATAAAGGTGGATGAAATTTTAAAAGATATTTCATTATTTGAGTTGGGATTTATGTTTCAATAGTGTGGGTTTTTAAAATGCCTATAGATAGATAGTTACCATAGAAGTGGACCTTCTACAGATGTATCGTTTTATAACTTTTTTAGCAGGAAACGAATGATTCCAAAAATTTCAACTGCCAATATGATCAGCTTCGCTTTAGTAGAGTAGCTGTTCAAGGTAACTACAAGGTATAGTATACATAAGTTGCCAAAATGTAGTTTGGTTCTTAGAACCATCTGTGTAGTGCCATTCTCGTGACAAATTGTTAAAAAGGTGTGACAAAAAATCACATAATCTAAACACGTGTAAATAATAGTTGAATCTATTGGCCAAGCCACACACTCAATTTTAGTTGTGAAACGTTTCAATATAAATTAATATTATACATTTTGTGAAACTACAGATGCCATGCACATTAAGATTGTTTCGAATAATTGTGGCGTGACCACGACACTACTCAATTTAAACATATGTACTTTAATTTTGGGCGAAACCCAATACAGGATAAAGCTTATTCTCGTGTAGTCAAAGTTTAAAAACTTTGAAAAGTAATGTAATCGAAGTATTGTTCCTTCCTAGTTGTAAAAGGTGTCCCAAAATTAACGCAAGATTTGAATTAAATAGAAAACACAGTTTTTAGTCTTTTGATTGTAATCTTTTTATTGAATCATAAAGTACATAGGATAGGGTTATTTATGGAATAACACATCGGGCAAATGGCCTCCACGGCTTTGCATACACATACGCATTCGTTTGTCGAAATATTCCATGACCATTCTGCATAAATGTGGCTGAATTTCGTTGATGCAACGTTGAATCTCCTCCTTTAATGCACGCGTGGTTGTGGGCAGTAATTGAAGTGTTTCACGGGCTGTATGGCATGTGGCACCGTTTTGTTAAAACCACATATTGGCCACATCAATATCATCCAATTTCGGCAAAAATAACTGTGTTATCATGTCGCGATATCGAGCACCAGTAACAGTCACTGCTTGACCAGCCTCATTTTCAAAAAAGTCTGGTCCAATTATGCCTCCAGCCCAAAATCCACACCAAACAGTGACACGTTGTGGATGCATTTGTTTTTCGACAATCACATGTGGGTTCTCAAAACCCCAAAAGCGGCAATTTTGGCGATTAGCAAACCCATCAAGGTGAAAATGTGCTTCGTCGCTTATGATGATTTTCATTCGAAAAATCAGCATCCATTTGTTGATGCTCAATAATCCATTCAACAAACTCTCTTCGCTGTGCATGGTCATTAGGCTTCAGTTGTTGTGTTAATTGAATTTTGTAAGCATGGAGACAGATCTTTAGTGAGTATACGCTGTAGAGAGCTTCTTGAAATTTGCAATTCTTGTCCACGACGCCGAATTGAGGTTCCTGGATTGTCACCGACACTCTTACGCACTGCTTCGATGTTGACATTTGAACGACTTGTTTTTGGACGACCAGTGTGTTTGGCGTCTCCAACGGTTCCTGTCTCTCGGAATTTTTCAATTAATCTCTTTACAGTTGACGAAATTAAAACATTATTCCGACCATATTTTGTATGAAATTTTCGATCAGCAGCCGCCAAGCTTTCATTATTTTTGAAATATTGTTTAATAATGAAGACACGTTGTTCTATCGTGTAACGCTCCATTTTTACTAACCCTAAACTGCCAGCTGTCGATTTGTTTTTGTTTTAGGGTTGTCAACACTTTACTGCATAAATGGCGGTAAATTTAAATCTTGCGTTAATTCTGGGAAAACCTTTAGATGTAATTTACCTTTACCACCAAATTACCATTTATTCTACTTAATAATCCACTTTTTTGTGGTAGCCATTTAAAAAAGTAAGAATTAGAAATTGCGATGCAAGGATTTATTGTTCTTAAAGGTAAATCATGGTATACCTGTGAAATACATTTTGAAAATTAATCTTATACATTGTTACTTTCCTTATCCTATAATAAGGAAAGTAATGCAATCGGCGAAAATTTGACCTACCCACTTTTTTACATTTCTGGACGAAATATAATCTCAGGACACCAAAAAAGTTGGTTTAAGCCATTGGTTCGTGTGTGTGTGTTAGTGTGTGTGTGTGTGTCTGTCGGTCTGTCAGTAAACAGGATATTTCGAGAACCGTAAGAGCTACAGACTTGAAATTTGGTATGCAAATTACTTGTAGGCAGGGGGTGCAGTGCGAAGCTTTTGGTAAAAATCGGCCGAATCGTTTAGTCGCAAAGTCGTAAAATTGGCCGGAAAGCGGTCGAAGATACAAAAAATTTATGAGAATAAAAATGATTTGTTATCATGAGATAAACATGAATTTAAAATAAAAGTTAATAAAATAAGAATTCGAAAAAAATTGAAGCTCAGGATTTTTAATATACCGGGTGTTCATAAAATGTTTTGGGGAAATTGATATTATCGGATAGATCAGATTTTTTGATCCGAGCTCAAATAAATAAGTTATAGCCGATTAAAAATTAATTAAATGGACCAATCACAGCGCGCTCGGGGAGCTACCGGGCCGACTGCGGGAGGACGGGGGGAGCGCTTGGCCGCTAGGAGGGAGCACGCAGGCGATAATTGCGAAGGCTGTGCTATCGAGCTCGCACGGTTACCTTCAGTGACGTAGCAAAATTTTAAGTACAAGTCAATTATTGTCTTGTACTGTTTATTTTAATCAGCTTTCTAGTGTTGGACTCGCGCCTCGTCCTTTTTTAAAATAACAAGTTCCGAGACGATGGACCCGGTATAATCAATCTTATAATATAATTGTCTTATCTCCCTAATTTTCTTTCTTTGTTTCTTTCTAAACTTATAATTCTATCTCCTCCTAGACGCTTCAACCGATTTCTTTGAAACTTGCACACTACATTTACAACTATATTTGTAATTCGGCGCAAAAAATCAGCCTTCTAACTTTAACCGCTTTTGAATTATTTAAATATTTTGATTACAAGGGAAATTCCTCCCAATGTTTCTATTGCTTGTAGTGTTAAATGTACGCAAAACATGTGGAATGTTCTACACGACTGCCTGGCGTCTAGATCAGGCTTCGTCGACGAAGCCTGCGGGGTTCTCTGGTATATAATAATAGGATAAGGAAAGTCGTGTGATGTTCACACCAGATTTTTATTATTAAATTTTCAATTATATTAATATGAACTTTAAAAAGCACCCTCTTATGTTTATGTTTATTGAATTTAAATAACAGATTTGCATGGGTAAATAAAATATCTGATATTTTTTTCTTAAAATTTACCATTATATTTATGAGATTAGAATTAATTAATATTTAATAACTATTTGAGACAGAACTGTTATTGTTTTATTTATTAATAATAGTTCAAAAATAAATCTCACATTGCGACATGAAAAATTATTAGGTAATTAGTATTTAGTTATATTTTTCATGTTTCTAAATATATTACTGGAAAAAAGGCAATTAATAAAAATTGAAAACGGACCGCGCTTTGTTAATAAACATAATAACGAGGGAACTTCATTCATGCCAACAAGTCTAAACGTAGCTGCGCTGGCAGAATTTGTTGCCGCCGAGAATTTCGCGTTTTTGACGAAGCTCAAAAGTTATTATTCATTTACGTCACTGATGTCATACTTGTCACTTTTGAGAGCCCAGCAGGCATTACACAAAATGTATTCCATTGTGTACATTCATTTCCACACGCAAAATCGTTCAGCGCAAAACGGCTCGCAACAAAACATCTACTTTGTCATTGTCCACTGACCGTAATTCCAACAAGTGGAATAAAAGAGTTACATTTTATGTGCGCTAAATATCCCGGTGTCCGCAAAAACGAGCATACATTTCGGAGGCGAAAAATGCGGTGCAAATAATGTGCTCTGTCCAATTAAACAGAGATCGGTCATAGCACGTCATCAGCGTCGGTAGATTCAACCCTTCAATACGAGCCGAAGCAGCTGCAAATTAAACAGTGCTGCATTGCTAACGAGCATAGAGAGGGTTAATTTCTCTGTAATTAAGTTGCACATTCTCGTTATACTTCCTTCTCCGTAATGTATGGGTTTAATTGGACGGAGACAGCGACCGCTCGCTTTGTAAGGGCGCCAACGTGGACCAAAAGAATAAAACGAAATTTATATGTCGGCCAGCAATATGGCGGCCTGCTAATCGAAGCTGTTCCTATTTTGTTAAGTTGCGAGCCTGCTGTGGTCAAAGGAATGCCACTGGCAACACCTGTGACCGCTTTCCGTTCGACAGGATTCATTAGAGCGTGTTCCACGTTATTATAGGGCCCTCATAGACAGCTCCACACGCTTGACACGTCAGCGCGCCGAATTTACGGCATTCACTGCGAAAACTTACTTACGACTTCATCGATTTAATTAAACTTTAATATGAAGCAAGTTGGGAGTACTTCAGATGTGCACTCGTCCTTTGAGCGCCATCGGGCTGCAGCGATATTGAATTTCAAACTGCATATTCGAATTTCCACGGAAATGCACCCTTGGACTTGCAGCGCAGAGGGATTATTTAAAAATAGAAACTCGATTCGCAGTTGAGCTGAAATAACGGAAGTGCTTAAATCGGAAATGACGGCTGTGCACGGCATTCATAATGAACATATTAAAAATGCAGCGAGTATCCAGCGTTGCAGCGAATGCTTTCACAGAAAGCTCTGAAATAGCCGTGCGCTTCCTACATGCATTTGTAGAGCGGGCTCGAATAAAACGGCGAAACAATGCGTTTTACTTGCCGATGCTTTATTAGGCCACGCTGCGTTAACAGTACTCTGCTTCGTCCTTTTTCAAAGCACAGACCTGCACAGCTAATAAAAGCTGAAACAACCGGATTAAATGATTTTAACCTATGTGTACTTAGAACGTACAATACCGATGGAAACGGAATATTCAAGGATTCAGAAATTTGTACGGGGGTTGTACAGAATTTTTTATATAATTTCTTTGGACCTTAAAACATGCATTTTATTTGATTTGGCGCATAATGGCAGTTTTCTTAATAAATATTAAATTCTGCTAATCGAAGAATTTTTGCATTTAGTAATAAGAAATGATAATCGTATCAGTGTTGTATTTTATAGTTCCAAGAATATTTTTTTGGGGTTTGTTCGTTCGGGATGTTCTAGCTATCTCAATGCGTTGTTTTATTTCCTTTAAATGATCCCATGGATTGTTAATGTTTGTATTGAGGTAAGTATAACTAGTTACTTTTGTTACTGGTTGTTGGTTTAACAGAAGTTGTCCAGGGGGAATTTTGTCTTTACTTATAGCCATATATTTTGTTCTTGTAACGTTGAAGTCGATGCCGTATTAGCTACACGTTGTACTAGTGTTTGTAGTCCATATAAACTGTCCGCAAAGATAACTGTATCGCCCGCATGTCTAATGTTATTCAGGCGCACACCGTTTATTAGTATCTTCCAAGGCTGATTCCATCATTTCTTCTCAGTAGACATTCAAAAGCAGGAAAGACAGTACACACCCCTGTCTCACGTCTCATAGTGTTGCCGCTTTTTCTGTTAACTCGTTTTCAATCTTAATATTAGCTGTTTGAGTATAGCACAGGTTTCTAATAATTCCAAGATCTTTATTATCCAGACCTATTACTTTTAATATTGACATTAATTTATTATGTCTCACTCTGTCGAACGCTTTGCTGTAGTCAACAAAGCATATGTGCACTGTGCAATGGACATCTCTGCATTGCGGAATTCACACCTGAATTGAAAAAAGGCTTTTCTCTTACCTATTGCTTGACAAAAACCAAATTGAATGCATGTTTTTAAAATATGGCTCATTAGACTTATTATTCTATGTTCATCGCATTAGGCTTTTAGGAGAGTTACAAAGTTACGACCGTAATCAGTGGAATTCTTGGAATTTTACCACTGTTATAAATGTTATTGAATGTTGAAGTAAGCTATTTTATACTATCATCAACTTTGAAACTCAGGATTTATGTTGTCTGGCCCTATTGATTTATCTCATTTAATTTTTTTGTGATGTCTTTTCCTTTATCATTTATAGGTGTCCCAGTATCGCATTCTATTGTAAATGTTGCCGCATTGCTATCGTTTTTAAATGTTTTTTTTTGTATATACTTGCTGTTTATCAATAATCACGTTTTCGTTGTCACCCGTTAAGCATGTTAATTTCTTTGGTCTAAAAAGCCCTATCGCTTATCTGAGTTTTTTATGGAGATTAAAGAAATCGTTTTTATTTTCTAGGTTTTCTCTTTCTAGACGTTGGTTTTTAAACCACTGGTTTTTTTCCTTAATAGCTTTTTTTTCTCTGTTAATTCTGTTATACGCCACTTTATTTTTCATTTGCTTTTCTTTCTTTTCCATTATTTTCAGTATTTTATCAGTCATCCACATTTTACTTTTTAGCATCTTAATCTGGACCAGTTTCTATTTTGATACTGGTTATTTGATTTATTTTTAGTTTAATGTGATGTTGTATTTGATTGTTTTTTATTTGTCTTATGTCATTTTTGTTGATTTTGTTGGTTTGATTTTTTTTTAAATCTAAGAATTGTTGTGCAAATGACTGAGTTGTAATCCGATTTAATGTCAGCTCCAAGATATGTCCTTATTGATAGTACTGCATTTCTAAATTGTTTGTTTATAATATAATATATTTGGTTTCTAATTACTAGTTGTTCGTCTATTGCAAATGTATAGGGTTTGTATAAAAAGTGTCGGAAAAAGTATCGAAAAATATAGTTATTTGAAATATTGCTACAACACCTCAAAAGTCTTCATCGTACATCCCTTAATCGTCGACACACTTTTGCAGCGGCTTTTACGCGACTCGAAAGCTCTCTGGTAGGCGGGTTCCGGAACGTCTTTAAGGGTACGAGTGCAAACTACTTTGACGGCATTTAGAGTTCCATAGTAGTGTTCTTAAGGAAGGATTTTACTTTTGGGAATAGGAAATACTCTGCTGCTCTCAAGTTGAAACTGTAAGGGGGTTGGAAAATTGTCGAAAAAGCCAGGGTCTTCTTCAACGCGTTGCAGAAGGTCTTCGCAATCAGACACATCAAATCACCAAATCTTCAGTGATAATGCTATGCACTGTCACCTTATCAATGCCAATTTCATCTGCGACCATGTGCCTACTTAACCGACGGTCTGAATTCAGCACTTCACACACACGTTGCACCTTGTCGTCGGTTTTTAAGGTCAACGGCCGCCTAGCGTGAGGCTTGTCCTCCACACTCTTTCGGTCATATAATAACTGCAGTTTGCGACATGCTTTTATCTTTTAACACTTGGCAAATTATGCCCAACGTCCCCGTAGCCGATTTCCCCAGTTGAACACAAAATTTGATAGCGTACTGCCGTTCAATAGTCCGCTGCTTTTTGCGCTTGCACCGAGTTACTTGACACTAAAAACACGATCTAGATTGAAAAAATGCTTGCAGACGTCTGGCGCTTAGCGCGTATTGAAGGTCACATCCCTCACTATCAAATATGAGTGATACGAGCGAGCTTTGACGTACAGTTACGTCAGGAAAAATTATTCCCGGTACTTTTTATGCAAACCTTGTATGTATTCAATTGTCGCGTTTGTTGCGTTTGCCCAGACCGAATGAGCCTATTATATCTTCACTCCTACCCTCACCGATCTTGGCGTTAAAGTCTCCCATAACTAGTGTTATGTTCTTTTTGGGAATCTTCCTTACCACATTTATTAGGTCATCATAGCACAGTTCAATATTTTTTTTATTTATCGCTAATAGATGCGCAAACCTAAATAATGTTGATTTCTTATGGGGATAGAGTTTAATTGAATAAGAATTATTATCTTTGAGATTGTAGTAAAGTTTATAACCTGTTTGTGTAATCCATTTGTATTTTCTGAATAATACATGTGGTGATTCATTATTTGGCAGTCTACTGAATTTGTCCAGAGCATCTCACCAATGCCCATCAAGTCTACCGACAACCTTTCCATTTAATTCATTGCATTGTGAATCTTGCGTGCTTCATACAATGTTTTGATTCTAGGTACCAATTTTATACGACATGCTGTTGTTGGTTTTACAAGATTCATTTTTCACAAGTATTTTGTTTGATGACAATCTGCGAGGACCTATGGTCTTCTTACCGACTCTTGATTTACCATAAATAGTAACTGAGTAAATTTTTTATTTAAAAGCCATATTGGTGATACTACATATATCCTTTGATATTTAATGTATTGGTTTCTTCTGTTTTAAAAGCGGTTTTTTTTACCCCAAGTACAAGACAGTGCCCTATCCTCTGTTTGCTCTTCCATCTACACTATGGTTGTTAGCAAAACAGGAGGGAGAATGCTTAATTAGGTGGTATTTGGTCGAGGGCTGCTTATTCAATATATTCGCAGCTAACAGTGTCTACTATCAGCCACCTGTGACCCCGCTAGTGACATATAGACCTAACATAATGTAACTGCTAAGCTTGTACTTTACACTGATAGCAATAAAATTCGTATTATTTCAATATTTAGCGTCGTATTCGGGAAAAACTTTTAAGGCTAATTTAGATCACATATATATATATATATATATATATATATATATATATATATATAATGTGCCATTAGAAAGTCCTATAATCAGATATACATCTAAAGAACATTTTTTGAAATATGCTATTTACATCATCAGTATTTTTGTAAGTTATTAATATGACCCATTTGTTTATTATTTGGTAGGCATGACACATAAGCAATTTAACTATATCCTTGTGCATTTTTTTGTTATTAGACCTGTCTTCTGCTATATAAAGCACTTGTCTTTTAAAAGTTTTATTGAAAATATTGCTTTAAGTTGGCTTAATCAGGAGTACACGTTGTATAAGTTTCGTGTAAATGATAAAATATTTTTTAAAATATTATTGTATTTTTAAAAAATAAACATATTTTTTAATCTAATAAATTTTGTTGGGGAGTATAATTTTTAGGAGTATAAGTATAGAATTGGGGAGTATAATTTATAGAAATGAGTAGCACCCACTTTTAACAAACTTTTTTTTGAACCGCTTTAAACCGCACCATCACGGATCGATAGTTTGGACAAAAGTAAGAAAAAACACCTCTTCGGGTCGACTCGCTATTCCAACTCCTTCATGGTCAAAATTGCGGTTGAAAAAGAAATTTTTTTTAAGATCTCAACTAGCTAGAGCTAGCGAGGTGCGGTTTTCGCCATTCGGTAGCCTAAAGTATATCTAGAACAACTCCGATACGGGTGTAACGGGAAAAAATACGGTATGCGACAGAAACGACTTCGAACAAAACTCTAAATTTCATTCGCTTGGCTACCCCCCTTCTGGGGCGGGTACCCTCACAAATTATTGATATTTTGCAGACATCTAAAAGGAGGTTCTTTTTGAAAAGTTTAATTAAAAACATATGACTGAGAGCGGCTCAATCGGGGCTTGGATGCGAAACATATTATTGAAAATACAATCGAGTACTCGTTTCATATTACCCTACTCTATTCTATTTGTCTCCATAGAAACTCATTTTACTTTTACTAAGCATTTCTCTGACAAACCTGGACTTGAAAATAAAGCACATTTAACTGAAACTGAAAATTTGACTGAAAGCATAAATGGATATTATTTATTCTTTTGAAGATTCTAGTAAAAATAATTTGTTGAACATGCGTCCGTTATACACGTTTCTTTATTATAGAGGAGTGTTTATAAATACTATAAATTGCCTACAAAATTTAAAAAACTTTTTTGTTTAAAAAAATTTTGCACATTAAATCTTTATTAATTTTATTAGTAATACATTTTTTTAATAATTTATACTGTCAAAAAATATAGTTATTACTAACTTTGTAGAAAACGCTTATCTAAAGCACAATTACAACTTAAAAATAAATATTATAGATACAAAACTGTTGCCTTTTTAAACTGTTTTATTACATTAACCATTACTTGTACGTGTAGTTAAGCAGTAATATGTGTTGATGTTAATATGCCTCTAATTAAGTTGCAAAAGAGATGTCTTGAAAATTTGAGAGGAAACAGACAAAAAGATGCCGCAGGTAAGATTCCAAACTACCAGCGAAAAGGCATCGGACGCCAGACGGACAGCCTTCTTATGGGCGCTGTTTATTTGAACAAGGTAAGTTTGAAAGTTGGCCTTTTAATATCTCTTTTTATATGCTCGTTATTTCCTTGGGGACGCACGCTGGACTCTTTAAACATTTCAGAGTGCTTGAGAAGACCAAATAGAAGGCAGTAAAAGGACACATGTTCCTATTCCGGGCCCAACGAGCTGGAAAACAGATCCTCTCATGCATAATGCAAGTCCTGGATCGCTGTTTTGACCGCGACCTCTGACCCGGGTCACTCTTGAGGTATACCATCGACACTCACTGCGCGCTAAAATCCCCCTATTTCAATTTAATCATTAATTTATAACTGAACGGAGCACAGACTGCTGCCAAATACGGGCACGTGCCGCAGCGTAGGTTTGTTTGTTTATTTTATTATTATATTTGTGCTTATGCCTAAAAAATAATTAAATGTAGGGTTGTTTACAAAAGCTTCCTTTATAGAATAAAGAGTTATAATCTGAACTATAACTTAGTACATTTAAGCCATTTTGAAGCATTTTACTATAAAACACTAATATTTTAATTATTCTATAAATTTCCATTAACTATAGAATCAGTTAAATGTAAGGTATGAACTAGTAGTAAGTTTCTGACATTTTACTTTAAATGTTTATCTTTAAGCTTCATAAAATAAAAATATATTTGCTAGAATGAGTTTTAAATAATTCTTCAAAGCGTCTGCCCTGAATTCTCGGATGTGATTTTAATAGTATGCAGGGGATAATGCAATAATAACGCTTTATAGGTATCAAGTGCCATAAAGCGCTTATCGGCAAAATTCATCGATGCTAAAAGTAATAAAATTTGCCTGGTCTGCTACAAGCACTGCCGTTACGCCACTATTTATAATTAAGTCTCATAAACTTAATTATTGCTGCACCACACTGCAGGTTGCTATTAAATCGTTATTAATTGTGGCATAAGTATACTCCTACATTTGCAAACAATGGAATGCCAATTTATTACTGTCAGTTCTATGTATTTCAAGTTCGGAGTGCCTCACTTAATGCCATCAAAGGTTACAAAGTGAAGCGTTTTGAATATCTGCATTGACAGCTGGAAAGCGACGACTTCTACCAAAATTACAATTTAATTAAACATCACACATAAATTCCGTTTAAGTTTATACAACAAATTTTCGAGTTGTTGCTAAGTGGTGTTGTAATTGCTACCTGGGTAAATTAAAATCGCTATTTTTTAAATGTAATATATTTATTACTTGTAAGAATAATATTTAAAGCATACAGAAGTAACCTTAAAGTTTTACGTATAAACTATTAAGACAATAGGATATATTTAATGTATAAATTAGGTGTAAAAAATTAAGCTCTGATAAAAAGCATTTTACTGAAAGACAACCGTTTGAGTTATAATTATGATCGTTCAAAAAGTTTTACTAAGTGTTTGAAATTGCTTGTTTCCACTTTTTCCTTTGACTCGTAGTTAAACAATTAGGGACAGTGGATGTGTAAAATTTTATTTATTTTATATATTTTTGTGTCTTTCTTGATTAGTAACGTGAAGGTTACAAATATATACAAAAAAAAAAAGCAATTTTAATTTTGGGAAGTCAAACCAATAATTTAACACCGCCCGCTCTTAGTATATTGGTCATTTGCACTGATTGCACATTTTATGACAACTTATTTTCAAACAGTAACATCACAACACTCGCAACTAACAAATAACAACCATAATGATGTTAACATTAGTAACGAGCATATATAATGTAATTATCTGTAGCATTAGGCGAAGAAAAAAAACATGAAATTTAAATGGACAAATACGTAAGCATCGAAAAATGTCAACACAGACAATAGGTTTAACATACTAACAAACAATAACACAAATAATCATACAAACAACAACCGATTTACGGTTATGGGCTAACTGATCATAATGCAATGACTAACAGTTTTTTAGAAGTCGTTAAAATAAACAATATTACACTACATCTCTGAGAAAACTGATGACTTACTTAAAAGAAGGGCAAATGATACATTCTACATATCAGATAAAAAAAATTTACATCCGCTCTTACCCAACGATGATAAGATAAATTATAAATATCAAACATCACAAATGTAATACATAATTTCTAAAGACTCGCTACTTTTTTTGTAAGGATGTTTTTAATCCCCAGTATTTTTGCAATATGAAAATCAAATTTAAACCTACCGAAAAAATATATAATTTAATGTACTAGATGTTAACCATATAGGCACACATACTGCGACACACCTTACTACTGTGTTAAATGTGACGAACCGTATAATACTAAAGTGTGCACTAAACTAACACGTCAACTAAGTGTACGTTAAGTAATAGGAATCGTTCAGAGAACTGTAAGGGTTGTAAAATCCAAGTACAATATCAAACAATAGAAGCTCCTATAGCTGCAAGTCATTAAATAAAATATTTCTCAAAGCATAATTATAACTACTCCAAGAGAGTGGGAGCAAATACGGAAAACATAGTTAGAATTTTTCTCACATCTCTAATAAATTTGAGACCATGTTACGTAACTGACGAACCAGAATAGTATGATAATAATAAAGTACTTTCCTTTCTAGTTAACAGGAGATCGCGTAACAGATAAATTCCTAACAATAGCACTTTATAATGCAAACGTTTTGACTTAACATCGTCTGAAGATTGAATTGTTTATAGAACTGCAAATAGTTGATATCATTGATATTCAACATTTATTTTTCCGAGAGAAGCTACTTTAAAATAGACAACTTTAATTTTTATTACACACTTGTAATAATAAATCAAAAAGTTGTACGTTTTGAAGTAAAAAACGTAAAAAACTTATATTCTGTCAACTGCAAATGTAATCATACACCTCAACCGCACATAAATGGTATCTTTCTCAATGTTCTGCCATTAAAGATCAATATTCTCGATTATTTGTAACATCGATTCATCGTTGTAGGTGTTCTTAAAGCTAAACACCTCCCATAGGTGTCTAGACATAACAATTAGGAAGCGCAAACTACAAAACCAATCATTATTGACAATAGTGGAAATTTAAGTAGCGATTAACTCACTAGCCCTCTGATGCTACCCGACTTGCTTGATTTTTTTAATCAAAGATTTTCTTAATCAGCTATACTGGCGTAAAATTCAATTTTGACCATTTTCAGTAGTAGCTAACTAAAGTAAAACTATTATTAAAAATTAGAAGAAACCATATCTATGCAATGAAAGCACTGATTCAGAGATGTTTAAAAGTAGTAACTAAATGAACTTACAATTATAGTCAGAAGAAAATATTAAAAACGCAACAGAAATTCTAACAAGCACAATTCCCAAAAACCGATAACTCTTTAGTAATAAACTATCGACAAGTAGTATAATATAAAATATCTGAAAAGAGAAATGCTAGAAAAGCATAACAACAAAGCAAACTTTTTGCTAACAAAAGAAGGCCAAATAGGTCTTCTTAGTAATTGGTTATACCAGGGATCCAGGGATAACTCCAGCAGAGCTAACGTGTTAGCTGAATACTTACATTCAACTTTGCAGCCGGATCGTGCTATAAATATCTCACAAATGACGCATAATCATTTTACTTTTGTAGAAGACTACAAAGAAATAAAATTATCAAATAAACAATTACTTGATTACAATTTATTAACAAAACCATTCATTGTAACTATTGCAGAATTATTTAATTTTGTCCTAAGAATCCATTGTTTTTCCATACGTTACAAATTTGAACAGGCCATGTTAATCCAAAAAAGTAGTAAACCTCCTACAGATATCAATTTTTATAGGCCAATAACAGTGTTGCCTGATTATCTAAACTACTCGGAAATTTTCTTATCTACCGTTTCAGAATCAGATCTAAAAGTTTTGAAATAATTCTGCAACATTAATTTAAATTTAGAGAGAGCCATTACACCCCCCCAAATAGGTTCACAGTCTTCAGTGAGACAGTATGCCGCGTTATATTTTGTCTATATGCCCAACATACCTTGTAATCAAAATATGATGGTAGCAACATTCACAAGCGACGTCTGAAGATTTTGTCAGATATCAGGACTCTGTTGGAGAGATCACTTATTCAAAAAAGGTCAGAATGTAGTATTAAATTGAAAAAGATATGTTGATCAAGTTACAAACCAAACCACTCATTTAACAGCAAACTTCTACTCTATTAAATCTTTCTTTTACGTACATGACATAATAATATGGACTTAAACATTAGCTAAAACCTCTGTCAGTAACCTGACATTATAAAATGGTAATAAAATGGGTTCAAGGAGAAATTAAAAACTATGTCACGCAGTATGTAACGCGTTTGTGTAGGTACAATAATCAAGACTTAAACAGAAGATTAATTTGTATTTTCAATATGTATATATGTATTTCAAAAAAAACACCGAAAGTGGCAAATCCATTTATTTCGCGTATTTTATATTACTTCGGCTTGATAACTTTTATCTAGGCTAGTTGCAAATAAAATAATGTTATTATATTCCTGCTTTGTACATTTTCTGTCTATTTGTCACATTTATATAAAAGTAGAATAAAAATAAGTTTTTGTTTACTATATACGTTTTCAAACGTCATGACACAAATAAATAAATATATGGCAGTTTACAATTAGTTTTGGTAACTTCATTAGCTATTTTTATGTATCAAAAATAAATTTAGTTAGTGAAGTATAAGTACCATAACTTATTTTAACATTAAAAGTTCTTTAACCACACAAGAAAATGTGCTGCATTTCGAGTTAAATAGCAATGATTTCTGCAAGGTCTGCCAATTTCAGCAATTATAGAAATAAATCATAAGTGCTAAATGCAGAATAATTTAAAGCAGCGATCGAGTTAGTTTGATTACAATAAACAATTACATAATTATTTGGTCATAAAAAAAGTATACTGCAGCATTCAAAATATAGTAAGCAAACGCTTAGTAAATATGACGAGGGTAAGTCTAAAGCAGTTTATATCATTATTGGTAACCAAAGTTACTTATATGAATTTAAACCTAAGTTGAAACAGCACTCGACACAACAGTGCTTTCAACAAATTCTAATTTAATTATGGTAAAGCAATTAAAATCTATCACGACTGATGCTTGAGAATATTACACAATACCATGCCCGCCATATGCTACCCAAAAGTGTTTTCACAAATGAAATTTGTTTGCACCGCAATAATGCGTCAAGCTATACGGCATATTATAAAACGAAAAGTTCTTTCTGACTACCTTTTATTTTTTGACTAAAGAATAAAATGCGTGAACGATCTGTAATTTCTAAACCTTGAAAAATCTTATTTTTGGAGCAAATTGAGAAGAGCGAAATTTTGTTATGAAAACTAATCTTCATGTATAAAGGCACTGAATTTATGGCCAAATATTTTAAAATGCAATAATCAAAACAACTTTAACTAGTGTAGTCATTTTTGATAACACACTTGACTGTAACAGAAACATTATTAAAAATTACCAATGAACTTCATTTTGTATTCGTATCTGTTGGATATTTTATATCAGTTTTTTTAATAATTTATTAAAATATTTTATTTTAATGAAAATCAAAACTGGTGGTAACTAAAAAGGGCATAGGCACCTTTTTCATTATTGTGGTTTTTTAATGAAGGGGGATAAGATTTTAGAATTGTTTATAAAGTTTATTTATCTTTAGTTGTTAGTACATATACACTATACATATAACTTAATTATAAATATGTAAAAAACTCAAAATTCACATGTTTCGTTTAAATAGTATAAATATATTTTGCAATATGCAATTCGATCGAACGCAGAAATTGCTATAAATTGCAAGTTGTGTTTATATTCTTAAGCTGAGTTATTCTAGACCCAACATTATGATTAAAAAGCTTTGTATCTAAATGTTCAGCAAATTATAGATGAACGTTGTGCTTAAATAAGCGCAAAATCTTTCACGGCCAATATTTTGAAACATCCTCTTAGATGTTCTTGGGTTGTTAAACCGTGTTCGAAGTTTGAAAACTTCTAGGTCCGATACACATTGGCTCTCCAGTCACGCTTCTCTCTCGACCTGCTCATTTTGCAATGTGTTCATGTTTTCGGCCAGGATCCAGTCTCAATCTGCTCAAGGTTGAACACACACTTTAAAAATATTTATCAAATACCATATACCTTATGGGATAGACTGCTGATCTTTCTTTGTTCAAAAAACCTGTTTACATTCTATTCAAAATATTTTCTTCCACAACTTTTTCTGAAGAAACAGAACGCGGGTGAAACATGTGATGAGCATGAGCGGAAATCTAAGCACTTGAATTTAAAAATTATATTAAAATATTGAACTGACGCAATTGTAACGTTTGCAAAGAAACAACTTGTGTAAGGCCTTGACTGTTTATTTACAGCTTCGATTACATTTTGAGAAATAATAGTGCTGATTTTAGGATGGAAGAAAAGAAGTGCAAATAGCTGTTAGAAATTGTCAAACATTGTTCATTCGAACTATCATTTTACCATTATAAGAATACAAGATAGATTTATTATTATTATTATTATTATTTATTTTGTTATATAATAGTTTACAATAGAGTAAAATACCTTATTACAAGGGCAGAGTTAAAAGAAACTATTCCTAAAAAGTACTTTGTATAAAATTGGTCAAGTATGATTGAAGAAGAGACTAAAGTAAAGGTACCCTCAACGTAGGGTTCCTAAAAGTACAAGAACAATACCTGGTTATTTATTATAACAACAAAAAGTAAGCTTAGTATTGGCAACGAAAGTGTTATAGAAAGTTATAGATCTCGATATTGAATATGATATGAGAATAATCAGTACGTATTTCGATCGTAACGTTATACTCAGTTACATTGATTGCTACAGATCCAGAAAATCGAAATGACCACATAATAGAAAGTAAGCACGCAAAATCAGTAAAAAATGCTAGAAGCTATAGGTTCTTCTTGATAATGAAAATAGAACAAAATTTACCCAACTAGCAAAAAAGAAGAAATACTCAATTAAAACGGCATAAGATAGAAGAACTACGAAAGAAGATAAAAATTGTTTATAGCAAAACTAAATACAAACCTATAAGAACAAAATGATGTAGATAGTGCAAAATAAAAATGTATACATATTGAAAGAGCATTAATAGGGACAGCGAAGTAAAGAATTTAAAAGACAAGAATAGAACGCAAGCAGTGGTTTTATCGATATCGTGCAGAAAGACAGAAATAAAGAAAGAATTAGAAAGCTAAAGCATAGTTTAGAACGAAACAAAACAATTTATAACCAACAAAGCAATAATATAGAATGAAGAAAAGATGCCGGTGGGAAAAAATTTGGTTGTTTTTTTGTTTTTAATTTATAATCATAATTTTTGTTTTGTTAATATTTATTTCCATTTTCATGTTTTTGATTTCTTTAATCCATGCGTTAACTAGTTTTTGAATTTCGTTCTTAGTGTTCTCTATTAGTATTACATCATCTACATACAAAAAGCTACTTGCTTTGATTGCTTTAGATTTCTTTATCTAATCACTATTTGTAATTTTATTTAATTTGTTTATTTATTTCGTCCATAATAATAATAAATGGTAAGAGGTTAATGTTACTTCTGTGTTTTATTCCTTTAAGCATTCTGAATTGCTTTGATCGTTGTCTGCCATTTGCAGTTTTGGTCTTACTGTTTTGTACCTGTTTCTGATTGCGTTTATTTAGTTACTATTTATTTCCAATTTTTTTAAAGTCTTCCGTGTTTCCTATTTATCCAATGTACCAAAAACTGCTTTTAGGTCTATAAATGTTAAGTGTAATTCCTCTCCTTCTTCTATTGCTTTGTCCATTATATTTCAATTACATGTGTATGTATATATATATATATATATATATATATATATATATATATATATATATATATATATATATATATATATATATGTTCTGCTTCGATTTGTTGTCTTAATCTCTTTTCTACGATTTTTGTGTATAATTTCTTTCTCTTAATTTCTTGTTGGTATTCTATTTGTTCTCTGGTTCTGACGTGCAATATTTATTTGTGTAGTATTCTTTTCACGTTTCTAAGATTCTTTTTGTGCCTGTTTGTTTTTGTCTATATTTCTTTTTTATTGCTTTACTTATTCCTTCTGTCTCCCCTTAGTTTTTTATTTTCGTTTAAAGTTTATTGCGGTTTAGTTCAGCTAATTATGTTATATCTTCTCCAAACTCTCTCCAGAATTCATCTTTTGCTTTTTATGGCCTCTTTTACTGTGTGTTTTTTATTGAATTCTTTGTCTATCTGTGTTCTTGTTCGAATATATTGATTCCATGCTTCTTTATTTTTTTTACCTGTTTTGTATGCTATTGCTAAAACAGTTTGTGTTTTTCTGGTGATTATTATATTTGATCTTCTCGTATACGTTTTTCGTTATATTCAGCACTGTTTCCTTTAATACTGTCCATATTTATTCTAAGTTCCATTCGGTTCTTATCTTATCCAGTCTTTAAAATTCCATATCTGCCTTTTTCTGGTATTTTTCTTTATTTTATGCATTTTTAAGCTTACATATCGCCATGCGGTACATAATAGGAAAAAACTAAAAGGAGTAACAGGAAATTCTTTCATAAACACAATCAGGCTAAAAGAAAACACACCAAACTCGAAATAGTTAAAAAATCTGAATATTTAGAAGTAATAATTACAAATAAAACTGACAAATAAGACGAAGTAGAGCGATGCATATGACATGAAATAAAAATGGTAAAATTTAAAGTACAAATCAGAAGAACAAAAATCCGAATACGACCATCGATGTTATACGGTTGTGGGACATAGGCCCCAAATAAGCAAAATGCTGAAAATTGATATTTTTAGAACAAAGATTTTGAAAACATATTTGGAGGAATTAAGAATACAAATGGATAGCGGGATAAGAAGACCAAATACAAAAATAATGGAGATCTACAAGAATGCCAAAAAGCTTAGAAATTCGGATATCAAAATTGGAATTGCAAGTAAAGTGCTTTTAGAGGAAGGAAGGAAAAAACACGAAGAAAATGTCCAAAAAAAGCTTCTAGAAGCAATAAAGGAATATATTAAGCTGACAAAAATTTTAAAGCAAAAATGTTTACAAAATGTTACTCGAGAAAATTTCTTTGAGCAACGGAAGTAGATTTTAAAGTGTTTTTGGAAATGTGAAGACATGAAAGAAGTGCAGAGACGCGTAACAATTCACAAAACTACGCAACAAGTTCGATAGGGAAGGAACTGTGTGATCTGAAGAAGGGCGGTGTGGCAAGAAGAAATCAGTATCGGACGGAAGAGGGATGAAAACAGTGGTACAAACTTTTCAAACGTTCTAGAAAAGGATATTTTGAACATCTTCAACATTAGATCATCATGTTTTGAACATCTTTGTGACTTAAAAAAACTTATTTTTGTTATTTTTGTTCGAGTTATTAAAATGCAAACAGTTTCAACTCTTTTGTGGGACACTCTATATAAGAGTGAAAGTGAAAGAGAAAGAGAAAGAGAGAGAGAGAGAGAGAGAGAGAAAACGAAAGTAAAAATATCTCAAAAATATTGAGAATGTAGGTACATGAACTTACACTCACCTTGCTATAGAAAATTATCTCTTAAATTTTATCAGTTTTACTGTAAGTCAGTTTAAGTTTTAATTAACAATTTTGTTTATAGTTATACGTGTTTATTAAAGTTCTTACGAGGCTTGATTTATTTAAATTAAAAAAAACTAACAAACAAAGGACTTATTTCTCTGATCCTATCATTAATTTTTTGATTTCTGCTGCTTGTTAAGGTTTCTGTATAGAAATTTTTTTATCCTTAACAGTTTCACCTAACGCCAGTTAAAACCAAACGATCAATGCCGCTTTGACAAAACAATAAAAAGTACCTCTACCAAAATATGCGACCAATAGCCATATCCCAAGTTTGAGATGAGAAGAAGTTGAAGAATTTGTTTGCGATTTTCATTAAATACTTATTTGATGCAAAATGATATACTAAACGTAAGTTGTGATTTTAATATGTATTTTATTTATATATACTTTATCTACAAGCCATGCACAATTTATCTACTATTTGTTAAAATCCAAATTTAAGTAATTTTATAAATATCCATATCTAAAGGAATTTTTACCATATATCTTATTGTTGGAACTGCATAAATGAAAATTTCTTTGCTACCTGCTGCAACTTTTATTGCAGTAAAAAAACGGCTTTGCTACTAATTAACGTGTACAAATTGTAGCGCTGTAAATATATTTTAACCAATAAAATGTACGTGGGCAACTCGTAAAGAAAGTACCGTTTGCGCATACTCGATAATTAGAGGGGAGGGGATAACGACGTCCGTTCTGTGCTACACGGGGTAGTTCAATAGACAGTACGGAATGAAAGAGAAAGGCTGTGCTGCAGTTTACTTGTCCGTTAGATCAATTAAAAATAAACTGCGGAATAAAAAAATTCCTCCAGATGTAAAGTAGGTGCAGTAATACAAATTTTGGTACTAAAACACTTTCAGCAGTTTGCGATTTATCACGAACTTTGTAATTTTTGCAGGCCGAAGATGCTAAGTGAATGTTTAGTACGTCAATGATATTATATGTTTAAAGATGGATGTACTAACTTGCACGATAAGACAAGAGTTGGTCGCGGTAAACTTGTGCAAAAGGTTATCAAAAAGAGCATCGCATCACCTTGACAAAGGTTATGTTACAGTTATTTGTTTACTAAAATGGATGCGAAGTCTGCCACTTTACGATATTTGAACTCTTTGTACACTGTTCTCTATTTTCTTTGGTTGTTTTTGAGATAGCGCCTTCTGTGCCCTTTGGACCCCAAAACTTGTGACTGAGGAGCACAAAGCACACCAAATTGGTTCTGTTTTGGACTTTCTCTCTTGTTAAACCGCAGTAGAAGAATTTATGAACTGGCGATAAGATCTGGGTGCTGCACCATTTTGACGGTAACACTGAGCTTTGACATGCTGTTATAGAGTGGCTTTAGTACCAGGAGAGATTTGTTATATGGAAGAAATCTTGTAAGGCGTTATGAAAAGTGCCTTAATTCTCATAGCGATTATGTCAAAAAGTAATGTACAGTAGTTGATTTCCAGTGTGTCTATTATTGATAACCAAACGAAGGTTTCTTTCCAAACTGCTTTCATTATTATATACTCCTAAATATTAAGTGCAACAGTTTTTATGCCATACTAAAATTATTAATTATTTTTGTACAGTAAAATTGAATAAGTTTTTCAAAAGCACGCATCGATGTGTGTACTGCGATCGCTGCTAGTTATCATCAGTGCACGTTTAACATCTGACCCGTTGTTATTGATATCAGTTGACATACATAAACCAAAAGTGTAAGTTTAAAACATTTAAACTACTTCTAATCTTTAATCGTAACTAACTACCAGTTCTGCAATTCCACAATTATGCAGAATTTGCAAAATAACAACCAAAATATGTATTTACCTCAACCGCAAGTATTTTACAATTCACAACCGGAAATCAGCAATCATACCAGTATGGATTTATGCCATATGCTTAAAATAATACCTTTACATCAAAAATTCAACATTATAATTATTTACCTACACACCAAACCTACTCTAATGCAAACATAGCTCTTCCTGATCCATCACTAAATCAAGCACCTAGGACTCAACAATCAGAATCACTCCAAAACGTACAATACAACAAAACATTGAAAATCAAACAAACACTCAGAATAGATTTAGCGCATTGGATAACACAAACACAAATGAGACAACACAAAAATCTAGTGAAAGTTCCGAACAGAGAATACACAAACCCCCTTCTATCTTTGTATATGGAGTTACAAATTACTATAAAATGATTGAAGACCTAACTCAAGTTCTAGAAAGAGAACAATACAGCACTAAGACACTTTCTAACAACATAATCAAGATTAACGTAAATACTCCGGACTCCTGCATAACGCTAATCTCACGTCTAAAAAATTTAAAGATTGTATACCATACCTACCAGATAAAAGATGAAAGAGCCTACAGGGTGGTAATTAGAAACTTGCATCATACTACAGACATTGAAGAAATCAAGGACGAATTATTCAAGCATGGCCGCACTGTCCGTAACATTACTAACATCAGACATAGAATATCAAAGGACCCTCTACCTATGTTCTTTGTCGATCTCGAGCCTGCCCAGAACAATAAAAAAGTCTACGAAATAAAATACCTCAACTATCAACAGATAAATAGAAAGAAAACTACAATTATTCATTGCACAATATGTCAAACCTATGCACATAGCAAAGGCTACTGTACTAAACCATTCCTATGCGTTAAATATGGAGATGAACACCAAACTGCCGTCTGCACAAAATCTAAAGACAGTCCCGCCACTTGCGCGTTGTGCCGAGTCCCGCAACCTGCAAACTATAAAGGTTGCATGATTTATCAACAAATACAACTTAACAGAAGCAAAGCAGTACCTCCTCCACCTGCGCAAGCGATAAAGAATATGAACAAGTCAATATTTAAACAAAAAGCATACTTCCAACTTAAACAATTTATCTTATGCTCAGATTACATCACCCCATTTCATAAACAACCAAACCCAGAATACAAACACCAATGACATATCATTATCACAATTCTTGTCCAAATTCGAAACAATGTTTAGTCAATTAATGAACCAGAACCGCATGATGCTAACTCTGTTAACCACCCTAGTAAACAAATTAAAATAATGGATACACTACCCATTGGTTTATGGAATGCAAACGGGCTAACCCAGCATCGTGTACTAGTCGAGCTATTTCTTAAACAGCAAAAAATTGATATCCTGTTCATTTCTGAAACCCATTTCACCGAATACAGTTACTTCAAAATACCTCACTATTCAACTTATTGTACCAACCACCCGGATGATACAGCCCTTGCCGGTTCAGCTATCATCATTAGTAATCAGATATCACATCACGCAATGGAAGAGTTTTCTACTGAATTTATACAAGGCACCATCGTAAATGTCAAAGGCTTCAATGGCTCCCTAATGATAGCAGCCATATACAGCCCACCCAGACATACAATACGGCAACATCAATATGAAATGTTCTTTCAAAAGCTAGGAAATAAATTTATTGCTGGTGGGGATTACAATGCAAAAGATCCAATATGGGGATCTAGAATTACTACTACTAAAGGCCGAGAACTAATCAAGGCGATGCAGGCAAACAACTATGGCCACTTAGTAACAGGTGAGCCCACATATTGGCTATCTGATTTAAACAAAATTCCAGATTATATGGACTTCTTCGTCACCAAGGCCATATGTCCTAGGTACTGTAAAGTAGAAACCTGTTTTGATTTCTTTTCTGACCATTCATCTATAATCGTCACAATGAGTACGTCGATCATTACTAAACAAAAGAGACCTTCACTTTACAATAAACACACAAACTGGGAAGCATTCAAAGAGTATCTAATCAGTAATTTAGTTATTCGGGTATCTCTAAAGACAGAAGACGAAATAGACACGGCGGTTCAAAGATTAACGAACATCATACACCACGCAGCCTATTACTCTACACTATCTAGCGGTGATAACTCCGTCATCATCGATAACTATCCACTACACAACAAAAATAAGCTTACGGAAAAAAGAAGAACCAGAAATACTTGGGAACGAACTAAACATCCCGCAGACAAAAACAGATTGAATAGGTTAACACGGGAACTAAAACAAGAACTACAGGATTGGAGAAATGAAACATTCGATGGTTATGTCAGAAACCTTTCTCCCTACGCACATGGTGAGTACACTTTGCGGAAGGCCACTAGCAGATTCAAACGCCCAAACAATCCTATTCCTCCATTGCGTAAAAACAACGGCTCGTGGGCAAGATCAGACGATGAAAAGGCCGAATTATTTGCAAATCATCTATCAATCACATTTCAACCTCATCCTATGGCTACTACAGCTGCAGAAGAAAGTGAAATACTAAATTACCTACAGGCTCCTTATCAACTAAGCCCACCTATTAAACCATTCTCGCCCTCAGAAATAAAAAATGTGATCAAAAATCTAAAAAATGGCAAAGCACCCGGATATGATCTCATTACCGCTAAAGTCGTGAAAGAACTACCTCACAAGGCTATAATGGCTCTCACTCAAATATGTAATGCAGTCATAAGGCTTCAATATTTTTCTATACAATGGAAGTTTGGTCAAATAATTCTTTTTCTTAAACCGGACAAACCTGCACATGAAACCACATCATACAGACCAATAACTCTATTACCTATTCTATTTAAAGTACTAGAGAAACTAATACTGAAAAGAATGCTACCTATAATTGAAAAACAAGGACTAATTCCCCAACATCAGTTCGGGTTCCGACAACAACATTCCACCATAGAACAGGTACATAGGGTGGTTGACATTATAAAACAGGATTTCGAAGAAAAAAGGTACTGTATAGGCGTTTTTCTAGATGTTAGTCAAACATTTGATAGAGTTTGGCATCACGGTCTACTCTACAAAATGAAACAACTCACCAATATTACCATCTCATTAAATCCTACTTAAGTGAAAGATACTATCAGGTCAAACACGCAGAAAGCCTGTCTAACCTCCACATTATTGAAGCTGGTGTCCCCCAGGTCAGCGTCATGGGACCTGTGCTATATCTAATCTTCACAGCTGACCTTCCTCAAAAAGAACAAGTTGTTACTGCCACGTATGCGGATCATACTGCTCTATTAGTATCTGACACCGATCCTGTGAAAGCATCGTCTATGCTTCAAAGCTACCTCAACAATTTGCAAGAATGGCTAAACAAATGGAGCATAAAAATAAATGCAACAAAATCGACAACCATAACATTTACGACCAAACACGGTATCACGCCTCCGCTCTACTTGAAAGGCGCTCAAATACCAACCAAGGACGAAGTGAGATATCTTGGCGTACATTTGGATAAGCGGCTCACATGGAAAGTTCACATCACTAAGAAGAGGAAATAATTAGATCTCAAAATTAAAAAAATGAACTGGCTCCTAGGACGAAGATCTAAATTATCAATAAACAACAAAGTGTTAGTGTATAAAACAGTGATAATTTCAGTGTGGGCTTACGGGATTCAACTGTGGGGATGCTCAAAACCCTCAAATATTGCAATCTTAAAGAGATTTCAAAATAAAACTCTGCGCACTATAGCCAATGCGGAATGGTTTATCTCAAACCTTACTCTGCACAACGACCTAAAGATAGGATGGATTAGAGATGAAATCGATAGATATAAAACTAACTATGTTACCAGAATTCATTCTCACCCAAATGTGCTAGCACTCAACCTATTAGATAACACAAATGTAATTAGAAGATTAAATAGATGTAAGATTTTAGACTAAGATAACTAGCATTAAGCAGCATGCGGGGCCCGCCCCTGGGCGGTTTCACCCTACATGTCGTATATAGTCTTAGATCACATTTGCTTGTTAGCTCCTAGGCTAGTTGTAAATCGGCAATAATGTTAATAAAAAAAATAAATTAAAAAAAGCATGCATGTCAGCATTTAAATGTTGTAACGTTCAATTATTTAAAATTAAGACATTTTAACAAATAGCACCAAAAATTAGTTAATTGATCTGTACACATAACGAGAAATTAAAAATATTGGGTAACTAAAATTGAAAGTTGCAAATAAATTACGAAATATTTTTATAAGGGCAGCATTCATGCATTAAATTATACTCCATTATTTAGAGTAAAAGCAACACATACATGCCGAGGATATCTTTTATATACATGATAAAGTTATTTTGTTATACAGTGGCTTTCATTATGACATATATTTCAGCTATGGTTTCATATTGACACGAATTCTTCCACTGAGAATTCTTACATGGGCGCACGTGTAAGAGAAACTGCGTCACGTAGCGGGCATGTTGCGGGATAATTGGAGAATGCACGGCGAGACATGTGCCTCAATTTTTAATTCTGGGACATCCTCGCCCGTTGTACCACATTGTGCGAATGTATTAATTTTCAGTAAACAGCCAAAACAACTGATAACTTATTAATTTTGCCGTTCGTAGTTTAGTTATATAAAATATTTTTAAATTGATCCTAAACGTTGCGCTTTTACTCCCATTAGATATCCCGCAATAGATGACGACCATTCCCATTAAAAATACCCCGATGACTCATCAAGTAGTGCAAGTGCTCCGCGTGACTCAAGATCGTGATATTTACTGGCATTATTGCATACTTCAAGGCAGGTCACATCACGATTGTATCAATCTAACTTGGCCGATCGACGTGACTTGTGGTCCTCACAATACCGGCGCATTATTAACAATTACCCAGAACTTATGGATGTCGTTACGATAAGAATGTAACCTTATTATAACGCTGGCGCAATGGTTGGGCCAATCCAAAATCAATGTGAGTACCCTTATAAATGACAAATTTAACTGAATACATAAAAAATGCGTCTGAAGTTTCGCAAATGTTGCTAAAAAATTTAAGGTAATTTTTTAGCTGCTTAAAATACACAAACAGAATTGACATATGTACATAACTTTTGTATGTGCCACGGCAAAACACAAGAGAGTTAAATTAAAATTAAATAGATCAAGTATAACGAACTTTATACCGCGAGCTTTGAGGTTGGCTATAAAAAAATGCCACTCCATATGATAATGCGTACCGTAACTAGAAAATGCACTCAACCAAATGATACAGATATGGGGCTGCGTTGGACCGATCCCTGCTTTCCCTTACTGCTGCAATCATTAATTATAGCGGTTGTTTGCATGTTTGCTTTGTAGGTTTTATGTTACAGTGACCACTTCAATGTTAAACGATAAACACGTTAACATTTCATTTAAATTTGGTAGTGAGTTTTTCCCGCTGTTGGTTTAAAGCAAATACCGCTGAAACAACGTACCTGATGAAATGTTTGCTCCGTAACGATAAATTAATATACTAATATTTGCTTTTTATCGCCGGCAGTCGATTTGTGCTAGATGTGACGGCGAACTTTACATTTAGTTATCGTTTCCGTTTCAATTCCTTAAGCTAGATATTTTGTACATTAATTTTATTATAAACAAGAAATATTGTTGAGCAATTTGAAGGCAGTAATTTTGTTATATAAGTTTTTTTAATTGGATGTATTTTAATAAATGCTTAATTAATTAAACGGGCATATTTGTGGAATATATATGTATGCTTCTGTTACCAATATAATTAACCGATGATTGTCATGTTTTAATTAGAATTGCAGCTGAAAGTAATTAAGTAAGCCAATGTAGGTCTTACTTTTGTGATAATTAAGCCTGCAATTAATTAAAAATCGTTAAAATTAGTGAACTGCCTGTTATGCCCAGCAATTAATTAAGATAACTGTCTTATATACGCAAGACACGTTCGGTGTCTTTCTCAATTAAGAAGGTAAATTTTATGTCAACTTCAAACACCTGAACCGCTGCCACCTGTACACGAGGCGACATCACGGCTACGCGAGTTTGGGTGGTCCGGCGGCGAGTCACCTGCAGTGCCCACTTCGGCCATTAGACCACTAAATCTCCTCTCCATTTGCCTACTAATTGTACACTTTATACGCTTTGTGGACTGTTATTTATTTGAGCGCGTATTTTAATCTTCACATTTGGAGGCGTCGTGGCGAAATTTCCAGCCGCCGCAGTTAACGTACTCTAATCCCCACACGAGTATTCAAATCCCGGCAATTACACAGCCAACGCAGGATTAATGAACAATTGTAGCGAAAATAATAAGTTATGTAGGGTAATCTGACTTAGAATTGTTTATAGAGTTGTCGCTAATCGCTAGATGGCGTTCGCTCAGCTGGAAGCTCCGCAAAGCTGGCGAAGCTACATTGTTCTCGAGATAGAAATGCTCATGCTTAGATGCTTAGAATCACTCATAAAACATTTCGACTGACGGAGTTGTGGATTGGAGCTGATAACGTCGGGCGTACTTATTCGATTATCGTGCGAATTAGTTTAGAAGTTGCTCTTGCTCGTTTATAAGCCTACAAGTGTAATAAATAGAGCGTAAAAATGGCACACAAATGTAATTGAGCAAAAGTTTAAACTTTTTATATAAGAGCAAATTACACATCATAGGTAACACAACGAAATAGTCTTAATGTTAGTGCGTTCTAGGGCAGTTAGGGTAAAAATTGATTATTGTATTGTTCATTATTATTATACAATTCTCATAATATTGGACGATCAACACGTTGACTTAAAATTGTATCCGAAATCATAAAACCTCGGCCATTCGTTTGAAGTCTGATTCATTCCAAACTTATGTTTCCTATTCCGTAGAATTTAAAAATATCCGGATCATCCAACTTTAAGCTCTTCTCATCAGTAAACATCCAACGGCAAATATTAGTTCCTGCAATCAACCCATAGCATACAAACTTAAGCCTCAATTTCTTATGATTCGCTGTTTTAGTTTCTTTTAATTGTTTGATGGCTGATATTTTCCAAGTTCACATTGTTTTTGCTCGAACGTGAATTAACTCTATAATCAGGTTGGACTCCAGTGACATGGCTTTTGATTTGGCAGTGATCACAAACCGTCAGTTTTTTCAGATAATCTATACATTTGCCCGTCTTTCTATTCCCGTTAGAAATTACGTACTCAACTGTACGGCTGTCCACATAGCATTTTTGGTTACCTTGACATAATTTTGCATACTCCCGACGAACAACCTGGTTTTCATCGGAAATTGTCTGAAAATATTAAAAATTATGCAAATATAACATAAAGATAGCATAAGTATAAAATATGCAATAAAAAAGCAAACACTTAATCATAAATTGTAAATTTGTTAAAAATTTAGCCATAAATTGAAAAGTCTTTTTGATATGTTAATTCATTGTTGTGTTGAGTAACATTTTCCAATGAGATTTACTAATGGTCATAACCTGAGAATATTAGCCAAGCGGGCCAAATAGATCATAAGACCCGAGGATCCTCGAATTTTTCGCAGAGTGTATGATTCATGTAGTGATATTTTTGCCATTGACAATATTAAACTAAACAATTTAATTCAGATATTTAGTTTAAAATTAAAGATACCTCGCAATTGTTTTTTAATTGTAAAAGTTCTCCTTAGTATTCGATACTTTCTTTATTTACCTTTTATATTTTTATATTTAAGAGCAAATTAATAGATTCCGCAAATGCTCGAATTTTGAGAGATGTATCTACTCCGATGGCATTAGTGTACTGTTTAAAAGCTTAAACTGTGGTTTCAAATGATACCGCTTTGATTGGAATCGGATCTGTTCTGTCAAGAAAAAAGGTGATTATAAAAGGAAAAAAATGAAATCCTCAGTTGAAATGAAATTAATAATTTTTTCAAGACATGGTGTTGCTACTTCTACTTCTTGCACTTTCCAGGCAATTATGCATATATTGGATGACTTTTCCTATGCTGTCGTAAGGGATTGCTTCCAACACTTTAATCAACGCCGCTCTCAGTTTCATCATGCTCCCTTGTGTGTAATATTCCTGGCCTGGATTTTTGCTTAAGTTCATCCCAAATGTTCTCAATTAAATTCAAGTCTGAGCTACACGCAGGCCAGTCTATTTTCGGTATACCGACGTCAGCTAGGTAGGCAGTGACCATTCGCGTAGTGTGTCGTGTATTAACATAAAGTCGTCACCAACAAATTTCGCAAATAGAATATAATGTTTCTCCAGTTTGTCCCTGATGTAGCGGTCTGCTTAACCTTAACCCGCTTAAACCTGCTCCGCGTCCTCCACTAGGCACGAAAACCAACTGAGTTTTTCCGTGTATGGAAATGCCCGCCCCAAAAATACAAGAGCCACCTATGACAGTTTCTAAAATACAGCAATAAGGAAATTGTTCTCCTGGCCTTCTATAGCCCCGACGTCTCCTGTTGTTGCCATGTAGATACATCATCGACTTGCCCGTAAATAGTATCTGATTCCAATGGCCGAAATCCCAATCGAGTGTTTGCAAGCCAATTCCAATCGCCTTTGCTTTTGGACTGCAGTTAAATTTTTTTGGGTCAAGTTGGCTGCCTTTAATCTTCTTCTCACTGTCCAAGCGCTGGCGACCACACTTCTGACCGCAGTCAGCTTTTGCTTGAGGTCAATGTCGGTTTCTGAGGGATATTGAGACGAGAAATCGAACGTTTCTCTCCTTTGTCACGAGCCTACGGCCGCCTTCTTGCTGGCGGACGTAGCGACCGGTTTTTCAGTACCGACGCCAGACTCCCGATACAGCTGATTGGCTCAGATTTAGTAGATTTGCCATGGCCCTCTGACTGAGGCCCTATTTCAATAATGAAACTGCCTGGGCTGCTTTGGCAGCTGTGGTATTCATTTTCTTACAAATCACTCGAGCACTTACGTCAGTTACAGTTCAGATAAGTGACTGAGATGAACTACCGGACTGTCAGTTGTCGCGCACGTGCGTTCCAATTTTTTGAGTGCGTTATCCGATCAATGCAATAGCAATAGTTTTTTAAAGCTCAATATTAAAGATATTCCTTGCACAATAATGTTTTTATTTTCATTTTTCTTAGACTGCAAGAGGAGATGAAAATGCATGTGCAACTAGTGAGTCGATTATTTTGCTCTTAAGTGTGTTTTTAACTAAAATAATGTAGTAAAATATATTTAGTTATTAAGAAAAGTTTGTAGAAATATTATCACAAACGCATGCCATCATGTCATGACTTCGAAAATGACACTGTAATTTTTTGTTTCATGACCCCCTCCAGATGTTAAGATTAATCCCCATACACAAATTTATATAAACAGCAAGCAAGCAAGCGCAAACTCTTACTAGGTATGAACAAGATTTTGTACACCTATTTGTCGGGTCAATATTTTGTTAATGGGTAAAATCGACCTAAAAGATGGGAAAACCACCATAAAAGTTTTTCGGATTTTGTTCTTTCAGAACTCTCGTTATATCAAATAAGTCACCCATATTTTGTTAGATATATGCATACTTAAATATAGTCCAAAAATAAAATGAATCAGATAAGCGGATGGAGAGATGCAACTAAATATTTTTATATGTACATGTAACTCTTGGGGGCATTGATACAAGAAATTGTACAACAACAATTATTTGATTCATATACAAAATATTACAAAAAGATGAGCATAATGTTAAAGTAGTAATTGTGCTCATATACAAAAACCACCTGAAAATTTCTTCATAGTTGTAAACACTATAGGGAAGACTTTTTCTAAATTTGGTATATTTGTTAAGCGCGCGTATTTGAAAATGCGTTTCAATCAGTTAAATTGTTTAATATTTATAACTAATATTGTTTTAATTATACTATAAAATGGATAAAATTAAATACCGCGCGGTTGTTAAATTTTCCTAAAAAGAAAGTTGATAGCCAAAAAAATTGATGCCGCAATTATAGCAGTTTATGAGGGATTTTTGGCCTTTGCATTCAAACAGTTATAAAATAGGCTGCAGAGTTTAAACTTCGTTGCATTAGTCTTAAAATTATTAAACAAATACACAATATAGTATTGGATAACTAGCAAGTTAAAATGAGTGAAATTATTGAAGCTGTAAGCATTTCGAAAGAGTGAACACGATATAATTTTCATAAATAATTGCATTTAAAGAAGCTTTCTACAAGATGTGTGTCGCACTCTCTGACAGAGAAACAACAAAGTATTTGAATTACTGTTTTCTAATAACTTCTAAGGCGTTTTAAATAAAACAAAAATGGTTATCTTCGTCGATTTATTATAATTAATGAAAACTGGATTTATAGTTACACCCCCGAATCAATAAAGTGGATTGAAGCATATTGTTCAGTTCCAAAGAAGATAGTCTGCCAAAAAAGTTTTAGCATAATTCTTTTAGAATGTTAAAGGCATTTTATTAAATAAAACCTTAAATATAGCAAAACAATAACCAAAAAATATTATGGAAATCTTTTAACAACGATTCAGTTTGCAGAAAATAAAAATCGTCTTTCATCAAGACAAAAGTTCCTTAGCAATGCAAAAATGAAAAGATTTAGACTAGGAATCGTTCTTATTTTCGAGATTTAGCTCCTTTTAATTTTTACATTTTAATAATACTTTTTTTATTTTCAATTAGTTAGCAATAAGAATACAAAACATTCTACGAGCTAATTTTCTGTCTTTAGTATCTCTCACGGATGACTTGTTTACGAATAGCACCTTAAAGTCCATGTGGAGAGTAAGATTCGAAAAGTATCACAGATTTTAATTGGCATCTTTGAAGTATGGCCACATGTGATTTGCTTGAGCAGCTCCATAATTTTATCCTATATGTCCATATGAGCTTTAGTATTGTGTTGTAGAAGGTAACCTTGTTATTTAGCATAATTTTGACCTAAATTACTCAGTATGAACTCTTTCATTTTTAGGTCGAATTATTTTCTTTTTTTTTACAAAGTGAGATTTTTAATTGAGCTTACTGTCCAGGCTAAAATATTTCACTTCGTTGGTCTATGGAAGTTCGTTATTTATGTAAATTGCTGAGGCAGGTGTTTTCTGGGAGTAAATGATATGTGCTTGAATTTATTTTCATTAACTTCAACCCGCTATTTCTAAAGTTAATCCTGCAGCGATCTCAGATGACATTGCAAGTAAGATGAGGCAGTTGCTGGGTCTTGATTCTTTGCGACAATATTTATATCATCTAGAAATATTCCTGTCATTGTGTTATCGGGCGTTTTTAAGCCCATTGTGTGAAGTAAATATAGGAAGGGCTCAAGAACGCTTTCCTGCGGTACTCCTGCATTTACTGGACATACATTAGACTCTTCATTTTTAAACTTTGTTTGAAACTTACGATCACTTAAGCACGATTTTAGAAAGGAAAAGTCCTTTTTAAAAAGTAAATCAGGATACCAAACCTTCCCAAAAACTTAACCGACATCTATCAGTTCCCTTTTGCAGTATTGCTTATCTTCTATTTCTGTATTTATTCATGTGTTATTCTTCCAAGTTAATATTATCAAAAACAAATTGGTGTGTATTTAAAACCTACATAGATGAAAACATAAATATTCGATTAAAATAACCAGACGATATTGATAGTGCAGTACACCATCTCACCAAAACTATGCAAACAGCCACACGAATGCTTCCCCCTCCCTCAATAAATATAAACAAACGAGGTAAACGTCTCCGTTCATGTAAAACATCTTATTGCTTATAAAAGACGAACACAGTGTATAGGGCAAAAAAATCGTAATCCCACAGGCAAAAATGAATATGATAGATTAAACTGATAATTAAAAACAGTTCTGCAAGTTACTCGAAATGCCACATTTGAATCATATATCAGCAGTCTGTCAAAGAAAAGACCATACCAGACTAACAAATCGTTCAAGCGGTTGATTCAGCACATTTCACCTTTAAGGAAGAAAGACGGAAGTTGGGCAAAAACTGAACAGGAAAAAGCAATAATCATTACCAAACACGTCTTACAAGCATTTAGTACACCTGAACCTAATAATAACAATAACGATGATTTTATTAAACACTCTTGTAAATCCCATGCCTGATGATGCTACCTATTAACCTTAACAGAAATAAAACAAGAGATTTCAGGATGTAAAACCATAAAGCTTTTGGGTATGATTTAATTGGTGGTCAAATATTAAAGCAACTAGCTAGAAAAGCATTAGTGTTTCCAACCACACTTTATAACAGCGTGTTAAGTTTAGCTTACTATCCGATCACATAGAAGTTTGCACAAATAATAATTACCAATAAACCAAATAAATCTCCAAATACAGTTTTCTTATGTCGGTCAATAAGCTTACTACCAATCATGCCGAAAACCTTAAAAAGACTGCTCAAAAGAATGTTCTGAAGACATAAATAAGCACAGTAATACCACCCTACTAATTTGGTTTTAAGGAAAATCACTCAACTGTACAATAAATGCCACAGGATTGCAGAAAACATACTCAAAAATCTTGAAGAGAGAAAAGTTAATGCATTGCTGCTTTTTGGACGTTCAGCAAGCTTCGGCCAAGTATGGTACGAAGGTCTCCTGTACAAACTCAAATCATCCTTTCTCACACCTCAAATCAAATCCTATAGACATATACTTTCAAGTAAGATTTGATACTGAAACTTTCAACTGTTATCCTATAAAATCTGGCGTTCCCTAAGAAAGTGTCCTAGATCTCTTTCTCTGCATATAGCATCTGAGAACCTACAAACACATCTTAATCATATGCAAGGTTGGTTGGATAGATAAAGAGCTACAGCTAACCACACAAAGTCCACACAAATCATATTCGCCAACCGGAATAACATGTGTTCTACTGTCACATTAAAGAACACATAGTTATCAGTGATCAATCAACATAAATGTCTGAAACTAACACTTGATCAAAAATCACATAAAAAGCACGCATCACAGCTAAGAAAACTTAAATAAACCTTAAAATTTGACAAATGGGTTAGATAATAGGACGCAAATTAAAACTTTTTAGAGAAAACAAAATATTGATATATAAGTGTATAATAAAGACTTATGGTGTCCAACTTTAGGGTTATGCCAAACCTTCAAACACAAAAATAATAGAAAAAATTTAGTGGAAGATACTCAGAATGATTTTTAATTCCTGAATGGCTGGTATACCTATTACTGAAGAATAAAATAGTAGACTAACATGGAATTACCTTGAGGAGCTCTTTAGACATCCCATTGAGGAAACAAGGCAACCCTACATTCAGCCTAAAATTAGAAAGTTAAAAAACAGTGACCTATGGATGTTTTAAATCAGTAAACAATTATTTTGTTCCCTAGGAGAGTTATCACTGGATAATTTCTTCTCTCACTTACTTACAGCTCTAACTAGCATATTGTAAATTTGAAAATAAATTAATAATTAGTTTTGCTGTATGGTGGAGTGGGCTTGTCAAAAACCAAATTGGTAAACTAGTATCTAGTTTTGTGGCGGTAGTTCGTCATTGAGTCTATTTAGTGCTATCATGCCAAGTAAATTCTAAGTAACTTAGAAACAAGAAGTAGAATTATGGAGCGAAATTATGTTATATCTGTTAAGTATTTTTGTGGTTTTGATATTAGAATTATTTGTCCAAGTTTTCACGAGTCAGCCCAATAGCCGATTCGAAGAATAGCGTTTAAAATTTTGCAAATATATTATTCCTTTTCGGGGTAGTTTATGTAGCATTTTATGTGTTATGAGATTAGCCCCAGGTGCTTTTCGAAAGTAAAGTTTTTTTATTTCTCATACAATATCATTGAATGTAATTGATTTTGGGCGGTAGTAATATTGGCACTGGGATAATTAAATAGGGGTCAACTTCTTGGTCGTGCTCGTTATCGCGAGCAGAAAATACGACAGTTAGATGTTTAGCAAACAGTGTGGCTTTTTCCATGTCGCTCTTAACCCACGGCTCTGGTATTGGTGAAGTTTTTAGGATTGGAGGTATAGTGGATTTCAGTTTTTCATGTTCTTTACTAGTTTCCAGATAGTGTTATCATATCTACTTAAGCAGCTGAAGTAAGCGTTAAACGGAGCTTCCCTCGTTTTTTTAAGTTTTGCTTTTAGTTACACATTTGGTTATACCTAGTTTTGTCTTCTGAGCCCTGGCTTTTTATTTGCTGCTACCAGTTTCTTAAATTAATTTTACTTGTGTTGTTGCTTTTAGTTAGTTTTTGATAATGTTCACAGCCTTTGTAATTGGCAGGGTGATTTTCTCCGCATAAAAAGCACTTTGCTAAACGTTGGGTGCCTACAATGTTAGCATCTGGTGCGTTGTATGATGTTTTTTCTTTTTCTTGAGAGTTTTGTCTCTACAATGTAATTTAAGCAAGTTTTAAATATGTAAATTTTCTGGTTTTCTCTGCCGGCTCCAAATCCCCAAAGAATAAATTTTAGGGAGTTCTTGAATGTTTGGCGTTAGTAATGTTCTTGACTTTATGTTCATGTTCTTTTAACGCTTTTATAATACAATTGTATCTTTCGTACGTATTGTGTGGTGTAGGTACTTGATAACCACCCAATAGGCCCTGTCATCTTTTGCTTGGTAAGAATAGTGTACGATTTTTTTGTCTTTCATAAATTTAATTATTTTTTGTGGTGTTACAATTAATTTTGAAATGCTTCTACTGTCTTGTAGTTGAGTGATCATGATAGGAAGATTTATTAATCCATACACAAATATGGGGGGTGGTTTGGATGTGTTTTATTTTTTTTATTGTGGTTGTTGTCATATAGTTAGTAGTTTTAATGCTTACTTGTATTTTTTTTCCCTTTTCTGTCGTTTATAGCAATTTTGGAAAGTACTTGACTGATAGTCTAGTTGTCGGTTGTTTCATACTCATCATCGCTCATTAATACTGCCGGTTGTGAAGTGATGACGTTGTTTTGCTTATTTATAGGTTGTTGTTGATACGTGGGTTAACAAAAACTAGAGCTGGATAGCATTTGCTGGTTTAGTATTTGTTGCAGTAAAGTATATAACTGGTGGTATGTATTACAAGACGTGTTTTGCCATTGCCACTATGTTTTGGAATCTGGTAGATTAAAGGCATAGTACTTCTTACAAGGCCATTTCCCGCAGTTAAGACATTGAGTTGTTGGAAGTACACATATTTATTTTTAGTGTTTTACTTAAACGCGGTTGAGCAAATGACGTTGATAGCATATCACACACACCACATACGTTCCCTTGCCTGTGCGTGCATAAAACTCTTCTCTGAAAGTTAAGTTAAAAAATAAAAATTATATATAAAAAAATTATAAATCTTTGTTACGTCATAACTTTTTCAAATTATCCTCGTAAATAATTGTAGGAGTTTATAGTTTTTTTTGTCACACTGCATAGAAAAACGCACGTGTATGAATTTTATTGAAATACCTTGAGAGGAAATCGTCTATGACAGCAGCCTAAAAGATTATTTCATACTTTTTACTTTTAAATTACTCCATATGTTGGATAAAGTTTAAAAGATTCATAAAATAAGTAAATTATAATTAAAAATATAAAAAAAAACTGTTATGATCTACCACCGTATTGGGCCCATCAAAGTATTTTTACACAAATCAAAATTATAAATAATTAACTGCAATTGACTTTATATTGCGTAATAGTCAGTGTTGATTAGTGAAAAATTATAGCCGCAATAGAGAAATAAGAACACAAGGTAGGCACACTCCAATAAATTTTAACAGGTGCATGTTCAGTTAGTACGCCAATAAACTAATAAATAGTTATTAACAGCTGTAACACGAAATGTCGACAGATATAACGTAAAGGCGTTTATTAACACCTATCAGGTAGGTAGAAAGCAGCTGCTGTATTCGGTTTCTTTAAACAATATAATTGATGTAAACCGTTCTTTACCTATTATTAGACAAATACTTCCTTGAGATTAAATTATTATGCAACTAAGATGGTAACTTATTTACTATTTAGACGAAAGTCTAAAGCAAAGAGTCAATAATAAAAAACTGAGCGGTTATAAATTTATAGTAAAAATAATAAACATTATGTTTATAATGACAATTTTAATCAGGTAACTGCAGGTATGTATATTCCATTGCCGTGATTGCTACATTTAATTAAATGTTCTGTTTTAATTGCATAAACTGCTGAAACTCATTTCGATAATGCATGCATGTTGTATGTGGTAAAAATTTAATTGGTGTTGTAGCAAGTTGGCAAATATATACAGAATAGATCAATAACTACTAAATGTCGATACGGTGTTCCAACCATATTTATGGTATATAGTGTTACTAAAAAAAAATAATCGGGTTATAAAAGATATATTTCACAAATTATTATAGATGTAACATTAAGTGATACATAAAAAGGAAGAGATAACTTTTAAAATGTGCTATTAAAAATTTTGTTTTAAACGTATTGGGGTGTTCTTGGGCAAGAAGTTTATTGGTTATTACAGTGTATGTGCATTTTGCATATGGGACACAGAAAATTCTTAGACTACTGTAAAACATGAAAGAAGTTTTTCAAAAGTAACGCCTATTTTTCAGTTTCCAAAATAAAAGTGTACAGACCCTTCTTCTTCAGTGAAGATACTGGGTGGGGGAGTCCACATCATTAGTATGATGAATTGCATGATTATCTAAATGAAGAACTATTTAACATCTAGATTGGGCGATGTGATAGAGAGAATTTTGTGTCGTTCGGTTGCTTCTCTCCAGGTTTCCCTGTCTTACGGTCTGCGATATTTTTTTTTGGGGTACTTTACAGATCTGGTTTTCATGCCACTAATGCCAACAATATTGGCTGAACTTTGCGACCACGTTACTGCTGCTGTAAGAAGTATCAATGAGGACACATTACGTGTGTGGGCCGAATTGGACTATCATTTAGACGCGTGTCATATAGTGCGATAAGCTCACATAGTTTAAATAGAAACTTGGTAATTTTCCCTATTTTCTATGTATGATTTAATGTTATATGGCTGATACTTTGGTAAAATATATATTTTTAAAGTCCGGTCATTATTTCGTAGTAGTCCTGTACTTTAACAGCTTAGTAATTGTTAATTAAAATTATAAAAATTAAAAATATTATATTCCTACATAAAACCTTTTTTTGAGTATTCTTCTTCTTCTTTTGCTTAAACCAGCCACTGTTGTCTCTCCTTGTATATATACCTCGCTATTGTTTTCAATAGAAGAGTTTATAGATATTTACAAGAAAAGCATAAACACAAAATTGAAATCAGACTATTTAAACACTCCAAGAAATATAGTGTGTACATTTTTTGTAATAAAGAATTTTTTAAGTATCTAAAACTAAAATAGAATAAAAAATGTATTACACTTACATACTTGCAACTCCAACAATAATATGTAAGAGTAAATGTTATAAATTTTGTTTGTTAAAGATTACTTTAGATATGTATAAATATACGTGAATTTATATTTATTAGGAAAACGCGAATTTCTACTTCGAACACGAGATTAAATCAATTATAAACCAAAATACATTTATACTCCATGTGAGGTGTAAAAGAGACGCGGATTTTAAGCGTTGCACTACCTCATTTTTAACGATCGTGATACGATGTCAGAACAAGAGGTACCTTCGCTCTTCACACAACGGGTTATTATCAAGTTTCTTAGGTCAGAAAGCATAAAATCGTCAAAAATCTTGAAGAAACTTAAAGTAGAATTTAAAAATAAAACGCTTAAGAAGACTGAGGAGCACACGTTATACCAACATTTTTTGTAAGTATGAGAAGAAGTTAAAAATAAAAGTATTCCCATTTTTACTGCTTTTTTGTAGTTGACCATCGATTAAAAGCTGAAATGTTGAGTTCTCAATATCTTCTTCTTGACAAAAATTATAAACGAAAGCTGAACATTTGAACACAGTCCAGACTTATCGTTTTACCACCTTTACATTTGTTTCTGCAATCGAAAGAAGCATTCGGAGGACAAAGATTTAAGGACGATGTTGTCGAATCGTTTATGCGCAATGACTTATTCGTTGGGAAAATGTGTTTGTAAATAAGAAGGTTATGTAGCAAAATAATTATATTTTATATTTGATTCACTTATGTATGTATTTTAAAAATATTTTTTAAATAAACACAAACTCCTTCATCTTCATTTGCACAACGCGTTGTAATGCTCTTAACGGAGCAGAATATTAAAAGAAGCGATATTCCATTTATATTTCGCTAACAGTGCTGCTAAACACATTATTACGTAGTCAAGTTTGCAAATTATAGAGGATACTCCCTAGGAGACAAAATAGGTCAAACATTTAGTTCACACGCATGGCACTCAGTTCAGTAATAGTGAAATGTGCGATGCTCAAATTTAAGAGCAATCTTTAAGCGACGATGTAATTTGAGTTGAAGTGAATATTATTCATAGTTGCATCTAGTCGATAAATGAAAATTCGTTGACATTTCGAAATGTGTCTGCCTTTTCGTATTTCTAATGCTATATAAAAAGATCTGTTAGAGAGTTTCCACTTGTTATAAGAAGACGGATTTTTTTTATTTAATGTTGGCAAACTAAAAGGTTTTTGTAAACGTATTTTGGAATCACAAATCTTTCATAGTATGTCTAATTTAAAGATATACTGCTGCTATGAAACTAGTACTTAAATGAATAGAAAAAGCAATAACAAACAGAAAGAACATTTTACAAGTTTAAAACAGTTAGCGATGTGGAATTTGGGGAATGTTAAAAGAATATTTAAAAAAGTAAGAAAACTAAAAGAAAAAATGGAAGTGTAGCAAATAAAATAAGATAGGAAAGTATTAATAGCACAAGTAAAAACACAATTTAATCATATCGTTTGCATAAACTTAGAGATTGTTCTTATTCACAATCAAGAGATCAATTAAACAGATTTTTATTGTGACTAGAACTAGATTTTTTTCAATAATCAGACATGTATCATCAAGAGGAAATCTAGGTCAAACACCAAAATCAACTTTTGTGAAGACTTACAAATAAATTGATGTTATGTAGTGGAATTTCCGAAGTTTAGCACATTTTAAATTTATTCGAATTGCATGATTGAAAAGTTTTACTTTACTCGGTTAAACATATGTTGTTTATTCCAATATTATCGTGCTGTTATAAACAAAAAACGGATATTGTTTTAATATAATAACATTCCTTTCCATGTAGCCAAGAAACTAATATGCGAGAATTCGATATCATTGAACTTTTGTTTCTTTCTATTTGTAGCTCTAAAATGTTGTCATCGTATTATTACTTTTTTCTGTCAAAAGTATCCTCTATATGCCAAGCAGTTTTAAAACTTGAAAACAGTGAAAACTGAACTACTAGGGTATTATCTGGGGACGCGGTGGCTCAGATGGTTCAACCAGTTGGCTCTGTCCTCTAGCCGGCGCGCGCAAGTTCGAATCTCGCTCAACCCATGGGTGTATGTGAATGTCCTGGAATAAGTGCGTGTTAGTGAGCACAATAAGCCATTGAGGCTGCAGTGTCAAAAAATAAAATTAAAGATAACTAGTAGTATCGTAGTGGGTGGCGAGTAGATGTTCCTTTGTGGTCCCGGTAGACGACAAGTCTACGTTAGGAATGCATCCCTGCCAAGGCGAGATTTAATTTTCTTCTTTTTCAATTTTAGAAAGAAACCATGTCTTTCCCTGTATTGTATCAAAATCGCCAACCCACATTTGACAAGTACGACGTTTCAGTGTAAAATTTATCTCTCATCATGACAGTAACCAGAAAAGGAGACAAACGAAGGATGTTAGAATTGCAGAGATAGGTCAAGCTGCCAAGAGTATATAAATATAGCAATTGAAACAAGTAATGTAACAATACCTATGAATTAGATACGAGCTTGTTTTTAAGGAGAAATAAAATTAAAATACAAATACAAAACTTACTAATTTTTAAACTACTATAACAGTTCTAAAAGATGTTTTTAAACAGTTGCACCGGAGAGACCAAAACTATTCTAATAAATAATAAAAGGTTGCATTATCTCCAATATGACTATAACTGGGTCTTTTGCTGAGAGAGCCTTTAAAAAATTACATAAAATACTATTTAATTTAGAAGGGGTAATCTTTAAAAATCTTAATATAATAATAGATAACACAGAATTAGAGAACATGATAATACAACCTTGATCCAAAAATAATAGAACTAGCAAACTAAGCGTTCGAAATTAACAGAAGAAGAAACTTACCTTGATAAGGTTTGGTAAATTAAAAAAATATTACGAAAGCCTGCCTATTTATTTGAGAACTAAACTTTGTGACCAGTGCATTCCATCTATTTTACCGTATGGCGTTCAAACCTAGACTGTCATGAAACAATGAATGACCCAATTATTAATAGCACAACGTACTATATGGTGACAAACGATCAACATACTTAGAAAAAGTATAAAAACATTTATTTAAGGGGTTATTACAGAAATATGTAGCGAAAACAATTACTGAATTTAAAAAGCACTACGGGAAACGTTACGCCAGTTATTCTGTTGCAAAAATGGCTAACACTATTTTAAAATAGAGATTATATTACAATCTTAAAAAAGCTGTAAGATAAAAATGGAGGAGAGAAGATTATTGAACATTTCTCAACACCATAAAACGTATCGTTTGCCGATTGGCATGGGATAATCAAAGAAAACAAATTTTTCTTATTTAAAGGTGGCCTTGTAAAATAAGATGAGCTACTGGTGCAAGATTATTTGTATACTTTTGTACATGACAATGAGATATATGTTTGCTGAACGTTTTTTTTTAAATAATAGTTGTGAACTCTTCCACGATAAAATAGGATGATCTCAGAGTATTTTTCAGTTTAAAATTTCCTTTCTAGAACTTCCAGTACTATAACTGGGGTATAAGACTGATACAATTTCTCCTGGACCGAAGGTATTTTATTCAAACACCGATCAACAATCAAACTTCCTGCAACATTGTCAGATACTTTGTTTTGACTAAGAAGACGTTTCGAGCTTTTTTCAGTAATATAGTTCATGTGCAATTAGTACCCTATATATAAAGTGTCGCTCAATTGGTCAGTGGAATTTCAATTTGATTAGAATTACCAACGTTAGTTGGTAGATAGTTGATGTTTGATCGTTGATTGATTATACCAATTAACATTTTTTCTATAATTAATTTGACAGCAGGTACTATCACGAAATTTGCTCTTGTTAGTCGACACTATCCTGCTTCACATGTTTTAAGCCCAATTTTTATTTTATTATTATTACTAAGTCGATATCATAGTTTACAAACTCCAATACTCCATAAGAATAATTCTGTTAAATGTTGTTTTACGCATAACATACTTGCAGTTTTTCCCTTTTTATTTGTAATTCTTCAACGAATTTCTTAGAGTTTTCAATCTGATTCCTTAAAACTGACACTTGCAGGAAGCCTTTATTGTCAAACTTAAGCTTGGTTTAGCCACTCTTATTTAGGTTATAATGCTACAATTATCTTTTTGTTAGTGCTCTTAAATATACAATAACCAAAAAACATATAACCACAAGCACTAAAGAAGATATTGCCGTGATATTTTTTTTAAACTCTTGTTATAAATAACCAAGTACGTGGGCGTGCCACCAAAAACAGTCATTTTATTTGGCCTATTATTCATTCAGAATTCTGCCTGAATTATGTTTACTTGGGGTCTTCTTTTTAGATTATGTATGAGCTTTTTGCATTAAAATTTGTTTACTCTTCTAACTGCGAGGTTAAAACGCCCTTATGTTCGACGTAACTGTTCGGTAGTTGTCGCATTTCCTCTGATTTTGAAATGATCAATACTACATTGTTTCAGAATATTTTCTTTTACTCCTAACTTACCATGCATCGAAGTATAACGTTCTAAGGCCCTTAATTATTATTAAAATTTAGGTCAATAGATAAAATGTGAGAGAAGATATGCATTGCCTACATATGATGGTCTTTGCTTTACTTTGTATAGGTAATGCTAAATTTTTAAGTGGAATTATATATTAAAGTGTTTATTTGGCAAGTACGATTTTAAATAGTTTTATATTGTAGATGTATATCAAATATTTAGAAAATTAAAATTCAGAGTTTAGCGTCCTTTAGAATTTGTAATATTTTTAAGTAATCACAAAAGTTTTACGTCAACTTTCCCAAATTTAAATGCACTGTTATATTAGGTTAATTTTGCCCAGAAAGTTAACAAAATTCACGAGTTTTTAATTTTAAAATTTTGAAATTCAAAATATATTTTTTCTCATTGAATGTGACTTTACTGCGCCTTTTAATTTGTGTTTCAATGTTGTTTTAGTTTAGATTTAACAAAAAATTAAATTGTTTTTGGATGTCTCAGCAGAGTGAAATTATTTTGGAAGCTCTTAATAAAATAGTAGTCTTATGGAACAAGGTCTGGGAAGAAAGTATAATGAAACATTTTCTTCCATCAAACTTTCCCTATCTTCTTGAGTAGTGCGAGCTGTGTGCAGATGATGATGACCTTGATGGAATGCGACGATTAACCAAAATTTGATTTTTTGTAAGAATTTCGTCAATCAGTCTAGTTGCTGGCAATAATACACTTAGAAAATCCCATCAACACCATATATTTAAGCTATAAAATTGTTTTATTTCCGAAGCTTAAAGATTAATGTCGAGGTTTGATTTTTTTTACGTGGGATCCATTTCTTTTCAAGAATAGAAATACAAATGCATGGAGCACAGTAACATAGACAGAACATTCCAATGTTAAATTTGTGACAGCGACCAATCATGTAGTACACACTCTTCCAAGTTTACCATTTTCCAGTCGTTTACGATGTTTTTTAATGGTTATATGTCCTTCATCTAACTCTTTTCTAAGTCTTCTGTTGTTATTCAAGCCATTGTTTTGGCATTTCTAAAATCATGCATCTAACATATTCGTTCAGTTATAATAATACCCCCGTACACACCGTATATATTTCCAGTGGTTGTATTATACCCTTACTATATTCGTAAAGGATAATTAAAAAAATATAGAGCAATGTTAAGAGAATTTGAAAGTTCTAAATAGGCTGATCCATTTATTAGCAAATAGTATAAAAGCTTGTATTTACAAAACTGCGTACTAAAAGGAATTAAACGGTGTATCCGTACTAATTAGGTGGACATTATACTTGAACCTGGTATATTATAATTTTTTATTTATTATCATTTTATTTCAAAGTATTCAGATATTACTTATAACTCAACAAAACCAATAGAAACCAAGGAAACTAGACAATGCCAAATTTATATGAAACATTTCTGAAAGCATTTCTTAAGAACGTTTACATCGAATAACAATATAAAAGATACATGTATATAATGCAAAAATTATTCCACACATTCCTGAATAGAATTATTTCACTTTGCAACGTCACCTTTGGGAAATAAATAAAATGGGTTCGCGTGATTGCAATTGATAACCTTTAACATGAACTAGTTAACATTTTGTACTAAGTAAATGAGCGCACAGTAATTACTTAATTGTTTTAAGTAATGACAAAAGTACTTTACAAAACCTTAACATGCACATAAAGCTTTTTTGTACTACAACAAATAATTATAACTGTATGCTTAGTTTATTCGGTAACATCAGATTGCTTCTTCCGTTTATAAAAGTTGTGGTAACTGTCAACTTCGATGTCTAATAAGAGAAGCGCGTTCGTTACGCAAACAAATTAATTTTAAACTCGTAGCACACAAAACTCCAGTATTCATAACTTATAAATGCTATAAGATTATAAAGCTTTTAAAGAATTTCAAAAGTTGGGCGCCTGGAGATTCAGCCTTAGAACGCGAAAGTAAAAGTAATCCCTAACCTTCTAAACTTTTTAGTCGTATCTACAAACGATTTCTGTGTTTCAAAATAGCTAATCCGTGTTTCAAACAACTTTGAGTCCTCGTCGCATTTACACTTTCAGGTGACAGTTTAGAAATCTGGATTCTGAGGCTTAAAACTTTTCCTGTGCGCGCGTTGTCCCTCCCGAAATTAATAAATTATCGCCTGAAGTTTGACGGAAACTCCTGACGAGCAGCCTGAAATTTTGACGTTTTAATAACTCGCGGCCGAGCCGGTTTTCCGGGAAGATTTTCATTTTCCTCCGCTCGCAGAGATCCGAAAGAAAACCAAAACGCAATTTTCGGCGGTCTGTTCCGGCGGCGGGGCCGTCGCGTGATTGGTGTGCATGTGTGAAATAAGAGACGGAATAAATATTTGCGGAGAGTTTTACAAATCGATGTTGGTTTCGCGTCGGCCCTCTCGTTCCAATGCAACTTCCGGAATGCAATTACACTTGTTACTTTGTCAGCTGTAAGTAGGCTTAATCGAATCCGACTACGGTAAGTAAATTAAAACGGGTTTGCTAAACGTTTCATTACGTACCGAAAATTGTTATTTGACCGGCGAAATTTTTGTCGTTCGAGGTACTGTAAAGTAAATGGTTTGATGTACTTTATTTAATAGTTTTCTTATACAAAGCAAAACTCACTTAAATATATTTTTGCAGTCATGTATATTTATTAATTAAATTAAATAGTGCGCAATGATTACATTCGTGTGATTGCGATGTAATAATAGAAATTTGTCGTTAACAAGGTTTTTGGTGCAGAACTGCCTCGTTTAGTGTTTTATTCAACATCACAAATGCTTATCACTTTCATAAAATTCACATTTATCTACATTACGTGTTTTTATCGCATATGTGTTGTGTTTTCTAATTGATTATCTGATTTATTTAAAGGGGCATAGAGCAACTAACGTTAATTTTCTTCCAAACCTAAAATATATTAAAAGAAGCTTTTGACCATAAATTTGTGACCTAGAGGTGACACAATATTCCTGAAAATTAAGAATAATCTTAGAAGCTATCTAACACAAATTATCATTTTAAACATTGCCATAATTTGTAATAGTATAGCTTTATGGGGAAATGATTTATGAAGTGTTCAAATTTTAGATTTGTCATATAAAATTACCTTTTAATTTTAGAACACCGTATATATTTATAAAAAAAATAGCTGGACAGAAACATGTAAAATATCTAAATGTGGGAATTTCTTACAAAAGCTACACAATTAGAAATTAATTTGTTCAAAGTATAATTTATGAACATTTTGAGTCTATTATTTCTTTAATAAATGGCAGCCAAATTCTGCAATTTTAGAAAAAATAATAAAGAATTTAAAAACATCCTAGTTTATAATTAAAATGAAGCTTTTTAGCAGAACTAGTAGACTCCCCAAGATTTTTGTTTTTCAATGTACAGGAGTTGGCAGCTCCCGGGGTCCTAACCCATCTTCCTAACGTTTAAATGAGTCAAATCTTAACAAAAGTTAGTGTCACAATGCGTCCTAAATACTTGCGTCGTTAAAGAAGAAATAGCCTTGCTACGAAGCTTTGTTATAGTCAACATTTCTATTCTCAGCTACACGTAAAACCATCACAAATATATTTTTTAAATCCAACCAAAGAGAGTGGTGCCTCTCTTACGAAGTACGAAATCTTTCAGATAGGAATATTTTTCTTCTTTCACGTTAGTAACTATAAAATTGAAGCTAAAATTTCGCCTAAAAACATAAATAAAAATTGTTAATTTTTCCCACCCTAAACATGCAGACTTTTAACTATAAAGTGTTTGGAATACATGAATATTACAGTAACTCTACATTGAAATTTGAATTTGTTCAAAGGTATGGTTTGCAGAGTTCCGATTGTATATTCTGAGAAGATTATTGTCAACGAATTAAAAAACCAAGAAGTTATTTATCTTGATGATTAACCTGAATGCGAGTAGCTTCAGCGTCATATATTTTGACTTTTAATCGTCCAAATCTACCATGGTACGTAAGTCTCGGCATCCAGCGTCTCCTAGTACGTGTTTTCCCACTTTTAAGTTGTTTCCAACGTTAACGATTTAGACATACAAATTTATAGGGTCGATTTAAACGATTTATATTTTTGTCGATCACGCAATTGTCGTTCCTATAAGCAAAACATGCAAGTACAGCAATTGAAACCGTAAAACGTATAATCTATTTGGAAAGTCGCCGAAGAGACAATTCTGCACTTAAAGCTCAGAAAACGTTTTGTGGCGTTGTAAAAGTTAATTCAATCGTTAACCTCTGTTAAAACAATTAGCACTAGCCACAGTCTCTAAGATGGAAGAAATCTTATGCCATAACTGTTCAAATTTCTAAAACACCCATAAACCACCAATACGTAACTATGCAGCATCCCATTGCTTTGAAACCGCTTCTGGAAGGATTTATCGATATTGAACTCCACCCCGTAAAAGGATATCTTTTCCTTTCTTTTATATTTATTATCAAAATTAAAACTAGTTTATCCATATGTAATCTATTGTTTGACTACGTAGAAGAGACCAGTTTAAATGAAAAGAGAGGTTAACTAAAATAAGAACCAAGAAAACAAACTCCTCTTCTTCTTCTATCATATAATAAAAAAACTTTAGCGCACATTCTCACGACCTGAAACTTTTTTTTGTCTACAAGACTTCTTTCTTATAGCCTCCCAAGAGTAAAAATTATTATTTGTATCTCTCAAGATAGATGTGATGCTCATATAGAAGTAGCACTTTTTATAAGATCAGATGTGGCTTTCATTCGGATCATATTTACTACATATTTACAAGTCGTCACAATACAACTGCAAATTTTAATCGAATGCACCGTTTGTAATATATATCTTCTTTGATAGCTAATAGTCATTAATATCCGAAAAAAACGTAACAAGCTAATTACAAGGACATGTATTGATTATTAGAGATTCTAACAACTGTCATCCTTTTTGAGGTAGTTTATGTCACCAAGCCGACAGTTCCGGTAGACGTGAAAAAGATTGATAGCCTTTGTTAAAATCTAATCTGGTCAGTTCTAGATGATCTTTATCACAATGATCACTTTCTCTTATTGTTTAACACGCGTATACTGGCCAGTACGGCACCAGAATATTTTTCTAAATTGATAGATAAAAAAACAGATTCAGTAAATTTGCTGAAAATATTAGTGTCACACCGCTTTCAGGAAATATAGTTAACAATGTAGAAAAGTTTACTACGTTATCAAATTAGCAGATATTTCAGTTTTAAAACAAAAATTACACAGTTGAAGAAGCTTATTGTTAATAGTTATTAGAATCATGTTTTATAACACAAAAATAAACATAACTCCTGTTTAATTTTGGTCAGTTTTTAATCTAATTAAATCTCCACGAATTTAAGAATTCGAGTTATTTAGAGATGTATATTTACCAAAACTTGTTGAAAGTATTTCCACACATTTAAATCTACAATACAAAGCTTTTTAAATTGGTGTTTGGGAAGTTTATGAGGCTTCAACGCCAATTTTGTAGGTGTACAGAAATGAAATCGTAGGAAACCTTATTCATTGATATCAACGTATGATTATTATTTTTAGTCTACAAAATAAATTAAGAATTGGATGTACTCAGTCTTGTAAAATTGCTCTACTGTAATATAACTAACTGTTTATTTTACGTGAACTTTATCAAGCTTTAAACTCTACCTTAAAATCGATACCCGGTACTGACCAATTAACGTATGTTATGCAGACATTTTTAACTTTTATAACTATAATTTTATATGGGCAACATCTACATACTCTAATTGACGGCTTATGAAAGTCATACCGATTTATAAAAAGAAAAAGGTTTATTTGTGATTACCAACTACTTTCCTTTTCATTTATCAAGTTGCTAAATCAAAATATTGGTATCACTGGTCGGCTAGCGATTAATGTGAATACTGGGGCTATTTTTTTATGATAAACAAGCTGACACTATACAACAATTAATCAACTTGTTTACCTTATCTTTAGCAACATTTTTAGCAATTTTTAACATATTATATATTTTTTAAACTTAGGTAAGGCCTGCAGTCGTACAGAAAAAAACTAGATCTCAAATTAATTGCAAAAGTAAAGATTTTAAGGCTTTCTCTCTAAATTTGAGCAAAGTTTTTAACAGGGCGCAGTTTTCAAATAAAATCGACTCTTTTATTTCTACAAGAGAAGAGAGTACTTCAAGGATCAGTATTGTTCTTTATCTTATTTGATATTGCAGTAAGTATTTTGGGTTATCTATTTCTCAATCAATTAATATGGTCTGTATGTAGATGACTTGTACTATTTCTCTTAAAATACTAAATACAATGTCTAGGGATAATTTTACGACAAGTTATCAAGTTATCAAGTTACAAACACAGCAGTCATGCAGGTATTTTAATTTACGGAAAAATCACTTGTATCCACTGCTGTCGGCTTTGTGGATCCTATAATTCTCCTTTCACAGCTTGTGCTTCATTGACTTCCATTTACATTTAACGTTAAGATGTATCAGACTACCCATATAAAACTCTATAAGAAAATCCGTAACCATTAAATGTGATAAGACGCAGATACTGTTACTACGCTTTGCCTTCATAAAGCTTTATTATGACCTAGTCTTGAGTACAAAGCGGAAGAATATTTATCTGTCCGAAAATCTTATCTTCGTAAGCTTGATCACATTTACAGTCGTGGAATGCGGCTAACATTACGGACTTACCGAACGAGACGAAGCAACAGTTTATATGGCATAATTAGAAAACAGAACAGCGTAATCTACGACCGCCTTTTAGTAACACCTTCTCGTAGTTTATATAAACTATTAAAAACATGTACTTGTGTAGCAATAGACACCCTTATTAAATATTTTATTCCTGGACTTAACAAAAATTAAAAAGTTTCTTAGGCAACTACAAAATCGCCATCAAAGAAAAAGATAAACACACAACACCTCGAAAATCAAGAGACTTGGTACAATAGATGCGCAGGCTTTCACGGCCGGTGTTATAGTGCATCGTGTAGCTGGTTCTCGGGCTATAAGGCCGTGGTCGGACCACAGCCTTATAACCCGAGAACCAACCACACGACTTGGTACAATATTGATGAAATATTTACTCAATCCCAACAGATCACCACAAAGTTGCCATAAGGAGTAATAAAGAACAACGAAATCTGGAACATGTCAACCAAATGCAGTACAGGGAAATATCATGCAAAAAGTGATATAATTAATACGAAAGATTTACAATTAGAAGTTTTCTGGATGTGATAACGTCTACGATTATTGGTATAAACAATCCACAATGCCTACAACCCAGTCAAGCCACAATCTTTTCCAGTACACAAGCTACCCCTCCCTTCTTGACAAAAGGATTAACGTGTACGTTTTCTAATAGCAAAAATATCTAAGATCTGTTTTAATAATAGGTCTAGTAAAAAGAAATCCATTATTTTTCCAATAGATGGTTTTAATAAATTGTATCTCGCGCTCTAAAAATCCTATCGATTTACATTAGACGGCGTTAGAAAGCGTACTACAAAAACTTACTTGACACTTTTGTGAATGGTTGACTCAGTTTTGTTTGAGCTTACGTCAAAAATGGACACCAGCAAAGAGAAAATACGTATATTTTATAGTTTTTCTTCGATAAAGGTAAAAACGTAAGTCAAGCGGCTGAAAATGTGTATAGTGTTTGTGGTTCTGGTACTGTGACAGCCAATAAAACGCAGTTTGGTTTCATCGATTCCGTTCCGGTAATTTCGATGTCAAAGATGCACTACGCTCTGGAAGGCCAATTGTCGAAAATGTGAATAAAATTATGTAACTGGCCGAGTCCGACCGTCATATAAGCACTGTTTCTATTGCCCAGGGGCTAAATATTGCACACAAAACCGTTTGGAATAATTTGGAAAAGGCTGGATACAAAAGGAAGCTGGATGTATGGGTGCCACACGAGTTAACGCAAAAAAAAACCCATTCACCGAATCTGCATCTGTGGATCGCTTCTGAATCGCAACGAAGTCTACCCATTTCTGAAGCGGATGATGACTAACGATAAAAGTGGATCACTTATGACAACGTTAAGCGAAAACCGTCGTGGTCGAAGCGCAGTGAGCCGGCGCAAACGGTGGCTAACCCAGGATTGACGGCCAGGAAGGTTTTGCTGTGCGTTTGGTGGACAAGCAATCATATACTATGAGCTGCTCCCCTACGGCCAAACTCTTAATTCGAACCTGTACTGTGAACAATTGGACCGTCTGAAGGAAGCAATCGCCCAGAAGCAGTCAACTTTGGCCACTAGGGCAGGAATTGTGTTTCATCAAGACAACGTCAAGCCACACACATGGATAGTGACTCGCCAGAAGCTCCGGGAGCTCGGTTGGGAGGTTCTTATGAATCCACCTTATAGTCCGGACCTGGAACAAAGTAATTACTACCTGTTCCCGTCCGCGGTGAACCATTTTGCTGGTGAAAAATTCGCCTCAAGAAAGGCATGTGAAAATTGACTGTCCCAGTTTTTTTGCCAATAGGGACAAGGGCTTTTACAAGAGAGGCATAATGGAATTACCTTCAAAATGGCAACAAGTTATCAAACAAAACGGCTCATATTTGACCTAAATCGTTTCTTTCTAAGTATGTTAAATAAAACTTTCCATTTCATGAAAAAATAATGAATTTCTTTTACTAGACCTACTAAAACCTATAACTTGTCTCTTAACGCTATAAAATCCTCGCTCCATATTCAGAAAATCATACTTATAAATATCTAGAAAAACATAACATTGTAAATGAACAACAAAATAATGTAAAAAATTATTTAAAATTGACTAAATAATTAAAAATAAAATACATAAAACAAACAAACAACATGTAGCTTATATCAACTATAGAAAAATTATGGAAGAATGACGAATAAACTTAAATTTATTAATAGAAAATATAACTAGAATAAGCGACTAAAAAATATGAAAACATATTTTAGGAAAGTTCTGTAAACGTGCTATGGCTCTTTCTAGCTTTGAATCCACTCTCTACAAGACTGAATGATACCGAACATGGCTTCAGTTTAAAACAATTTCGAAATAATAAAATCAAAGTTAATCATCTTATACGCATGGACAATATTAAACTGTTTGCGTCGACCGCTAGGCAGCTGCAACATCTTCAGGAGATATTTTTTCCAGAAAATATTAATATGCAATTTGAATTAGACGAAGCTAAAATCTTATATATTGAAATGGGGAAAATTAAATTAGCACAGTGTGCAATCAATAGACTAATATATAGATTCCATAAAAGAAAATTATACAAATATCGTAAAATGATGCGAGCAAAATTGACAACACACAAAGCAGTAAAAGAAAAACTATCTACAGAATACAAATACACACTGAAGAAATTCTTGAAAGCGCATCTAAACTACAAAAACTTTAACATACTCTTTTCGTTGATAAAATACAACGCAAAAGAAAAACAATGTTAATAAAAGCACAGTTATCGCCACCCGAAGTCTTCTGTAGAACGGCTCGTTCCAATCTAAAAAGTCTGTATCAAAGACAAATACAGTCCCGTAAAAAATCCAAAATGTCTAATATAAAGCAAATGTACAAGCTGACACACATTAAACCTACAACAAGCTGAGAATACACCGGCCTTGCCAAATAAAAAAGAGTCAGACGTGACTTAATCTAATTAAATGTTTACAAGAATGATTCAAACAAATGGCATAAACAAGAGAAACTCTATTCCTCAACTAAAGGGTTAATGGTAACGGTTTAAGATCAAGTCGTTCCAATAAATAACTATAAAAAATACATCATAAAGAATCCCAATATGGTGGATGGTAGATATAAGAGATCTCAACGGGCTGTAGAGACAATAAAACCCACATATAGCAATAGCACAAACTGTTTATCCTTACAGACTCAACGTGAAAGTACAACTAATTAACTAATTAAAACTTAAAAATACATATAAAGTGTAATATTATAAATATAACCAAAAATTGTAAAGCAGCATTTACAAAATGTGCTGAGATTGCCGACCTTAACTATTTAGAATAATGGGACAGATATAACTTTGATGGACATGGAGTATCTAATTGATATGCCAATACCGTTAACGAACAACTTGGATAAAACTATAAATGAAAAGCTGAGCAACCAGACAAACCTACCCCAAAACGTAAAATCTCTATGGAAACCGGAAAAAGTTCTCATAATCTTTATTGTGCTATCTGTGACTGGGATAATATGAAAAGATCTTCTCCTTTAACTAAAGAATCAAGTATTTACATCACTGTGCAGAGCTGTGATATTGGAAACATGTCAGTCACATAGTGCTTACTTTTTTAAAATGTCTTAAAACGATTTTTTTATGTAGAAAGTGCCAGATTTTGTCGTGACGATATTGCGTTCTGTAATTGGTCAGTGATCAAAGAAAAAATATTATGTGAACTGTAGGTGGACATATTTAGCGGTAATCTGTTTACAATTAGTATACATTATTGAGTCACTACATATTTTCATAATCTTATGAATATACTAAGAATTCTTGCAGATAGTGTCTACAATGTAATAAAGGAAATATAAAATTTATGAACTTAAAAGTGCAATATTGCAGGTACGTAGATAAACAGCATCGTTCGCGGTAAGAGTAAAGTACGTGCGGTTATACGCGAAGCAGCATAACGTAAAGCTTGGCGTTTCATATACAACCGGAGGATTTAATTCCATTAATTTTAATAATTTATTTCCCAGATTTTGTAGCCGAGATTAATTTACAGTGAACTTTTGACGGCATATATTAGAAAACTTTGTCAACCCATTAATTAACCCTGGTATGGAGTCACTACGGCTTCTGTGTAGCGGCAATACTATGATCTATTGCTGGAAATAGTAGAGGCAGCGGGAAACGCTTGCCGGCAAAAACTCTTTCGGCTGTGTGGCATCACTGAACCTTTAATTAGGAGCCGATGAAAATAGAAATTAACGCACAAATCAATTGCATAAGTAGCCGAAGCCGTTATTGAAGTGCGAGAGGGAACAATGCGCAATATTTCAGTTTTACCCGAGGTGCCCTATTTAATTACATACATTAACTGTAATGGCCGCCGAGTGCGTTCAGCAACGCCAGTGCTGCATCAGATACCATCGTAGATACCATAGAGTGATAAAGAATTGTAGAATACTTGCAAAATTACTATATTTACTCACTTTCTGATATTTCATATTGTATTGGGGACGAAGTACCTTAGAAATAAAACTAACTAACACAGATTCTTAAAGATAAAAATATTGACAATACGCAAGTATACCTCGTTTCATTTTTTGTACAATGCAGACTAAGCATTTTATTACTTTAACGTTATTATCCAAATATGTCTGACCTCATTATTTTTGGCGTATTTCACTCCATTTCTGTGTATATATATATGCGCTTTCCAATATTTTGCCACTCATGTCTTTTGCTCATTTTTGCCGTTGCACTACCGGTACTTTCTGGATATCATCCTTCCATCGTGTTTTTGGTCTTCCAGGGTTCCTCTTGGTTGTCGGCACTGTGTCACCTTTCTGGTCTACCTTCCGTCTTCTGTTGTCATGAAATGTCCAGCTCATTTCAAATTTTGTCTTGTGCTTATTCTGCCATGTCTATCACCCTAGTTTTTTTCTAATCCATTCGTTCCTTTTTCTGTTTCGCAATCTTACATTCAGCATTGAGTTTTCCAGTTTTATTTGTGCAGTCTTTAATTCCTCTATTAGTGCTTTTAGCTCAACGTTTATGCTGCATAAGTCATAGCTGTAATAAGATGCACTGGTTAAAAACTCGAATTTTAAGGTGTTCTAGAAAGTTGTCGTGCTATACATGGTTCTGTTAACTATTGATTACATGTAACACTATTGTCGCTTAGGGATTGCCTATTGGCTTACCCATTCACTGTTTAGTTTTATTGTTGTATTATTTTGGTTTTGTCACTACTCTATACTTCATTATCACTACTATCATCGGTTGAAAGGAGATCTTGCGTCAGTTTACGTTTCATGCGTTGATGTATGTGTCTCATTCCTAGTGTTTAATGGGCTGCTCCTGACTGTTGTTTAAATTTTTAAAGTAGGTTGTCGCTAATTTTTGAATGTGCTCTTCTATGGTTAGGATATTTATTTCAGCGTGTAGTTGGTGGTTCCTTATATACCATGGAGAATTTGTGGCTATTCGAAGAATCTTATTTTGTAGTGTTTGTATTTTGCGGATGTGAGTCGGTGAAGCAGATCCCCATACACAGCATGCATACATTACCATTGGTCTAATTATTGATTTATAGATTAGTATTGTACAGTCTATGTGTAGAGAACTTTGAAGGTCACACAAACTCGTGTAATTTAAATTACATTCTTCATTATTTTTTTATAGACCTCGGGGAGATATGCCTTAAATAGTTTTCTGTACATTTTCCTAGACTTTGGTTTGATGACGTAAACCTTGCCCCTACAAAAAACCCAATCGCAATTAGATTTAGTGATCTGGGAGACCACATCACTAAAAGAGGGTTAAACATTCTCGCAATTTTTTTTACTAGCATGCCTATCGTCTCCCTCGCTCCATCACATATGTTCAACTAAGCTTAAATATTGCAATAACGTACTCGCCATTTTTTTAACGGACTCTGAGCTGAAGTTCTTGAACCAACTGGATCCTGTACGGCTTTAGGTACAAGTCTTTGTTTAATGTGGCCCTCAAAGATGTCTGGCTAATACCTGCTTCTTGAGAATAACATTTGATAAAGGTGTTAAAATTCTCATGCACACTGTACCAAACTTTATGAATAGTATGCGCATGAGTAGACCTTAAAAATATCTCTGAAACCACCAATTCTTTTAAAAATTTTATCAGCTAATTTTCGTAAAAAAGAAATAACTAATGAACTATTTTGGTAAAACGTTTTGACAACACACACGCTGTTGAACTGCAAAACATTTTATAATTAATTTACCATATATTCTCTATACAACCCTCAAATCATAACATACGACAATGCGTACGCACATTAAGTATAATGAGAAATTCATATCAGTCTGCTCTACATTGCTCACTTTACTCTTTAATAGAAAATATCAAATCATTTGATACATGTTATTACAAAAATACTACAAATTATTAACTCATTGTGATTATTTTAGTAGTGCACTGCATATATAAAATATTACAGCCGTATTATTTGAACATTATAATAATTCGACTTATTCTTGGTGTACTTTTGGTTACCAGCAATAGAATTATGTATTCTCAATGGTGTGCTTAATATAAAATTACAAAAACAGGTATTACAAATTTAGAAAAAAATATGTGTAATCTGACACAACCACGTACTTTTGAGTAACTTTAGGTTCATTGAATATATATAAATAATTTACAAAAGTAAAGCATGTAAATAATTAATTTAATTTATATTTGTTAGGAACACAACATAAAGCAAAATTCGTCTTGTGTTCTGTATTTTTAGATGGGTTTAACAAAGGAAACAATAAAAACAAAAAATCAGAACGCATTCTTTTAATTTAGTGTGGAAGGTACACACACATACCATTTAATAAATAAAATTATTCTCAAAGCAATTCAAACATAAATCCTTTATTAGTAAATCGGCACATTTCAGCGATGCAGGATAATCTGCTCCGTTTTAAAATTTTATGAATACTAAATATAGGCGAACGGATTCCATAAAGCTGTTTTAATACCGAATCGTTCGTACAATTCCTTCTGAACTGGGCGCGCCATCAATTCGGGCATGATTAACGTTCTACTTGCTCCTATTACACTTGATTTCCTCGAATTTAACAGAGGGCCAGCAGGCCTTTGTGCGGCAGCTCTCAGTGTGTTTGATTGTTGGTGCGTTGCTTCGCCAGGATTACGAGCACGCTTTCCTCCCCATTTCAGAACTAAAATAGGCACGTTGGGATTTAAAACTGAAAATATGCTCGGCTTTCATCCTGCGTGAATACAGCGCAATTTCGTTAGTCTAGCGCATTACTGTAAAGAAATGCCGATTTAGTTTTTATTAAATAAGAAGATTGTCACTGCTATGTACAGATGTATAGTCAAATATGTTTGCAATGTAGAATAAATATGATTGTTTCCCTCGATTTAAAAAAAATGAAAAAGATTAACTTATAAACGAATTAAAATAGCTTGCCATTGTAATTTTAAAAACTAAGTTCTTCTTCTTCTTCTCTTATCCTTTATGCCCTGTTGAGCGTCGGATGGTGGTGTCTAATCCCGTATCCATTGTGTCCACCTCTTCCTGTCTTTCGCTATTGTTTTGATTTCCTCCAGTGTCATACCTTTTTCTGCTGCTATTTCTTTGATTTGGTCCATCCATTTTTTTCTAGGTCTGCCACTTCGTTTTTTAGGTGGTTTTCCCGCTTCCATTAGTCTTCTTGCAATTCTGTTTGGTTCCATTCTTGTCAGGTGCGCAAACCAGTTCAGTTACCTCTTTTTGATTTTTCCTTGTATAGGTTCTTGTTTAACGATTTCTCTTATGTCTTCGTTTCTCACTCTGCCCCACTTAGTCTTTCTTGCCATCCTCCTGAGATGTTTCATCTCCATAGCATTTATTTTAACCTCGTCTTTCTTCTTAAGTGTTTATGATTCGCTGGCATAAGTTATTATTGGAAGTGTTATCGTATTACATATTTTCTTTTTCACCTCTAAATCTATGTCTTTATGGCCTAGTATTGTTTTATTTATGGCGTAATAGATTCTTGACGCTCTGTTTGCTAACTCTGCATCTAATTTCCCATCCTCTGTTATTGTACTTCCAAGGAATTCAAATGTCGTTACCCTCTCCAATTTTTGTCTTTACATTTTATGTCCTTATTGTTTTGATCTTCTTTTTGTTCCTCATTTACAATCATGGTCTTGGCTTTATTTATGTTCACTTCCATACTCATATTTTCTATTTCAGTCATCCATGCATTCACCAACCTCTGCATTTTACTTCTGGTGTTTGAGATTAGTATCACGTCGTCTGCGTAAAGTAGATTACTTAGTTTTACTGGTTCTAAATTTTTATATCCAATTACTGTGTTCAGTTGACTATATTTTTCTTTTATTCTTTTGATTATCTTGTCCATGATAATTATGAATAATAAAGGGCTTAAGCTATCGCCTTGATACCTTTAATGATTTCGAACACCTTCGATCTCTGCCCGTCCAATAGTACCTTCGCTTTGACTGTTCTATATGAACTTCTTATTTCTCCTATCAGATTCTTATCCACATTCAGTTCATTCAAAGTCCTCCAACTGTTAGATACAATTCTTCTCCTTCTTCAAGTTTTCTTTCGATTATATTTCTGATTATATAAATATTGTCACCAGCTTGTCTATTCGATCTGAAAGCTGCCTGTTCTTCTTCTAATAAAGGTTCTATATAATTTCTTAGCCTTTTTCCTAAGATTTTAGTGTATATTTTAAAACTAGTTTGAGCTAAACATATTGGCCTATAGTTCTCGCATTGGGACTGCAATCCTTTCTTGTAAATTGGTACTATTAGGTTGTTTTCCCAGTCTCTCGGTATTTTCTGTTCTTCCCATACTTATCTACAAATTTTCCAAAACCATTCTATACCATTTTGGCCCATCCATTTTAACATCTCTGGAGATAAATCGTCCTCCCCGCTGGCTTTGCCTATTTTTATTTTTTGGGTTGCGTACTCTATTTCTTCCCTCTTGATTGTTTGTTCCAAATTTATTTGTTGTGTTATATTATCTTCTAGTTCTACTGTCGTTTTATACATATTTTCATAATAATTTTTCCATGTTTCTAGAATTTTCTTTGTACCAGTTTGCATTTGTCCCTGATTATTTCTTATTGCTTTTATGTCCTTCCTGTTACCTCCTCTTAATCTCTTTATTCTCGTCCAGAAAATCTCTGGCGTTTGTTCTGTGTAGTTCTGTTATCTGTTCACCCATCTTCTTCTAGGACTTCTTTTTTTTATCTTTATTATTTCTTTCACTATATTCCTCTTCCATTTGTATTCTTCCTTATCCACCATTTCTTTTGTTTGGATGTATCTTTTCCACGCTATTTTATTTTCCTTTACCATTCTTCTTATATCTTCTGTCCACCAGCTTATCATTTTCTTGTGTTTATTACGGTTTCTTATCCACACACGTTTTCCGCTACCTTCTTCAATATTTCCTTGAATGTTCGCCATCTTTCTTCTAGTGTCCATGTTGTTTGGAGGTTTTCTTTCCTTTGTAATCCTTCATCTGTATTCTTCTGGTATTTTTCTCTACATTCTACGTTTTTGAGTTTATTTGTTTGCCAGCTTACTATAGTTTCTTACTTCTTGTTTGTTAGTTAATCTGGCGTGATACTTTGTTATTACTAATCTATGCTGCGTACTAAGTTCGGCTTCTTTCTTTGTTTCAGTTGTCTGTATCTTCTCTGCTAAATCTTGTGCGTAAGTTGTGTAGTCTATTATGCTTTTAGATTTGCGTTCCTCTGCAACAAAAGCATACTTATCCTCTAAAGGTTGGTCCCACAGTACGTTTCCTATTAAAAGTTCATTTCTTACACAAAAATCGATCATTTTAGTCCATTTCTATTTTGGATGCTTTCTCCGTAGCATCCCATACATCTCATTCCTCTGTTATGGTCTTTTCCAATCCTACTATTCCATTACGATCGTTTTCTGACTCTCTTCTCTCATTTCATCTAGCAATTGCTGTAGGTCTGCACAGAAGTCTGCCATTTCCTCCTCAGTTGTTATCTGGATAATATTTATTGTTTCGTCCAGTTTTATAGTTGTTATTATTCGAGAATTTATTGCCTTGACCTCAGTTATACTTTTGTTTAATTCATCGATGGTAATAATTCCTACGCCCTCCCTCGCTCTTTGTTCCGGTGCAACTCCTGAGTAATGCAGTGTGTATTTGTTAAGTGTGTATTTCCTTTACCTTTCTTCTTTGTCTCGCTAATTCCTAGAATTTGTATATTATTACCATTACCTCCCTTAATTCTATTTCTTTCCCTGATAATGTTTCTATATTCCATATTCCTATTCCTATCCACTCAATTTTGAATTTATTTTCCCTTGTTGTTCCTTGTACTATTTTTATTCGTGTCCTTATTATAACCTGTTCCGTTGCCTGCGTCCTTGTATTTAGTTGTTTTCTGGTTAATTTCCATCTGAGTTTTTTGAGGTTGTACCTGTGTCTCTACTTGTTCTAATTATTTTTCGTAGCCTTTCTTGTAGGTCTTCATCAGGGGATCTTTCATTGAAAGTTCTTCTTCCCGTCTTTTCTTTTGGTGTTTCTTCTTTTCCTGTTTCTAGTTCGAATTCTATTCCCATTGCATTCAATTGTTCCAGGTGGAAGTCGTCTCCATTGATTATTAATTTGTTGTATCTCAAAAAAACATGGTGGGCTTGTGCCCTTATTTTATTTCTGTGTTTAATCAATTGTTTTCTAATTTCCTGTGTTTCTTAGGAGTAATCCTCCTCTATGTATATGTTTTTTCCTCTCAAGTTTTTAGTTCCTTTCAAAATTTCCATTTTCTTTGCCCATTTTTTAATTCCACTTGTATAGGTCTGATTTTTTCTGTTCGATATTTACCCAATCTTCTAGCTTCTATTATCTCTTTTTCCATTATTATTTGTATTCCCATGTCTCTAAAGGTCTCCCTTATTTTTTCTAGTAACTGTAGATTACTCTCCCCTTCTTGACCCTCTAATCCGTGTATTATTATGTTCCTTTTTTTGATTTCCCTATTCATTTCTTCCAACATATTCTCGTGTTGTGCATTCTTTTGTTTTAGGATCGGTTTTCTTCTCTGAGTCGCTCGTTTTCTGTTTTAATTGTTTGTATTTCCTTTTGGAGCCCATCTAGTTTACTTTCCATGCGTAAATCCCTTTCCTCCATTCTATCCAGTTACTCATTTATTTCCTTTAACAGTTCCTCCATTTTGTTATTCTTTTAATTCCCTCTTCCGATCCGAAATTTCCTAAGACCGGCTCTGTTCGTTGTTTACCTATGCGTATGATATTTACGGCGCATTGAAAAATATTCCTCGCCGGCTTTGTAGGTATTTGCCGCGCTCTCGGCTGACCCCGAATCGACTTCTCGGAAGGTCACGTCGATCTCAGCGTCTATTTTACTTTCAATTTAGTTAAAAGTAATGGATCCTACCTTAGTTTAATATTCTTCTATTACTATTGGCACTTAATATCACTTTATACTTCACTATGAAAATTAATTTGCTCTCGTAAACCCTTTAATTTATAATATTCGAGGCACGAAATCACAATCAGTACTTTGTGTTTCCACTCCAGGACCGGAATCAGAAACAAAGTTAAAACTATTAAATCTATGTAATATTTACTTATACCGTTATATCAAGTTATTTGCTGTTAGCATAATTTTATTATAGAAATTTAGGATTGATATACGCGTTTTTGTTCTATAAAGTATAATTTAAAACAGGACTTACAGCTAAAAAAAGAAAATGAAGTAGCAGTCAAAGAAAGAGAGGTCTAATACTGGATCACTCAATACATAATGTCGATTTTTTCGACTGCTATTCGATAGTATCAAACAATCTTCTCAAGAGCGCTGTTGAGATTTAGTAATAAACATTTTAATGCACATACATTAATTTGACTAATTTAGAACTGAAAACTTTTGTTTTCAAGTAGAATAGGGAGCTGGACTATCAAATGAAAAGTTGCTTCATATTAATGTAAAGCAAAATCTTATAATCCAGTAAATAAAGCCCAAAATCGACCCGACTATTTAAATTTTTTTCTTAAAAGCCGATTTTTACATATGAGGGCTCATTTTCTTCGTTATGATCTCTAGATCAACGTGCAAGGGTTTTTGTTTCTGACTAATTGTTTATATTGTTAATAAACAATAATTGGTGTTAAATAAACGCGTAGTTCAAGGCATTATAAAAAAATTTGAAAAATACGGTTTTGCATTGGTTATAGGCAAGTAAATGTATATTTTCATGTGCCCGACCAATAAACAGAGTCATCTCAATGTTCTTTTATATCATTTTATAATGATAAATACTGGAAATAACCTGACATAGTAACCAACAAAAAAGACAATGCATTTTGTATTTTCCTAATGGCTATAATAGTTCTGTATATAACAAATTGTAAAATATTTATTTTCTGCTGCAAGAAAACATAAGTCTGTTTACCTGCAAAGCCATATGATTTTTTAATTTATTGTCAAATAGGTGATACAAAAAAGACAACGAGATCTTTTTATAATGATAAATAATGATAAATTGCGAAATGTCGCAATAGCATCAACCACAAAGTTTTTGTATAAAGTTTTAAATTACTACGTGCCAGAAATAGCAAATAAATAATGGTTTGTTAAGAAAATAATTTAATTTCCTTTGTCAGTTTTATTTTTTATTCTTATATATTTTTAAATTCCGAAACAACTTTAAGTAAATATATTTTGTTTGCAATGATGATATTGCGTCAACGTTGTCTATGTAATTGTAAAGCTTGGTTTTGCATTAAACTCCTATGTGGTGAATAGTGCTCAAAAAGATGGTAATTCGTTGGAGCAAGATTGAAATTACCAGAATAACGTGTGGTTCTACAATGTCATGCAGGAACTGAAGTTGATTTTGCTAAGGATGGGGTTCCATAATTTTAAATTATTCCCAGTACATCATAGCTATAATACTCGAGCCTTGCAGTTTCAGCTTGAAGTAGATCATTCCCAGCAAATCCCATTAAATGAAAAGCATAAATTTTACGGGTGCAGTTGTGGCTGTCCACTTTGTCTTGTCGTTGATAATTAAACTTATTTGTAAAAAGCATCACCTTTTGTCCTCCGTTGCAATGGAATTATGTCAGGTGATTGTGATGTATCTATTTATCCCAAACCTGTCTGCAATCCGATGCTACTGACAGCCCTCCTTGGGGAGCAAGCAGATGAAGGCTTCGCAATTTTCTTAAATATGGCATTAGTCGAAACGTTTTAAATTTGTAGTTACACTTAAAGGTTATTTTGATACATATAGATTCTAACTGTAAATCCACTGTTTGGTATATATTCAACATATTTTAAAAAATGTCGTTTGCGCCTGTTTTAAAAATTAGTAGTTTTCCTAAAGCAAGGTAAGATAGAAATATGCTTTATTATCCAGTTGTATATGAAACATGATATACAATTGTATAATAAATATTTGCTTTTATGATATGACCTTTGAAAGATAGATGTTTTCACACAATTCAACTTAAATTTTTTAAATAAGGCAATATTTGAAATAATTATAGTTGTCAGTTTTATATAAAAAATTTGCAATTGAAAATTACATTTTTATTAATATTATGTTGGGCAGCTTATTAGATTTAATTTATAATTGTCTTTGACTAATATACCTTGATGTATTAAAATGACTTAGAAACTTATTTAATTTTTAAATAATCCAAATGTGGTTACTAGGGTTTCTAAAGATTTAAGTTGTATTTCAAAGTATTTTGATAACTAATGTGAAAAATTAAAGGTAATTTACACTGTATTTCGATATTATTTAATACTGCAGTTATCAAAAGCGAAAATGTAGGTAATAAAAGTATAAAAAAGTAAATTTTTAAATAAATAAATGCAAAATAAAAACCTATTTATTAAAATGCCTATTATTTTTGTATACATATCCTAATCGGTTCTTTAAAGGTGCTAGTTACATTTATTTACATTTATAATGTTACTGCTGCAAGTTATAATGATGTTTTATTCTATATATCATTTATTATACACCCCCCCCAACTGAAAAAAATTAGTTCATTTAAATCAGGAGATCTACTCAATCAAACTGTACTGCTTATAAACATAGGCACATGCCAATAACGTAATAGATAAATACCAATTTTCTTATTTAAGTTCTTCGTCATATGTGACTATTACATTATAGATTTTCGTGAATTATAAGAATGTGATCACTTAGGATTACCATATTTTTAATTGGCAATCAGAATTTACAATTCTATGGGAGCATAAAAGTTAGGAGGTTCTCCAATGGGAAGTCTCCTTCAGTCCTTTTATGTAAATTGGCACGTATCGTATGGGTTTTTTATAGATATATTTTGGCTTGTCATAGTGCTGCTTTTTTTCTGATGACTTATTTTACTTAACGTGCATTTTGATTTATATGTAACGTTTAGTCCCTTACATATCATGGTACCTTTTTTATTATTCGTAGCAATTTTAAGTAACTTCGCTGGATTATCGATATATTTGATTTGCTTGTATATCGGCAACATTTTATTCCATAAAACTAAATAGATTTAATTATTGTTTTATAGAGAAGGATTTTATGTTTCAAAAACAGATTGAAAATGCTTTTAATTAATTATTTTTTAATTTCGACTACGACAGGATGCAAGGATATTGGACTGTATAATTTTATTTTGTATGAATCTTTATCTGGTTTGAGTATTAGGATAATTTTAGAGCTTTTCAGTTTTTTCCTCCAATAGTTTTTTCTAGGGGTTCTATTGAATGTAAGATTGAGTAACATTGCACCTTTTACCAGTCAATTATTTATTACTTTTGGTGTATTTTTTCCTATATCTGGAGCTTTTCGAAAATTTAGTAAACTACTTTATACTTTTTTAGGGTATTTGAGATGTTTATCAGTTATTGTTCTACTTCATTATATATTCCATTGTTGATTTGTATTAGAATTTCAGCAAAATGTTGAGCAATTACCTTTTCATCACTTCTAGTCTATTCCCAGGAGGGTACCGTTTCATCGTATGCAAGAGTGTGTTCAATGGTATTTAGCACTTCTCCTTTTTTAACTGGTAAATTTTTTTAACTGCAGTTAAGTTTTGGAGACTTATATTTAAGCTAGTAGAAAGGCCCGGGCAACCCAAGTTAAATATTTGATTCTGTGTTTCGTCGATAATTGAAGAAAAAATGAGCCCGTAATCGTTTTATCAATCATATCAATAATAATGACATTCTTTTGACTATATTCGTTTTTACATAAATCAAACTTGTACCGCATGAGCTTACTAACGGCAATATATGATCACGTAGTGCATAAAACACCTACAAGTGGCGCAAACTGTCTAATTACTTCATGATAATTTATATTTTAACCTATAACAGATTAACCGTGATTTAAAATGAAAAATCTAAAAAAACCCTTATGTAAGGTCTGGCAACAAACTGGTCCGAATGAGGTATTGACTTCTGAAATTGGTTCATAACTGTAGGGGGAGTTGCAATGTTAAAAACTTACAAAGAAACGCACGTATTTACAATTTTGCAGTTTTAAAGAGTAGATTTACGTATTCTTCTCTTTGAATAGGGCATTATTTCCAGATAGTTTTTTTTTGTGTATGTTACATATAGTCATCGTGAAAAACTCAGTTGCACACTATGAGCTTCAGTCTTACCAAACAGATAAAATCCACAGCGCCAGCATAAAAGTGCAAACTCAGCTTTGTCCATTTGTAATTGCAACGGTATACAGCCCACCAAAATATTCCATTACCACTGAAAAATGCGAACACTTCTTGCGAACCCCCGGGAACAAATTTATAGTAGGGGAGACTGGAACGCGAAGCACACAGTATGGGGATCAAGATTAATCACTCCTAAAGGTCGCAACCTCAGGAACGTAATGCTTCACAGCAACCTTGACTATCTCTCTACAAGAATGCCTACGCCAAGTGACCAAAACAGACTACCAGACTTACTCGACTTTGCAGTTTCAGCGGTATTACACGTACGTACCTGATGGCAGAACCCAGTTTCGATCTATCTTCTGATCACTGGCCAGTAATCATCACCGTGAGCACAACTATTATCCATATGGATGCTCCTCCAAGACTTTGCTTCAAATATACGGATTAGACTACTTTCAAACTCAACTAGAGGAGACGATTAATCTTGCTATTCGAATTAAAACTAAGCATGATCTGGATGAAACAACTTTGGTACAGAATATTGCATGGAAGGCTACACCAACTCCAGCTCCAGCTCCACCCGAAATTACCAATATACCATTGCACGTACGAGAACTTGTTATTGCAAAACTTCGAGCTAGGAAAACATGACAAAGAACTAGAAACGCACAAGACAAAACTGTGTATAATCGTCTTACTCATCGGTTACATACAACACCACGCGACGTGCGTAACGAAACCTTTATGCAATATGAGGTGTGACAGAAAAGTAATGAGAAACATCAACGTTATCCCTTTTAAAGTAGTTCCCTTGGGCAGCTATACACCGATCGAGACGTTGTTCCCACTGTTGGTAGCAGCGCTGGAAGTCTTCAACCGGTATGGTCTTCAGCATGCCCTTTACACTCTTTTGGGTGTTTTCTAAAGTCCCAAAATGACGTCCTTTGAGGACATTTTTCAGTTCAGGAAAAAGTAAAAAGTCACAGGGACTGAGGTCAGGTGAATAGGGGGGGGGGGTGGAGGAAAACCCAGGAATGCCTTTTGAGGTCAAAAATTTTGTTATGGAGAGGGCAGAGCATCCATTGTCTGCAATGTCTGGTGTCAAATGACCCTTTTTCTGAGCCTTTCAAGGACGTCTTTATAAAAAACTTGGTTAAGAGTTTGTTTTGGAGGAACAAATTGTTTGTGGACGATTCCCTTCTGTCAAAAACAAATCAGCATTAATTTGATTTTTGATTTGCTCATTCGAGCTTTCTTTGGTCGAGGAAAGTTTGCAGTATGGCACTCCTCACTTTGCCTCTTAGTCTCAGGATCGCATTCAAAAATCCGTGATTCATCATCTGTGATCACATGACTAAAGAAATCTTGCTCATTAACGATTCTGTCAAGAAGATCAAGACACTTGTTTTTTCAAATGTCCTTCTGCTCAATTGTGAGGTTTTTTGGCATGTGCAAATATTCAGTCAAAATTTGATGAACGGTAAATCTGTTCAAATTTAATTGTTCACTCAACATTCTTAATGTTAAACGACGGTCTGATCTCACAAGACTGTTCACACGTTTGATATTTTCGTCGGTTTTCGAAGTTAAAGGCCTCCCTGAACGGTGTTCATCTTGAACGTGTTCTCTGTCTTCCAAAAATGATTTGTGCCAGCGAAAAACTTGAGCTCGGGATAAAAATGTTCCCCATAGGCCTGTTTTAACTTCTTAAACGTACACTTGCCGATTCTCCAAGTTTAACACAAAATTTAATGGCACAGCGTTGCTCCAAATTCCGCGGTTCCATTCTGCGTGACGCACAACCAAAATACAACTTCACTAATAGCAGTCACAAAAATCACGTAGTTAATGGAACGAGTTGAAACTCGTACTGAGCTATGGGAGGGTATTTATACTCGTGCTCTATCAACGACAACAGGGTAGCGTTCCCAGATCGCTTGCAGTGTTACCAGTCTCATTACCGTTCTGTCACACCTGGTATATCACTAATATTTCTCCTACTGACCACTTTGTGTGGAAAGCAACAAGAAAATTAAGACAACCTAGATCGGATAAAGAAAAAGTAGATATATTCGCTACGTACCTTGAAAACGTTTTTACAACTACACCACCCCGATCCAATAATAATGACCCCGATATTGTAGCTTTCCTCGACGCGCCGTGCTAACTCTCAGTTCCACTGAAATCGTTTTTACCAACTGAAGTCTGGAACCAAATACAACTAATTAATAATTGTAAAGCCACAGGCTATGACCTTATAGTTGGAGACAGACTTAAACATCTCCCCAGAAAAGCAGTGGTTTTTCTAACTACCATATATAACAGTATCTTGCGATTATGCTACTTTCCCTGCAATGGAAGTTCGCCCACATCATTATGCTAGCTACACCTGGGAAGCTTATCTTATAGACCAATAAGCCTTTTGCCTCTCCTATCCAAAACCTTTGAGAAACTACTCCTTAAGCGAATCCATGAAAAACTCGACCTAAACAACATAATTCCTCCCTCTCAATTTGGTTTTCGAGGTCATTCAACTGTTTAACAAAGCCATCGGATTGTTACCAAAATCATGGAAAGTTTTGAGACGAAAAGAGTTTGTGCGGCGGCATTTTTGGACATACAACAGGCCTTCGATAAGGTATAGCATATGGGCCTTTTTTATAAAATAAAACACTTCCCTAGTCAATTTTACGTAACCCTAAAGTCATATCTCAGTTAACGGTTTTCCAAGTTAAACTGAACAATTATGTATCCAAATATTGCCAAATCAACTAGGACAGTGTGTTGGGTCCACTCCTACACCTCATTTATAGAGCAGACGCTCCAAATATACCGAATACATTAATAACAACATTTGCTGACGACATAGCTGTCTTAGCAGTCAGTAATAAGGCAGATGTAGTAGCGTATCAGTTACAGAGACATCTCGATCTAAAACTTTACGAAATCTAACAAACGTTCCTTGGTATGTAACCAACGACACACAGGCCTAAAGATACCTTACGTTGTTGAAGAAATACAGAGACTCTCAAGTGCATACCATCAAAATCTAGCTGACCACCACAATGAATGGTACAATAGCTCGTCAATGTTCCAGCGACCAGAAGACTTAAGAGCCATTGGCCACACAATCTCATTTAGTGTAATTATCTGGGATACCAGCACTGGCTGGCCTCCACTTATGTTATAATATCAAATCATTACTCAAGTTGAGTAGATTGTAAATAAGCAAACTTTAAAATAAAAAATTAAAAAGATTTTAGGTATTATATATTTATGTAAATGATAAAGCTGGTGATTATTGGTAAATGTTCTGAGGATAGATAATAACCTAGGTCCACTTTTATATATATCGAGGGAATGTTATTCGTACTACGTCTGTGCATTTTCTTATAATAAAATCTACAAATCAAATTAAATATATAAGGGATAAAAGATGCCAAAAATATATAGTGCCGGAAATAGTTGTGCAATATTATAATCTTATTCTTAAATGATTAATTATACGTACAATTTAATTTTAACACTACCAAATTTGCAATATTTTGGCGAGAAAAGTGAAGAGAGGATATCGGAAATAAAAAGAATATTTGCTAAAACATTTGACCAAAATAGTTCTACCAATCATCGTATAAATCAGGGAATTTTTGAAAAAGGATTAAAACAAATTATTTGTAAAAAATATTTCTAAAAGACTCATTTTATTTGAAGCCTTTTGTTAAAAAACAAATTAAATTAACCAACTTATATAAGCTGTATATTTTTTAGTGTTACTAGATTTTAGTTAAAAATATTATTAAATGAAAATAAAATAACATCTCATCTATATGATTTTCAATAAATATTCTGCGTAAAAGCTAAAGTATTCTTTGAAAAAGCACTATGGTGCCCTCACTCAAATAAATTTGAACAAAAATGTTTTAGCTGAGTTCTAGACTGATTACTTTTTATTTCACGTTCAAAATCTATAAAAGTATTTTAGAATCTACCTTAAGTATTAATATATGACACTACATATTTGAAATTAATTTTTTGAAATTAGTACGCTCAAACCAATTTATTTCGAAGAATTGTCGATTAATACCATTTGTGTGCAGTTGATGAGCAGCTAAGTGAACGTTTAGGAACAACAACAAAGCACAAATCCATGCCAACAAAAGGGGCAGACGGTTTTAATGGTTCGCAGCGCGTGAAGCGATATTTTATAGATTTTATGTTTTCGCGCAACGCCATGCTTTGTTCTGCGAATGTTTATGGAGCATACAATCTCGTACTTAATAACGGCCAGTGTTAATTTTCAAACCGTAATCACGTATGTAAACACAGTGTTTGACAGCTTTACGCTTAAGCCGGTTTGCAAAATAGCGAATAGCCTTCTATAATAAGGTCGCGTAGTATTACGACGGCAATCTGAGGCATGCCGCGACTGTAACGAATTTTTCAATTTGCATTACCTATACGTTTCGGCGTTAATAATTTTATAGCCGTCTGGATTTGAAATGCATATCTCGGCTTGCCACGGTGTGCTACGCTTGGGAGTTTTAAAAATAATTACAAAATTAAAACTTCAATTTAAACGCCAATAAAAATGCTTTTTACAGTACAGTCCTATTTGACCAAGTCAGTCTAAAGTTATTCAGGTGCAATCAAATGGATGGACAAGACAAAATGCACAAAATATTCTATTTAATTATTTTTTGTTATATGAAAATCTTGGGTACATACAAAGCAAATTCTGCAATCAGCCGCCATCATTTCCTCCTATCTACTTATGCTATAAGCTGTTTTGCTGCCATTGATCGGTATTTGTTCCTTTTTCTAATTTACTAACGTTCTTAAACCATATGAGGTGTCGCAGCATTTCGTTAATATCTTTTTCCAATCTTATAAATTAAGAATAATTGAGGTATTTTATTTTTTCTAATAATAATTTTGTTCTTTTTTTTATTTTTGCCCTTTAGGGTATTGCATAATACTATTATATTATTTTAAATAGTCTTGGCTTCTTATTTGTATGTTTGATACATAGTAATAAATTTAAACCTTTTATTTTTTCCCTTCTTTAGTTATCTACATGTCCATCATCTATAACTATTCCCACTTGAATTAAAATTAATTCAATTATTAGATACTTTTTTGCTCCATATCTCATTTTTAACAAAATTAGAATAGTCATTCTTTTAATTATTATTTTATCAATAATGTTACTTCGAATACATTCCTTTTTTTGTTAATCCAATTTGTATGCATTGAATCTAGTATGAGAATCAAAATTAATAATGTTAAGTTAGAGTTTTATCTGAAATTGGGAATTGGTAGTTTGCAACCGCGCTCCTGTTCAATAATAAGTAATGACATTAAATATATGCCTTTTTTAAGTTTAAGCAATATCTTTCAAAGTACTACAGCCGTAACACCACACAAATTTATAGTGGTCACCACTTAACAGTTATTATATTGGCCTTTAATATTTTCGAAGTTCTAGCGATTTCAAAATCTAAATATCTGCTGAATAAAAAAATAATTAATTTTTACAAATTTACTACAGATGACAATGTGTTGTTTGAGCGACGATTTTAATGCATTTTGAAACTAATATTTTCATATCCGCGAGTAACTCAAAAGTAATTCTAGAACATTATTTTAACAAAAATATTTTGTGCAACTCTTTAACTTGAGCCATCAGAATTCCTGTGATTAGCAGACAGCAGCGTGCATATTTTAAAATTTGCAGACTGCCGTGATATCACATAAACTACTTGTGTCTTAACGGATGTCGCCTTGCAATTTATACATTTCTAAATAGCTGAGATTACCATGAGACAAAACACGTCAAGTGAGCACCCCTAAAAACCAGTAGGTCGTCGATTTTTATAAAAAATGGGTCAAATGAATGCCTATATCAATATTAAAGATACCTCCAAAGGTTTTGCGAAATTTCAATTTTTATTGTTTATACGGATGTTTGAATATTTTAATCATTTTTAATTGAAAAATTAATTACTCGGGCACTTTTAAACGAAACGTTATGAAAATTTTACGAGAGATACTTGAAAATTTATATTTTCAAATGAAATAAGCAAAACTCGTAAATTCTTTTAATTACCACTTTATTTATAACAATTTAATAAACAATTGAATTTTTAATAATGTTCTCATTCTTCGATTCTTCTGATTTTGGACGCAAAATGTTCCTTGGACCTTCAGCTTTAAGAATCCGAAAGAAAATTTGACTCCCCGATTTATTCTGTAACTCGGCATCAATTTTTATTGATGCAAGTTTACTGTACGCTATTCTACAAACACAGAGAAATAAATTCACCTCTTTTTAGTTATTCGGGTTCATCTTCGGAATATATTTTACAAGCTATATTATCTGAATCTACAGAATAACAATTGTGAAACAGTCGCGTATTCTTGATAGTTTTAGCATCTGCAAAACGTTGAGCTAATCGACTTTCATTTGAATCATGATCCGACTGTGAGCAGAAGCTCAAACTTATTTTTTTGAAGAAACTGCTGGCCCATTCGTATAATGTTCTCGCGTTCGTTTTGTGTTTGTCGTTGACACGTTGCAAGCTCGCTTGATACGCGTGTCTTTTTACGCCTTTACCGTGTGACGTTGCGAAGAAGTTTCACTCTGCATCGACTCCACAATCACTACGGTGACAAATCAGATTCATGAAATTGTACTTATTTTGGTACTGTGACCCTGCTCCGTCAGAAAAATAAAATAGCTATTTAACATTTTCTACTCCACTCTTTTACTAAAAATTCGGCTAGCTTTGTATTAAACAAATGAACCGAATTGGCATCGTGAGTAACTTTTTCCGATATCAAAACATGATTTATATAATGCACCTTTCCATCTTTACGGAAGTATGTCACGTACGGATGCAAAGTTACTTGATTGCTTGCCCAGTGGTGCGATTGTATTGAATTTTGTACGTAGCACGTATAGTTTTCAGCAAAATCTAAACAAACAACGAATTCAGCATTACACACCGATTCTTTCTTCTTATTAAAATAAGCAGCTTGTGACTTGGAAATCATGCTTCAACAGATTTGGCCAATCTTTTTTCAAAGATTCGAGAAATTCCTTACTACTCACCACTTGTTCGGTAATGCCACATGTGAAATAAAAATTTCATCGTGATACTTGAAAATTCGAGAAACATACCTGAAATGAGGAGAAAATTAAATGTTCTATACCTGTCAGTACTAGTCCATTGGGTGTAGGCGATTTCTTCAATATAATTGTCATTTAGTTGTTTTTCTATCCGGTCAATAATAACTTGTATACCTGGACAAACAAAGTCGATAAAAAGCAAGCAGGCGTTGAAACTTCACATACTGAAACTTTTATCAAGTCATCACATTTTTCAACGAAAGAAATTTCATGTCTTTTTGATTCTTTTTTCAATCCGAATAACGCGAGTCTAATATTCTGATGTATCTTACAAACACAGACGTTGTGAGTACCGCTTTGACCGGCGTGATGCATTCAGGTGGTTTAAGTTTTGAAATCTTGCGAGACCTATCTTAGCCTCCGGAAATTTTTCTAGATATTGTTCATGGAGATTTTTCAGATTAAATAATAATAATAATTTTTGAACTCGAATTTTTTGGCCATCTTTGACAACGGAAACACAATCTTTCATGCCAGGCATTACGCGACTAATATCATCTGCAAGAAAGAAATTCACTACGTTCTTTCGTGTTGATTCTGAAAGTTTCTTTCCTTTTTTCTTTGAAGGTTCTGAAGAAAATCCAGAATTTGCTGCCAAAACTTTAGCTCGAGAGACCATACGACGTGAAACATTGAATTCTCGACGAATTTTTTTCGTACTCCAGTCAGCCGGTAAAGTGGTCAGCACTTTAATTTTTCCGGATCGAGTTTCTTCTTTTGAAAGAGCTTCCTTGATAACATTCACGTAGGCCTGATTCGGATCTTACCAATCAAATTATTTATTGCTGTCTTGATAGATTGTTTATCCATTTTAGTAAGTTGATCTGAGTGACGTTTTTTTATCGGTGGTTCGCCGAGTTCGCTCAAAATTGATCATCAACTTCAAAAGTCGGATCAAGAATTGCATCATCAGCGTTAGAAAAATCCTCCAGGTCGCTTACTACTTCCTCGTCACAAACATCCGCATCAACGGTTTTAGACTCTTTCGTTCTCATTACTTTTTCTTTCGATATTAAATTCACTTCACATTCATTGAACTTATAAACTGCTTTTTCACACGGTTTACACATGTATAAATTAATAAATTTCTTAAACTTAGCGTTTAGTTTCTTCTGTATCAGTATTAAATTCGATCGCACGTGATTGTGCTTTGCTTTTTTCAAAGGATTACAATACTCATTGATACGTCCTATCGTGTATATCAAACTGTTCTGAAAAACTCTTCACATGCGACTAGTACATTTGTGAACTAAAAAACAGTAAGTCTACTACGACATGCTAGCGAGAACTGCTAGGCTGCATACAAGACGCGACCTGCAGCCAGCGGCAGTAATTAATTTTTTAATTAAAAATAATTAAAATATTTAAACATCCGTATAAACAATAAAAATTGAAACTTCGCAAAACCTTTGGAGGTATCTTTAGTAATGATATAGGCATTCATTTGACCCATTTTTTATAAAAATCAACGACCTACTGGTTTTTAGGGGTGCTCACTAGATGTGTGTTGTCTCCATGTAATCAAATAAGCTTTTTGCACAAAGCCTGGGGAATATGCAATCTCAAATATACAAGGTCGTCGAAATAAATCCGGAATTATTTTAGGTTGTATTGCGGGAAAACCGAAAGACCGTTTTATGCGCATGCGCAATCCGCTATTACGTAATACAACAAGTTAGCTTCACATAGTCAACAATTTACGATTGTCGAAGAAATGAGCCAGGAATACGACTTCAGAGTTAGTACTGTTTTTGACGCACTACAACCTCAAGGGGTTATTGTGCCGACTAACATGCACTTAAATGCTAGGACATTCACACACACTCATGAGGTGAGCGAGACTCTAACTCGAGTGCGCCAGCTAGAGGACAGAGGCAACTGCTCGAACCTGCTGAGCCACCACGTTAACAACTCGTTAACAAAAATTATTGTGTGGTTTGGCTACAAAAAGCCTCAAGTTTACGACGTAAACAAGAAATACAGGAAACCTGATCACCAAATAAAGGTAACTGTCAACATGATAACTGATGCCAAGCGATCTGAACTCAAGAAAGGTAATAAATTTGTCCGTGAATTGAAAAAAAAAACGTCGATCAGGATCCCTAGTCTAACAGTACACCAGGACCTACACTACAAATACAAAGTATTGATTGAGGAAAATAAAATGGACAGAAAGTTAATGGCACGACAGCACTGACTTTATAAAATTCTTTTCGAACAAAAAGAATTTTATGCAAGGCAAAAAGGTAAACCGCCAAAATGACCGTTAAATCTACCAAGTGCCTACCCCCATGCACACAAAGTTCCCGTGTCGGTTTAGTGAAGGAAGATGTTAGGTAACCGTAAACAGCTTTATCAACATGCCAGAGACAGTTGTCAAGTTGAATAGAGGAGATGATCGCTAGATGGGAGTACATCTTCTAATAACACTTTATTTTAACCCACAGACAAAAAAGACCATACATAGGCATACTACAATTTATATTACCACTGGTTTCCCGATTTGTAGCCATTCTCCAGCCCGACTACAATGAAATGTGGTTGAGGTGTAAATCAATTAGATGCATCATAACACCAAGGACAGGTGAAAGACCCTTATTATGGAGATACTGACCCATGGATAAAGAGAAAGTTGTGTTGACCTGCATCAGGTTTAGGTCCTGGTTTGACAAGGGTGTGGCTGCTGATAGGAGTTACAATAAATACTATGATTCTCAATATTATTTACTTTAATTGTATAAATAAATTTAATTTTTCCTATATTCTAATGTCATTTTCATTGCTTTTTCATTTTTGGATTTACTAGATGAATCTCTACTGGTTATCACCAAATAAATGCATATGAGGCTACTGTTCAGGGAGTGTGCAGTTAATTATGGGTGAAAATGTGTAAATTTTCAATAGTTTTGCAATATTCCAGTTTATCTGGAAAAGCTCAACGATATGATTAGCATTATTGAAGGGCCAGTTTTCTTGCTCATTACTAATCAGAACTTCCAGACATCTAGAAAAATTCTGGTTCATATCAGGTGCCACAACTTTCTGAGCTTAGGTAAAACCCAATGCGTAAGTACAATTAATAATTCTACAATTGTTATTATCCATCTAATTATTTAATTTTTGGGTTGGATTGAATTAACATTTAGTAATCTCATTGACCTGTTTTATAATTATAAGATATTAAATGCTCAAGTTACCTTCTTACCCCTATTGAGCTCGATAAAACAAATATGTTCTTCTTTGTACATTGCAATTATATCAATTGTTCTCACAATATTCATTGCTTGGTTGTAAGAGAACCTATCTGACCTTGATTTCAAAATTATTGTTTATATAAATATTGCATACATTTATGTCACAGGGCTAACAGCCCGAGAGTCAGATGAAATATACCCATAAGTTTTATTTATTCATTTTTGTTCTACACTTCTGCATTTTGGTACAAATAAAAACATAATTCCTGTAAATATTAAACTATTAAATTAAAATGTAAAAAATAAGATAAGGAAACAATATCTAATGTTTGAAATTATTTCTATTAACTTTCTTTTTATCTTTCACTACCTATGATGAGTACATCAGTCCATAAATATTTTTTCTATCAGAAAACGTAGATATTTAATAAAATAATTTACATTTTTCAAAAAGTTATATGTACAAAAGGTTATTTTAAAAATTGACTTAAACATCACACTACATAAGAAAACTAGTGTAAAATGTAAAACATTAGGAATTTGGATGATTTAAAAGGTAATAACTTTACAATAATTACATTATAAAATTATTTTTTGAACCAAAAAAATAATATTTTAAACAAAAACTCTATGTGAATAAAAGGTGGGTCAAAATTCCCTGCTTGAGTTCGAAAGAAGGTAATATAACAAAAGAATGGAAAAAATAAGGCAGTCTGAAAGTTCTACCTAGAAGAACTTTTAATTATCCGAAATGTATGAAAATGTACAACAACATTTTGGAAAGTATGTTTTATAACACAGTCTATTTCTTATCTATTAAACGCATTTCTACTTATCGAAATGCGTTAAAATGCTGTTGTTATTGGAGAGACAACAATCCACGATATATTCACAAAAGACCTCTCCACAGTGAGTTGACTAGATGTCATCCCTTACTTGTTTAAGAAGGGTAGCCATGTGTTTTGTCGCTTCCAAACAATATGTGGAACTGGAAGACGTTTAATTTCAGCAAAATGGAGTTGCAGCCCACACAGAAAAAACTTTACTCCAAGTGCTGAGTCCAATGTTTCCTGGTCATCTAACCTCTTAACACGATGACGACGCCAGATTTCATTCCTCGTGTCTTCTTTTTATGAAAATATCTCAAGCCTGAGGTTTGCCAAACCCTACGTAATTCAATTCTTCAAGATATCAACACATATTGAAAAGAGTAATTAGAAAGATACATTACAAACCTCTCATAACATTAATTTCATTAAGACTATATTTTTTATAATTAATATTACTATTTGGAGAATTCCAATAATCATTTTCAAAATAAACATTCTTTTATTTTTATTTTTGTAATTGCAGCGGCAATAAATCTGAGAGACCAATAAAAGGTATATGACTTTAACTGTCTTTTAACGAAACTAAAGATGAACATAAAATTTAAATCAAAGCTATACACAAAGTTTTTAAATGGAAGTTTCGCGCTGCCAAACAATAGGAATTTTAATAATTAAAGTTTTGTCTTTATACCTATTAAAATTTTAACTCCAAGATAAAAAATTAACATTAAAGAACCAACTATTAATTACTTACGCAATTCTTCTTTGTGTACAAGTTTGGCGATGCAATTTAAATATTTTTATTTAAGAACTTTTCCTTCCTTTTGTCTGATACATACTTTCATTTAATGAAAGGGGTTTAAAGAGTTTATATGTAATGGTAAAGATAATGTCTCTACAAGTAAGGCTATATAGTAAAAACAATCAGGTTAAGAAAAGTTGTGTAAAATATTGGCAACGATGGGGCACTTTAAAAGGTCAGCAATTGCGAATTATAAAGCTTTATGTATTTTAAAGTTGCTAATTACTCTACTAGAAAAATATACCATCATTTTATAAATAGTATTGTATATAGAGCGATATTTGAGACAATAGCCAAGAAAAGGTTTTCAAAGAGGCATTTAGTGGCCATATTAAGGAAAGTTAACAAGCCGTCTTATGTGCATAGGCAGTTTCCTGTTAGGCAACACAAATAGTTTGCTTCGTGTAATCAATAATCTACAATTGCTAACAAAATGAGCCAAGAATACAACTACAGATCTGCTATACCCGAATACCTTCGGCGCGGAAAATTGTTGAATGGCTACAATAAAACTTAAGTTTACAACGTACTCAAAAAGTTCAGCGAATCTGACACTATGAAGGGGTAACTGCTGACAGGACAGATTATACCAAATGATGATCAGAGAGGGAAATTGGCGTGGCGAGCTCGACGATCAGTTTAGCAGTGTACCAGGATTTACACTACAAGGTATTTTGTTCCTGCAGAAACTGTTGACTGCGAAAAACATGGACAGTATTACTAAATGATATCAAACATGACAGCTCTTGCTTTCTGATATACTTATTTACCAAAAAATATATCTAGGAGGAATCGTTAAAATGACTGTTGGATCTTCTAAGGTGCTTCTGAAGTGACTGCTATCCTGTACACAAAGTTTCCCGCCTCTGTGTCAATGCTGGAACTTGTAAACCCCACCTCTTTGTTAGAAGAAGGGCTGAACATGACTGCCAATGGTTATATCAACGTACTGGAGACAGTTGTCAAGCCACAGATAAATAAAATGGCCACTAGGCGAAAATATTAGTTTTAGCTAAGCTCCATTTTAGTCCACAAGACAAGAAAAATTCGAGCACGGCTATACAATAATTTGTATTACTACTGGTCTTATAAGTTGCATTCTCCAATCCCGAGTGTAATCGCTTTGATTATTACGTACATAGCGCGGTCGAGAAGAAGGCAATGAGAGGCATCGTAAAACTAAACATATCGTAAGTGCCATTATGGAGATAATGATACATACGGACTCTGCCGACTGAGAAACTAAAAATAACAATACTCGGAAAATACCTTGTGTTATGGGTTAAATGTTGAAACGATCGACATATTGCTACTATCCAGTTTATAAAATACATATAAATGTCTCTTCAACGAATTACATCAGGCAGTTGTTTAAAGGGATGTACAACCGCGCTTTCAATTTAAAAACGTGATTAAATCTAGCTCTACATTGAACTACGCTGTCAATGCATACAGTGCATCAAAGCTTTAGATATAGTTTTTATCCCACTTAAATTTTATTAAAGTTTATGGATTACGTACAAATACAGTTTTGCTTTTGTTTGTTTGAAATGTTTGATGTAAAAGTGTTTTTGAGCATCGCGTATGGAATAGGAGCTTTAAATTATTAATTTTATTTAACACCTTTCTTCAACATCTTGCTGTGTAATAGAAAATACTTATAAATAAAATTTAATAGAAACTATGTAATTTAAAACTTAATACAATTTTTTAGATCTAATTAGATATAGGGAATATGGGAGCGATTAGAAGAATTGCAAATAAATACGATTTTTTATTAGTAAATTAAAATCAATATTTATAAATATTTATCCTAATTGTAATTGTAACAGAAAGAATAACAAACGTCCTGAAAATTTAAAACACAAATAATCATAAGTAATAATTTAATTTCAATTATTCTATAATTTTCTGTAATTCACATGTTTGCATCCTCTACTGCCTGTTTCATTGCTACATTTGCTTCTTACATAACCTTTTTAAGATTCTAATGAAACGCACCTTGTTGGTTTTATTTGTTAACAATTTTTTTTGAGAAACTTCTGGACATGTGGCTTCATTAATAATGATGAAATGTGAGATTGTTCGTCAAATGGGTTCCGCACGTTTGGTACTTTTTTCATTCACATCAGAAGAGTATCCATCAAATATTACAGCAACGTTTGAGCCACAATGCTTGTAAGTATCTTAGATACCTCTTATCAAGGTCCTAAAATTTATGTTCTGCTGCCAAACAACTTTGTAAACTAATCTACTACAACAGAATTTTTTTTTCTTAGATATCATCAATTTTGATTGGTATAAACGCCAAAAATAATAATGAATTAGTTTCCTTTCGCTTTCCTTTTTCACTAAACAGTGTCAATAGAAAAGGTGGCAGTTCAAATGTGCAAGACATTTTTAAGTCTGACTGTTTGGCTACACAAATCCTATGGAGGAGCGTTAGTTAGTCTACAGTAATTTCTTCATTCCAAATTTTCGTAGTGTTGGTAACAGAAGCAAGCAATTTTGTCGTTACAACTACGCCACTGTTTGTTGATATCAACTCATATGTTGGAAAACTACTGCACAAGCTTTTCAACATCTTCATTGTCTTAAGCAATGCAAAAAGGGCACATAACCGCATGCTAGTTACTGATGTAACACTACAGTGCCTTTTAACTTTGTCACAAATATTATGAAGATGGATCATCCCAAGCGTCCATCAAGTGGTAAAACTTTCTATGATCCCACGACCTCGAGTCAAACCACCGGAGCTTTAAATTGCTTTGATTAGGGTGTGTTCAATGGTCTGGTCAGAACAAATTCCAAACCAATACTTGTCGCTACGTCTAATTATAAAATATTTACCCTTTTTGTTTTTTAAATTCACCATGTTCTGAATATATAGATGGGAATACTTTGAATATAAAAAAAATTCTACTGCACAGAAGAAGAGCAACATATTTCTTGAACGGTAGTAATATTAACATACCACTTTTTTGACATTTCAGCCTCAATAAATTGTTTTATTAAAGTGGTCATGTAAAAATGCTGTGCCCACACAGTTTCATTACTGCTTCTTTGAATTGTATATTGAAAACTTCAACAATGTCATTTTCATGTGCTTTGATGGCAACAGTTTTGTCAACGCTAGTAAGCATTCTTTTAGCCACAGCTTTATCTTCGAATAATGCTTTGGGCTAGAACACGACGAGCTAAACTAGGAGCGCGGACTGTTCGTGTATAAGCATGCCCGCTCATCACTTTGTTAACACTGTTCAGTGCGTAGACCGAATTGAAAAGTTATTTTAAACTATACCACGCCATATTAGCCCAATCGCACCCACATATGACAGCATGTAGAAACCTCCAAGTCACACAACATTTTTGAAATTAATATTATTGGCAAAGGTTTCCTAGTCTTTATCTAAAGTGGCTAGTCAAAAGTAACAAAACAAGTTTTCATTTTGAAGGCTTTATATTTTTGCATAACAGTCCGAATAGCTGTAAATATGATATTATATTGGGAGGGCGAGTTATTGATGAACCAAAGACAGAGCACTCTAGAAAGTTCATAGAGATTTTCTTGGGTGGCCTCTTCCATGGACCCATTCCATCCTGGCAATTTCACATTTTTTGAATACTTGCCATACAATCAAATAAGATTAACAGAATGAGGTAGCATTTATCTTGAACGAGGTTAATACTCTGCAATGTTGACAGTTTCCAACCCAGAGTTTTCTCCTTTTTTTATAGACATCCAATTCAATACGAAAAGGTTTTTTTGCAAATTTACTGTGCACTTATTTACTTGTGGTTCTGAGGTATTAGGTTCTACGAATTCATAAGGAGATGTCACCATGATATTCTTTAAAGCATGGAATATGTTCAAGCAGTTAAGTGCATTTACGTTGAAATTTGCGTTATCAAAGTTGAATTAAAGGATAGGACCCTGATTGACTACTACTTGTTCGGGGTCATAGAACTGTTGATAATTCAAATATAAAGTTTCACTATAACTTGATGCAAATCCGAGGATCGACAACATGTTCTACCACCTGCTTTGGGTCAGTCTTCTGATACAAATACATGGCGATGGTATTCAAAAGAGATGATATGCACTTATCAATTTGTGTGACAGAGAAATCTAAGAAAACAAGAAGAGATTCCGAAATTACTAACTTGGTGCATGATGTCAGCGATAGTCTTCTCTACACTTAGCTTTTCTTTTGGTGAATATGATTTTTGGTTCTCATAGCACAAATATGTGAGAACCTTGTACCTCAAGTTTCTGAAACAGACACTGCATTGTTGGTTGGCTATTTTAGCAATCACTAGACAGGGTGTCCCACGAGTTGATGGGAAAACTTCGCATACAGATTTAATGAGCAATTCTAAGTAAAAGATATTTGAATTTTTGTCTAATTTTTAACCGTTTCAGAGATATGGAGGATGAAAGTTTGCTAACCCGCATAGGTGATTTTGGCTGCAATTTTCTAGCTTTACTGTCTACTTATGTCAGATTTAAGTTTAATTACTAATAACGTTGATGTTTTTGTTTTTACCCTTTACTACCCCCAATACCAACATGCCTTTTTTGTTTTCCAACGAAGAATACGCTGATATTGTGTTTGCGTACGGTTTGTGCAATGGACGCGCAACAATGGCAGCCGAATAGTACCTAAGAAGGTATCATAGTCGAAGAGCACCAAATCAGAAAACTGGATTGCTTCCAAAGCACACCCGTAAGCTAGAAGTACCTCGTTCGATGAAGTAAGAGATCTTCTTGTCGTGCCTTCTCTTAATAGAGGTTGGCGATTACATTGGCAAATGTTTCTCTTTCTGCAGCTGCTCTAAATATTTGTTGAACATTCGTGCCTGTCCACTGCCTTATATTCTTAAGCCAACAAGTTTCCTTCTACCCCTTCCGCGTTTGCCTTCAACCTTACCCTGTATGATAAGTTGGGGTAGGTTATATTTTTTATTTCTTATTAGGTGTCCCAAGTAGGCAGTTTTTTTTCTTTTTATGGTAGTTATAATTTCTCTATTACAGTTCATTCTTTGTAGTACCTCTTGGTTTGTAATCCTGGCTGTCCATGGGATTTTAAGTATTCGTCTCATCAACCACATTTCAAAGGCTTGCAGTTTGTCTATCTTGTGTTTATTTAGTGTCCAGACTTCCGTTCCATATAACAATATTGACCATATATAACTCTTTACCATTCTCCATCTGATTTGTAAATTTAGATTTTTATTTGTCAGGAGTGTTTTCATTATTTAAAAATCCATGCCTAGCTATTTCTATTCTACTCCTTATTTCTATATTTGAGTTTAGATCTGAGTTTAACCAGCAACCTAAATATTTGAATTTTCCAACTTCTTCTAAAGCGTTGCCATCAATTGTAAAATTTATACCCTCGGATTTTTACTCACTTGCATGATTTTGTTTTCTTAGTATTGATTGTTAGGCCCATTTGTAAACTTGCTTCGTGTACTTTGTTAATTAGCTGTTGTAATGCTCTAGGGTTGTCTGCAATTAGTACGCTGTCATCCGCGTATCTTATGTTATTTATCGTTTCCCCGTTTATTTTTATTCCTAAATTGCAGTTGTGTAAGGCGTTCTGAAAAACTACTTCCGAATAGAGATTAAATAACATTGGGGACAGTATGCAGCCTTGACGTACCCCGCGTTTAATTTCTACTTTGTTTGTTTCAGTGTCTTCTACCATTACTTTAGCACGTTGGTTCCAATAAAGATTTTTGATTAGTTTTATATCTCTTTCGTCTAAGCCAATGTTTTCCAAACATTCTATGAGTTTGATGTGTCTTACTTTATCAAATGCTTTCTCATAATCGAGAAAGCACAGATACACATCTTTTTTCTGATCTCTACATTTCTGCATCATTACTTGTATGCAGAAGAGAGCTTCACGCGTTCCCATTCCATTTCTGAAGCCGAATTGGTTGTCACTCACTACTTCTTCACATTTTCTATATATTCGGTTTTGCATTATCTTCAAGAGTATTTTAAGGGCATGGCTCATGAGACTTATTAATCTGTAATCATTGCAAGATTTCGCATTTGTATTCTTAGGCAAAGTAATAAATGTTGATTCCAACCAGTCATTTGGAATGTTACCCGTTTCATATATTTTATTATACAAATCAACTAGTATCTTTAGGTTGTCTTGTTTATTAGTTTAATTAGTTCCATATATATGTTATCCGGTCCTGGGGTTTTCCTATTTTTATTTGGTGTATTGCATTCTCTACTTCTCGCTTTAGAATTGTGGGTCCTTTTGTTCTTCTCCTCTGTTTTGTATAATTGTTTCTGGTCTCTCGTCGTCAAACAATTTTTCTATATATCGTTCCCAGATTCTTATTTTCTCAGTTTCGTCCATTATTATTTTGTTGCTGTCATCTCTTATCATCATTTGTGTTTTCTTTCTGTTGGTGCCGACAACTTCTTTTATTTTCTTATATAAACCAAACATGTTGTGTTGTTCGTTCAAGCTTTCTATTTCTGTACATCTGTCGCACATCCATTTTTCTTTTGCTTCTTTAATTTTAATTTGTATAATTCTATTTATTTGTTTGTATTCTGTTTCATTGTTATTTTTGACAATTCTCCGTCTATCCATTAGGTCTAATATTTCTTTCGTCATCCACTTCTGTTTAAAGTTCTCTTCTCCTTTGAATTTCAGACTTTTATTTCCAACTGTGTGTATCGTTGTTTTCATATTTTGCCATAAATCACCAATATCTTCTTGTGTGCTCCCTGTTGTTTGTGAGCCATCACTTATCAAACTTGCTATTTCTTTATTTATATTATTTATTACTTGTATTTTTGTTTCTGCATTTCGGAGTTTATCCACGTTTAGTTTTTTGTTTGTTTTCTTCTTCTTGATAATTTTTTCAGTCTGACTCGCATTTTGATGATTATGGGGTTATGATCTGATCCAATGTTTGTGCCCGGGGTATGTCTTGGCACTTAGTATATTGCTACGATATCTTTTATTTATAAGCACATAGTCGATTTGATTTCTAACTATGTTGTCCTTCCTGTTTTGAGGAGAAGTCCAAGTATATAGTCTGCGAATTGGCAGTTTGAACCATGAGTTGCTTATTACGTAATTTTCCTCTTGGCAGAATTGGATTAGCCGATCTCCTCGTTCGTTTCTTTCTCCTATGCTGTATTTACCTACAATGTCATTGACTTCCCCACTTCCAATTTTTGCGTTCAGATCACCCATTATGATGTTTATATCTTGTTTTTTTGTCAAACGTGTCATGTCTCTGATTTGCGAGTAAAATTCTTCAACTTCAGCATTAGATCTTTCCGTTGTTGGAGCGTATACTTGAATGATATTTATGTTGACAGGATTGCCTTTCAACTGTAAGAGCATGACTCTGTCAGAGTATGGTATAAAATTTTGGACATGTTGCTTTAGTTTACTGTCTATTGCAATTGCTACTCCATTTGTATGTTTGTCTTGATTTCCTGAGTAATATATGGTTTTGTCATCAGATCTTAGAATTCCGGAATCAGGCCATCGTACTTCACTGATTCCTAAAATTTGTAAATTTATTCTTTTCATCTCCTGGATGAGATTTGCTAATTTTCCAGGTGAATATAGGCTACGGCGTTCCATGTGCCTATTTTAATGGTTGAATTAATATTTTTCCACTCGGGGATTCTTAGCACCCCCTGGTTACTTAAAACCTGCCGAGGACTGGGGGCCGTAATTAAGTTTCGTGCTGTCATGTAATTTTCTTGGAACAATAATACAATGGTTTTTCGTTGCCTTCTGTATCGCGGTCTGATTGCCGGTTGCAGCGTCCATCGCTGCCGCCATCAGGTTCCATAAGTAAAGCTGTTCCAATCTCCTCGATTTCCACCTTCACTTACAGTTTTTTTTTTTTGAGAGACCCGCTTCCATCTTCAAAAGTTCTTACAACCAGGGCCATTAAATCCAATACTTGTAAGTTGCCCCTCATTTAGTTTGGCCTGTATGTCGATACAGTTTACCGGTGTGTGGCCGCTGTTTTATCTTTACAGCTACTAGGAGCCATAAATGAGAGTTGGGTGAATGTTGAGGACCAAAACCCCAGTACGACTACCCAGTTACCCGGATAGCCCGACAGCACTGGAAGTAGAAGTGCTACATCTAACAGTCACCCTGCACACCAAAAGTAAGAGATAACATGGAAAATACTAACTGACAAAGACAGTTGCCGACACGTGTTGAGCTATGGGTTTATGGTGGTGGGCGTGTTGAGCATTTGAAGCTGTTCTCTTTGATAAACGTTTAACTTTAATGAATAATGTTCTAATCCATTTAACTTTAATTTTAATGTAATTAAAATTGGCGTGGTTGTGTAGTTATATATTAATTTGTTGCTCAGTAATTACGGATTAGAACATAAATTTTCTCAATAAGTCTAACATTTTCTCACAAAGGTATAGCAAATCATCCATGCGGATTAGCAACTTTAACTTCCATATCTCTAAAACGGTTAACAATTCGAAAAAATATTATCAAATATTTTTTGTTTAGAATTGCTCATAGAATCTGTATACGAAGTTTCTCCATAAATTCATGGGACACCCTGCATAGTTACGGTATTTTTTGAAAAGTTGAGTCTTCGCAGTTCTAATGTCAGGGTGAAATTTCCCTAAATTTTATTTAGTGTTTTTTTCAAAGAGAACTGGCACTCCACAGATTTTTCCTCTAGGTGGGAATAAGTATACTCCAATGCTTCGTCAACATTTATTGTTGGGCGATATCCCCTTTTAGATAGTCTATATAGTTTTCTCTGACAAAACAGATTTGCGAATAAGTCCTGGTCTTTGATGCGGTAACTATTTACTGTGCTCATTTGCCCTCTCGTGTTTCAGCTGCCTTCCAGAATCCAGTTTTATCTTTTGCACATTATTTCGTTCTAGTATTTTTATTTTTTTTAATTTTCAGGAATGAATTCAGTTATTCCTCCACACAATAAACAATGGCTCTTAAAGTTGAATTGTTTTGTATTAAATTGACTTTCTATCTCGTTTTTGTCTCATAATCAAAATAATTACTTTTCATTAAAATACTTTTACGCAACATCGACTTTGAACAACTGTAAATATTTAATTATTAATCGAAGAGACGTCCTATTGTGCTGAATTTATAAAAAATGTACTCACCTTTAAAATTAATTAATCTGACTTTTGCTCTAAATATCTTAGTTTAGGAGATGTTTAACAAAAACCGACAAAAATCACAATATTTGCAATTTTTTGAAAGCATGTATCTCACTCACTATTTGAATTATGGGGCTGTTTTGTATTCTAACTGTAGAAAATTTAACTCCAATTTAAATTTTAAACGAATTTTTTTTACCAGCCGTTTAGGATATATTAAAAAAAACGAAGGAAAAGTCAAAAAATTTGTTATATTTTTCGATACCAAGATCGGAAAATTAGATTTTACATTGATTCCCAACACTAACAATATATTCAAAAATTAAAACTACCCGATCTTTTGCACCGAAAACTTTTTTAGACAGATTTACCGGGCTAATATGGTAAATAAACAACATAACTTTTTAAAAGTAAATAAGTGGTTTTAATTAAGTTATAATTAATTTTAAGTTTATTAAGAAATAAAATGACAACATTATACATAACATATACAAAATATTGAATAAATAATAAAGTCAATAAAGCCATCAATGCTACAATAAAGGCAAATTATATCATCAAACTAAAGAATACTGATAAATATGTCTGCACAAGTCTGCTTGTGATATATCACTGTCGTTACCTAAAGTTTTTTTTTGTCAATTTTTACATATAGCTCTTTTTTATGTTAAGAAAAATTGTTTCAAACATCGTTCGCATGGTTCTTTCTAACTAAAACATATTTATATTTTAATTAATTTTAGAGATCAATTCAGCAGTTTAACTTTAAAAGAAGAAATTGTATCAAAGATAACTAAACATAGTCTAAGATTTAGCGTTCTTGCCTTCTGGAAATTGTGGTGAGTAACTGGCATTTAGCTACCTTAAACTAAGTCCATTCCAATTAAATTCAAATTCTGCAGACCTTACACGAGAAAAATGCTATTGGCGATTATATTCCATTTGATCTTGTTAACTTGATCGCAACGCAGAGAAGATCCCTAGATTTTTGTTGAAATTAAGAGCAGGACTAATAGGTCTAGCGGAAAATCCAATTCCAGCCGAGATCGATTTCCTAGGCAAGCAACTAAAGCGGAACCTTTTTATTCGGATCTAGCAAATCGGCAGAAGGCAAACGAGCTGTTCATCTGCGGCCGTATCTTCGCCTCACTGCAAAAAGTAAATAACTAGATGCATTTATTTTGGGTAGTTAGCGGCGTGATTAACGATTTATTTGCATTCTTAGCTGCAATATCTGGAATAAATCAAGATACACGAACACAAATCGCATGTATTCCAATACTTAAAACTTCGGGAAGACAAATTACGCGGGGCTCGGTGTCACGTATAATATAGCGCTAAAGTACGTGACATCTTAAGCTGATGATGTATATAAAACTCACATTACAGTAAAACTGGATTCCGCCGTGTTATTAATCAGGCGCAAGCGGCCAGGTCGTGGTTCAAACTTGCAGCAACACAAAGCATTTTTTAGAAAGCAAAAGTGTCGTATATTTTTCAACCGGGTCGCTACTCACAAACGAAGCTCCTGTCGTGTCCTTTTTTCGTATGCTTATTAATCTCGGGGGAATTACATCGGCACCAGTGTTTAGAGCAGCCGGCTTGAAATAGTTTGGAATATGGGTGAGAGACTCGGCTAATGCCAGCAGGCTATGACATCTTAATTAATATTCCAGTTAACTTCCACTGTAGTTAGCGCATTGTTCTGACATGTATTTTTAGCAAATATTCCGAAATTCTCACCAATATCTGCGCAAGTGCTGAACTGTTTGCTGGAGTGAATTACTACAATTAACACTTCAGCGTACATCTGAAGCTGTTAACTGTTTACGTAAAATAATGCTATGTGTAATCAACTTCTGTGCTTTATTGACTACTAAAAAATTTATAAACATTGTGTTAAAAACAAAAATAACCAGTATACCGATTACCGAGAACGTCAGTAAATTATTCACAAAATCATGTGGGATAGCCGAAAATAGCAATGAGTAACAGATGTGTCATTAGTACATTCCTAACTCGATGACAGTTCAGTTACTAGGTATGTGTCGCAATCATATATAATCTTGCCTAAAAAGCTATGTTTGTGTATTCTGTGATACACGCGTTTTCTTCTTTACGGTGAAAAGTATTAGTAATAGAAACTGACGCACAGCTTTGTTAATATATGTTTTTATTTATTTTTAAGGTTTTTCCTGTTTAAATTACTATAAAATAAATAATGCAACAGATTAACACCATTTCAACTAACATAGCAATAGCAAATAATTCTTTTATAATATTACAAAGTGTACGAGAAATGTTTATAATGAGAAGTACATTAAATGTCCAAATGAAATATTTACAATATGTTCAATTACAGAATATTTGGTAAATCATATGATATAATACAATAATTAACAAGCAGGGACAGAATATGTGATCATTCTCTATTCTTAAATATAAATTTATTTTATGATTTACAGGGCTAAACATTTAGTTGAATCTAATACTCAGCCGTTTTAACCACCTCACTTCACTATCAGAATTTAATAATTTGGTGGCTAGTTCGTTTGGGTGTAGTTCAAATCTGTTTTGATATTTCATAAAATATATCTTAATTTCTTCCCGAATAGAAGGGCTTTTCAGATCTTGCTTAATAACATAGTTTGGTATGTACAATGGCACGTTGACTATCATTCTCAGAACCTTATTTTGAAACCTATAGAGTATTTTGATATTGGAAGTACTAGAATTCCCCCAGAGCTGAATACCATGTCCATATAGGCTTCAGTAAAACTTTATAAACCAAAACTTTGTTTTCTAATAAAAGTTCTAAATTTCGTCCTGGTACATAACTAGTATATTTATCGAAGCTTAAGACCCAATTGTTTTCCCTCCATAAATATGTATTTGCGCCGTAGCACTTATCATTCTAAGTGTAGTTCAAGGTACTTTACGTCTTTTGCTTGTATAGTAATGCGCCTATTTAGATTGGCAAGGGCACAGGTCTCCTTTCGCAGTGTGGACTTTGTCTCATTAGCTTTTATCTTCCAAGTTTTAAGCCACCTTTGTATTTTATCTAAGTTATATCCAGGTTTCTAGAAGCAGATACTAAATTGGTAAAAAGCAAGTATGACGGTATCATCAGCAAAAGTCGCAACTGTTGTTACTCTAGTGATTGAGGCAAATCCGCAGTGTAAAGCAAATATAGTACGAGCCCAGTACACTTCCCTGGAGCACTTCAGCATTTATGCTATGCAGATCCGTGTATTTGTTTTGATATTTATTGAGGATTTGATGCTAGAAATGTAATAAATTTATTTTTAATTTGTAGCACATGCTAGCACGCCAGACCTTATCGAATACTCTAAAGACTGTAGAGCAGTATCTTTTGGCTTCGAGGTCTCTGCTTATTTTATTTATAATTTTGTACACGTTTATTCCTGAACCCGAATTGGTGCTGAGGTATTACTTGTTTCTCCTTCAGAATTAGTAAAAGCCCTTTTAATAAAAGTTTTTCAAATATTTTGACAGTTGAGGTAAAAGGCTTAGAGGCCTGTAAAAGATTATTTTATTAAATTTAAGTCACCAGATTATAACTGGGAACTTCCTTTAGACTATTTTCTTTGATGATGATTCTCTTTATTTCCTTAAATTTGAATTTCTCTATAAGGAGATCCATTTGGAAATGTGTTTTCAGAAATGCTTGAATTTTTCTGTTTCCTCTTCAGTGCCTTGTTCATTATAGTGCGGTGTAAATACTTCAAAGTGTTCTGTAAAAGCATTAGATTTTTCTTTATTGTCTGTCTACCATTTATCTTTGTGTATTTTATTGTTGAGCTCTCTTTATTTTTCTAGTAGCTTTTCGTAACGTATAATCATTAGCTTCATCGGGCGATAGACCGCTTAAGTAATCTTAAATTGCTTGATTTTAAGATTGCAAGGAGATCCCTTACCTTTTTCGTTGCCTTATTAATTTTCCAATGTTTGAGCTTTTCTGTACATATAATGGTGCGAGATGTTTAGAAATCTCGTAATGTAGAATTTGCATTTTTTTATAATTTAAGAAAATGTTTTAAGATAGTGTGTGCTTTCGTAAAATAATAATAAAGAAGTTAAAAGTAGAAATAAAGTTGTATTACGTACTTCTTAAAAAACAAGGCTAGGTATAAAGCTAAAATAGTAAATTTAGTTAAATTATCTCTATAGATAATCACAAAACATAAACTAAACCGTTTATGGTTTTGCATCTATAAATTACAAAAATATTATGTCTCTTGTATCAAAAAAATCCACAAATTTCTAATTTTAAGTTGTAAGTTCATTACAATTTATCATAATACCGAGATTTTTCAAAACTCTTCAAAGTTCTTTTACTTTAGTGAAAGATACAAAAATGTAATATATGGTGGGCATTTAGTTTTAATTTAGTGTAACATACATGTGTGATATGTGTGAAAATTATTCTTACTACAAATCATCCTTCAGGACTCAAAAGCTCTTTGCCTCAATGCACATTATATTCGTAAAAATTACTCCTCGACTAAAAAGTTGGCGGATACATTCAGATTTATTCTAAACACATTGGCAATAAAATATAATTTGTTTTGTTGCATTGAGCCAGCAGAAAACATTGTCTTCCATTATATGATAGATACGCTAAAGATTATTCATCTTAGTATAAAGGTGCAAGTTCAATTTTTTATCCTCATATGAGGAATGCTTATTTAAATGTTAATGAAATTTCTTAATCCAATATGCAACACGGAAGTTGTTCCTTAAAAATGGCTACAGTCAAAATTTTTGTGAATAAAAAAATCTTGCACAATTGTTAAAAATTGTTTACCAAAGAATATAATTACAATTACATATCTGAGTTCAGAAATGCATTTATAACAAAAAATTCTAATCGTGTTCCACCTATAAAGTTGCATAGACGCGGTCAACGAGGGTACCTATCTTCTTAAACTATAACAATGTTTATAATAACCACCCTAAAGGATTGCAAACGTCTATGGACATCAATTGCTTTTATTATAACCAAAATGCTTTATAAAAAGGGAAATAAAAAATTATAGTAATGATGAAGCGCAAAACGGAAGGGTATATTCACCTCTATTGATTCTGAATTTAGAGAAAATTATCCAAAAGTATTGCTATAAAAAAGCAGGCATTAGAAGCAATTGACGACTATTAATCTTATTAAACTGTGTTTCTGAGGCGTATTCGATTTTGAAAGCGCTCACACTTTCTAAATTAACTCTTGATAGAAAGAAAAAATGTGATTAATAATAGTATTTTTATTTTTCAAAAATAATGCTGCTACTTCATACCAGATTGTACCTCCAAAGGCACACACTATTGCTATACTGTAAGACACTCTACTTTATTAGTTAACTATATATGTAGGTTTTTCTTTTTCTGAAAGCATTTCTAATTACACATGAAGGAAATTGCAAGATGGTTTAAAAATGACCGGGAGTGATTTGTGTGTAAACAAGCTGCACCGCGCAGAAGCTGTGCGACCTTGGGAGAGTCGAGTTACAATCTCTACCCTCCCTCCTGCTTAGGTTAGAACTTGTTCAGTCCTGTTTGGAAGTTGCTGGCGTGATAAGTAAAACACAAGGGTACCGTGGAGAAAACGCTCGGTCCGCTGAAATTCACCACAGACTCCTACAATAGTATGGGGAAGAGTATGTTGTAAGTGCTTCAGAGAAGGCAGAAAGCGCGAACATCCGTCACCGTGCCAAACATTGACCATACAGGCGCTCTTATTTGTAAGAATAGGCGCATCACTATTAAGGAACTTGAAGTAGTGATGTTCATCATTGTTGGTAGTGTAGAAGACATCATAAAAAAACACCTTCACTTTTTAAGGTGAACGCACTGTGGGTACCACGCACTTTGACGGACGTGAACGAAATAGTGCAAATGCAACCTGACAGTCGTCTCCTACAGCAGTTGGAAGACAAATGTGATACATTTTAAAAGTCTATAGTGACCACCAATAAAACTTGGGTGCACTACTTTACTTCAGAGTCCCAGCAGTCATCACGCGAGTGGCGGCATACCAGTTTTCTTAAACCCAAAAGAGTGAAGAGGAGCCGTTCGGCAAAAAAATGATGGATGTGAAAACAGTCAATGCAGATTATTACATAGACCTTCTGGTAATAGACAGGTTGAAATCCGTAACCTTTCTTCAAAACAATGCACATAATGCTATATCCGCCCTACAATCCCGATTTAGTCCCAAGTGATTTCTACCTGTTTGGAAGGCTCAAATCAGATTTGCAAGGCATGCGGTTTGCGGACAACAACGCCGTCATCTAGACTGTTTGAGAGTAGATACATGGGCAACCAAAAGCTTTTTTGAAAAGGGTATCAGGATGCTTCCAGAAAGTTGGAAAAATGTGTTTACTTCGAAGGGAAGTACGTCGAAGACCGACATGTTCAAGTAAGTATTTGGCAATTTGTTTTTTTTTAATCATCCCCGGTCATATTTGAATCTTTACTAAAGCAGTTTGACTACAAAAATATTGTAACCAGTCATTTTATGATTTTTCTAGCCGACGCATCCGCCATTCTGGGTGTCCGTTGCTTGATTCTATTTGTCTTCTATGTCGTGCAAATTATCTAAAACTTGTAAGTAAAATAAAGTTTCTCCCAATATAAAAATATTTCTACATTGCATGAAATTGATGAGAATGAGGCCAGGATGTAAGCGATAGTCAGGACGAAAAATTACCAATAAAGAAAGCCATAAATAGAAGTGTCGACAATATGCTTCTAAAAACAATTTATTCATTTGGAAACTTTTATTGCTAAAGATAGTATCGATTTCAAAAAGACAAATTCATGCACACAATATAATTTTTTACAGATTTGTGGATATCAGTTAGTGAAGTTAAAATCCGTGATTTTAGGCCTTTTAATTACTATATAAAGAACAACAAGGTATTACTTAGTACAATGAGCTTCTGAGCTATTGGAATGGAATTTTAATATGTTGAGTGTGTGTGTCACGATACATATTTATCCAAATAAGAACTTTTAGAAACATATTAATGCAAATTTGTTAAAGTGTTATATTTTTGATAATAATTTCGACAGATAAACAACTAGTTTCTTTCGGCGATTGAATATCTTCCGGAAATACCTACCAAGCAAGTCAGATAAATGTAACATAAAGATTTGGTGAATTTGTAATAGTAAGACTAGGTATCTATCTATTAAATAACGTTCTATAATTTAAAGAAAAACGGTTTATAAGGATATTGAGTCTTTAAAAATTATTTCTTTACAACCAACAGAAACTAACTACTAACTTTCATTCAGATTGCTGTACATAGGTTTAACTTGATACATAACGGCAAATTTTTATTTATAGCGATATGCGAAGCAAGCTATTTTGGTCTTTAAAACAGATAATGCCATTTTAGTATTTCATGTATATAAGAAAAACAGTTATGTCTTAATGTGCTTGAGAAAATAAAAATTAGTTGGAAATATTAATTCTCATTATATACACACATTAGGTAAAACACAACATTTATTGATGACCTTTATCCATCATTTTGAATTTGACTGACGTTTGTGAGGTATTTCAATTTGTAATTTGAGAAAATATTTATTGCGATTGGCATGTATCAAAAATAACAAAAGCTTCGCCACATTTACTTACAGGAAATTGTAACAGAACTAGAAGTGAATCATATTGGACAACGTAATTCGAGTGGTTCCTGTAAAAATAACATTTCGATTATGTAAACGATATTGAAATCCAATATCAGTACCAATAGAATGCTTTTTACAAATAAACAAAATGTTTTATATTTTTCTATTAAGAAACGGATTATCAACATGGTTTTGTAGTATGTATATGCAAATAATTTGTTCTGATTATTCGGAGAAGATATTTACTTACAAAAACGACAAAGAACAAAAATAAAGCTTTAAAATTATGTTTTTATATTATTTTTAAATTACATCTTTTTAGCATAATGTTTTTTATATAACTTTACATACCACATAAGCTAAAATTTACATTTCATAATTACATATGCAGAGGGTGTAAAACTTACAACATTTTAAGAAGACTTAAGGCGCAATTTGGTGACAGTACCTTTAAAAAAGTGTACTAACATTTTTGTTAGTGAAATGACTCTAAGGTCGAAATAAGCTATGTTGTTGTTAAATCAATGATATTATGTTTGTAAAATGAGTTTCTTCTACAGTCCTATATAATGTCACCAAGACAAATCCAAAAAATGAACTAACAATTAAAATAACATTAAACTATAAGAAAAATTATATATGCACAACTAAAATAAGAAATATGGAGAATCATATGTTTTTCATATAGTCCCCATCAGCGGCTATAACTTTCTAAAGTCGGGATCTAAACCTGCTGTAGGTCATTACAATTTTCATCTTGTCTATATGTGTTATTATTTCCATGATAGAGGCCGTTGTGGAGTTATGAGTGCTCTAATTGACCTTCAAATCAACCAAGTCTCGCACATAATAGTCAAGGGGATTGTAGTAGGGGGCTGGAGAGTGGCCATAAGTCGGAAACCCGGTGATGATACAAATTGTTGTATAGCAATGCTTTGGAACTTCACTGCTTTGTGAGATGAAATGGAGCCTTGCTAAAACACGCATTTCCGTCCGGCGGGTACCTCTTCTATCCAGAGCTAACAATGTTAATATAGCTTCAGGACTTCCTCAAAAGTAGACGCCATAATATTTCGTTAACTACTTACAAGCTTCAGCATCATCACAGGGGAGAAAAACTGGATATGCGTGACGGAAGTCAACGTTGTACGTGCTTTAAATTATTTTTCTCAGTCAACAGTTGGCAGTTTTTCATAAGGAAAGATTTGGACTGCACTGTTAGAATGGCGATCTATTATTCCTTGCCTATTTCTTTTGTCAGGTCGGTCACACTCTGTCTAGGAACCTGATATTTTCTTTCAATTCGCAACCAATTCAACACTACTCTTACGATGAGATAGCTTGCTATCCGTTGCCCTGTCGTTAACTACTACACCCCGGTAGTTGGATTTCTTTTATTTTTTATTTATGATATTTTTGTAGCTAAAATTCGCACTGCGAAGGAATCCTATCATAATAGCTTTCGTATTCTCGGCTCGTTTTGTTTGCAATCGTAGATTGTTAATTACGTGCAGCTAATTTATGTTACCCCTAATAGGGAGTTGCATTCCCATAAGATGGCATTTCAACTTTGCCGCAGTACAACCAAAAAAATGTATATTACCACGGCAACGCTGTACTGCCTAAACTCGGCAGAATGTTGAGTATTTTTTGTAAAGTACACAAGTACATTTTTGTCACGGTCCTAGACAGCTAAAATAAACATACATTTGACGATGTCGGGTGCTCATAACTATCTTTATGTTACAATAACGGAATTAAAAAACTGTCAATTGGGAAAATGGTTTTCTAACTTTTTAATATGTATAAATATAATCTTTCAGAGTCTGTATTGTTATGATATTTAAAGAAATTTAAAAAAGCGCCATTTGGTTTGTATTTGATTCACGTTGATATCTATATATATAAAAATTAATGTAACGCTTTATTCGAAATCGTTGGACTGAAAAACCACTGAACAGATTCAAATGATTTTTGGCATGGTTGCTGGCTTTAGCCTGCTCAAGATTTATATTATTTTACTTTGACCATCTATGTGCTGAGATAATTGACCATTAAAGTGCCCATTGTTGCAAGCTCGCGCCAGCCAAGCTACCCATTGTTAAGCATCCAGATATGGAGTAACAACCACCGGGTAACTAACTAGGTGAAAGTATTTATTTCATTAAAAAAATTTCTCCCAAAGATCTAATTCCTGTGAAGCAAATATACTATGTGAGGCACACATTTGTAGAACATGTTATGATAAAACCCTGATAGGACTAGGTTTAATATAGAATGTTTATAATAATCTACCACAATTAATTATAAACATACCAAATTTATGTTAATTTCGGTAACTCAATAAATAATAAACTGTAATATGTGATCACTCATTCCGAAATAATAAAACAGTTTTAAACATTAAATATCTTGGAAGAAGAACACCAACTACCTAAAAGAGATAAAGTAAAAAATAAGAGAAGTATATTACAAAATATAGGAAATTATTTGCGCAAAAGAGTTTATTTTAAAAATTATATGATTATAGTGCTAGTTGCTAGTTTAATGTACATAGAGATATTGGAAAAATAGAACTCTTTGCAGTCCTCATTTAACTACTAAAAATGTTTTTTTTTATAATAATAGAAACCACTACTATAATATTTTTTTAAAAAAAAGTGTAAACATAGATGTTTATTTTAATTCACTAAACTATTTATTAACTCTAAAACCCTAATAATGTTTTAACAGCTGCCCTTTCTGTTTACAGTTATTTTATTTACTAATATACAGATTATAAACACTATTTGACAATACAATTTTAGTTACAATTTATTCTTATATTTTTTTTATGATATATATATATATATATATATATATATATATAATATATGATATATATATATATATATTTTTAAAGCTATGGAGCATGTCACACTAGGTACTTAAAACAGGAAATTTTATAATCCAAAAGTTCGTGTCTGAACTGTTCTATTGTCACTCTTTAAGCAAGGGATTGTTTACTTAATTACTTAAATAATTACTCCACTAGACTAGACTAGAAGAATTAGGCCCGACTACAAAGAGATATTCTTCTTCTGGGAATTACCTGTTTGTATAATCTAGTTTACGGTAATTAAAATGATGGATGGTTTGTGGCAGCAGCTCGTTTTTGTAGTTACGTATTTCCGTGCGCAATTATTAATATACGCAGTCATCATGTGCAGCTCACAGACGCCGATATAATTTCAAAGGAATTCGTAATTACAGCTGAACATCCCCGGCGGTTCAGGATTTTGTTTATACTCTAAATAATTATAAAATGTAATCAATAAATCAGATTCTGTATATTCATCGGAGCGTTATAAATAAGAAAACTGCTTTACGCTTGAACCATTATATTTTTAGGATCGCAATCCCTGGTATGAAAAGAAAGTAAAAATTAATTTCAAAATTACACCTCGCAGTATCTAATTAGGGATTACTCATCCTTGTGCTTTCATGCCTCTTTGATTTATCTAAATACACGGCACTTGTAGAACTTCAAGGCAACTTAGAAATTTAGTAGCTAGTCAAAGGTAAGTGTTCTTTATCACGACTTTCAAACCGACTGTTGCCTTCTTATTCCTAATAATCAAGGTCTATTTGAAATTATTTATTTCTAATGAACCTATTATTAGTCTTTCATCGATATATTTTCCCTCAAAGCAAGACTCGTACTTCAGCTGTGGACAAATAATATATAATTAGAGGCGCTCAAGATTTATGGCGGCTGGGTTAAATTCGTAAGTAGCACATAAATGTTGGTATGCCTCGGCGGATTGCAGTTGAACAGAAAAATGACCTAATTTAATATTCCCTACTTTAGTTTCATTTAAAATTTATGTTGCTTTTGTTGGTTAATTGCGACTTTAAAGTAAATTTTATATTTAGATCTTGTTACTTTATAATTAGTTCTTGCAATTATTTTAAGGGAAATCAATAACCTGCTTTTATATTCTATAATAAGTTGCAGTATCTTTAAAACAATTTTTACTGTTTTAATAATTTTTAAATTTTTATATTGCTAATTACTTCTTCATTTTAATTTGTTTATGAAGTTGTATATCAAATTTATTAAAATTCTATATAGTCATTTATATTTAATGTAAAAGTTAATAAAAAATAATTGTTTAAAAAATCTACATAGTAATTTTTAAATAACAGTTAAAATTGTTTACAATTATTCGACTAACATAAGTTAAAATCATTTAAGTCTATACATTTTTGTAAATGCAAGTATGCAAGAATATATTGAAGCGTTCCGTAATCACAACTAAAGGATTACTATTGCTTAAATATTTGTGTAGTTAAGTAAACAACTGTTTTGTATCAATTAACTTTTAGTATCAAATCCGCCAAACAGTTTGCCTACAAATCACATGTAAATTTTTATTTATGGATAAAAACGAAATTCGATATGTAATCAAATAATTTCATTCATAATAAAGAACCGAACCAGAACTAAATCTAATTTGAGTACTACTTTTGTCAATTTTTTTTATTGATTATAAGCAAATTAACAATCAGAACATAATAAAATAATAAAATAATACAATGTTCTATGAGTTAATGTGATGACATTTGACGTGAGAGCGAATCCATCCAGCGATGTTATCCCGTTTCAGTAGAGTTACAGTACTTTAAGATTACTGGTCCATTTCTTTAGTTTTAATCTTTTCGGTGGGGGAACCTGATATAGGTTGGATGCAATGGTGTTGGTATGGACTTGTAAAGTGGGTGTTGCTTCGTTCAGTACGCTCTTCTTCTAGCGTTGTGATTTGTAGGTCCCTATGGACTTAAAGGAGCAACACCAGAGCTCAATTTTATGTCCTTATGGGTTTAATTATTGTTTTGTAGAGCAGGATCTTGTTCTCGAGGAAAAGACACGACTTTTTACCAAGCGACCAGTACATTTCCTTGATTCGCAAATCAATCTCTTTTCGCTTCTTCAGTATATGAGGATTTCAGGTGAGTCGTCGGTCTAAATGAAGATCTAAATAGTGGGTTTCTGTTGCTTGAGGAATATGTATGTTGTTCAGAAAGACTGGGGGCAGTCAGTGTGATTTAGAGTAAAGGTAACGTGAGTGCTTTTTGTTTCATTGATCTTGATTCTTCATTTGGCAAGCCAGGTCTGGAGAAGGGTTAGATGAGTTTGTAGGTTAGAGGACGCTAGATGAGAATTGGTATGACTGGAGAGGAGGACAGTGTCATCTGCGTATGTGCCTAAGTGTGTATCGTTTGTTGCGGGAACATCTGAGGTATATAGCAGATATAGCAGCGGTCCAAGGACATTGCCTTGAGGCACACCTGAGGTGATTGGTCGGAGGTCAGAGTATTATAGGCCATATTTGATTTGGAAGTAGCGATCATTCAAGTTCGATTTTAGCAAAAGGTAGTATTCATTTGGCAGTAGTTCTTTAATTTTATATAATAGGCCGCCATGCTACCCCTTGTGAAGTGCCTGTTTAATGTTTATAAAAACTGCGGGGCAGTATAATTTTGCGTAAAGGCCGCATTGAGGATGTTTACAAGTCGATGATTTTGCTGGATTCTGAAATTGCCTAAATCCAAACTGATGGTCTGGTATGCAGTTTTCCAATATGTTACAATCATATAGTCTTTTGACTATAAATTTTTCTAAGAGTTTAGAGAGTAGAGGCAGCAGACTTACTGGACGGTAAGAGGCAACATCTTCAGTAGGTTTATCAGGTTTTAAAATTAGTAGAATTTCTGCAAATTTTAACGATAATGGTCAATATTGGCATCTCAATATGGAGTTAAACAGATTTCGTGAAAACGTTATAATGCTTCTGTGCAATTCAGTAACCACCTTGGCCGTAATTAGGTCATACTTAGGGGTTTTGTTATTGTTTAGATGATAAATTTCATCAAGCATCTCAGTATAGGTGAAGTTTCTAATAAGCAGCGATATTTGTAGTAGCGCCCGAAGGAAGTCTTGGATTTCAACATCGGGTGCAGTAGAGTGGGGGGTGAAGACTTAGGCAAAGTACTGGGCGAAGAGATTTGCTTTTTCTTGATTTGTCTTAGCCCAGTCATTATTTGGTTTTCTTAAGCCTGTGGCCTTTTATTAGCTTTAGAAATTTTCTTGATAATGTGGTCAGCTCGGGACAGAGAAGTTAGGTAGTGTTAAAAGGTTTCTTGTTTAAGTTTCTTCTTGAGGGCATTAGTTAAAGTCTATTACATATCGTTTTATTAGCAGCGTTTCTGTTGCCTGATGAGTTCAAGGATTTTATTGGGAATATTTCCATCCTGTCGTACTGTATTTAGAAGATTGGGCGTAGCTCTCCAGCCTGCAGATTGGACAGTAGTAATAAAGTATTCTGTGGCTTCCTCTATATCATGAGGAGTGCGTAGGTTAATGCTAGTTTGGGCTGGTGGGTCGTTACGTGGGCTTTCCTAGTGGATAGGTAGCCATAGTTTCCTGCTCAGGTCAGTTCATATAAAGTTCTGCCTCTGGTAGTTATTAGACGAGAACCCCAGTAAGTATGTTTGCAGTTATAGTCACCTTCACATATAAAATTATTGCCGAGAGATTGAAAGAATGTCTTAAGAACGTCTTTGTATAGTCTATACCTAGGTAGGCAATAAGCGACAGAAATTACTGGTGGATGTGATAATTTGTAAACTTGAATAGTAGTTGCTTGAAGAAACAGTTCCGTATTAAAATAACTGTACCTGCGTGCGCTGCACTATCAGGATGTTCTGTATGCTAGAATGTGTAGTGTGGTATTCTTAGAAAAGACCTGTCTGTAAAGTGTGTCTCGGGTATAAGTAGGATATCTATATTATTTAGCTTTAAAAATGGTTCAATTTCATATATTTTTGACAGGATGCCGTTAGCATTTCATAATGATATACGAAGTGAATTAGTCATTTTCTTACAAGTTTACTTATGGTTGTGGATAACATGGTTATTACCATGTTGTTTTGTTGCATCAATTGTAAAAACACAGCTTTAAAGTATCTAAAAAAATTTGTAAGGTTGCGTCTTGGGGCTGTGCTTGCGTAGTGTATGTATTTTCTTGCGCGGCCTGACTGTATGTTCGTGAGTTGTGAGGATTAGAGGTGATTGGGTGAATTTGATGAAGTCATTGTTGGAACATGTTTGATGTTGTAGATCGCGTTTGTAAGGATGTGTTGAGTCTTAACTTATTTTGAAGTTCCTTATGTATGGTACAGACTCGATAATTAGCCGGGTGATCACCGCCACAGAGACCACACTTGGCAGGTAAGTCTTTATCTTCTTACAAGATCGAGTATCATGTGAGCCGCCGCATTTCACACATACGAACGGGCGGTTGCAGTAGGCTGAGTATAATTATACTGTTGACACCTCATACACTGTACGATTTTTGTATTTCTGTGTGGTGATTTGACTTTTATAATTTGGTTTTGTAAAAACTTGAGGTTATAAATGCCTTTGTTATTTGGGGCAAGTTCCAAATTTGCAAAAAATATTGACAGGGGCTTTTTTATTATTAGATGTTTAATGTTGGTTACAAATCTCACTTTGTGATTAGTAAATTGGATATTTCTTTTGTGGAAACAAATTGAGGTAAGTTATGGATGACAACGCGGTACGCTTTATTTTTTTTTTTCATCTGATGTGTGTGATATATGTCGTCATATTTTTTCATAAATGTGATTAGTTTACGATATGTATCAGCCGTGTTGTCAGAGATCATAATTACGTTACCAGCCAGTGCTTTAGTTTTAATTCTCAACATCTGTTAGCGCTGTGACCATTTTATGAAAGTACGTAACACACAAATATTGGCGGTCGTTTGGGAATTTTAGTTTGTTGTTTGTTGTATTATCTATTTCATCAACACCAGTAAGATTTGTGAGGGCCGAGTATTTGTTATTATGTATAGTGGGTGTCATAGTGTTCGCTGATGTTGGTTGTTTAGATATTCGTTTACGTTTATTATTGCTGACACATTGCCAATTGTTACTTGGTGTATTAGAAGTTTCAATATCGCTTTTAGAGCCTAAAATATTCATGTTATTTGTTGTGTCGTTATTAGGCGTGTTATTTGATTGCGTTGAAGTGATAAGATTATGTGTCTGTAATGGTGTTTTGGAGAATATATTTGGAATTTGCGTGTGGGTTATATATTGCTAGTTAAAAAAAACAGAAGATAATGGTATTACGTGGCTTGTCATTTGATTGAAATTAATGGGAGGATGAAAGCCCTGTTCAGAAGTTACTGGCTGTTGATAGTAATAATTGCTACTATTGCAAACTTGCGATTAGTTGGCTGGTGTAAATTGTAAAAATAGTTAATATCAGTTAAGGTATACTGATTATATATGACCCGAGAGTCAACGATATCCGTGTGTTGCACTCACTTATCACTACGAGCTCGGAACACATCCTTACTGCGTGAAAGTAAAACGCGGACTTACTTTTGTCAATTGACTGAGCTTTCAATTTTGAAATCAGATGTGGCCACATGCACACAATTGCTGAACCATGTTCAAGAACAGCAAGCACTATAGGTTTTAAATAATCTTTATGAGATGGTTTCGGAACATTGCCAAAAGAGTGAGTAAAAAAGAATCGTGGGAGATTAGTACATTTTTATCTGATGGTTAGGTCTAAAATAAATTTCTGAGAAATGGGCTCTTAAATTTAGAAAGGAAATGTTTTGGTACGCTAAATTCAGGCGGTTGTTCAGAACTGTTAACGGAGCAAATCTAAAATCTAAAAATCAATTTATGATGATAGGAGCTAAATTTTTTTGCACACTGTAATTTAAAATAAAATAATCAAAGAGATTTAATAGACATGACAAATCGTTTCTAAATAAATTTGAAGAAATGTTAAAATTAGCATTTTCTAACTATATATAATTTTGCTGTGTAGACTTCACAAATAATAAATAACACTGCGTAACACCAGTAAAATTCTTAAGGCAGAAATTTAGAAGAAAATTATAAAAATGATCAAGATATATTTTATTTCATTACTGCAACATACTGGATCATTCAAATAAAAGGTGATACAAGACTCCCTGTCTTTCCTTTATAAAAGAAAACTGCAGAACTAAAAGTTTTATTACATTCTAAAAGAGGATAACAATTAAGTGGTGTCCCATATTTTCATTACTCAATGTCCTTATCATTTTTAGCTTATGTTGAAGAATACGCCTGATTTTTTTAATTATTACACTTTGTGGGGCATGTAAGTTCCTAGGACGAAGTCCATTAAAAGTAGTTATACGGGATGAAATTAAGATCATCTGGTCAGCGGGCTGACCAATCGATACGCAGTGGTCAAATATAAAAAATATTAGAACACAACCCTTAGCACCCTATTGTAGCATTTGTATATGAAAGAGGCACCAGTTAGTTTTTTGGGGCACCTGAATCCGATTTTCTTAGAGTTCTAAATAATACTTTCTAACATTTCTTACGTGAACTGTAATTATATTTAATTAGGATGTTACTTAAGTAAAGTGAAAATTTTGTTCTATTTCTGCATTTTTTATAACCACTTTTTATTTATTTATTTCAACTGCTAATTTACAAGCTACTTAATTCACAGAATAATAAGCAAATGTGCCTGTAAAATGACTTGAGTGGAATACCATCTATCGATAGTGCACCTAGTCAAGTCTTCTGATCATTGTCTTTTTAATCTCCTGTTTATCCAAGGGCTGATTGGATGTTCCAGCTATTAGCTGGTTGGAATGGCCTATATTATGGTATCTAAATTTGGTAGCTTGCGATTTAATGAAATTTTGTGGATTGGTTCTTTCAGATCATTACTGTGATGTTTGATACATACCAAGGAGAGTTTATTATCATACGAAAAATTTGTGATTGTATCATATGTAATTTTTATATTTGACAGCTTACTGCAATTCCTTAGCTTCACCCGATATATCCATGTGGGCTTCTGCATGGTTTTGTATATTCTTATTATCTACCGAAAGCGTGCTAACACTTAAGATATAGTTAATGAGATTATAATCTCGCCTGTCTGTGTACCTGTCATCACGATAAATCAAAAACTAAAGCTCTGATTGACAACCAAATTTGGTACACAAGTACTTCAAACCAAAACCAAAATATTATGCATATTTGCAAATTATTTATTGTAACGTTCTGGCAAAAATTTTTGTTATCAACACACGCATTTTAGGTACAGTAATTTACTCGCTTAATTCGTTTTACTGTATTATTTGCGGGAAATGCTAAATTGTACTATAATATGCCACGATGTATATAGATGGGTTTAAAATGTATAAATAACATTTTGTCTTTAATATATCAACTTGATACTGCCAAAGCAAAAAACAGTTTACTTGCGGCGCTTTCTTCCCACGTACAAAATCGGACCAAACGTCACCAGAAGGGAGCCATTAAGCATTTATCCGAACGTATTTATCGAATATAATTTAAATTAAATAATGCAATAAATTACCAGGCAGTTAATTAAGACCTCAATGATCGCCCTATAAAAATCAGCGTAGACCATCCGTCTGATTTAAGACTCCGTTGAAATAACTATTAAATAGAGCAGCGGTTGCAATTTTAGATGCCACCTTTGAATTATGTGCGCCCGTTCTGTTTGATTTATTCCTCATTAAAAACAATTTTGATTAAGGCACGTAGTTTGCACTGCTTAGCTCTCGAGAACCTGTTTGCAGCCGCGTTTGCAGATAACTAAAAAAATTAATGTCGAGTTTTGCCGGGAGCAGCCTGACCTTTAGCACTACAAACGCAATTAACTTTATAATTGTGCTAAAACTTATTTAAAAAGACTTTTTGCATGCTTTTGGTTTATAAATAGACCAACGAAGTTTGCGAGAATGTACGGTATTTTAAATATTATTTCTATGTAACTCTGCATAACCATAACAATCAAATTAATTATTAATAAAAATGTTATTAATCATTGCACAACTGACAAAACATCAAGGCAAACACATGCATATTAAGCACGGGAAATTCAATTAATAATGTTAACGCATAATAGAATTTAAATTATTTCAAATAATTATTGATTACGGAACAATTTCAATTTGAATCCTTTATTGCATTGTATTTGTAGAAGTTTGCGATTAAACTCTAATAAAATCTATTATGCAGCTACACTGTTTCCTGCTGATGCATTACAATCTGTATAATATTGATAAATGTCTACATATTTGACGTAAATGCAAACATTAATTAATTGTCAATATCAGATGACCAGCATAAATAAATATTTAAAATTTGTACTTTAGATTTCATTTGTAATTATAAATTAAAAAACATATAGAAGTTTGTGTGAAATTACTTTAATGTAATTCAATTTGAGTACATACCAACGCATAATACAGTAACATAAGTGTAATTGCAATAAACAGGAAAACGTACCAATTTTCGTATTTATAAACTGCTGTATTAAAAATTTCATTTGAAGGTTGTACGCTTAATAATTAACTCATTTATTAACTACCAAAAGCGCGCTAACGCTTAAGAGGTGGGATAATGAGATTACAATCCCGTCTCTGTGTGTCTTGTCATCACGATAACTCAAAAACTAAAGCTCTAATTGCCAAATTTGGTACACAAGTACTTCAGACCAAACCAAGCATGAGTTCGATTTTCAGCCAAATAAAACATTTACGTTCTTTTGGTAGTTGTAAATTTGGGTTTACACCTTTCTCGTTCTAGCACATAACACGTTATAAAAAAATATTAAATTGCACGTCTTTATTGCAGCGTCAGCAGTTATGTAAATGACTGGAAAAAATTAGCGTCGGAAACAATAATTTTAAAGAATATTGTATAAATCATAATGTTGAGTGCTATTGCTGAAAGGGTGGGAACATAATTATGGATTGTAAAATATTAAAATTTAAAAATAATATTATATGTTTGCCAAATAAAAAAACAGTAGATTAATAGGTGCTTAAGAAAAAAAATAAAAAAGGGCAACGTTCAAAGTACTCAATAAGTATTAAAAAGCCAAGGATTTTCTATAAAGACACAATTTATGCAATAATTTCCTAAGAAAAGTAACTTGAAAAAGACTGTTGCTACTCATTGAACAGCATAGTGGAGTAATATTTTAATCGGATCTGACACCAGTACTCTTGATTGGTACTACCAAAAACATCAGTTTTATAATTGAAGATTTGAATCAAGGATTATATTACTATAAGCAAGAGAAAAATTGAATATTAAAATAAAAATATAAAAAACAGAAATACGGGCCAACCTAGTGAAAAGTGTTGAGCATAAGTGAACAATGTCTTGTATAAAAGTATGTAAAATTTAATAAAAAAAGTAAAATCTAATACGAATCTTGCAATAGTAGTTTATGTATTGATTTGTTTATTTATTTTTTTAAGAAAAGAAGAAAAGAGTTTGTCAAAACCATGTCTGTCTCCAAACCAAAGAATTATTGTACTTCGGTAATACAACTAGCAAAAGAAATTAAATGCAACCTATGAAGTGACACGCTCAGTATGCATCAAAATCATAAATGATTTACAGTCAAGTCAATAGCATCTACCAGAATACCAAACGACTCTCCTAAATTATAAATTAGATTATATAATTTTCACTGTAAACGTAGCTTTTACCTTCAGATGACAAAACACTGATCCTACACTGTAAAGTAATAAATAGAAGAATTTGGGAAAAGTATTTATAAAATGTATGACTTAGCAAATATTCCTACGTTAATGCAGCCGAATCTGAGGTGTTTCCTGTTCCGAAGAACGCTGCCGCGATACCTCGGGATAACGTGAAAACTATTTCCAAACCCAGACGGTCTCTCGCCCACGTGTAACCAACTGCTTCTGGAACCGAAGGTCCAGGCCGTGACTTCGTTTGGCGATCGAGCCATTTGGAATATCTAGATCATTTATATTCTTAAGCAATCAACCACGTTAAAGGGGCTCTAACATCTAGACCGATTCAATCCGAACACTTGTCCTAAAACTGAAGGATTTTTCGTTTTCCAATTAATCACTAAATAAATTTATATTTAATTTCTAAAGTTTTTAATACAGAGCACAATAGATGCAAGGTAAAAGTCTTGATATGCTACACTGGCGAGCGGCGGCCTTGGTCAATAACAATGGTAAACATCAAAATGCTCACCGGTCGTCACAAAAACGCCTTTGGCAGTCGTAAAGTACATTCACCTTCTTCTAAATTAACGGATTAGACTAGCCACCCGCCTGGAATACACCCAAGATAGCTCATAGTACCGCAGAAATGTGCGGTTAGAAACAGGCGAGTAGTCCACTTAAAAAGAAGAAGTTTTAATTTTATAATAGAACCTATTACTAAATTAAAGTTTGATAGACCTTTCTATGTTGTTTGCACTTTAATTGCGGAATAATTAATAGAATTTTACCCAATTAGGGCCGTAGTCGACATTGCAGAGTCGTTTACAATATAAAAATCTATATTAACATTAAATCTCTTGATAGCTGAACATGCCAAGGAATGGAATTGGTTTATTTCCTAAAACTCAACTTTTTCATCTGAAGCCTGTCATAATTCATTTGAAACAAAAATGGCTGTTTTTCTTCTGGTCAAATTTTTTTCTCGACATAAGACTTCAATCTCCCTTAAATAGCGCTTGTTGTTTGATTGCTGTTCTTGATTATCTTCTAATTCAAAAGTATTGTTTTGTTAGTTATCGATAACCTGACTGCAATTTTCTTTTGGCAACTCTTTCCAAATATTTTCGCCTACACTCAACAATGTTATAATTACTTTTGTGTTGTTTCTCGAATAGAGCAAATCCCTTCAGATACGCAACAGTGTAATCTTCTGTCGAAATTTTTAAAAAATATAAAAACACAAAACAAAAATTTTCTTTTTGTGATTTACTGTAGCTGCTAGTATTTAAATTGCAAAGCATCCTCAGGTGATCACTCAAAATTAGGCAGGAGTTAAGGCAGACAATACCAAATTAAAAATTAAAATAATACAGTAAAAAGTCTAAAAAATATATACACAGCGCCAAAGATACCACTGAATTTGTAAGAATAGAATTAAATAAAAAAAAAGGTTTAAAGGAAGCATTTAAAATAGTTTATTATTTAGCGACTGCAACTACGCAAACGTAGGCTTTTAGACAACGTGTGAGTTGTTAGGTCGCAGCTGAGAGGAATCCTTTGTTTCAAACAACGCTGCCTCGATGTCTTAGAATGCCCTTGAAACTATTCCTAAGCCCAGATAGTTTGTCGCTTACGTGCGGCTAATTGCCGTCAGAACCGAAGGCCCAAGTCCTGTTTCCGTCTGGAGACCGGGCCACCTGAAACAACTAGACCATTTTCATTCTTAAGCATTCACTCACCTCGAAAGGGCTCTAAAGTGTAGGACTGAAGATCCATAATTCCGTCCAACCGTGGGCCGCCTGGACTATCTGGACTCTTTCTATTGTTCATACTAAGGGTTAGCGGATGCCACCGACAAAAATTATCATTCCCAATATCTCTTTGTTTAAGCAACCTTTAAAAATGCTTACAATGCAAAATTTGCAACTATCCCAACTTATGGCTCCGCACAACAAATTCCAATCCAAATAAATAAGACACATAATTCATGATTTATAATAAGAATTATAGTATCGTTGTATAAATATTGCAGCTAATTAATATATATATATATATATATATATATATATATATATATATATTCTATATAAATTCTTTTTAGACAAATCAGGAAGTCGATATCATACCGATGTCAAGAATTTTAAATATTTGTTCTACAGATATAGCGGCACACCAATAAGGATATCAATAAGACACTAAAATTTAAAAATATAAGCATATGTATTTTCAAAACACATGGATTATAGTTAATTAAGATATAACTTTTAAAAGAATGAATCAATGACATCTAGTTCACTATACTATGTAAAACAGAAAAAACATAAACATTGCTGTAAAGAATTTAAGAGAAACTTCAATCACAAAAGACGAGAAGATAAAGAAAACTTCAATTTAGTTAAAAAAAGAATAACCGATAAAAAGACATTCAACTTGTAAGACTAAATCGAATACAAAGAGCACTCAAGTTCAAAAGTCTCCAATTTTTTCTGAAAAGATACATACCTAAGAAAGTTTAAATTTATGCTACTTCTCAACATAATTTCCGTCTAGACGTACACATTTTTGCTGAGAACACTTGTTTATGGGGTGTCTCCTTAATTTACCTCGAAGAAACTTTCCGCATTTTCAGGTCATTACATAAAATAGACTCCACAGGCTCTAGGGTAATTTCAAGTTTAGAGGCGATATCATGCACATCCAACCGACGATCTTCAATAACAACTTGTTCTACTCGCGCAATTATGACTTCAGTTCCTGGTCGTAGCTGCTTGAGTTTATTGTCACACACTTCTCGACCTTCTTTAAACTTTCACACCCAAAAACGCATATTTTAATCTACAAAACGCCTTCATTGCACACCTCACTCAATTGGCAATGCTAATTGGCAAATAAAACGAATGATTACACGTTGTTCTTGAACACTAAACGTCGCCATTTGAAGTATATAAAACAACACTTACTACAATGGCGGTAATTAAACATTGCATGGTGTTGTCATTTATATTAGAAATTCAAAAATATTTCCCACGTTTTTTAAAGTTAACAGCATTTACTGCTTGTAACTGGAGACTTTAGAACCTAAACGTACCTCGTAAAGTAACCTAAAAACCAAAATTTCTATGGAATAAGTTGAAAAAATCAGACAATACAAAAATATGTATATGAGTGATCCGTATTCATAATCATCATTATCACACAGCTATTGAAGTCCACTTCAGGACCTAGCCCTCCCTTGAATTTGTAGTTTTGCAATTCGAGGGGAATCTGGCAACTAAACGCTACGCTTGCCGGGCGGTTTGGCGAGTGATAGGGTGTATGAAGGATAAGAGTATGTAAATCATGAGTATGATTAAGGTTGGGACACGACTTTTCCCCGGTATTAGAAGATGGAGAAAAGTCGAGGCTCGCGTGGGCAGGGTCGCTTCCCTGAAGTAGATCTATCCTCTATCCGGATCATAGAGGAGTATCTACCCGCTACCCAACGATCCGCGTTATAAAACATTAATTATTAAACTAAATTATAACTATCACAAGTAATACGTGATACCTTCCCTTATTAAAAGGACAAAGAGGAATTGAGCGAGTCTTGACCAAAATACAGCCAAATTTATGCAATGGAAGTATTTTTTTTTATTGTAGATAATGGCAAAATAATATAAATTATCAAATCGTTTATGACAAAAAGAATTGAACCAACTATTAGTATTTTAAAATGGAACAAATATCACATAAGTGTTGAGCTTTTTTTTACATCAGTAAAGATTAAGTAATTTTAAATCCTAAACCTAAAAATAACCTGGAAGACGCCACAATATATAGGCCTATCGGTCTTCTCCTAAAGTTAGCAAAAGTATTAAGAGTAAACTAAAAAAAAAAATAAAACTAACTCTTACCGAACAAAATTTAGATTAGACGGTTAGTTTGGTTCTAGAAAAAACACCCAACCACAAAATGGGTCTGGAAGATAGTTGCAATTATCAACAAAGTCTGCAACTGAAAAATATTGTGCTACCGTTTTTCCTTATGTGATTTAAGCCTTTGAAAATGTATATTATTTTGGACTATCACTCAGAATTAAGAAAAAACTGCCTATCTTACTGTAACATATTAAAATAGTATCTAATCCATATATACTTTCAAGTCAAATACAAAGAACAATATAGATGTATTGTAGCTGCAACATACCGTGGACCCTTTCTAAATAAGGTAGATGGTGGTAGCTACTCACACCGATGATACTATAGTATTGACTTGGCATAATGCTTCAAACATACCATCTTAAATACTTCAAAAAGTCATTCGTTAGGTATCAGACGCATTAAAATAAAAAAGTCCATTTTAAATTTACTGCGTGCAAGAAATTAGCAATAAAATTTCTCAGCAAGATAAGTATTCTAGGATGCATTTATATATGCGATTTATCTAAAAAATGCATATTTGGAAGAAGAAACTATAACTAGGACTAAAATTATAATAAATGTACTAGTTAATACGTCTAAACGCATTTAAATAATTCTCAAATTGGCTAATGTAGTAAGATATTTCTATATTAATTATAAGAAAAGGGCAATAACACAAAAAAAATTATCAGAAAAACTTCAGACGTAAACGGACAAAGTACTACAATCAAACATAGTACAGCTACAAAGATTTGATCTGTTGAATTCTTCCACTATATTTGTGTTTGTCATTAATTATTACTATTAAGTTCTGCTATCTTAAAGAAAAGAGACTTCGTTGGAAAAATTGTATGTATCTTGTAACTAGTTCTAATATTATGTACTGTAACATATTGTAAATTGTCATTTATATTAAAAAAAGTACTTATTAAAGAAGATATTGGAAGAACGCATCTTCAAGCTACTAGTTTACGAAAAACAATATTGCTATAAAATTGTAAAATTAAAAAAAATTCCTATGTAATAAGGCAATGTTAATTATGCTTTAATACGAGTGAATTATAAATATTATAGGCTTTATACATATTTAATTTAAACAAACCTCGTAAGGCGTAAAATTAGAATAATCCAAATCAAACTGCCGAATAGGAAAATTGAAACTGAGCGACATTATTTTAAATAAATCCAAATATCGTATAAATTTTAACATTATGTAAAAAGCCAGCTGTATCAGTAAATGAAAATTTTGCTTTAAATTTGAGGTCAACCGCAATCACATTGTTATTGTGTTAAGCCGAAGATTTTGTGCCCCTGTCCTAAAAATTACATCTATTTTTTTCACTAAATCGCCTAAAAGGCCCTCGTTTGATCTCAATTCAAAGGTCAGCTGCTGACGTCAAGAGAAGAGCCAATCACATCTGAAAGTATTGAATTACAAGGAATCCCTTTTCTTGTAACAAAGTAGAATTCATTTGACACGAGAGCCACAATTTAAGTTATCTGGTGCAATTTAACATCAAAAAGCCTGAGTTCAGAGTGAAGGAGGTTCCGCTAAATTAAACGTCAAATATATTGTTTATATAAAATCATATTTTGCAAAAGTACGTAAATGCCTTGCGAAATTATTTATGACATTGACTGAAACAAGTTTATGCTAAATATTAAATTTAATAATGTAACTAAGTAATTTAGAAAATCATGTTTACCAAACCAATAATTATTTGATTTATAGAAGCTAAAATTATTGGTGACCTTTATCTCCTCGAGCTATATATTTAATGGAACACGGAGAACCTTACTGGCAAGAAAATTGCTGTACCTGAGACCCCCCAGATCCCTTGCCTTTGTCTCACGCCGTTTACGGTTTACACAAGAGCCTTAATTTAGCAGTTTTAAAAGAATTTTATTGAGAAAAGCTACTTTACCTGTTTTCTAGGCCTTAATTCAAACGCATTATGCATAAATAAAGATCTGAAGAACAATTCTGTTTTATATGCCGCCTGACGGAATAATTGACCTGCATTATTAATCTGAGAATTATGTTTAGTTTTATATTTATTTGTTTTATTTTCAACTGTATGCTAATAAATGTGTCTAAATTTTTAAATTGAACTACTTAATGACAATTTTATTGATTCAGTCTTACTATATTTATTGGTGTTTATTAGACATTTTGTAATATATTTTTTATAATCTTTAGTTAAATAGACCCGTTTGTTGAAATTATATTTTATAAACAAAAATAAGTAAATTAATTTCCGTTTCGTAAATTTTCTACATCCACTTTACGATTTAAATTTATTCTGATAACGCATTATTTGCAAAGTAATAAACAAAACCATTGTTGAACTTTATGCTATAAGTTTGCTATATAAATTCTCCTTTCTGTTTTCTGTATGCAACTTATATGAGTACATATGCTATTAAAAAAATCGATTTGTTTTGTAAATATTTTGGAAGACACATCTTGTGAAAGCTTCTCTAAACTTAGAGAAAAATTAATATTTAAATTATTGATATAATTACAGCTATTCGAATTGCACAAAATAAAATATTTTGATATAGCTGAAACTTTAACGGAAGAAATAAGGAAGTAACTTAAGTGACATTCTTCTGCAAAAACTTATAGAATAAAAAACCGCAATATCAAAACTATCCTTCTAAAAATGGTTCGTTGTGCTTCTAGCAACGAGCTTGTGCTCGAATATCTCAAAAGACTGGAAATATAAAGCTCACCTTTTCAAAACAAAGACGATTTATTGTCAACGTGTGTTGAGTGTTGTAGGTAAAACTCGTATGAAAGTCTGATCTGGAGTATCGCTCCAAAGCAGACATAGCAGCCTCTTACATTTCAACATCAATGTTTAGTAAAGACTACATGAGTCTGTTGACAATGTTACAAACAATGAACGTCGCTATTAGTAATGAAGCCTCCGATATGTGTGCATGACTAGACTTTCAAGATAGAACCACAATTCCAAAAATAGCAAAAATTTAAAAAAATGATTAGATCTATCCTATAAATTAAAGAACGCCAACTGCTTTAGTCTGCCTAAAAAGGACATGTAGGCACTATAATTTTTGTGTTTTTTATTGCTGATGTTTTTCTTTCCTACCAGACTTATTGCTTGCAATAAAAACAAATCAATTTAATCAATCTAACAGTATTTTGGCAATTGTTTGTAATTATTAGACCACTGTTTAAAGCTGAGAAACGTACATAATCCTTAAAAAAAACAAAACGTATACTCCTGAATGGTTGGCACGTCGGTGTCATTGTAGAGGGTCATGTTTTTTGCGTGCTATGGAGCACCAAAAATAGTCTTAACAGTCTGGTTATGGAGTTTATCCCCAAACAACGCAACTTACCACATAATTGGTAAGCGGTTTATTTATTATTAGCTTGCTTTTCAACGACATGTTGCTGTTGGCAAGCAGAAAACTATCCAAGTTTTATTTGGCTGCTTTGTCTTTATCAAACATTTCTCCACATAAACTCTCCAGGTGCGCTTCTTGTTAAGGTCGCTCCAAGGTATCTTATTTGTTCCTTGAAGAGTATATCTCATTTGATCCTCTTCTCTTAACAGGACTGTCGTTCTTTTCTATATATATATATATATATATATATATATATATATATATATATATATATATATATATATATATAATTCTTCATCGTTTGCAAAGTGACATCATTTTGATGCCCCGGAAAATGAAGATTGGTGTGTGATGGAGAGGCCGAGGCAGAATTCAAACTAGTTGTGCGGTAACACTAATGTATGATGCGCTTCATTAATTTCTTCAGGGTTAATAGACTACTGATGCGGTAGCAATCCCTGGAAAACGTGCCTGATTTCCCGGGTCTAGAAAGCATTACAACGTCTGCTATTTTCCACGGATTCTAAAAGTCACACAGACTGCTATTTAATGCTTATATACAAAATTTGTTGAATCGATTTAGAAAAATAGTACCCGTAGAAAAAAACGCAAAAAAGGAAAATAGATGTGTTGAGATATGCGGATGTAGCAGTGGTAGTCAAAAACAAAGAAAATATTAAATATGCACTTATGAAAGTCAACAAGAGCTCAAAATCATAACATAAAAATAAATAAATAAATAAAAAGTTAAGTATGGTATTCGATAAACAAAACAAGTTTTTCTAGAAGGGCAAGGACTCTAAAACGTTGTATAATCATAAAAGACAAAAGAAGCAACAGAGGCAATAATCGCGATTAGATAGCATTTAAGAAGAAGAAGAATTTACTAATATTTAATGTGATTTCACTAAAAAATAGAAAATGGATTTAAAGCTATTTGTAGTGGGGTATAGCACTATGTGGGTACAAATCTGGACAGTATCTTAAGCAAAAAAGATAAGATTATGAGTTTTTAAAATGTGGTAATTTTGATGAACGCCAAAGGTCAAATGGGTGATCCGAGAAATATTTGAATTACAATATACTCTTAACCCATTAATATATAGCTACTCGTAGCTCTCCTTGGGGAGTAGGCAGATTGAGACCCCGAGTGAAGAGCTAAACTCTTAAAATGGCATCACAACGATGCCGAAACGTCGATATATATATATATATATATATATATATATATATATATATATATATATATATATATATATATATATATATATATATATATAATATATATGCTATATAGACTACATTTTAACATGATGACCTAGCTATTGTAATTTTTGACTTTTCTCCATACAGTTCTTTTAATTTTATATTCCTATTCTAGTATTGTATTTTTCCCGCCAAGTGTGCATCTCAATATTTTCTTCTGTCATGTTGCTATCTACAGTTGGTTTTTCTGATGCATAACGCAAGTTTCGCATTCGTAGGTTAATTTTGACCTTATCACTGATTTATAAATCTTTAGTTTTATGTTTTTGCATACCTCTTTTGCTCTTAATAATTTGTTTACCTTTGTTGTTACCTTTTGCTATCCTTAGATCAATTTCACTGTCTTCTTCGTACTTATTAGTCACCAAGATTTCCAAATACATATAGTTGCCTACAAATTCCAAAACGTCTTTATTTTCATTTAGTTTCTTAATACAGAGATTTTGTTTTAAGACTGCCTTTCTTGTTCTTGAATTCCATGAATTTTTTATTGTTTCTATTGAATTGAAGACCCATTTTTCTGCAGATTTCATTATCTATTTTGCGAATTCCTGGAGTTCTTTTCTGCTTCTTACAACCAACACCACATTATCTGCGTATAAAAGGCATTGGTAATTTTTAGTAAGTAAAGTTCCTTTTCTATTTTCTAGTTATTATTTCCAGAACTAGATTAAATAATACGCAATATAATGAGTCACTCTGTCTTAGTTCTCTTCTGTTTTTTATTTATCACTAAGTTTTAAATTATATTTAATTGCTGTGACTGTGTTTTTGATAATCATTCTCTCTCATTCTAATCTGGGATTTGCAATCCTTTTAGCGTGTTCATTAACTGTTTCCTATTTATATTATCATATGCGCCGTTAAACTTGATAATCATAAGTTGAAACATAGTATTCATAGCAGCCGTATAAGATCTGCTTTAACACAAAGACTTAATCTGTTATCGATCTGTTCTTCTTGAAGCCTCCTTAGTAATCTTGCAGTGTTGTTTTTGCATAATTTTCTATTCTTTGCTTTATCAGGTGGCTAGTACATATACTATGTTACATTAACATCTAGCAATACAATTCCTCTGTAATTTTTACATTCCGTCTTATTGCGTTTTATTGTATGTTGATAAAATCACTGTCTCATTTCGTGACCTTGGCATTGTTTAATTTCTCATATTTTAGTTAACAAGTCTAAAATTTCGTTGTCTCCTGTTGCTTTATCATAGTTTATTTTATTTATTATATTTTTTGTTTTATCCGTTTTGGGATTTTCCACTGTTTCTTTATTATTAAGCGTATCTTTTGGTCTCAGTTTTTCCCGATCTTACATTTAGTATTCCTCAAAGTATTGTCTCCACCTTTCTAGTTTTTTTTTCAACCTCTCAATAAATTGCGTTCCTCATCTTTAATGATTGGAACGTTATTTTGATAACCGGTTCGGATGTCAACGTATTCATAAAAATTTCTAATTTATTTCCTTGGTACTTATTCTCCAACTTTAATTGATTTTCAAAATGCGTTATTTTCCTTTCTTTGCCTTTCTTGCCTTTTGCGTGCTTTATTGTTGATTACAACCTTCTTGGTCTCTCTTCAACGCTATCTACTGCTTCTTTCTCTTTTTTGAGTATGTCTTCTATATCCCTCTTGTATTTTTATAAAACTCTTCATTTTGGAGCCCACTTACGTTACATCTTTCTCATTTTCTTATTTTTCTTCTTAGCTTTCTGTACTTTTTATTTTTACTTGTACTCCCACAAGGAAATGATTGAATCTGTTTCGGCTTCTCGGGACGATTTGACTGTTGTTATTTTCTCATGCTTAGCTTGGATTAGAACATTGTTTATCTGGTATGATTTATTTCTTCCCGGTATAGTTCTCGTCCCTTTGCAAATTTCTTTTCTTTGGAAATGCGTACTCATTACTTCAGATTTTTTCTCTTGCTAGCGAGATCAGTCTTAAAACCATTATCATTACTATGAGTGTGCTTGCTTTCTCCTCCTGTTATCATCTTATGTCTTCTTTTCCAACCTTAGCATTTGTATCACCAATTACTATTACGATGTTTTGACTTGGGGATGTTGTCTATTTTACTCTGTAGTATCTCATAGCACATTTATCTCTTCCTCTTTTTCTTCAGCGGATGCATAGATATTTATTATGGTTATGTTCTTTCTCATGCTTTATAGTTAGGATGCATATGCGGTTGGACATTTCTTCAAAATCATTTTTTTTTCTTATTTTAACCTTGAATTTATCAAAAAACCCCACGTCAAACCGTCTACTTTGACTTCTGCTTCTAAACAGTGTGCAATTATCTGTGTTTTGTTTGTCATTTTCTTTTAAGTATGTTTCTTGTAGCGCTATTAATTCCCTCTCATATATTTTTATTTTTTTACAAGATTTTTAATTCCCCTTTTTTGTTAATGCCTCTGAGGTTCCAAGTACCTATTTTTATTATCTTTCATTCCTTTCATATATTGTTTCTATTGTTTCTGTTGTTTCTATTTATTTTATTGGTTAATACTTTTGGGTAGTCCTGTCCATTGCTATTTTTATTTTTTTATATGTAGCTATCATTTTTTTGCGTTGTCTCTTTAGTTACCTTTCTTATCTGTTCCGTAAAAACAGTAATTACCGCAGACCTTTTTTCCACTGTTCTTTTGTAGTTTTTACTTGACCTTCCACGTTCCTTGTATTTTTCTTGTCCTTTGCCCTTATCCGCATTCGGTACTTAATATGCTTTATTATTCATTATTAATTAAAAAAAAAATAGCTTCCGTGCATCTTGTATTTTCGGCTGGTAGTCTTTGCTAATTCGTATTTTTGTTCCTTTCACGCTTCAAAATCTCCATTTTTGTTGTCTTTAATTAATTTTATTTTATAGTATTGGTCTCGTTTTTTTCATTCCCAAATTATTTTTATTTTACTAATATCAATTTCTGTATTAATTAGGACTTCTAGGTTTTGTATTATTATTGATATTTTCTCTTCTGTTCCTATATATTTTTTATTTTCTCGATCTGCTACACCCTAAAACAATAGATGTTTCTTTCTAATCTCTCTCTCCAAATGGTTTACTCTGTTTTCTTGCTGTATCTTCAAGTTGGCATTTTCCTGTTTCATTGCCGTCATTTTCGAGACAAGGTGCTTCAGTTTGCCATCTATTTGTTGTAACTTAATATTTATTTGCCAGAACATTTTTTCTATTTTTCTATATCCGACTTCGCTTATTTACTTTCTCGTTAGACTTCTTTGTCTCGTCCGATCGCATTACAGCTGTGTTCCGCGCAATAAGCTTTGTTATTGCAACAATCTAAGAAATAAACAGTGACATAAAACGTCATATTGGTTACTATCCTAATTTTTTTTTTCATTAATAATAACAGTAGAAACCGGCTTATTGAAATTTTTTTATCTGATAGCTAGCAATTTTTAGTTTTGGTTTCGCTACTCAAACTCTTATATGTGAAATTTATAACCCCTTTTTCTAAACTTTTCCTAAATAAATGCTGAATTAAATTTAACTAAACAATTAATAGTTGTTTCTTCTAAATCTATCGCCATTACACAGATTTCTTTCACTCTTTAGCCATTAATTAGTAAATAACTTATTATTAGTTATTTATTTTTTAAAAGAGTAAATGTGACTAATATTACAATATATTTCAAAGCAATAAAAACGACAACTAAATAGATGTACAAATATGTGCACTAAATACCAAAACCATATAGAACAAAGTGTAATAAATTATTAGTTGTTTTTTCTTTGATACATAAATATTTCCTAAATAAATTTAAATATTAATAATTTGAGATATTAACCTAATTAGTACTTTTTTATGTTTAATATTTAAAAAAAAAGTTTTTACATTTAGAAAACCTACACAACATATATTTTATCATCCACTACTAACGTACCAAAAAAGTCCAAATGGTTTGTTTATAAAATAACTTTCGTAATAATTTATGTGTTTTAGTTTGCAAGTGCTTTAATATTATTTATTTATTAATAAAATTATACAATGTAAAACTACACTGCATAACTTTGCAAGAACAATTAGGATGTTCCAAAAACATTTTATATGAGGCTAACGCACATTTATTTACAGTGTATTGCTCCAAGAACAATAAAATTTATTTTACTTTAATTAAATATTTGTTTAGTAAATAAATAAAATAAAAATATAGAAAATGTATTGATATACAGATAGTAAATAATTGCAAAATGCTTTGTTAAATTTTCAAATTTATTTGCGCCAGAATTTCAAAGTCACTCTTAATAACTTCAAGTTATTATATTATCAGCAACTAAAAATCAAGAATTGTGTGTAGGAACAAGATTGGTGGTACAGGTACCACTGTAACTCGATAATTAGGAGCTTGTATGTGTTACCAGGGGGCCACTAGGAGGCGACCAGAAGCATCAGAATGATACCGTGATGCTTAGTATTGATACGATGGAGATAATTACGGCGCCCGAGTTTCGTAATGCGCGTTTATCAATACCTTCTTCCGCAATATTTGATGCATGGAAATACGTGTATGATGCATGAGTTATGACGGGCACTGATTGTTAATCGAACTGGTTTACTTAATCAGACTGTCTTGTTTGTTATTCCGTTCTCCAAGTTTTGTTTTGCCCCATCATGCTAATAATGCCATGAGTTACCATAAATTGTATTTCTTGGGAAGCCTTAGACTACAAATGAGCTTAAATTGCACCTGTAAAATGTATTAGAAGCGGAATGTTCGACTTAAACGTTCATTACCGTGCGTCCGCATACATCGTGAACCTCGTTAAAGACGGAACAAGAAGGCAGAGGCAAATAAATGATTTTATAACAAAACTGTATTTGTAATCTAAAATAGCTATGAAATAATTAATAAAATAGCATGCAGGCTATTTCAATTAATGCATATACTTTTTTGTCAAAATATCCTAATAAATTGTCTACATATTCAACTTCCAAATTTGATGATATAGTGTGTACACAGGAAAGCTTTTAGTTTAAAATATTACTATAGTAAAGCTTTTTGTGTTATTAATCACGTAAATTACTGTGACTTATATTTTTTCTGTAAAAGGAGCTCTAAAAAAGGAAATACGATTATTAAATGTAAAGTAAACACACTGCTTAAATATTACTTTAAAGTTTTATATATTTTTGTAGTACTAATATCATATATAATATTTCCCGAAAGGAGCCGTTGTTACGGATTTATTACTAGAAATAAAATGCATGGAATACAAAGTTTTACTGTCAAAAGCTCGATAACTCTCAGAAAAGGATAAATAATTTAATTCTTTTCTTAGGCACAACATATTTTCACAAAATGTTTTCTACAGCTTTTGTTTAACGATTAATCTATTAAAAAAGCTAAAACCATAATATCTGTGTAGGAGATACTGCAAAAGTTTTTTTAAACATATATTTGATACAGTCTAAAGATATGTAGTGCACCTTTTATGTGACCATGTCATTACTTCCAATTTAGACTAAAGTGACCGTCTAGAAGCAAAATTTCGATACAACGATAAGTGTAAGTTTATTGTTTATAATTTTTTATTCATTTGTATTAACACAACTGCGTTAATATTTCTTAGTGCTATTATGTGTGATAATTTTTAAATTTATGTCTAATTAAAAAGTTATCTTTAAAGTCTATTCCATTTCGTTGGTAATACATGCATACTATTTTATGATTTATTTTGTATTGCTATTATACACTACATTATGTTTTATTTCTTCTCCTAATTTTTTTAAGTCGCATAATGCCATCCTTCGAAAACTATTGTTGTTTTCTATCAATACCGTACTAACGCATTTTAGGCAAATCAATTTAATGAAAAGAGAATTTCTTAATGAGGGAAACATCAATAATAACATACACAGGGAATATGGAGACTCAAATGTTAAAGTATTTAGTAGCTAAATATACGTGAGACCTGGCGTTACCGTGTTGGTAACCGACGCTTCGTCTACTGGTTAATGACAGAGATTTTATGCTGATTAATTGCTTCAGTTCAGAACAATATTATCTTCGGATTAATGATTTAGCTGTATGGAAGCGACAATAAATTACATTCTAGCAGTTCCACCAATTAGACACCAAATCTTTCTTCGGGTGAATTTCTGACCATTCTACCATAATTATTATTTAGTTTCATTTCCAGTACAAATCATAAATGAAAACTTAGTTAAGAGGAGCTTTTAAAGTATTTTGCGTGTTGTTTATTGTTTGTCCATGAATCGAAATTATTTCGTCTGTATTTGGTACATTTGTAGTGAATTGTGTTTTTGTGTAGTCCTATTTTTGTAACTTCTTATAATTCTTCTAGCATGTTTATTAACTCCTGTTTTTTCTTTGCAAATAATACAATATCATCTGCAAACCTCAGATTAGGTAAGTATTCTCCTTGTATTTTTAATTACTTATCTTTCCATTTTAGATTTTTAAAGATGTTCTCAAGTACCAGAGTAAATATTTTTGGTGAGATTACGTCTCCTTGGCGAACTCCTCTTTTGACGTTTATTTTATTTGCTGTCTCATATATTTTTATCCGCGTCGTAGATTTCTGATATGTTTTCAGAAATATTTATATAACGTTGGTCTACCCTAGAATTCTGTGTAGATTTTATTATAGCCCATATTTCTATGGCATCGAATGCCTTCCGAAAGTCGACAAAGGCCATCCATACTTCTATGTTATATTCCATAGATTTTTCTATTACCTGAATTACTGTAAAATGTTCTATCGTACTGTATTTGCTTCAAAAACTAGCCTGCTCTTTTGGTTGGTCGACTTCAAGTTTTCGCTCTATTCTAGTGAATAATTTATATATCTGAGATAGCAGAATTATCGGTCTGTAATTTTTGAGATCAGTCGGATTACCTTTTTTATAAAGCAGGACTACTACTACATTTTCCCGATCTTTAGAAATGTGTTCTTCTGTTATGCATTTATTAAATAATTTTACTAGTTCTTCTGTGGTTTTTATGTTACTTTTTTTGAGCATCTCAGGTATTATATTGTTTTCCCTACCCCTTTACCATTTTTGATTCCGGGCCAACTTTTTTCAGCTCTTCTATGTCTATCTCAGGTATTTCTTCTGAACTGACATTTATTATTTTATTGTTTTTATTGCCCTTTTCTTCTTGTATCTTTATGTTTGTTATTTTAGATTCATATAGATCCCTGTAATAGAATTCTACTATCTTTAATATCTGTTGTCTATCTTCAGTTATATTACCCGCTTTGTCTTTTATTTTTGTTATTCCTTATTTGTGTGTTTTGTCTTTTAAATATATTTAAACCTCGGTTATTTTTTTATACAGATTGTACTTGATTCTTTCTCTGGTTCTTATCGTCCTCGTGTTATAGGTCGCAATGTTTAATGAGCAGTTTGTTATTTCCTTGTTTTTTTTGAGGTTTTTCTGATTACATGTCATTCTTTTGCCTCCTCCAGAATCCACGAGGCTGACCGGATTTTTTGGTGTAGGATTGTGAGTTATCTCTACCCACCTTCGAGTACGCTTTGAACTCGACATTTTTTTGATAGATTTTGGCAATTTAAACGCCACGCTTGCCAGGCGTCTTGTCGAGTTATTTTTCAGCTGCCTAATCTAGATCACTCGCTGTTTGCAACCGCCCATTCTGGATCAGTCGCTGCTGCTAGTTTTGGTCCGTCCCGAGTATTTGATTTCCTCGGTACCACCCATATCTGGGAGGCGTTCCTCTATCCGCCACCTGAGGAGGCGCCCGATGGGGGACTAGCAACCCCTCACGGGATATATCAGGTAGTTTCTCGTAAAATGTTTAATTTAGTAGGGTAATAAGAAAAATCTCCTACAAGCACAATCTTCAAAGGCCAAACTGAAAATCCCTCGATTAGCATAGTGCTGGGTTGCATATGTTCTTCAAAGCTTCAGAAAAGTTAAAGATATGTTGATGAAAAGTCAAGCAAGTCAATTCCATGAATTTCCACCTCATTCCTGCGGTTATTTGTCAGAAGAGACTACTTTATATACAATTGTAAAAAAGAAATAGTAGATAATCCCTATGATACACTACTATTATTTTTAAGAAATAGAGACTGGCTTTTATATGCTGTTTGGATAGTTCTTTGCGGTTCAACTACTGTTCACTTTATAATTGTTACGATTCGGTTAAAAAAAAATGATAAACAAAGAAGAGGTTCTACCTCTAATCTATGCAGCTTTTAGCACTCTTTCAATTAATACGAAATCTATCTATTAATTTTTTAACTTTTTCAATATTATGAAGATACAGTGTTTGTTGATAAGTTTTGTTTAACTTCCACCCATAATTTTTCTTTGCCCATGTTAAAACTTGATCATCCAAGGTCTTGGCTTTTTTAATTTTTATTATTATAATAAGTCGTTTTTTGGGTCCCGATATGTCATATAATATCATATAGATCATAAAATAGAGCTCGTTTATGATACCAGCCAATCGCGTACGAATACTTCAACAGGAAGATCGTCGTCAAATCTCTATCCTCCAAATGCTTCTTTTAGTATTCCACAATGGACAAAGGATGTTCCAGTTGTTCAATTTGGGCAGTTCTACATCATAAAGCCAAAATAACTTTTTAGATAAAAAAATTGGCGTCTTCTTCGATAACATGCAAATTTGGTTTTGCCAAAAAGCGAACAGAAGTAATGCAACATCTGTTCATTTTCAATTGCTTCTTGTTATTGCATATAAGTTTTTAAAAAAGTATTGTTTTTAAACTGACCTTTAATTTTTGCAGATTTCGAATGCTTTTACACCCTTTATTGTCAGAAGAAACCCATGGTGTAATGCACCCTACCTATCTACCTAGCGCCGCGTAAAAAAGCAATTTTGGTTGTTTTACGTTTGTATAAAGAAACTTAAGTATGTCAAAAATGTATCGTTTCACTTCTGACCTATATCTTCATTGCTATCCTGAGTACTGGACCACAGAATTTAAAACATCTGAAATAATCTTCAACTCTAAGTCAGATAAAGATCCCAACTACCTAACATCTTATAGTCCAATAAGCCTGCTATCGGTGTCCAAACTCATCGAAAGGCCAGTGCTACGAACTCTTGACTCTAAATTTACACCAGCAAACTGGATACCAAACTAACAATTTGGTTTTCTGAACGTCATCCAAACCTTCGATAAAGTTTTGGCATAAAGGACTCATCCACAAAATCCTACAAATCCTAGCCCCTTCCTTCGTGAATTTCAAGCAAGAGTCAACGGCGGACTTTTAGCACTATACCCAATCAATTTTGATGTAGCTCAGGGCAATATCCCGGGTCCCTTCCTCTACATATTATACACCTCAGATCTTTTAATCACCCTTACAACCACGATAAGTACTTTTGCGGATTATACTGTTATACCTGCGAAACACAACAATGCAAACTGGCTCAAGAAATAAATGATAGAGGCCAGCAAAATAAAATAAAATCAAGTGACGCTCGCCCTAAGAAAAAAATACTGTTCACCAATATCGAAACGCTCCAAACTACCTACATAAAATATTTGGGTCTTCACCTAACGGAACCATATTAACAAAAAGCAACACATAGAACTACGGCTCAAAACTTTTTACTAATTGCTTAGAAGAAATTTACCCCTATCACTTGATATAAGCTTCTAATATGCAAAACCATCATCAAACCCATGTGGATCCATGATGCGAAGCTGTGATAGCAAGTCAAACATTGCCATCATGCAACTATGCCAGTTAAAAATCCTACTAGTATTAACCAACGCATCGTGCTGCTTAACAAAACGTTACAGACCTTGGTATCTCGTTCATAACCCAAGTGAAACAGGATAAAACAACAAAACACCTCGACAAAATTTTAGTTCCAAACCAATCTTCTGCTGTTTCACCTCCACATCAAGAACTGATCAGAAGACTCAAACGACATTGGCTCACTGATCTTCGCTAACAAGGGCCTATCGCTGGATGGGCACTTACCACTCCAGTTTTCAAGACAAAATATTACTATAGGATTCTGATTACTGATTTATGTTTAACAAAAAAAATACATTTTTAATCATGAATAAACTTAAAATTTTATTTAAATACTACACCGAATATAACATGTGCATTTAAAATTTCCGTTATAATTTCAAATAAACAAAAATTATTAATATGCTTGAGAAACAGTTTGAAAAGAATATACTATGGGTGGTGAATAAAATACAAAGTGCCAACTTTGGACTAGGTAACTTAGTCAAACACACGTGTGGATTTTTAAAATATCAAATGCTTTGACGGCAAGAGGTGATCTGTCACGTATAAACAAAAATCTCGAGAAAGAAACCCAACGAAATGTACATAGAATATGGCAGGTTATGAGGCTGATAATGGTACGAATTGAAAAGATATGATCATTACAAAAATAAATATATTAGGATGTAAGAATTCAAATCGAAAGCACAGAGTAGCTGAAGAGGGTTAAGACTTAGAGAGAGTTGTAATACTGAAAAAAAAACTAGCATGATCCTGGTCGATCTATTAAATGGAAATATTGCATAATTTGTATTATGATTTACACTTTCCATTCTAATATTCAAATTTTCTGAAAAATGCATGTGTACTTTCTCAGAAATATTCTAGTTTCATCCATAATTACTACTAGTCGTTGGAGTTGCGAATTAAAATTTTTATACACTTTTTCAAAAATAGCAATTAAAAATAAGTAACACTTATTCTTCACCTAAAAGTCTTGCTTTATTATTTTTTAAATTTAATATATTATTAGGCATAAAAATATTCATGCTTTTGCTGTAATAGTGTCATACTGTAATTGTGTAATAGTAATCCTTCAGTTTTTTTTTTTCCGATATGCGTAATACGGAATTTATTTTACTATGGAATTATTATTCTTTGTACAGATAAAACGCTAGCTTTTGGAGTACTTGCTGCATGCTGTAATGTACTATAAAATACAACAAATGTAAGAAGATTTAAACAAAAAAGTAATTGCCAGCTTTGTATACAAAGCAAACTCTGTTGTTTTCAAATAATTAGGTAATTTCAAAATATGTTGCTAAACTCAAGAGTGTTATGTCTTGCATAATCACCAAATTAATTCTGAACTATCCATAACGTAAACAGCAGGGTAGTTAAAGAACAGTGTTGTTTACAAACAATAAGCGATGCGAGCGGCGTTTTGGCAGCGTTGGGCAACCTTTGCATACAGTAAAACTTTCGTAATACAAGGTTGTTAAATATATTACATGATTTATAATAATTGCGATAAATAGTTGTGATTAAAACACCTTGTTTGTATTATTAATACTTTTAAATGTTTCTAAAATGCAGCATTATTAAAGCTTGTAATAGCAATTTTGCGTAAATTCTTGGTTAGTCAGACATATATATTTAAACGTAACGATAACTGTTTGCCTTTTTTTTTAAACCATAAACAATTACAAACGTCTTCTTTTGTAATTGACCTTGTAGTTAATTTACTTATAGCAGTATTATTATTTTAAAAGTTATCTATTTAATATTTGATAAAAGATCAACAAGAGGATAAGCACTCGGAGCCAAAAGCTGTATTCGCAGAAAATAATAAAAGGATATAGCATTTTATCATTAATTTTGCATTGTCTAATTCGTCAAGGTTTTCCTTGTGCTCCAACATGAATTTTTCTCAATAAAATCAAAAATCGCTTTCTCTAATTCAGGGATTCTGGTTATTCTTGAATTTATAAATTATTCTGCATTTTAAAAATGCTCTGTCAATGTGACAATGTGTAGTGATATAAAAAGAAAGTTGTTCAAAGAACCATTGTTCTTAAAACGTCGATTGATACTTGCAGATGTTATATGAAATGATAAATTAATAGGTGTATAAATAAGTTCTCAGCATTTTTCTGCAAAAATAAAGTTTTATTTAAAAACAAACAAAAAAAGCTTATGTATCAAAGTATTCTCCGTTGGCATCGATGACCTTTTGCCATCTTTCGGGTAGCTTGCGAATTCCCTGGTGATAGAAGCTCACCTGCTTCGAGACGACAAAGTTATCGATGCATTTTCGGACTTCTTCTGTTTTGAAGTGCGTATCAGCCAAGTGATGCTGTAACGACCGGAATAAATGATAATCGGAAGGGGCCATGTCTGGGCTGCACGTCGCATGTGGGAGTAGTTCCCAGCCTAACGCATCTGCAGCTCATCCGTGTCAAATGTTTGAGGGCGTTCAGCGCGTGGTTGATCTTCAAGACTAAACTCTCCTCCGCGAATTCTTTGGTACCACTTTTTGCACGTTGCATGACTTACAGCATTCTCACCATATGCAGCATAAATCATTTCGGTGGCTTTAGCAGCGTTTTCTTAAGATGAAACGGCAAGTGGATAGAAAATCGAATATGCTCTTTTGTGATTGCCATCGTGTACACAGCTGATTATTGAGGTTATGTGCATCAAACGCCAAATCGGATGATGTTTCGAAAGACCAAATGTCATTGCTTTAAAATCGCAAGAGGGCGGACTAATACGTTACATGTAAACGGTGATTTGCGTCCTGTGAAATCTAAAGCTGAGAACTTATTTATACACCTATCTATTAGTACACCTATCTATTAGTTTCTTCATACATAAATGCACATCGACTAATTCGCTGAAAGAAAATTGTTGTCAATTCATTTAAGCACAATTTCTGTAAAAGACCGGCACAAATCATCTGACATACATATGCGTACTTAACATGTAACAAAAATAAATCCTGTCATACATTTTTAATTTTAAAGTGAAATTTTAATTACTTGATTAACACAAATTGATACACTATATATAGGAAATGCGAATAATATTTTTTTAAACATTTGCATCGGAAATTATCGATTTACAAAAAAAATAGCTCTTTTATATAAAATGGTTTATTTTTCCATAATTACTATTAAACCTTGACAGAACTTTCTCTATAAAAATTGTAGAGTTTACCAAAGCCCATTTAAGGTATTTTGGGGTGAGTATTGCATGTATGGCTATAGAATAGATTTTAGCATCCAAAATGTATTCAGTGTTGACTGTAGTAACCAAATAAATCACTATTGAATGTGATATGCGAGAGAGCTTTTCAGTGAAAACACTCTTTCTTAAGATATCTAAATTTAACTAATATTTTATAACAGGTAATTATAATTATTAATTACAAATAACATTGAAAGATTTAAATACAAAACACACAAACATATAACTAATTAAATGTAGCTGTTAAGTTTAATGGATCAGATCTTTCTAATCTTTGAGTGTTCGTCTTCTGTAGCAAATTTATTGTCAGCTTGTTGGGGTGACCTTGGAATTTGTCTTGCTATTTTATACTGACATGAACTGATTTACTTTTGTTTACTTTTATGAGCCACATCTTCAGCCATTCTCCTACCTTCTGTAAGGTTTTTTGAAGTATTTCAAAAGCTGTATTTGGGTCGTCATATAAAGCTAACACTACGGTATCGTCAGCGTAAGTTAATACTATTTTTTTGTCTAATATATGACAGATCTGTGGTATACAAAAGGTATAAAAATACTACCCTGCAAAACTCCTGGTTGTATTCGGTAGATCGGCGACACTAGTTCTTGATATTTGACTTAAAGGGATCTTTGCTCAAGATATGATTTTAAGATTTTATAATAATCAGGGAGTTTTCTTCTGATTTTGTAAAGCAATCTTGTCTGCCACACCTTATCTAACTCTTGGCTGGCGTCCAGAATGACTGCAGAGCAGTATTTTTTAAGCTGTAGGTCATGATTAATTTTTGTGGTTATTCTATGTACTTGTTCTACGCTAGTGTGTCTTTCTTTAACACAAAACTGGTAATATGGTATAAAGTTATTTTTCTCAAGGATATTTGCTGTAACTGAAAGGAAAGTAATAAGCCTATATGACGCAGTTTCCTTTAGCTTCTTTTCTGATTTTAGAATTACAATTACTAGCGCTAATTTTCATTGTTGTGGAAAGCCTCAAAATGGAATTAAATGTATATGTTATAATTTTTTCACCTTTTTTAGTAGTCCTTTCAGTGTTTTGGCAGTTATTAAATTATGCTCAGAGGTTTTATTTACCTTTAACTTTTTTATAACTTCCTCGACTTTTTTACTATAATAGGTTTGATGATCTGTGTTGGTGCGACAAATTCGTGAATTTACCTTTCTTGTTTTGAAGTGCACGTATGAGAAAATGATTTAAATACTTGTGCTAAGCGGACTACAAATGCCGCTATCTTTTCACTAACACTTTGTGTCCAAGTTTCATTTGCTAGTCTGATAGGTGGAATTGTTGTTTAACTTTTGTATCTTCGGTAGCGGTGGCGTCAAATATTCCTGTATTGTCTAGTTTTGAACTTTTTTGCTTTTTGTGGTTAATGATTGGGACTCGAGTAGAAAATTGTATTATATGAGTGATGTGTTCTACAGAACTATGCACGTTTTTTTCCCGTTTTTAAAATATGTTTAGATAAACATTAGTATCAATAAACTCCTTATACCTATTCCAGTTAGTGGCTTTATTGTGAAGTGAAACAGGTTTTGCTGTTTTCAACACTCTGCTACTGTATGTGATAATTATGGGCGAATTATTCGAGGATAGATCAAGACATGAAGTAATGTTAATGTTGCTTGTTGCTATTCCTTTTATGATGCAGAAATTAAACAAATCAAGAATTCTGTTAAGATCTGATGGCCAATAGGTAGATATGTAGTTTAAGTAATTTTCATTCATAACTTTGAGTAGCTTTCTACCTCGGGGTAAAGTTAATCTTGATACTATTTATTTTTTGCGTTATAGTCTTTACCTAACACAAAACGTGATCCAAGAGTATTGAAAGAGCGATTAAAATCTTTTTTTTTTAATTTTATGTTTCGGTGAACAGTATACCGCTGCAAATGTTATGTCTTTGTTGACTTCTGCAACTACAATACTTGTAGCTTTAAGCTGTTGATGTTGATATTTGTGGCTTACATAATGTCTCATTGACTTCTTTAATATCCCTGCTGTATCAACATGAGCTGGATTGTCTGGGTAGTTTACAGTACAAATGAAATAGTTATTTCTATGTATAATTGTTGGGTAGAATGTGTTTCTGAAAATCAAATAATATCAATGTCATTATTTGTTATAAATGTTTTAACTTCCTGGCTATGCTGTGGCAGGTCAATGGGATTTCAGATTGTAGTGTTTTGGAATTGAGTCATTATTGTAATTTAGAGATCATTGTAGTGACAAGTTGAACATTTTTTCCATTAATTTAACCGTCTTCCAATGAAGTAGAATGGACTTCAACTCTTATAAATTAAAATTTTTGCATAAAATAAGTTAATAACAAATAAGTGACATGTATTTCTGTATTATTCTAAAAGAACTATCACAAAATATTATAAAAGATACGTAAGAGAATAAAGAGATCTAGATCCTATAAGGAGAAAAAGAAAGCAGTATTAATAAAAAAGATAGGCAAACAGCTGCAACCAATAATACACGGTCTTATACTATTGCGTCACTAACAAGCTTTAAATTATGAACTTAAATAAATAATACTAAATTTTTCCTGTTTGATGCCAATTTAATAGGTGTATAAATAAGTTCTCAGCTTTAGATTTCACAGGACACAAATCACCGCTTACATGTATCGTATTAGTCCGCCCTCTTGCGGTTTTAAAGCAATGACATTTGGTCTTTCGAAACATCATGCGATTTGGCGTTTGATGCACATAACCTCAATAATCAGCTGTGTTCACGATGGCAGTCACAAACGAGCATATTCGATTTGCTACCCACTTCGCGTTTCATCTTAAGAAAAACGCTGCTGAAGCCACCGAAATGATTTGTGCTGCATATGGTGAGAATGCTGTAAGTCATGCAACGTGCAAAAAGTGGTACCAAAGATTTCGCGGAGGAGAGTTTAGTCTTGAAGATCAACCACGCGCTGGACGCCCTCAAACATTTGGCACGGATGAGCTGCAGACGCGTTAGTTTCCAGTTCTCCCACATGCGGCGTATAGCCCAGACATGGCCCCTTCCGATTATCGATTGTCGTTACAGCATCACTTGACTGATACGCACTTCAAAACAGAAGAAGAAATCCGAAATGCATGGATAAAGGTCATCGATGCCAACGGAGAATACTTTGATACTTAAGCTTTTTTTGTTTCTTTTTAAATAAAACTTTAATTTTGCAGAAAAAAGCTGAGAACTTATTTATACACCTATCTATTTATCATTTCATATAACATCTGCAAATATCAATCGACGTTTTAAGAACAATGGTTCCTTGAACAACTTTCTTTTTATTACTTAATCTTAATTCTGTCATAGTATTTTTACAATAGACTTTAGTCAGAAACAATAGTTTAGTAGTAAATGTATTACTTGGATAATTTTGTAAATTATTATAATAATGGTAAGGCTCTACGCCCCGCGTGGGACCACGGCCTGCGAACTGGGACGTTAAGGCTCTCAAACGTTCGCTCTCTCTGCCCGGTCGTTGCGCACCATCTCTGCTGCGGGGCGGTGTGCCAAGCACCGCGCCTAAGACGACCGCTATTATTACCCCTTGTTCAAATGAACGCAGGTACTCAATTATTTTTAGTGACTGCGTAGGCCACCCGCCAGGCATCAGAGAGCACCGGGAATTGAACCCGGGTCCTTCAGCGTCGCAGCCCGCCCCTCAACCACGGGACCACGCTGGCTTACTTGTAATTTATTAGTAGATAAAAAATAATTTTTCAATATTTTCTTAAACAACTCGTTACTAATACACAAGGCTAGTTTAGAGTTATAGCCTAGTTAACTATAAACAGAAAGAAGTTGTTATATTGCCAATTACAACGACTAATTTATATTATTACGTACACAAATTTTGAAGAAAATTTTGTATATTTTCGTTGTACTTGAAAAATAGTTTATACATAATTTAATAACTTTAGTAACTACATTGTTGTTGTACTTACAGATAATAGCTATGAGTATGATTAAGATTGTTATATCTACTAGTGATTTCATTTAGAAACCATAAGTGCAAAGCAAAACCTTGTAATTAACAATTATTTTTTCTTTGATTGCAAGTTTTTCAAAAACGCAAAGGCTTTCATTTCGATAGGCAATTAGGGGAACTAATTATACTGCCGCTGGTTGCGCTGTTATTTGTGGTCTGCGGCTGGGCTCGCAGTGCAGCTAAAGCGCCGATAACCAGCCCCCATTTATTTTCAGCATTGTTACGGAAAAACATTAATTCTTAATTAAACTTTAGAGAAAGTGTCGAGTAAGTAGGAGCGCTGTCGAACGACTTGAAGCGACGAAAGTGTAGGCATTCCGCTGCCGTTTTACTGCCGGGGGCGCCTTCATTTTAAATTATATTAGAATCCGCTGCGACTTTGCCCCGCAAAGAAAGCATGGGCACGTGCGATAACAATAATTTAATTTCGCAATTATTTGTCCACATTAAAAGTGATTTACGCGCAGACAATTACGAATTTTAATTCCGGAATCGTGGAAAGCCGCGGCCGGCGCCGAGTTATGAAATTCGGAGCGTCTATTTAAGTGGCGGAGCTTGTCACGTACTTATATTGATTTTTGTGAAATTTATGGAGTATCGATTATTGAACGTGGCATAAAGTGGAGCATTTCCCGAGCAATTTTTCCATTTTATTTTCTGCCGCTGCCTGCGGTGGCGATAATAAGAAGCCCAACTTGGAGTTTTGAAGCGGGGGAGTGGTGCGATTGTTAAGCAACTTTTACTAAGGTGCGCAGTGATAACTGCGGATGCCTATTCCTGGAGTTTTCCGTCCATGCTTTAAGCGCGTAAACTTTAAAGAGTTCGCTATCTTTTTCAACAGGTAAAATGCTTGTAAAATTGGACTCCTGCTTAGCCAAGTTTAAAATTTGCTCTACAGTTACGAAGATAATAAATACCAAGTGTAGAGCAATCTCGTTTTTTATAGCTGCATTGCACTATTAATGTGGGTAGATGTTACTTACGTATGTCTAGACATTTCAAATTTTTATTTCTTGACATAATGAAAGTGATAAATAAAGTTTAGTTTATAACAAAATAATAAATTACTACAACTTTCTATTTTATGTGTTAACAAAATGTATTTTGCGTTTGCCATAATTTGAAGTCTAGGCGGTAAGTTACATAAATCAAACGTTCAAAGAATCTTATCCACACATGCAGCGTGATTAAACCGATCCAAAACGTGTTTAAATCGCCATTCTTCTTCCCAATCTTTATTAAATCATTCATTTCTTTAGAAATTGCTCCACAAAATAACATCTAAGCTCTGAGGCTCCGGTGAGGGTATTATATATTTTGCCATCAATTATTGTGAAACAAAACTTATGACTTATAGTAAATGTTTCTTCTTTGATTAAGTTAATGTTTTATTTCTTCTTCTACTCGTTTAACTTCTTCTTCCGTGACTTCTTTAATTTATTTTAACAAAAGTAATTTTTATCGTCCTAATAGATCGAGTGGATGGTGCATTTTTATTCTGCCAAACGACTACGGTTTTTCTTTTATCGACCTACCTGTTTAAGCGGAACAACAAATATTATAAATATATTAGAATCGCTGAGATTGTGATCGTCAGTTTTGTTTATATAGTGACTGCCCACTACTTCCGTCACATTCCCATTTCCAGATAAGGCGTAGTTGATTGTGATTCAATGTTTGTAAAATGGACCTTTGAACGTCAAAAAAGCAAACGCATGTATGACTAGAAAGAGACTGAAGTGTAGCTGCACTTTTTGCTTGCTGTTACCGTAGTGTGATATGAGGAGTATATATTTGTACCCCTTTCTTTCATACCCAATCTGATTAATAAGTATTGATATTTGGCTTCGTTATCACTGTAAGGCTAGATAGTTGGTGAACCTGACTTTCACGCCTCTCGAATTTTGAATGCTCTCGTCGGATTTTCTTCCATGTCTGATACCGGTTCGACGCATCTAACCGATCTTTTTTCCTTAATTTTATCTGAACAGCAAAGGTCAGTTCTTGGGTCGTAGTACACAGCCTCAGTTCCTTAGTTTTACTACGCTTTTTTTATTACGCCACCCTCCGCAAAAGTCACAGAAGTTCTACCACCACCGCCCGATGTAGAAGGCTTTGTTGACATGCTACTTTACGTAATAGTCATAGAAGGTATTCGAATACTATTGCCAGAAGGGTGGTAGTAACCAAATGTAAAAAATTCGCCGAGCTACATCTCATTATTATTTAAAAAATTTGAAATAAATCTTCTTATGTCGTACTTTAGACTGTCTCCCTTCGGTATAGATGACTCCTCAACGTTTAAACGATTCAAAATGTGCTGGAGTTCCAGGGATATTTAGCAATATATCTACTAAATTGTGACGATTTTCACTATTCTCAGTCATTTCTGAAACAATACAAAAGAGAAAATAGAGGTAATTGCAAAATAATTTACTTTATAAGAAAAATATTAAATTACACGCCCCATACGTACACTTGCCTCAATTTAAAAATGGAGCAAGTATGAGCAACATTTCGTATGTTCAACAAGCATCAAGAAGAAGCTTCATTTGAAGCTGGTTTAAATTTGTAAGTCTAGGCAAAGATTTCTGTGTCTCTCAATAATAAGAATTTATAGGACTATGAAGTACGCTCTTGTAATATAGAAACTGAAACATATATAATTAACTAATTCTTAAAACGAAGAATTGATTTTATTCTGAATTTTTGTGACTTATTTACTTTAACTGGCAACTACTATTAGAGGATAAACAAATCATTCTATACTAACTTGCCGAAAATAAAATATTTTTAAATTGTTTTTCTTTATTATTGCAAATTTTATTTGGTCTCTTTAAATCTTATTTATACTTGTTTTCATACTAGTCGTAATTACTGACACTATTATAATTTTTCTGTTATCTTCGTAATATAAATTCTTTTTTGCATTCTCCTTTAATTTTGTGGAACATTATTAAAATATTTTTATTTAGCCATTTAGTAACTATTTTAGACTTGATGGTTTTATATAGTACATTTCAAATTTTGCTTTGTTTTATTTTATTTTTACTTGTTAAGTGTTAATGCACTAATAAAGAGTTTATCCGCGTTAATAATATTTACAAATCATTTTTAATTATCTTTATTTGAATAGTAAATAAAATTTAAATTAACAAACAATATGCTGCATAAAAAATTACATTGAAAATAAATTATCTTTGACATCATCTTTGGAATAGAAATGCTAATTAGTAGTTAGAGCCAATTGGACCAGAGCATCTCCCTACCTGAAACCGTTCTATGAGATGGAAAGCAAACCCATCATTTGTGATCTGACCATGTTTAACAGAATATAGCAGATGTGGACTAAAAACAAGTAGAACACTTAAAAACCAAAGCAATGTTTCTAAAAAACGGGCAGATTTAATGATGACAACAAACGCGCAAAGAACCACTAAAAATAGCCAAATTAGATTTTTTAGGTCTGAACACAAAAGAAACGGAATTAGAAAATAAACCGCAATAAAGAAATATCCACATTGCCACCATAACGAAAACTGACAAGAGTCCATTTATTATTGTGATAAAGCAATAAAGTAACTATACTAAAATAGAGTAAATGCAGTAGCCATAGAACAAGTAGATGATGACTTGGAGAAAGAGTGAGAAAATATTACGAAAATCATAAAACCAATACTATAACCGAACAATTATTACGGAAAAAAAGGAAAAAAGAAAGAAATAGAACAATGAGAAGCATACAACTTATATAAAATCAATGCAAAATAAAACCGAAAAAAGCGAGTCTGTGTAAAAAATAGAAATATCCGTTGCAAAATCTCTTATATGCAGGACACACAGAGATAGCTGTGATAGATAAATAACGTAGAAAGTCACGTCTGGGAAAAACAAGACATTGCATATAAATTTAAAAAATTCTATAAAAGAGGACCAACTGATTAACCACGCAAGCAAGCGACGAAGAAAAACTACCGATATAACTATGTATGGGGTACCTAATGTGGAAAAACTAGAGGATGCATTACAGAAAGCAGGAAATCTGAAAGATTAGAAAAAATAAATGTGGAGTTAATAAAATACATCAAACTCTTACTAGGGTTGCTTCATTGAAAGTTTACCTACAAGCTATTTACTGTTATTGTTGTTATTTCATGATACATATCAATTACTTATTGTCCTCTAGGGACAGATTGTATTAAAATTGGTATAATAAAAAAAACTCTTATTGAATCACCTATAACTGCTGGGTGCAGCAAAGAATACCATATAGCTAGCTAAAAACCAAAAGATCACCCGTTTTTAAAAAGGTGGGGAGACTAAAGTTAAACTAGAAGTTACAAAAGTATCGGCGCATTAAATTCCACACACAATATATCTAAAATTCGCAAGTAAAAACAATAAATAAAAGCTTACTGTCTGTGCACTGTGCATAGATAATACATATCTTTACTGTTCTGTAAATTATTGAAAAGCGTAGAGTTTAATCTTAAAACACATATTGCCTTTATATACTGCACTACTGCATTTAACCAAGTAATTAGTGGAAAACTACAAAATATAATAAAGAAATGAGTTTTTTCACCAAAAACTACATAGAAACTGAAGTGAACTTTGCTTAATGACAAAGAGTGTACTATTTCGCTCACACTTTGAAACATGTTATTAATGATGCCCTTCATAAATGATGCTAGCTCCAAAGCTATCCGGATGGACAAGAGCAAATATGTCAACGCATCTGCTTTTCACTGAGGATTTTACTATAATTTAAGGCAATAAAAATATCCTTCAATAAACTTGTGCCCTATTTGACTAAAGCACTTAATCATCTTATATCAAAAAACACAGTCTAGACAAAGATCTCCTTAAAGGCTAACTAGTCGAGCAAGTTATTTACTTCAAATATTTTAAATGTGACCTATGTTACGGCAAGTTATACAATAAGAAACAGAAATAACATTTTTAAGACATTAGCAACCGCTGTCTTGCTGTATAATAGCGAAACTTGGGCTTTAAATTAAAAAGATTGTTTGCACATCCAAACTTAAAAAGATAAAATTCTTGAAATCTATTAAATGATATAGTAGTGCCAAAAGTCAAAAACAACAATATAAAAGGAAATCTAGGAGTATAATCTGTCGCAGCTACAATTGCGGTACCAAACAAAAATGGAAACCACACGTCCAAAGGATAGACGATCTTCGACTATGAGAGGTGGAACGTACCAAAATCGTCTTGGCGAAAGAGATTTGGGTAGATCCAAAAAATAGAGCAACAGATAAGCCGAAACAAGTTCTGTAACCTAAATCGTAAATGAAAACAGAAGAAGGTAGTCATTTTTATCAGTACCAGCTAATCAGTATAAACAATTTAGAATGCCTAGCTATTTCTTAAGAGCTAATATAAAAAAGTATACATACAATTTAAAATAACCATATATAATTTCATTCAAATGATGCACAATCCATTGGAGACATTATCGCCGTCGATCAGTATGTACGCAACAATTTATTTCAATTAATCTCTCACTGAGCAAAAGAAATTGATTTTTGTCAGCCAATTTTTAGATTTACAATTGGATTCAAAGAAGCATCTTCACGAAGCTTAAGAAATAAAGCCTAACGATTATGGTTGCGCTGCGTAACTGCTGGATAGGATTTTGGGCAATTAGAGATTGTCCTTGGTTTTTTTTTGATATATGGTTTTACCGATAAACACAAATGTCTTACTTGGAACTTCTTCTTTTTCTTATGAACCATTATTTTGCTAGACATTTTTTGTCCGCAGCTGATCGGAGTAGCTTAATGCTACTGCAATTAAACCAGTCTCTAAGGGTTTTCAGCTAAGATATTCTAAGCCTGCCAACATTCCTTTATCTTTCACAGCATTATGAGTTGAAGCAGTGCATATTTGGAACTTATCATTGTATGTTTCAAATACCCAAAATTTATTTTTTTTTAATTGTATATATGATTTTAAATTCCTTTTCCATCCTCTGCAGAACTGCTTTACTAGTTATCCTTTTGTTCCAAGCGATAAGTCACATTCTGCAGCAACACCACATTTCAAATACTTGTAACTTGTCCAAATGATTCTTCTTAAACGTTCAAATCTCTACTCTATCTGCAGTCCAATGTTGGTGTTTTGATTACAGAACATTTTTTTTAATTTCGTATACAAGATCTAGCTATTTCTATTCGAGTTCTTATCTTCATTGGTTGATCAACTATTTGCTCCAGCCAAGTTCCAATATATTTATATATCTGCACCTAAGGTTGGTTGCTAACAGGACTCTATTATCTGCATATTTAATTATTGACTGTTTTATCATTTAAAATTATTTAGTATACGTATATCAATATCTTTAATAACATTTCTGGCGTTTCTTTTTTTTGCGTTCCTATTTGAAACTATAATATAGCCCTATTTAATCCCAAAAGTCTTATCATTTGATGTGAGCTGTAATCTGACGAAATCATCGATCCATATTTCTATAAAAATAAACTCTTAATCGGAACATACAGTCCATTACAAACAAGTTAACTGTACGTAAAACAATTTGTTTATTAAAGAAGTTCAAAGACTTTGTTATCTTGCTGATGTTAACGAATCACTGAGACCAAATTTAGGCAATCCAGATCCGTATTACAAAAAAGCGACATATATTTCCTGGATGTTGTAATTTTCTTTAAGTGGATTAGTGACTCTTCGGAAATTAATAGACCATGCTGCAGTTCTACATAAGAGATTAGAATCATCTTCTATAAATTTATATCAGTACGCCAATCAACATTTACATCACTTATTAAGTGTCTACTTAATTATTTATTATATTTCTAAGAATATTTATCAAATTAAAACTAAATATAGACCAAAGATGCTCCGCATTGACATAAAACATGTGGCTGCCTCCGCAGTGAACGTGCTAAATAATAAAGCTTTCTTATTAAATGCCTAAGATATACGCATACAATAGCCAAAAACAAACAATTACATATTTTATTAGAAAAACTTATAAGCAAGCAAAATTACGCAGTTTTTAAAAAACATATATCGGTACGCAAGAGAACATTCGCTAATTAAATCGCTATTAATTTGCAATAAATGAATGTGATGGAGTGGTAATTTGGCATGGAGATTAAACTGCAAATGTAATAAATTAAAATCAGTGCACCAGTTTATTGGACTGTAATTGTATTTTATACAATTAAAATCCAAATACAAAGCAAGTTATAAATAGCATTAGTAATATGTTTCGATGTGCATTTTCAGTAAAGCTAAATTGTTGAGGTAAACAATAGAATCTGATGTATACCAGATACGGCGAAAATATTACATAATATTAAAATAATAAAAAATAATTTTACATAAGAAAAAGTTGAAACATAAAGTAGTTAAGATGATGAACAAAATTAATGGTCAATTATTAATATGAATAACAAAATAAAAAAGCGTTAAAGCTCATTTAATGTATTTTCTCTTTGAATTGCTGCGCAACAATATTTGTGCGACATTTATTTAAAATATAATTTTACAAACGAGGTACTAAATAATAACACACTTTTTCGAACTCATTCCAAAAGGAATTATCGATTGGAGAATTTTTCTGAAGTGAAAATCTAATACGACTCCCCTATGTGTATATTTTTTTCTTCTTAAACAAAAAGCTAATAATGATTATTTACACATAAATAAAAAATGGACGTACGAATCATAAACAGAATTCATATACTTCAACATGTAATGCAGAGAGCTTTCCGTATAACCCAACACAAACACTGCAGCATGTATTGTAAATTTAAATTTCACGTAACAACCCACGTTTTTATAATCCTTAAAATGAATAAAGTATCTAAACTAAAGTCCAGGATGTGATTGAAAATTTTTACACTCATAGATAATATCCTTGTAAATTATCCTTGCGTTTTTGCCCCATGGTTTTATTTTTCTTATTCTTAAAAGAATCTCTTAAAGGTATATAACATGTACATTTTATTGTTGACGTTCCACTAATTCCACTTATGTTACCTTTATATAGCATAACATGAAAAGACTTTGTTCTTTTAATGTTCTTGTAGTTTGTAGTTTGAACTATATGGTTTTGGAGTTCAATGATAATATAGAATACGAGAGTGCCCGCAAAAAAGTATTTTTAGTGTACTAGATTTACAATTTTTTATTTGCTTTCTCTTAACTTTTCCAAAGTTGGAACGCAAAACAATTTATTACAAATGATAACAGTAGGATAAGTCAGTGCGGTGACCTTACGAAAGTAAGACATACAAAACAGTCTTAAAGATAGGCAACCAAACGCTGAGAGCTCGGCCACACCACATTTTATATTACTGTCTTTCTGTTTACTTTCTGTTCAAATGTATAGTAAATCTCACGCTTTTTTATCTCGCAATGGTATTCCTGTTCCTAGATTTGCTTTTTCTGCTCCTGTCGGTGCCCTACGGCAATATGTACCTAGTTCCAACAGGTTTTCACCCAAAAATTATCCCGTGGTAACTTGTACTATTTTCCTATCCTTTTCACTTTATTCATCTAGACAGACGTAATAAGCAGTTATACGTAAAACTAAGTCATTAGCTTCAGTCAGGTCATATACTTGTATACTATATTTATAGTGTTTTTTATGTATTTAGAAGATTGACTTATCTAAGAAAATATACTTTATGGTTTGTTAAACTTGGCTCTATTTTATTGTACTTCGAATAGTTTGAAAAGTAGATTTAATAAAAAGCAATAGCGTAATGTATTTTCCAAAACATGGTGTATGCATGTAAGAATCTGCTTTTGAATAGTCTGCAAGACAGTAGTTTTCTAGATGTTCATGTAAAAAAGAAGCCAAAGGAATACTTCTAATTTACTTGGCAATTTCTGACTTCTTAGTTTTACCTTGTAGAAATGCTTGTTCTGTACATAAATCGATCGTCTTCAATATAAAATTATATAATTTGTTCAAGAACATGTGCTACTAATTTTAGTTTTAACAAAATTGAACAGATGTAGTTTACCATCATTATTTCAACTACTGATAGCAGCGAAATATTTTGCTATTTTATTTATGGTATGGGTATAAAAATGTTTTAATAAATATAATACATTTAGTTGCCATCATTTCATGCGTGAATTACAACACCCAGTCTCATCAGAATTATCTTTCTCATAAGACGACTCTCATCTTCTTCTGGATGATACTTACCAGTTAAGTCTTTTTTTAAATAAGAGAATTCTCTTCTAGTTTCTCTATAATTAATTTTTTGAAACGTTGTAAAGACGAGAATTACTCGTCATTAGAATCCATTATAAATAGCAAATATGTATGAATCTCAAAAGGTATCAAAAACGCAGGAAACTGTTTACAAAATAGAATATAAATAAATGTTTTTATCACTTTTATTACATAATATCTTCTAATTTTGCTCATTCTGTCTGAATTACTATTCTATTTCTAATTACCATTGTTGTTCCTTATTTTTATTATTTGTTTTTTTATAATTGACGATTTTACTTATTTATAGTTGGTTTCGTGTACAGAAACATAATTGAAATTAAACTATTTTTGTAACTATTTGTGTTACTACATTTTTAGAACCTTTGTCTCGCCTTTTGTTAAATTTAATTTTAAGAAGTAGGTATTTTATTTCAATCCATTAATTGTAAATGCATGCCAGCGTGTAAGCTTTGAAGATTAACGATGGAAAAATTAATCTGAAGTTAAAGAGCCAAAATTATTGAGTTTTACTTTGAAAACCAACGTGGTCACATGCGTTATTTTTGAATTAGGAATCCACCCTCAAAATTGCTGTGCTGAGACTGATTAGTCATGCAGCACAACGGAGGTCTGAGTGACTACAAATCGGCACTCAAGAAAGCATTCAACAAGATGCAGAAATTTCGACTCAAAGACGTTCACAAGAACTTTAAATCTTAAAAACATTACTACGACCAAAATATACGACTAAAAGGTTAAATTCCTCCAACATATAAATCTAGTGGACTAATAGCTAATTAATTTATTTAAAAATTGTTAAAGAGATGTCTCAATTGGCTTTGCGAATAAATAAAACACTTGATGTACCCAAACCCCAAGATACATGCATCGACGCGAGTCATTGTTTGGTGGGAAATAATGGGACCTTATTTTTTTAAGGATAATAGTAATAATGCTATGGCAGTTATTGGAGCTTATTATTAAGAAATGTTATCATTTGTTCAGCGTTGAGAGCTACATAATGGCAACAAAATTGAGCAACTGCTTATACTGCAAAAGCATCCATGCAGCTTTTAAAAAACAATTTTTGTCTAAAAAATAATTTTATGCTCTAGCGATTTCCAATGGCCCACGCGTTCGTCTGATCTAAGGGCTCTTGATTTCTTTCTGTAGAGTTATGTAAAAGATTATGTTTGTCATAATAAATCCTCGATATTCAACAGCTCAGAAATTTGGGGTATAGATAAAAACATATGGGCTAGTGTGATACAAAATGTTGTTATCAAGAGGGACAGTATTTGTAAATAAGCAAACAGCTATTTATGCAATATAATTTTTACAGTGTATACAAAATAAATCCTTAATAGTATAATTTATTGTGCAAAAAATAATCGACATATTAAAAAGTATAAAAGTTATTCGTTGTATAAGCACATTTTTTACTATGCGGCAAGATGTTGAAAAAACTAAACCTAATTAAAGTAATCTGTTAAATAATTTAAAACTAGAATGTGATACACGATGCTCTAAAGCAACTTTACATCAAAAGAAATTTGAAATAAAACAAATACAAGGCTGTATTTGTACGTAATCCACTATGATCTCTAATGGAAAACTCTAGTGGGCTAAAAAACTACATATAAAGCTTTGAAGCACTTCGTGTATTGATAGCGCAGTACAATGCGGAGCTAGATTTAATCACGCTCTTAAACTAAAAGCGCGGTTGAACATCCCTTCAAACAACCGCCTGTTGTAATGCGCTGAAGAGACACTCATTAGACGTATTTTATAAACTGCATAGCAGCAATATGTCGACAGTTTCAACATCTAACTCATAACACGATGTACTTGTCGTGTATTGTTATTTTTAGTTGCATATTGCCACTCATCACGAGTGCTCCGCACACAGGCGCAAGTTCCAAGCTAAGAGGACAGTTTCATTGTTTGCCCCCATGCATTGTATAAAGCTGGCGGCAGTTAAACGCAATACCATGGTAATTGCGACCCAACGAATTTCCCTGGTTTGTATTTTTGATCTCGCGTATAATGCAGCGTATTCCGTAATCTACGCGAGTTTTGCTGTTATTGCCCATTTGTGTCGCCCGAGAAAATTGTGCTGAATACGCGACAAAAATTTTCCCTTTTACTGTAGTACACATTTAGTGTAAATGAACGGCAAAATTACACGTGCAAACGTATACGTGTGCCGCTATGTTTTTGCAATTGTGTATGCTCGCATATTTATTACATATTCTGCATTTATATGTAAGAGGGTTGAATGCGATTATCTCCCCCTTGCAAGTTAATTTATCATACACAAAATAATAATATAGGCTAATCCAAATTGAATTTTAGAATTTGAATTGTGCGTCGCTTGTGTTTTGTGAACGTTGGAAGTTTGTATTTCTATATTTTGGTATGCACTGAGATAACCTATAAGTAAATAGACATCCTGGCTTTCGACCGTTGACCGTTATTTGACAATATACACATGATACAAATGTAAAATATGCATGTTAAAAATAAACTTAACTTGGTTAGCCATCAAATGAATGAGTTCTGCTGCCTTGGCCTGTAAAGTATAGCGCGCAAATATTCTAAGAGCTCTTTGTGGGAAACAGGTTTTTGTGGACGTCGTGTCGCTGGAAGATCAAGCGTATGCCAGATATATTCTTTAGAATTCATGTCAGGTAAATGACTGGCCCACGGAAGCTTCTAATGAGGTTTTGTGTCTGCCAAGATTGAGTCCTTTTAGCAGTGTGCCAAAGAGCTCTATCTTCCAAAAAAAAAAGGTTAAGTTTGTTCGGCAGCCCACCAGAGAATGTTGGTAGAAGACCCGTCTGCAACAAGGGAATTTATTTTTTGATATTAATATTTCCTACATATTCCACGAGCTTTGATCGTATTGTCTTCTAAATAACACCAGACACCATAATGAAAAATTCTCTATGCTTGATGGTTGGAGGTTTATGTGAAATTTTTGACTGGACCTTTTTTCAGATCCATATGGGCCCACTACATAAAAATTGGGCAAAGAATGACTTATATGAGAAGATGATAGGATGCTAAAATCTCAACGGCTGTCTCATTACAGTGGTTACTCACTGTTTTCTTTTTGCAATTGGCTGTTGCGAGAAGTGATTTCTGCCATGATAGCCTATCTGTTATAGGTACCTGACAGTTATATTACAAGTTACTTACAGGTGTTCTACCACAACTGCAGCCGTGCAATGAAGATTTTTTCCACTAGTCGTTTTGCAGACCTCAGTTGTCGTGCTGTTGCTCCCGACCGACCTGAACGTGACCTAACATTCATTAATGGTAGACAGCGAAATACTCAGCTTTCGGAAAATTTACTTCTGGCGTTAGCTACTCTCGCATTGTTCTCTTTCAAAACCACTCAACTTTTCGGCGCCAGGGGTTAGTCGCACCTTTCTTGTCTTGAAAAATACACCAGAGCACACCAATATGTTAAAGAAAATATAAATTGGTACAGTCATTATTATACAATACAGGAGTTCACTTACCATTAGGGGTGTCTATTTACTTACGGGTTGTCTCAGTTGTCATACATGGTAAAGTTATTATGGTAGTATATACCTTGCACCAACGCATCTGTATCATTTAAGTTTATTATAAAAATAGACGATTACTTAACAATTAAGCAAAGAAAGCTTTGACTACCATTTAGACGCAATTATGTGCCAAGTGAACGTGAAATTTGTGATCTAGTGCAGAAGTTTGATACAAGCGGTGTGCTTATTAACAAAGCAAGGGATGGTTATCAACGCAACGGTCGTTAAGATGACAATATTGTTCGACTAAGTGACTAAGTGCATAAAGAATCAAACACACCAATCAGTCTTTTGTATGGTATCACACAAGGTATTTTAACAAAGAAATTAAATTTAATGATTTATAAAATTTTTGAGAACAAAGCTGGCAACGCTGTTACTTTTAGTGGTGTACACTCTCGGAAGATGCTAAACAACTTTTCAATTAAACTAAGGATTTGAACTTGAGTACAAGATTTCAACAAGATGGAGCTGCATGTTACACAACACATGGACACTCACTATATTTTAAACCAAATTTTCTGGTTGCGTTATCTTACAGAAGAGTGATATCGATTGGTCACCGCGGTTTTGCGACCTAACCCCATTAGACTTTTCTCTAGAGCTATTTCAAAGAAAATGTTTATATCAATAAACCTGCTACGAATACAGGTGTAAATAAATATCATGAGGCGTGGATTGCTAAAATAGAACTGCATTAAGCTAAAATAAATAGTTACATGTCAGCTGAGTTATGGAGGCATTAGACCAACATCACATTCATAGACAAATTCTAAGTCTGTACTTTAAATGAAAATAATAACATTCTAGATTTTTTCAAGGTTGTGGATTTTATTTAGGAAAAACGTATTAAATTTTAATTTAAATCACCCTTTATTTGTGAATAAACAAAACTATATAAAAAAATAATAATGTGATTAAACAAACCTCATTATTGGCTATTTAATTTTTAAATATTCTAAATCTCAACCAGTTCTTTTATTTAAACGGTAATTTATTGTAATTTATAATAAATTTTTTGCAAATATTTAATTAACGTATAAGTCATATAAATCATTTTTTAATTTAATTTTAGAACCTTTTAACTTTTTACCAAGGATTATTTAATATCTTCCAAATAGAGTAGAATACATTTAATAATATTTGTTACACGAGATTATTGTATACATTGTACACACATTCCAATTGTTTTGATAGAATATATTTTGTTTTGGCGCAAGCTAAACCATTAACGTTCACAGAATTTTTAACTAACAATTCGGGAAATGTTTAAAATTAATTCTACAGGTCGGTGCGCACGACGCAGCATTACGTATACAGAGTCCATAACGCGGAATGTTTCGAGAGGCGCAAATCGTGTATAATACGTCGGATCCCCGAAAGAGGCTGCTTTGTTTTAAATACATTAAGATAAAGCCGCAGCGTCGTTCTTAAGAATTAATAATTAGCCGCACTTTTTGTTCCGAGAAATTTTTTGCTGCAAGACATTAAAAGTTAATTTACCATCATTAATTAAAGTAGAATAAATTAAGGTTCCAGTGTTTGTATTTGCCTTCAGTAGGGTAGTTTTATAAACATTGCGGCTACCGCAGAAGCTCCGTCAATCAAAGCGCGAGACGGTCTGTACGAAAAAACCTAAAATGAATTATTGTTTCATTGTCTAAACTTAATTTATTGCCAGACGCACGGACAAATGCGGGGTGGGCTTTTTACTCGTAACACAAAAAGTGGAACCAATAGTTAGACAAACTGTATACGATATGTAATTTCGGTCGGAGGTAAAGACGCTCCAGAGGAACTGCCGTGGTTTTATTGTAAAGCGCGCGTTGCTCCGATGATTTCACGTGGCGAAGGCATAAAGTTTGATTAAAAAATAATGACCCAATTAAAACCCTGGACGTGTACTAATACGCGGTCCTTCTTTTCGTTTCACGGGATGGTTAATTGACGGTGTGGATTATACCATCCAGGCGAATTGATGCTGGTGGGGAATCCGAATTCATTAATCGTGCGTCAAAGCAACTTTTTATGATGGGGACGACTAATTATCGCGTACTTTAATTTTAAGCCGCATTAAGGAGGCGTGCGCTTATTTTTCGTCACAAGTGCGCCGCGACCATCCTTCTTAAGAACGCAATCCGCGCTAAGAATAGGCGAATGAGAATGCCGAGCCTGGTGATTCCGAGAACGATTCCACTGTATCTGCATGAAATTGGCCGATGCCCTACCTGCTCCCTTTGATTTACATTTAAATTAAACTCTTCGCTCTCATATGGTTGCCTTTCGAAATATTACAAAAAGTTGAAACGCTGATGCGTTCATGGAACCATAAATCCACATATTTTATTATAAATATGGGCTCGGAGCGGCGGCTCGGCTCAAACTGCTATTTCCCGTAATCATATATAATGGCTGCCGAACGACTCCGATTTACTACGCAATTCATTCCATAGCTCTGAAATAACGCTCCCGAGAACTTTTTGAAGAACTCGATTGCGAAATTGGCATGAGCCGCGATTAAACTTTTAACTAGTTTTCCGTCGGTTAATTACTGGAGAGAGGCATTATGAAGCTTTTGAACTGAAGTGGAGCTTTTTTAGTTGGCTCGCATTCGTACAGCAGCCTATTAAGAGAAAATCCTTCATATTTCATAAATAGCTTGAATAGAGCGCTCTATAGTTCAAAAATTAAAGTTTAACTTGAATTAATTAGATAGCGCAGTTGAATACAGTGCTGCTTAAACCTATTAAGGCGTCAAACATCTGTAAGTTATTAGTCAAAACTTCAAGAATCGCTCTTAGCAAACGTACAGTTTAAAATAAAAAAACTAATAGTATGTACGAATGAAAAATATAAAATCTTAAAAAATAAAATAACGGTAGATTAATTAACATCGTCAATTTTAATCTTCTACATAGTTAAAAATCACAAATTCAAATACGTCACACTATTTCTTTTAAATATGACCATGAATATCCACGTTGTCCTTCAAATTGCATATTTGGTATTTTTGTAACTATTCAATTTGGCAATATTTTGTATGCATCATTCTATTATTATATAAAATCTGTTCAACACACTAACTCACTAATTAAAACCTACAAACTAAACTACCAAGCGTTAGAGATCTGAAATTTTGCATGCGCATTTTCTTTATCTCAGAACTTTTAAAAGAATATCAAAATATCCAAAAAGTTTTCCTAGAGAGCTGCAAATAGAACTTGAAACAAATTTTGAATGTCGAAAATTTACGCCATATAGATTATTGGATAAGCTTAACAAACTCTTACATCGTGGTAAGGTGAAGTTGTTTCATATTAGGCCTTTGAATAAAATTGGATATTTTACAATATTTTTAATTCTGATTGGACGATTGCTTAAAGTGAAAGTTGGAAACAATTTTTTATATCCTAGAAAGTTCATGGCGATGTAGCTTAGGGATTTGTCCTGGGATCCGTTTTTATTAACAATTAATTATTTATTTTTTTGCATATACAGTCGATTCGAGTTTTAAATTATAATTGATCATTTTGCTAAGTCCCAGTCCTATATATACTCCACTAATGTTAGAAAGGTCCGAATATAATTGATATTAAGTCCGGTTATAATTGACAACTAAATATTGCTAAATATGAAATATTTTAAGTAAAACTTTTAAGTTATTGTTGATGGTTTTCGTTAATTCCGGTCAGTAACTATGGATTTACAGGAATAAAGATGTTCTTGGAACAATAGAGAAGTTTGGTTATCCGTTTGTAACTCCCTGCTTATCAACATTTCTTTTATTTTGTTTGTATTAACATTTTTCTTAGACATTTGTTTCTCTATTAAACCAGTATAGTATCTGTAAATCACTTTCAGTTTGTGTTATTGGTTTTATTCGGTTGACCGAAATGTCTAAAAGAAAAGCGTTGTCACTGGATACAATACATTCAAGAAATACAGAATGGTTCCAGTCAAAGTCAATGAAACAAAAAATACCAAATTAGTAATCGGTGTGTAAGTGGCACTTACAAAAACCGGGAAAAATGTTTAATGGCTTCTGGGAACTGTAGTTCCCAGACAAAACGTTTGTGCCGTTCTAATAGGGATGACCTAGACTCGGTATTGTCAAAGTGGTTTGAATTGCAAAGACACCAAGGGCTGCCCGTAACCTGGAAAATATTAAAAGCCAAGGCAAACGACTTAAGCATGAAAAAGAGTTCCAGTGCTTTCAAGGATGGCTAGATAGATTTAGAAAAGAGCATACCCTCTGTTGTGGGAAAATTAGTGGTGAGGCCAACAAAGTTTGCTATGACATAGTGTCAAAGTGGTCAAAAAACACTTGGTCAATGCTGTGTGAGACATAGCCTCAAGAAGACATTTTCAATGCTGATTAATCCGGCTTGTAATATAAAATGAAACCTAATAACACTTTAAAGTTTAAGGGAAAAAGATATATATATATATATATATATATATATATTTATATCTTTTTTCTTTTTTTATATATATATAATTCAAAAAAAGAGTAACAGTGTTTCTTTGCAACAACATGTTTGGTACAAAAAATAAAATTTATAATAATTGACATCATAAGAAAAATGGAAATAGATAAGAAAGACACGAGAATAATAGCAAACTTATGTTGTAATCGTACAGGGACCACAAAAATTGACAATAATCTAACAGATAAAATATACATTTAGAGGAGCATTTTTCAGGCCTGTGTCCTTTTGTCTTTATTATTCAATACGTACTCCAAAGAATCGTTTAACAGAACACTCGAAAATTAGCAAGGCATAACTATAAATAGGATAGTAATCAACGTATAGTATGCTAACGATGTAATTAGAGTCAAACATCGCAAAACAAAATATATAGTATATTGTATTTCACATTTGGGATACATCTTAGTTAAAATCTAGGAGCACTCCAGAAAAATCCGACAACGGATAGAAAAAACTAGAGCTTTCTTTTTAAACATGATATTCAGTAGTAATAATCTAAGCTTACAACTACGTCTAAAAATGGTGACGTGCTACGTCTATTCAGTTTTATATGTTATTGAAACCTAGACTCTGACAAAAGCCACGTGCAAACTAATTATAGCTTTTCAAATATGACGACGATATTTAGAATAACATAGAAAAACATCTAGCGAATAAAAAGGCCTTCCAAGGAATAAAGACCAAAAGAGAAGTATTAAAATCAGTAAATATTAGAAAACTTACCTATTTGAACCATGTAAGGAGAAATAATAAATACTACATTCTTCAACCAGTGTTACAAGAAAATATCGAAAGAAAAAGGTAACCCAGAAGACATACATCATGGCAAAAGTTTGAGATAATAATGTTCGATCGATCTATTTCGAGTAGCAGCTAACAAAATAACCATAGTGGTAATGTTATCCAACGTTCGACATGATTGTATAGCACCAAGAAGAAGAAAGGACACTTGCAATATATTTAAGCTTATTACATAACATATTATAGGAGCTTTATAAAACTTATATTTGCATCGGCATATAGCATGTGTACAGACATGCCATATGCCGGTGGTCGAGTGCAAATTATATAGATATATAGTGACGGAAATCCACGTTTCGGCAAAAATTTTTAAAATAGTCAAAGGACAAGCTCAGGACTGGCCTAAAAATGATGCCATTATTATAAAATAGATTGTATATCAAAACCTTGTGGAAAGTCTTTACAAACAAGAGCAAGCTACAACAGTAAATACTCTTAGCCGACTAGTGTATGTGGACATACAGTAACGACTTATTAAACTAGAAAATAACTTACCAATTTAATTATAATCATATTTAAAAAAAGACACGAGATTATGTTATGTCATCACTTAATGTCATTTCTTTAGTTATTGTTAAGAAAAACTTGTTGTCATATCTTAGTTACATGCACTAAATGATCAATGTATATTTTATAACCAGATACACTTTAGTAAGCAACGAAAAAGCAATGATTTAGATATTCACATCAATTAACTACTATAAAGCGAAATTATTTCGATTTAACTTATAAGAACATTATAAAATACAAAAGTATCTTTCTACATAATTGTCTAACTTAAAAAACATTTTCCTACGGATAGGTAGTTTCTTGTAAAGTGAAGATAAATGAGACACCAGCCAAGTTGTACGCGAATGCTTTGATAGCGACGTTATCGCCAAACCTCTGTCCCCTAAGTATTTTCTTTGGTGATCCAAACAAATAACAAAATTGCAAAGCAATAAGTCTAGCAAAAAGGATTGAGTAAATCCTCATTTTTCTGTGGAGTGTGCTTTAAGATTGGGCGTTATTATCCATCAAAATACCGCCTCGAATTTATGTTTGTTTCAACGATTTTGTTTGCTAAAAAGTTAATAGAAGCAATTTTAGCAAATGTTAGTAGACTGTTTATTTTGTTCGTGTACACTTGAATCTTCTTTAGGTTGTTATCCCTAAACTATGCCTTAAATTTACTCAAAATTTTAACTAATTTTACCTTTTATGCCTCTTTTGCTCAGACATCGTAATAGTAACTAAAGAAGTAGAAGATCCCTTACGAGGGAATTCCCTTCAAGGAATCTTAAGTATAGAGTCCTTGAAGTAAATCTGTAAAATAAATAAGCGATAAAAATAATATTTAAATAAAAAGTAAATTAAAGGTCATATTATTCCTCAACCAGAGAGCATGTCCTTTTCAAGACCTCCTTGTTCATATGTGTCATTACCTTATTTTTGAAAACCCTTGAGCTGTTCTTAGTGTTATGGTACCAAGAGGCATCAATGAAAATTAGTCTTCTCCTAGACGAGGTCTCATAAATGGTAGTCGGAGTTGGAGGGTAGTTACAAATTGAAGGACTAGTAATAATACAAATTGTGGGTTGAAGCAAAAAATTGCTGGATCCCATACTTCCAACCAGCGGTCACTTTCTCTATCCAGCGCTTGACAACTCTCTCCGGCACATTAATATAGCTGTTGACGCTCACCTCAAGCCCCAGTATTATCACGGAGGCGAGCAACTTTATATACAAGAGGGTAAACCCTTTAGAGGCTACTTGGCAGATCAAACAGTAATTTTAGCAGTTTCTGTCTTGGATAAAGTTTTTTTCGTCTAAGATCTCAGAAAACCAGCGCATACGTTCTTGATGTTGTTTGGCAGTACTCGAGCTTTTCATTTTTTGTTCATTTTGTTTTTCTCAATAAACAGTTGGCGGTTCTCCAGGACAAGAGACTTATGGTATTTTTTTCAGTATAGTTATTCTCTATTTAGTATTCTGATCGATCTTCTCTTTCAATTCTTGGACGAATTTACGCCTTCTCTTGTGATCAGGTTGCTTATCGCTTCCTGGTAGACAGATTCCCTGTACTTCTTGAATATGTCGTAAAATTGGGTTTTTTTGTAGCCAAACCACGCAATAATTTCTATCGGCGATATTACAACGTGAAGGGATTCGAGGGTGGCAGCTCTGCGGTCGTATTGTCGACTCATTTTGTTTACAGTCGTAGGTTGTTGATCGTGAAGTCAACTTGTGTTGCTTAATAGGAGATTAGGCATGCTTATAGGATAGTTTTAGTATTAATTGATTGATTGTTATTGGGGTTAATCGTAGGTTACGATCCCACCTTAGCACTTCGACTCTGCGGTCTTTTGTGCACTATTTTCCTAAAGGAAGATCTGTGCCTTTAACTAATTTTAAGATGTTCTTTATGAGGTCCTCGTGATTGGGTAAATTGCCACAGAGATTTATCCTAAAGAGTTCCTGCCTTTTGCGGTATAGTGCTGGGCAGTCAAAAATTATGTGTAATGATATTTCTTCCTCTTATTCACTTAATCTGCAGAGTGTATTAGCTCTGTTTATTCCTATTCTATGGAGGTGTTTTTTCGGGGGGCCAGTGTCCTGTTATAAGTCCTACTACCCGTCTTATCTGTCTTAAGTTAAGTACGTCATCACTTAGCTTACTGGAAGATTTCCCAATTAGTTCCTTCCCTAGTCTTTGCTCTTGTGTGGCATCTCAGCAAGATGAGTGTTGTCCTTGCATTCACTCTTTTATCGCCGATCGTATGCTACATTTGGGTATGCGTATAACAAGTTCCGATCCTGTAAAAGGAGTGTTAGCACCTCTTTTTGCAAGTGCGTCTGCTCATTTGTTCCCTATTACTCCAGACTGGCCTGGTATCCAGATGAGGTTGACCTTGTTATTCTCAGATTGGGTAACCAGATGGGCTAGGCAGTCTTTTACGAGCTTGGAGTTGAAATGAGACAACTCCAACGCTTTTAGGGGAGCTTGGCTGTCAGTTAGGATACTAATGCGTTGTTAAGTGTATCCACGTCCAGTAGTCTCTATTGTGTATTGCATTATCGCAAATATTTCAACTTGAAACACGATGGCGTATCTGCCTAAGGTTTACATTTGGTTTTATGACATGTATACCCTCCCCCTGTTCCTTGGGTAGTGCGGTATCTAGAACAGTCCAGTCATGAAAAGTTTTTCAAATGAGTATACCGGTAGGGTGTGGTCAGTACCCATGCTTAGGATACTATCCTACATTTGACCATTTTCTGTACCCGTTTATGCCCACACCTTTCATTATGCCTGTGCCAGGTACCGGTGGATTTCATTCTAGGTGCAATCCAAGCTTCTCTCTTTAGATAAATATACAAGGTGATGAGATTTAGGAGTGCTTCCATAGATGCTGTAGGAGTACTGTTCATAACTCCACAGATACACAAGCATACTAGTCTTTGTATCTTAGTTAGCTTAATGACAGTCGTTTTTTGTTCATGTTTTGGCCACCATACTAATCTACCACACAATAACATAAGTCTTACAATTGTGGTGAACAGCTACATTATCATTTTTGGTTTTAGTCCCTATATTCTCCCAAACAAGCGCTTACCTGCAACAAGTGCTAGTTTGACTTTGCTGGTTACTTTTGCCAAGTAAGCATTCCAGTTTAGTTTTGCGTCTAGAATGATGTCCAGATATTTGACTTGCTGAACCACCTGTATACTTTCACCGAAAATTGTAAGGCTATAAAATTGCCTTATTTCTCTTTTCCTCGTGAAATTATAGGATTGTTTATTAATTTTCTGGCAAATAACCCAGAAAATATCCATGCATAATTCTCAAAAACCATGCTGCTCCCCATTCACTTCACGGCTCGTAAAAAAATTCCATTTTACACTTGATTTATCTACATATACCATAAAAAAGAAATAAATCAGCAATTGATAAAAAATAGGCAAATCTTGTATTTGAATTATGGATTTAATAATCTTTTGTTTATTTCTAAATGTATTTCCAAATGCTTACTTTATGTGATATTAATTAGAAAAAGAAAATAAAAACTAACCTAAATAATGTGGAGAAATTTAAATTGTTATTAAATATAAACGGTGTCGAATGATTTAAAAGTGTATTATGATTTTAATAAGAAACACTTTATCTGATTTACATTTGCTATTTTAATAATTGTCATCCTTGTTTAACTTATAACTGTGTCAAGATGCATCATCAAACAAAATAGATAATATACTTTACGTTAAAATTTTCTCATACAGTTGAAATATAACGTCAGTTTTGATTTAATCAGAAATGACCTTACGGATCAGAGTATGAGAAAATATGCTCCACCTAATTATTTTGTCCTGGAGCTCTAAATTTAGCGAAATAATTGGTTTCTGTCTAATTTTACTGGTACTTTTTATATTTTAAATTGCCTATTTATTATTGGTTTATTTTATGACCAATTTGTTTAATATATAAATAAATTAAATAAAGGCTATTACAAAAATATTTTGTTAAAAGCTTTTTAAAAGCTACTTGGAAAAAATATATCATTCCGATGAAGCAAATGCGGCTTTGTGTCAGGTAATGTGCATTTTACCATCATTAGATTACATTACTAGGATTTCGTGAGTGGTACCTTTTACAAATTATTTAAAACTAGGTGATTTAATCTTGTTATCGGTATTCCTGTGCCACCACGAATGTTGTAGGACTTAAAAAAATAATCTGTTTAAAAAAATTAAAACTTTTCAAGCTTCCTGTTTTGTTCAAAAATGTTTTAACTAAATATAAGAAAGAAAATGTACCGTAGAGTATTTACTTACTTTCAATATAACAATGGAGTTTAATATGCAAAATACCGTAAGTGGATTCAATTGCAGCAAGGTGATGCGATAAATTATTCAGTTCAGAGCAATAAGATTTACAAAAAATTACCATATAACCTTTTATCCTGCATGCGTGCAAAATTTGCAATTGTTAAGTCACGGTTTAAGTGTTGGTAATCAATTTAATGCACTTTCAACAATATTTGAATTTCAAATTTGCACGGGATTCATTGTGTGTTATTGCAGCTGTTTGTAACCTAATAAATAGTAATAACTGACCGAATTTTAATTATTCTGCGTGGCTATTAAAGAAAAAAGATTTATTCTAATTAATAGTACGGTAAAAACTACTTTGGCTGCATCTGATTAGAGATGTAGGTAAGCGATAAAGCAAAGCGACATTTGAAAGACAGGTTTGCCTAAAATAAAGTCCACTGGGTTACTTTCCCTTTTGTGTCGTAATTCGATCTGGTTTGAGATCAATCGAAGCCTCGTTATTCGTACATTGAAATTCAGCATTTTGCTTTCCAAAATGGTTTTGGCAGAAGTTGCTACGTCCTGCTTATCCATCTATAGAGCGGTTTCCTGGATATTAGCTATAAAACTAACAGGAAACGTTAAAATTCTTTTATCTCGATAAACACTATAATTATTTCTAAAAATAGTATACCGTAAAAAACTTAATTTCAAATTCGATCTTTTAAGTGTAAATAGGTTTATAAAATACATGAATTTTATGAGAAATTTAAATTAGGCTAAAGCAGGGTAAGCAATATTTATAATCTGCAGAACCAAATTAAGTAAAAAATTAAATTACGTAAGGCTGTAACGTTATTGATGAAAGTGAAGGGCTTTTGTATAGCAGTGCTAGAGGCTTCGAGATAATAAGAGCCGTAAACGTTTAGGTGGAATAATAAACCTAGAACAATGTCGAATAATGGATCATGGAGCATGCAATTACCTCGACGTTTTGCACGGAAAGAAATAATCCTACACTTGACTTATTTGTTTGAGCCAACATTCAGCTTCATAAAAGATTTTAATTGTTTTTTGTTAGAGAAAAATTTAAATTATTTTGTGAAAATATTCTCAGAAATTTTAAAATATTTGTATAGAAACTAAGAATAAAAATTAATATCCCAAATAAAAACCACAGCTCGAAAACAGAAATAATTTATTTTATAATAACAAATAAAAAATCTGTTGCTTTCGCAATGCAAGCTCCAAAAATTGTAAAATAGCCAGTTAGCCAGTAAAACTTTTCGACAAGATCAGCTGACGAGCTCCTCTAATTAAAAGTTTTAAATTCATTAACGCATAATGTAATTTCACGCTCGTAAAAGTAGCAGATAAGTTACTGCCTCACTGGCGAACGCAATAACTTAACAACAATTAATTGCTCTATTCAAAGCATTGATTTATTAATATTGATACCCACACGGTACACCCGGCTCTATAATTGAGTTTTATTTTTGTTCTATCAAGGATAATATGCACGTGTGTCACCAGCCTACAGCACGGGGTTACGAAACAATATCAACACGTTCGAGAACAAGACCCTGGTCCCATATCTGTCTGCCTTCAAAAACGTCTGCGGTTTTACATCTCATTAAAAGTAAGAACTGACCGCAGTGGGCTGGAAACACCTTGTGGCAATCCGTAATATGATTTGTCGAGCTTATATTTACTGTGCAACAACAAAAAGAATATGCGGTTTCTTACCAGCGTACATGTTCGACATATAAAATTCTAAAAACTGAAAATTATAACCTGTATAGCATTTTAGTTAACCCGAAAAATATTAAGCTGTGGCAATTCACTTAGAATTTTTTAACATCCTACAATTTCTATATTTTGTGTACGTATCTACGCAAAATAAATAAAATTGCATATACAAGATGGGCCAGTCAAACCGCACTATTTGTAGGTTAAAAAAAATAAAATATTTCTTCTTTTTTATTTATTGCAACCGATGTTAAGAGCATAAACGTAAATTGGTATAAAAGGAAAATAGTTTCACTTCCTGAATATCACTCCAGGAAGATGGCGACAATAATTTTGTGCCTTGTTTGAGTTTACCGCCGATGTTATTGCACAAATTTGTTCTTCAATCCGCACTTTTATTCTAGTACAGTTGCTGGGCAAGTCTCAAAAACACTTGACTTGAAATATCCCCATAAAAAATAATCACACAAGCTTAGGTCTAACGATCTTGGAAGTCAAAAAAAATAAGGACCAATAACTTTATTCGAAGAGATTGGACACCAGACTGAATGGCTGAATAGAGAGGTCGTTCATAAAATTGTTGAGGGTTGGCAACAGCCTAATAGTGAAAATTGTGTTTACTTACATATCCACAAAGTGGAAATAGGCTTCATCACTTATCCATACATTATCAATGAGCTGTGGGTCATCTTTAAGCAGCTGTAACATATGCTCACAAAAATCAACGCGGATAGGATAACCTCCGAGGTTAAAAGCATGGACTATTTGTATTTTATACGGGTGTAGGTGCAAGTCATCATACAAAATTTTACTGTTCGAGTCGAAAGTCCGAAGGCAACGCTGTAGTGAAGAAACGAAAAATTGTTAAGTTTGTTTTTGATCAATAACTCACTAAACTGTAATTTGGCCGCTTTTAAATTTGCACATTGTTAAGGGATGTTACATAATAATAACAACTTTATTTTCGCTATGGGACACATATTGGATTTTTTAAAAATAAAGAGTAAAAATATTTTTTGACTTTATGCGATTTAATTTTGTTAGTTAAAATCACATATAAATATATCAGAAAAAATCTCATTCCATTGATATCCTTTGACACATTAAATTTGGTGCAAATTTTTAAAGTATATTTTAAATGTATATGTATAATCTTTAAGTCACATAGCCAAGTTACGGTCTTCGGTATTAAAACATATTACGATATTTTTTATCTGATACCATTCTTTAAAAGAAATGAGTACTAGAAAATCGATAACTCGGTCTAACATATTATCTACTTAAACTATTAAAGTCATATCTAGAATGTGTAAGAAATTTGCGAATAGATTCAAAGTTGCTTTTTATGCATTTTACGAAGCAATCTAAAATGACTATAGCTGCTGTACATACAGATTTTAGAAAGCGTGTGAATAAATGTTTTTTTTAAATTATTTATTTGCCAGTTTAACAATAAATTACAATGTTATTCATGGTATTATTAATGGCAGTAATATAGTTAATAGCATACGAGGATTGATAGTCCCCCTACATGTTACTGTGATATTTGGTTATCAGATTAGGTTAAGTACAAATTTTGTGGTAGTTTGCGTTTTAGTCCATGATGAATATTTTGTCTGCCTGTATTGTAATCAACAGCATCATCGCATTCACGCATGTTTCTGAATAATTTGTTTTAGCAATCGTGCTGATACAGCTTTGCACTGTAGCTATGCCTAGTTAATAGTGTAGCTGCGCGTTGCGAATGTACCAGGGGTAGTTCACCGCGATTTGGATAATTCTGTTTTGCAGTTTTTGTACTTTTTGTAACTTACATTTGACCGTATTATTCCGGATTGGTGATGCATAAAGCTTTAATGAGCTAAATAAGAAGTCATTAAAGCATTTGAAACATCAAAATACGGTAAAGCAACTGGACCAGCCGAAGTTCCAATTGAACTAATTAAACTAATAGACGACGACCAAGTAAATGTTCTTGTAGATTTATACAACACCATATACTCAACTGGTATAATACCAAAAGAATGGCTGAATTCAACATTTATTACAATACCAAAGAAAAACAACGCAAAGGAATGTTGTGAACATAGAACGATAAGCTTAATGAGCCACACGCTTAACGCCTTTCTAAAGATCATACACGCAAGAATTTATAAAAAACTAGAAGTAGATATTATTGAGACACAGTTTGGCTTTAGAAATGGTTTTGGAACAAGAGAAGCATTGTTCACACTAAACATACCAATACAGAGATGCAGAGATATTAATAAAGAAGTATACGCATGCTTCATAGACTACGAAAAAGCGTTCGATAAAGTTAGACACGATAAACTAATGAAACTCCTAAAACAAAAGAACATAGACGTAGAAGACATGCGGATAATTGCAAACTTATATTGGCAACAAAAAACAAGAGTAAAAGTAGAAAATCAGCTGACAGAAGAAATAAAAATACAGAGAGGAGTTCGGCAAGGTTGTATTCTTTCGCCCATGCTGTTCAACCTATACTCGGAAGCAATATTTCAAGAAGCACTAATGGAAGAAAACGGTGGTATAGTAGTAAACGGAAAGATAATTAACAACATACGTTATGCTGATGATACTGTACTTTTAGAAGATAATATTCCAGATTTACAGAGACTTATTGAACGGACAAATAACATCAGCAGAAAATATGGTCTCCGAATGAATTTAAATAAAACTAAATACATGGCAATCACAAAACCACCAGTGAACATTCCTGACATTAGAATAGATAATGTGAGTATAGAGAGAGTAAACAAATATAAATACCTGGGAACATGGGTGAATGATAATTGGGAATACACAAATTAAATAAGGACACGCATTGAAATGGCTAGAGCCACATTTGTAAAAATGAAACAAATTCTAACCAACAGGGATTTAAGCTTGGAAATACGAATGAGGACAGCCAGATGCTATGTTTTCAGTGTTCTCTTATATGGAATGGAGGCATGGGCCCTAAATAAAGAAATTAGCAGAAAAATAGAAGCATTCGAACTCTGGATATACCGGCGAATATTGAAAATATCATGGATGGATAGAGTGACAAACAAGGAGGTGCTACGACGAATGAACAAGAACAAAGAACTCCTGTATACAATAAAGAAAAGAAAGCTGGAATATTTAGGCCACGTAATGAGAGGGAACAAATACCAAATTCTACAACTGGTAATACAAGGAAAGATACATGGAAAACGAGACGTGGGAAGAAGAAGAATATCCTGGCTTAAAAACCTACGCCAGTGGTACGACTGCACGTCAAGAGAATTGTTTAGAGCAGCAATGTCCAAAGTTAGAATAGCAATGATGATTGCCAACATCCGATAGGATACGGCACCTAAAGAAGAAGAAGATGCATAAAGCACTAGTGGTCTTATTAATAATTTACACCTCAGCATGGCACATTTAGATTTGAGTGAGGCTTTCCTTTTTATAAGGGAATACAGTTGTGCTAACCTTGTATAACTTTGATTTGATTTGAGGTTTACGTAGAGTTTCCAGGTAAGTTGTATATCTAGTAGCACTTCCAGACATTTTACTGCTTCGTTGGTAGAATTCCAGTAGATGATGTTATTGTTTATTACAATGCTAGGTGGGTTTGTGATTCTTTCGAGGATGAATATTTTTACTTGGAATTTGGTAGTTTATTTATATATTCCATCTGTTGTACTATGAGCGTATTTGATGTATTTCGGTTTGTAGTATCTCTATGGCTTGGATAAGATTGGTGTTTTGTGCCAGGAGTGCCGAATCATCCGTGAAGGTCGCTAAAGTTACCTGGGTGGTTGGGATGTCCAATATAAATATGTTGAATAGTAGCTACCCTAGCACACTTTCTTGGAAAACGCTTGTTTTAATGTTCGGTTATTTAGAAAAGAGAAGACTATTGATTACAGATAGTTGGCTATATAGATATTCATTATTTTGTTTTTTAAGTCTTCAAACTAGACCTTATCAAGGGCCTGGACTGCGTCAAGAAAGACTGCTACTTTTATTTATTCTGTGATGCATTGTAGTTGGTGTAGTGTTGAGTATTTTTTCTGAAGCTGAACTGAAGCTATGGTGATATGTTAAGTAAAGTTAGTTTACTCAATAGGCGAAAGTAGATGATTTTTTCTATGAGTTTTGAAACTGATGTTAACAAGCTTATTAACCTGTAGTTGTCAGTTTTCATTTTGTCTTTTCCTGGCTTAAGAAATACTAAAATGTGAGTATGCTTCCATATTTGTAGAACTTTTTGGTAAGCTGTATTAGCACTAAATTGGAGATGAGATCAAACTAGGAGATTTTCTCCTTAGAAGATTGTCAATTGTGGTTTTAATTTCGCTGGGTATAGTGGAAGTAATCAATTCAGTTATTAGCAGATTAAATTCAATGTGATTGATTATGTGTGTCTTTTTTTTTGGTTTTGTAGTCGTAGTTTTAGTTTAATCGCCTGCATTTACAAGTTGACTATGATTATTATTTGGGTCGGCCTCGAAGTTAGATAGCAGGTAATATTTGTTTTGCGTTAGCATATTTGGTGTCCACGCGTAACATTTTTGCACTTCTTTTAGCGGAGGTGTTAAAGATTCTAATTCACGTTTATTGTCCATTGGACTTGCATTGTTTATATTTTAGGTTTACAGTTTCATTGATTTCGAAGTTATTAATTCTAGGCAGCAGTTTAGTTGATAATTACACTTATTTTTACATATTTGTGACAGCGATGAGGCAGATTTTAGTACTTCGAAAGTAAAATAGTTTTAAAACAAATGTGCAAAGCAATATCAATAGTACAAAGTTATGGACAGAAGATGTTAACTTGATAGGTCTGTCGAGCTAATTAAAATACTAGGTACTATAATCTTACAATACCTAACTGAAGTATTTTATCAAATATACAAGAAAAGTAAAGTTTTAGAAGAATTACCTAAATTAGTGATCATACCTATATCCCTAAGGTCTATAATAAATGTCGCCTAATAAGCCTGATGCAATTTAAAAGCGTATATACAAAAAACGCAAAAACAATTTGATCATAATCAGTTTGAATTCCGAGTAATGCAACAAGAACGGGTATGTATATTATATAAACTTTGAAAAAACCTTTGACAGGACATTTAAAATAAAAAGATGTGTAACTTATAAACAAATCTTACAATCAAAAGACGACAGTACAAATAGATGGCATTGAAACAACTGCAATTGAGACACAAAAGGGTATCAAAGAATAAAATGTGCTCCCGCCTCTGCTACATAACGTTTATTTGGAAATAATACTTTAAAAACCATACAAAGAGTGTAAGTATAGCTGACGCACTAATCAGCAACATTAAATTTGCGGATGATACCGCAATATTCGTGAAAACCATTGGAAAGCTACAGGGTCTCTTAGAAATTATTAACAGAAAAAGTCGAAGAATACGGATAAATATTAAAATCTAAATAAATAAAACGAGTTAACAAATATCAATACCTCAGAGTAATTATAAATTTTGTTATATCAGAACGAATACATAAGAACTAGAATAGAAATATTCTGAAAAGGGTTTTTAAAATATGCTTCAATGTTTACAAACAAGAATTTGAGTTTGCCAATACAATTTTTAGAATGGTACGTATGGGGTACGATAAAGTACAAACAATAAAGAGATAAGGTGGTTTTAAATATGAGTTTATAAGCGAATGTTAAAGATTCTTTGGACAGCTAGAATTATAAACGGAGAGGTAGTGGATGTGATCAAAAATCAAATATTTAAGACACATTCTTCGAAAGGCTAAATGCTTATTATTGCAGAACAGCATATAAAGACAAAGTGAAGGGCGAAAAGGTAGAGACAGAAAAAAGTTTTGGCTACGAAACGTTATAGACTACACCAATCTATCAGTTCCACTGGGTAAGAGAAAGACAAACGATTTAAATAGTGGTCGTCAATCTTTGATAGAAGACATTAAAAGATAGAAGGCATTAAAAGAAAAAATAATGTTTTAAGGGCAAATGGTCAGTGATACGACTAGAAAGCACCAATATGTTGTTACAGTTAATAATATATTTTAGACTACCTTCTAAGTTTTTTATAATTGCTAATTTTAAACTTATAATATAATAGTTAATTAACCTTTCTTTATAAAGGTAGTTAGACAGAATAAGTTATTTTGTATCCCAAATAGTCACTCCATTTTCTTTCTAATAAATGTCACACTTCTGACCTTTTGTAAACCCAATTTACTTTATACAGTTCACTATTTGGATTGCTGTTTAATTTCTAGCATGTAGTGTGAAATTCAACCTTTTCTTATCGTCACAAAGTATAATAAAAAATTGTTTCGCTATTCTTAAACATATGCTAGTAGCTGTTGACGTTCACATACAAACTTTCAGACAATAACTTAGAGTGGTGATATTTAAACTTACAACAGTTATTAAAACTCTTTATGTGTTTGAATTAACTTTAAAGTATATAGGTGAATAACATAAGTATAAAACTGATTTTTTTGTCTTTTTTATACTTATTTTTAATATAAATATTTTTAAATTTAATAAGACAACAGAGAGATGTTAAAATATTTTTAGAAGAAATGTTTGTTATGTTCCCAAAAGTAAAATAATATGCGTTTATTTGGTTTACCGCAAAAGTAATGGAATGCCAGCACGAGTAACTTTAACTCCCAATAGATATTTTGGGCCGCTAGTCTATAAGTTAATTATTCGGCGACAACAATAGCTTTGAATTCCGTATCATTCGATCGAGATTACGTCAATCTATTCTGAAATTCTCATAGAATCTAGACAAGAGACGACGCAAGAACGGCAGTGCAGGTGAAATCACGGCGAGGAGCGGCGTGCCATTGTTCTCCTCAGATGTAAATCAGAACACATCAAAAGTCAATTTGGAAATGTCAAAGCAGTTGGGATTTGTATGGACAAATTATGTAATAACTAAAGTCATTTAACTTCAGCTATGCCAAGTGGCACATATTTCTATTATGCGCCGAGCGACAATAAGGACTCCCATGGAAGGATAGCTTTGCCTCCGGTATCAAATACAACTTTAACGTAAATTCAATATTGGTATTTCTAATAGAGAATTTAAAAATACGGCAATTATAATTTTATGATGTTAAATTACATCTGAAGTACTTACTTAAAAGTCAAAAACCCACTAAGTAGTTATATTTAGTTATTATATACACAACAAAATGTTACCCTTATTTTCAAATTTATTTTGTTCTGGTCTTTTTCTTTATATTAACAAAAAAACATCCATTTTAATTTAACTTTCCAATTTACATTACTATTTCTTCTCCGCCTGTTTATTATATTTTAAGTTAAACGTATTAACCAAAATTTGTACACGTATAATTTGTTTTACTGAAATAATTTGATTAGACGAAAACCAAGTTATACCACTAAGTATAGGCAGTTTAACAGTATCTTGCTTAATTATAAATTAATTTTACTTAGCTTAATTGCAACTGTTTTTTTATAGATGATACTACATGTATTTGTACATATATTTTTATCCCCTCTGTTTTTTTTATTTTGCTTTATCAACTATACTGCTTAAATAACCAACATCGTATATTCAAAAATAATTAAAATTTGTTTTAAGCTAATTAAAGTAAAGACTTAGGATTAAAAATAAAATATATTTGATACAATATGCAGTTGCACTTTTAATTCCTTCATTTGTTTATTTATTCTAAGCAAAATTTTATTGCAAATTATTAAACACATACATAAATTAATACAAAAATTATAAATAGTAGATTATATCCATTATAAGTTACTAATAAAATATTAATTAGCTAATTTTTTAAATATTCACGCTTAAGAAATTTTTCACATTTTATATATAGTATATATAAAAAAACTTAGTGTCCTTTTTACTTCATATAATGCAGAACAAGATACTAGTAGTTATTGTCTGATATGCTGATGATTATAATGAATACTAACAAATCAGTTTTATGCTATCGATGGAATGAGCTGCAGCATAGAAAAATAAATTGTATATCTCTACACAAAAGGAAACAAAGGGCCTTTTCACTCACGGCATCCATTATTGTAAAAGCAAATGCCTCTGAATAAAAAGTGTTATGGTAAGTGCTTATGAGAAACCCTTTGGTAATAAAATACAAAGCAGAATTTTTTGCTTATTAAAGAATACACCGTTTTAGATTTTTGAACATTAACAACGAAGGCGAACCGTAACATTGAAGGCACATTGTTATATTATTTAAGATAACTAAAGCAGAACAATAACTACTATTTGCTACTGGAAGTTTTTTTAATTACAAAAGTTTTAATATCAGAAGCAGACCGAGTATTTTTACGTAGCGCCACCTTAATATAAAGAATACTTATGTAAACAAAAAAATGTATATAATATAATGTGCATCTTTTTATTAAAGATACTTTTGAAGTATTAATATGCATTATGTATGATACGTAAAATGTAAACTTTTTAATTTTTAATTTTTTTAATTAAAAATTATTTTTATTAAGAAATAAGTGTAACTTAAATATAAGATGTTGTACGAGCAACGTTTTTAATAAGTTTTAAACATTTATTAAACTGTAGATTAAACTTAATTATATACTTACAGTCATAATAAAGATTTATAGTTAAAAATATTTAATCAACCCTTAATATCACCTAATGTGCTATAAATTACAAAAGTAGAATAAATAACAATAAGTGTTGTAAGCAGCTTTGGCGCCAGTACTAATCTAATTATTTGGCATGTAACCTACAAAGTAAGCTAACTTTTACGGTTCTTACTGCTTTTTAGCAAACGTTCGACGTGGCCTTCACTCAAAAACCCTGGGTAAATATGAGGAAAATCAGAAAACTCTTTGTGTTTTAGAAACTTAATGGCAGTCAAATGAACGACGGGGAATGAGGGTGGGCTGAGGGAGCTAATGCTTGGATCGGCATACCTCCCTCATCATAACCTGTCCGTACCGGCAACCAGAGAAGTACGGAAGCTGGTGATAAGATGGTTCGTAACTTGTCATCGGCAAACTCACGCTATATTATCTGAGGAAGCACCAACACCAATGAACTAGGTGAGTCTTTACTATAATTCATTACGGCAAATAATTTAAACGTACTGATGTGTAGGTAATAAACCTACGTTCATTAATATATGGAGAAACGAGGCTATAGATATAATAACAGGTATCATGTTTGCTAGTAGCTGTATTAGAATTTAGCATGTATTTGAAAAAGTAAGTTTTTCTGACCACAGGCACATCTACTTAAAAATAGGTGGTATTATCTGTATACAAGAAAGTTATCGTAATCTTTGATAGATAAACTGAGAAACCTAACAGAAAGACCAAAATCTTAGAGGGGTGAATAGAATGATCAGAAATAATACTGAGCTAGATATCACAGCAGGACAATGGCAAGAGGTTGTAATCTTGGCGTACGAATGTAACTGTCTTCAACTAAAGAGGCATTTTAACAGAAATGTGCCCTGGTTAAGTAAAAACTTTGTACCAATAAAAAAACAGGGAAGTAAGCTTTATTAAGAAATTTGGAGCTTTGAAATAATTATAAAAGTGCCTTCACTGAACATAAAAAAGATCTGAGAAAATTGAAAAGAGATATGTAGATGAGACACTGTGAGAAGGTAAAAATCACTCCAAAAAGTACCAGACTCCAAAAAATACTTTCATGGCATCTTCAAAGTCCTACAGCTACTCTGAAAACGCTGACAGGAGAATACTTTAATACTAGAAAGAAAACAATGGGAGTATAATTTTCGGGGTCGCAGGTTGCTAATATATCACCGACAAAATTTAGAACTGGAAGTCTTAAAGTGAGCATCTAGGAAGAAGTGGAGAGATGCAAAGAAAGGGTAGATGTAAAAAAGTAAAGTGGGCAATTAACTTATTCCACTTTATAAATCGCCGGAAGGCTTTGCCAGTTTTAAACATTTAACTTCTGTTTGGACTTCGTTGGTGTACAGTGTCGAATGGGTAAATGGAGTTGGAGTGGTGATTTGAGGAATTCGAGAATTTCGTAATCATCTTGTGGAGTTCTGTCTGATTCGTGCGGTTGAAAGGTTGCAGCTAAGTGTTCGCGAATACCACCGCTTTATTTTGTCACATCGGGCCCAAGAGCCATCATTTTTACGAATAGGAGGGATAGGGATAATAGGCTTTTCAAATTCCTAGTTGCGCGCCATAAGGAGTAGTCATGGTGTTGACTGGGGATAAGTTTCGCACGTAATCATTGAACGTTTCGTTTTCTGTTCCTTGATTAATCTTTTTAGTTGTGTGGTGAGAGTGTTTAGTATATTTTGTCTCTTGGGTGTCTTGTTTGTTGCCAGATCCGTCTTGCTTTTCGTTTGTCGCTGATCTTTTGTCTAATTTCTAAGGAGTAGTTGTTAGTGTTTTTGTTACATTTATGTTGTAGTTTTATGGGCGTAGCTGTCCAAGAAGCATATTGTAAGGTTTGTGTTAGTCGTTCTATTGCCGTTTCAATTTCATTTGAAGTGTTAAGTACTGCTGGAATCGATAGATGTTCATCAATATATTGTCGAAAAATGTCCCAATCCGTAAGACTGTTGTGTAGGCTGGGCCTTGCAGGCTTGTTGATTATGCAGCTACTCAACGTGCATATTATAGCAGAGTGATCCGAGTTTAGATCGTAGCAGTCAGCAACATCGATGTAGTTGGGCGAGAAATTTTTGTAATAAGGAAATCTAATGCATCCGGCAGTTTATTCAGATCGGTTGGCCACTATGTGGGTTTACCTGTGGCTACTGCATTATAATGATTATTTAAGATGGTTTTATATAGTTGCCTTCCCTTTGGGTTAATTAATCTGGAACCCCATAAGGGTGTTAGAGTTAAAATCACCACCTGCTATGAACCGGTCTCCTAGCGTCCTGAAGAAGTCTTCGAACTGGTTCTTCGTTATTGAATGCCGCGGAAGGCAATATACTGATGATACTGTTATGTTTCCAACGTGGTCTTTAATTTTGACATTTGTGGCTTGTATATGATATGTTTCAAATTTCTCCATTTCGTAGTGTGATAATTTGCTGCTGATTATAATTGCCGTTCCAGCGTGAGCTGTGTTGTCGGGATGACAGGAGTAATAAGTTCTGTAGTTGTGGATATTGAGATAGTTGTAATTAGTAAAGTGTGCTTCAGATACCAAGAGCAAGTCGATTTTTTGGGTGTTTAGAAACGCTTCTACTTCTAAACGGCGTTGTAGAAGTCCGTTTGCGTTCCATACGGCTATTCTTAGGGTATCCATTATTGGGAGATTTTGGTTATCAGGCTAGTGAGTAGCTTGAGCATCATAGTATTTTGTTGCATTAACTGGCTAAACATGGTTTCAAATTTGGAAAGGAACTGAGACAGGGAGATGTCATTGCTGTTTTGATTTTGATTTTGAGTGTTCTACGAGTCTGACGTTGTTATGAAATTTTGTTGTCCAGCCACGGCTGCGGCATAGCTAGTTGGAAACCTGTTTGCCCTATATGTGTTTGGTTGAATTGTGGCCGCCTTTAGAGCTTGTGGTGCTTGCATCCTAGGGTTGGCGGTGTTGTTTCCTCTTTAACTGAAATTGTTGGTAGATAGAGCATCCTTTATAGTTTGCTGGTGGGCTCCATTGCACAATGCACATGTAGCAGGAGTGTCTTTTGGCTTTGTACACGTCAGGGTATTGTGGTTACCACCACACTTTACGCACGCGAATGGTTTTCTGCAGTAAGTTTTGCTGTGTCCGTATGCTTGACAACGAGTACACTGGATGATATTTTTTTCCTTGGTGGCTCAACTGTAATTATCATATTTAATAGAGATCTAAGTTCGTATATCTCTTTGTTGTTACTGACAGGCTCGAGGTCAACAAAGAATAAAGGAAGTGGTGTTTTGTCTACCCTGTGTCTTATATTCATTAAATTGCGTACAGTATGTCCTTTCTTTCAATTCTTCTTTATCAACGCGGTATCGACTGTTGGGTGAAGGTTTCTGATTACAACTCTAAATGCCCTTTCTTCTTGAATCTGATAAGTATGAAAAATAATTTTCTCGTCATCAAGATGTCTCACAAGTTTTCGATATGTTTCAGGGTTATTAGTATTTATCTTGACGACGTTGTTTGCTAGTGTTTTTGAGTTGTATTGTTCAGTTTCTAATACTTTTGTCAGATTTGTAATCATTGCGTTATAATTTTCTACCCGTGTATATATACTGGAGGGGTTTCTTAACTGCAGCTTGTGGTTCGTCTCTAGTTGTTTCCATTACGTTATCTTCGTGCATGTCATTTAATAAATTAAATTTGTTATCGATGATTTGGCTTTGTAATTCGAGGTTATTATCAGGGATGAATCTTTAATCTACCTTAATCACCTAATGAGAGCTATTACAAAAGTTGATAAATAACAATAAGTGTTGTAGCAGCTTTGGCGCCAGTACTAATCTAATTATTTGGCATGTAACCTACAAATAAGTAACTTTACGGTTCTTACTGCTTTTTGAAACGTTCGACGTGGCCTTCACTCAAAAACCCGGGTAAATATGAGGAAAATCAGAAAACTCTTTGTGTTTTAGAAACTTAATGGCAGTCAAATGAACGACGGGAATGAGGGTGGGCTGAGGAGCTAATGCTTGATCGGCATACCTCCCTCATCATAACCGTCCGTACCGGCAACCAGAGAAGTACGGAAGCTGGTGATAAGATGGTTCGTAACTTGTCATCGGCAAACTCACGCTATATTATCTGAGGAAGCACCAACACCAATGAACTAGGTGAGTCTTTACTATAATTCATTACGGCAAATAATTTAAACGTACTGATGTGTAGGTAATAAACCTACGTTCATTAATATATGGAGAAACGAGGCTATAGATATAATAACAGGTATCATGTTTGCTAGTAGCTGTATTAGAATTTAGCATGTATTTGAAAAAGTAAGTTTTTCTGACCACAGGCACATCTACTTAAAAATAGGTGGTATTATCTGTATACAAGAAAGTTATCGTAATCTTTGATAGATAAACTGAGAAACCTAACAGAAAGGCCAAAATCTTAGAGGGGTGAATAGAATGATCAGAAATAATGCTGAGCTAGATATCACAGCAGGACAATGGCAAGAGGTTGTAATCTTGGCGTACGAATGTAACTGTCTTCAACTAAAGAGGCATTTTAACAGAAATGTGCCCTGGTTAAGTAAAAACTTTGTGCCAATAAAAAAACAGGGAAGTAAGCTTTATTAAGAAATTTGGAGCTTTGAAATAATTATAAAAGTGCCTTCACTGAACATAACAAAGATCTGAGAAAATTGAAAAGAGATATGTAGATGAGACACTGTGAGAAGGTAAAAATCACTCCAAAAAGTACCAGACTCCAAAAAATACTTTAATGGCATCTTCAAAGTCCTACAGCTACTCTGAAAACGCTGACAGGAGAATACTTTAATACTAGAAAGAAAACAATGGGAGTATAATTTTCTGGGTCGCAGGTTGCTAATATATCACCGACAAAATTTAGAACTGGAAGTCTTAAAGTGAGCATCTAGGAAGAAGTGGAGAGATACAAAGAAAGTGGTAGATGTAAAAAAAGTAAAGTGGGCAATTAACTTATTCCACTTTATAAATCGCCGGAGCCTAACGGCATTTATCTTATTTTGTGGCAAAAGAGAGGTGACCATCTATACTACAGAATGTGCGATATCCTCAGGGTAAGTCTTACTCTAGAGACTAATTAGAACTACATTTATACCAAAATTTGAAAAGATAGGACAAGATAAGGCTATGGCTCTACGAAAAAGAAAAACTGATTGACGGGCATATCAAGGATGGTGTACTATATACTTGACCTATATATTAAAACAGCATTACATCGACTTGTTACCAGAGTGAAGAATAATGTAGAAAACAAAAAGGCACTCTTAGTTGTCTCGTTGAATATCAAGAGAGCATATGATAATATATACCTAGATTTAATCTCCACAGCATTGAAGAATAAAGCACACGACACAAGTTTCAGATAGATAGACTTCATATTTAAAGTAAAATTAGTATATTCATCTCTGATGGGTGAAACAGTGATGGCTCAAGTTGCAAGAGGATATCTACTGGAAGGAGTCTCTACTGTAGCACCTTGTAATGGTTGAGCTGTTAAAAAAACTCAATGAAAATAAATGTAGAGTACTGGGATATGCAAATAACTTAGTCATACTATACCAAGAAAGATTTAACAATGCAATTAGTGAAGGTATGCAAATATAATTACAAATTAGTCAAATGCAAAGGAACTAAACATAAGTCTCTCAAAATCTACCATAGTAGCATTCACAACAAGGCTCACAATTCTTAAGCTACAAAAAGTAGAAATAAAATTATTAGGCAAGGTAAAGGTCTTTCCCTTTGGAATTCACCGCGGCGGTCGTGCACGGAACACGGACGAAATTAATAGTGGCGATAAATAATCCGAATACGGGTCTTATCACACTGAAATTGAACGTAGTGAAGTGCAGAACACCAGTAAGAAGTGACATAAGTGAAGTAAACAATAGTAAATAATAATTAAAACTGAAGTGCAATTTAAACTGAGTTATAACAAGCTAAAACCAAACTTTCCTTCAATAACGGCCGACTTTATCAATCGAGAGAGCGCAACGGGGTATTAGAGGTCGACCTGAGCGAATGAACTGTGCGATAAGCCGACCCGCGATTATCGGAGTTTGAAACTAAAAACTGTAAATATTTATTTAAAGTACTAGTGTAAATATTTATGTAAATTTCAAATGAGTAACAGCGTTAAAAGGAACATAGATTTAAATAGCAGTGAAGAGAAAGAAACAGAGATATTCAAGCCTAGTAAAAAAGTAATTAGATCACCAACTGAAGAACACAAACAGAAACCGACAATAACAAATATGGCAGATTTCCAAGAAATCAAGAATATGATGCTAACAATGACTGAAGAAATAAAGAAAAACACCGAAGAAACACGTAAACTAAGAGAGGAAATGCAAAAAAAAGAGGAAAGATGGCTAACGGAGAAGAAACAACTAAAAAATAGGATCACCAAATTAGAAATCCAGATAGAAGGAATGGATAAGGAGAAAAGGAGAAACAACGTGGTGATAAAAGGAATAAGATTTGACCCACAACAGAAACAAAACGCGGCTAAACAATTCCTAAAGGATAGATTAATGGTAGAAGCAGAAGTTAACAAAGTAATAAGCATAAAAACCAAGGAGGGACGATTAGTAATAATTATTGAAGTAAATGCATGGGAAACTAAACAGGAAATTATGAAGAACAAATACAAATTGAAAGGTAGTAAGATGTATATTGAAAATGATCTAACACTAAAGGAAAGAGAAATACAGGCTGAGATAAGGAAAATTGCTAAGGAAGAAATTACCAAAGGACACAAAGTAAAAATAGGATACAGGAAAATAACCATTGATGGAGAAGCCTACATTTGGGATGATGATGAAAAGGGCGTAACCATAGCAAAAATTGAACAAACCAAACAAAGGAATAACAGAGATGACGAAAATGGCAAAGAAAAGGACAATGAAGCGGAATACAAATTATGGAAAATTGGAAAATGGAAAATAGGGACAAAAATGAGAAAGACGAAACACTAACAAAAGAAATAGAAAACAAAGAGAAATACAAATAAAAAGAAACTAAATACATGGAACCTAGGAGCTTGGAATATTAGAAGTATACAAGGAAAAGAAGTGGAATTAATAAACGAATTTGAAGCAGCAAATTTAGAAATATTAGTGATAAATGAAACAAAAAAGAAAGGAAATGGAGAAATCAGTCTAACAAACGGGCACATATTAATATACAGTGGAGTACAGAACGATCAAAGAGCAGCAGGTGGAGTTGGCTGTACTTAACAAGCAAAACAACAGAACAATACGAATTATATAAAAATCAAAGGAAAAAAGTAAAGGAATTAGTAGCAACAGCAAAAGAAAAATTATGGACAGATTTTGGAAACAAAATGGAAAAAGATAGCACAGGTAACCAGGAATTATTTTACAAAATCATAAAATCCTTTACAACAGAAAAGCAGAGAAAAGAGATATACATAAAGAACAAAAACCAAGAAACAATAACAAATGACACAGAAATAATGGAAAAATGGAGAGAATACTTTCAGGAGTTACTAGGACAACAGACACGTACAACAAGAATTATTACAAATGAAACGGGGAAAACAAACCAGATAGAAGAAGGGGAAATTGAAAAAATAAAAATATACGAGCTGAGGAATGTAGTAAGAAAACTAAAAATGGAAAAGCACCGGAGATGATAAAGTTACAGCAGAAATGATTAAACACTTGGGAGAGACAGGGATGGAATTACTACTAGAAATATTAAACAAAGCATGGCAAAGTGAAAAATTCCAGAAGAATGGGGAGTGGCACTAATAACGCCAATACACAAGAAGGGAGACAGAAAACAGTGCTGTAACTATAGAGGAATAACGCTACTGAACATTATTATAAAAATATATGAACAAATAATCAATAACAGATTAAAAATAAATTAGAACCCCAACTAGCAGAACCGCAAAGTGTATTTAGACCAGGGAGAAGTGCAAGACCACATCTTCACAATTAAACAACTAATAGAGAAAAGACAACCACAAAACAAAAATCTTTACCTAGCCTTTATAGATCTGCAGAAGGCATTTGACACAGTTCCTAGAGATAAAGTATGGAAAGGACTGAAAGAAAAAGGAATAAATAACAAAATTATACGAGTGATTGAAGACCTATATGAAACCAACACAAATTATATAATAAGTAACAATAGGAAATCAGAAGGGTTCAAGACAGAGAAGGGATTAAGACAGGGAGGAGGACTAAGCCCAACCTTATTTAATATACACATGGACAATATCATCAGAAAAACTGAACAAAACATAAAGAAGTTGTTTGTAGGACATAGAAATTTAGAAAGAGTAGAAATAGCCGAAGGAGTTTTCGCAGACGACGTGGTGTTAATAGCAGGACAGGAAAAACTTTACAAGAAAATATAAATACATGGAAAGAAGTACTAGAAACAGAGGGCATGAAAATAAACATAGATAAAACTAAGATAGTGGTAATTGGAGAACAGGATATTAGAACAAATATCAGAATAGAAGACATCAAAATAGAACAAGTAAAGGAATATAAGTATTTGGGAATAACATTAGACAAAACAGGGAAACAAGTTGCAGAAATAAACGAGAGAATAAATAAAACAATAAAACTGTACTATGCAATGAACAAAAAATTCATAAACAAGAAAGAAATAAGTAATAAAACCAAGATAAAAGTCTTTAATACAATATACAGACCAGTACTAACCTACGGAAGTGAATCGTGGATACTCTCAAACAGACAAAAAAACCAAATTCAAGCTACAGAAATGAAATACCTTAGACGAATACTAGGAGTAACCAGAAAGGACAGGATTAGAAACACAGAAATAAGAAAAGAATTAGAGGTGAAACCAATCATACAATTTATAGAACAAAAGCAACTCAGTTGGTGGGCACATATACAGCGAATGAATAACAAAAGACAAGTAAAGGCAGTATACGAGGCCAAGACACAGACAAAAGGAAAAGGGAAGACCAAAAAACAATGGAACCAAGTGATAGAAGAAATACTACAAAAAGAGGAAAATCATGGGAAGAGGCAAAAAGGGTAGCAAGAAATAGAAAAGATTGGAAGAAATTTATAGAAGAAAAATAAAAATAAAAATAAAATGTAATTATAGATATATAATGTAATATGAATAAATAAGAATGTAAACCCGACACCGAAAGGTATAAGGGTAACGATTATAATAATAATAATAATAGATTCAAAGTTCAGCTAGAATCAACAAATTAAAAATTTTTAAAAAAGGCGGAGGCAACGCTACTGCTACGCGAAATATGGAAGAACATGGATTTAAAACTAAAAGTAATGTATTGAATATACAACACAGTGGTCAAACTCATAATATTGTATGCAGCTTTAGCATGGTAGACAAAGATGATGCAAAAAGCAGCTATAACCGTACTAACTTGCTTATCTGGGAATAACGGGCTCTTGATAAACTGCGTAAAGCAAAGATTATATGGAATTAAGGCATCTCAGAATTGTACAAATGGGTGGAAGCATACTGGATATGAGAACGTACCATGTGATGTCAAAATTCGCATTCAAGTTAAATTTTGAGGTTAATACTATAGATCGAAATGAATATATAAACGAGAACAATAGAAAGCAACAAACAAAGCAAAAACCAGGTCTGGGGCGAGAGCAGACATATACTGGTAAAAAAAATAACTTGCAGTTAATCTTTGCACTAAGAAAATACACATCCGTTTTTCAAGCGGAGGTATTTGCGACACAACTACGCGCCAGCGAAAATATTGTGAGAGTTTACCAAAATACATGAATCAACATATTTGCAGACAGTCAGGCATCCCTGAAAGCACTAAAAAAGGCCAAGGTAACATCTAGGCTGGTATTAGAATTCCGCGAAGAACTAAGGGCTTTAGCAGACCACATCAAGTTAAGTTTATCATGGGTACCAAGGCACTGTAAAAATGCGGATAATGAGACAACTAATAAGCTAGCTCAAAAATCACTCTATATATAGACCCTGAAACGGTTCTGGAACTAGCTAAAAGTGCAATACAAAACCGGGTAAGAAAATGGGCCATAAAGCAACAAAAAATACTGAGAAATGTATCGAAACAAAAATATATATCATTTATAAAAGGATCAACTCATAAATGAAATGAAGAAATGTTAGTACAAAGCGGGAGTCTGCTACGAACCATTATAGGTCTCCTGGCAGCATTGCTTTTTCAGGACAACTTAAAGAATAGGGCTATACAAGGGAAACCAGAGTTTCAGACAATGTCGCAGGGAAACAGAGACAACCATCTGTATCTTGTGCGAGTGTCAGGCTTTACTTCACAGAAGGCAAGTTACTTATGAAAAACCAATAATGTATGCAGAAGAATACAGCAACTATCTAATAAGAGACTTGTACAGACTGGTGCAAGGGACGAGACTACTGGAAAAAGTACTGTAAAGAAAATGATTCGGGACCAAAAGTCCAAATTACCTTAGTGAGCTGACAATGAAATATATACTTTGACAAACATAAACGTCGAAACAAATATATATAATATTATATATATATATTTAAAGTGGTACCACAATTTTTGACTAGAATTATTCATTCGATAATTAACTAGACGTTCACAAGATATCATTAGATTAAAAAATCCCAATTCGCTAGAACAAGTATTGTTCTTTGCAGCAAAAGAAAAAGACACAAAATACATAAATTTCGGCCATCGTTCAGACAATATTTCAAAATTTTTTAAAAAACTACCATCTCAATAATAAAATTAATTTCAGTGATTTCGTTTTTGTAATAGTTTTAGTAGCATAATATTTATAAGCCCTAAAACTTCTTCCAACCAAGAGGCCTTCAGATATACTCCAAACAGCTAAAAATTTATTCATCTGTAAATTCTTATAAAAATGCTTTAGATAATCTAGATTAGAAACGAAAATTAACAAGATTTTTCTCAACGCTACATCGTATATGAAAATCAACAGTCCGCTAATGAAACCACTCATTAACAGGTGATTATTAATGTCCATCACTTAGACTCATATATTATAAACAATAAACAATACTCAATTAAAAAATAATGGTAAATTAAGACGAGCAAGCCATCTAAACCAGAAAGATAGAATATTAGCTATTAAAATAGACTATAAAAGCTCATATATCTTCTACAAAGAAAACAGAAAACTGACATTTATAAAAAAAATAAAATATAACGTTTAATCACAAGACGAGATGCTAGTTCATTCAAAATCACATAAATACATTTTTATTCATAAAGATGTTCAAAGGAAGATCGCAGAAATGATAAATGACGGAATTATTAAATTATTTCAAAGTCCTTAGAGTTTATTATATATTTATATATATTAGAGTAAATAGAAATAGTATAGAATTATCCATTACAGGAAATTAAACAAAAATTGATGGTAGGTATTCTATACCCAACATCACAGATATATTAGCTAAGTTGAGAAACGCCAATATTTTAGCACCCTAAATATGGTCTGTAATTCTATCTGAGTAAAACAGAGCCAAAGCGTGTACCAAAAACACCATTTAGCGTCGAAATTGAAGATTATGAGTTTAATGTCAGTTCAATTAAAAATTTCATAACACAATGTTTCGTCTACATGAACGATGTAATGATATTTTCTGAATCCCCTCCAAAAGACATGTGTAAACTAAAAATTTAAGGAAATGAACTTTTAAATACAGTTGAATAATTACGAATTTCTCAAAAAGAAGACACGTTACACTATCCGGAATTAAACCCAACCCTAAAAAGCTCATTTTAGAAAAAACTTTTCTTTGTCAAAAATAACAAAAGTTATTAAACTTTTTGTGATTGCTGATGGATAAATGACATTTTATAAAAATTTTGCTATTATTATTATATGCATATTAATCGACCAAACAGCTTACTAATTGTTTAAAAAATAAACTAGATAATTAAATACAATAACATTTGAGAACCGCAAGAAATATATTATGTAACGATCAAATATTGCAATACCCAAACTTCAAAAGGTTGGTCATTCCAACAACAGAGCTAAATTAAGCTATTCTATAAATGTAATGAAATATCAGTATCGTTTTAAGGACTCTGAATTTGGCAGACACTAACTACTTGTATAATATTATGTGAAAGGAACTCCTTATTACAATATGGGTTGTTAAATATTTTCGACTTTACTTATACGGAAAGAAATTTACATTTTTTGGTTTACGATGGTAGTGAATGTTAAAGAACAGAATTTGAGGTTAATGAGGTAGAAATTAAAATTCGAAGAATATAATCACAAAATCAAATATACAAAAAACACTGAACATTGGAAACGCTTTCAACATAATTAAAGAGCACTTACAAATCCTAATAAAAGTCCAAGTCAGCAGATGCCCTATAATTAATTAACTTTTCTGGAAAGCCCACTAACAAACCTAACATCCAAGTGTCCAAAAAATGAAAACAATTCTGTTTAGAAAAAGATCTACGTCGAAAAAATTCATGCAACAATCGAAATGGAAATTAATAAAAGGGAATCAATCTTTATAACCGGTAAATATTCGTGGATTATAATAGACAAATAGTAAAACTAACAATATTTTGACCTAGACCAACTTCAATCTATTTAAATAAAGTAAAAAGATTTAAACTTATTTATCATTACATTTTAACTTTATTTTAAAAACACATTATACAAAGTTGTCCAGAGCACTATAGTTTTAAACGACATCATAGAGCCAGAAGAATAAAAACTATAGTTAAAGTAGTACAATTAAAACAAGATATGCCACACTGTGGGCCTAATGTGATAAAAGACATAACATCTATGTAAATAACTATAGCCAGTAGTAAGTATGACAGGCATCTATTCTCAAATTTAATCTTACCCCTTACTTATCATGAATCAACAATAAAAAAAATACGAATATTTTATAAAACAAGCCATTTGCAGGCACAATATGAAAATCCTGTTCTTAATAACCTGGATTGCAACCTGCATCCTGTAGATTTTCAGTGACCAGAATATTAGAATCAACCTCATGAAGACCACTATACCTCATTTCTAATGGAACATAGAAGGATCAGAGAACACTCAAGTACTTTAATTTACTACATAAACAAGGAACTACTTTATGAAATATTAAGTAACTGTCAAGTACCTAATCTTAACAGTATAAGTCAACTCAACAAATACAATAATCTTAACATGAATAGAACAAATATATTATTAATGTATACGATGATAACTAAAACTCGCGGAACAGAAGATTGATTTCCAATTAATACGAAATTTTAAAACGAAAACTTGTTAAATCACACAAAATGTTTAACACATAAAAATTCAGTAACATAACTGCTGACAAAAAAAATATTGAAACTTAAATATTGTAGACTGAAAAAGCCGAAAATTACGACGAAATAATTAATACAATAGACAGCAGTTACCAAGTTACGTTACAGTCCAATTTAATAAATGTCTCTTTTAAACTACAAGAACGCAATTAGCACCGCTTATTAAAATCAAATTCTGATACCAACAAGATTCAATCACATAATGAACGAAGCACATCTACAGTTTGATCAATATTCAATATGCAGTAGAGTAAATAACAATTAATTACTAAATTTCTAGAAAGTTCCTAGATAATATAGAAAATTTTATTGAGATCATTACGTAACACTACAGTTTCTATCACTGGTCTACAAGGTTTACTAGAAATTATTCAGCACTTGTATGAAAAGAAAAAATTATAAATTTTATAATCTAAAATTGCTCGGACAAAGGCCCCGTTCAAGGATAATATAAATAATGTTTTACAATTCTTCAAGAATCTATGCAGTATGTGGACAAAGCTTGACTTAAAATTGAAAATGTTTGCACCACAAAACCTCTATCAAATAGGATATTACGTAATTTAAAAAGCATAAGAAAATTTGTGCTGCCTGACTAAAGTCTTTTTGAAAAAAGACAGCGTTGAACCGATAATTAACTAATACATTCTCGTCATGTCAAAAGTAATGAAAATCACCGATACATGCACAAGCTATCAACCTACTTTAATTAACATTCTATATAATTGTTTCTTCAGCCTTAAAAGTATTTTCTATACTAATCAATTACAAAAATCAAAGGTTCAATCAATTTTGTTACCTTCTGTAACAAATACCTTAAATTCAAATATACAAAAGAAATTAAAATAAAAGCAATAGAATTAGACTACATAATCAAACTAAAATCGGGTTATTAATCATCGAGACCAATAAAAGACACTAGTACGCAGAGATTTTGATCATTATTATCATCATGACCGGATTGGTGAGATATTTTTTCAAAATGCATGTGAAGAAAAAGCCAAAGAAGAAATTCTTGCAAATCGTAGAAAATAGTCTACTTTTTTTCCTATTCTAACAGGGGAAGAATTGCGTGAATAGAAATATTTGTAGAATTACTATAATACATTCATATATCTGTTTATAGTCATGATAAATATATCTAATCGTATTTACTTACATATTAATATTTATTTCAAATTTGGGAACGAATACGTAGTATCTAATAGAAATGTATAAATACTAAATTAACACGCTGGGAAGAGAGAATTTAGACTTTGAGTTGTACAAATCGATTGATTGACAATTTAACATAATTTTTACGTTTGCTAAACGGCTTGAAGAATGAATAAAATGTCGAGAAACAGACAGGTTGTTGATGGAATTTTTGTTTGAAACATGATTCCTCCTGGTATCGACGTTAAAAGGTAAAAGAGAATTACGACCCGCATGATAACAGCGTACACTTAAGTAAAATCTCTTTTATTGGACTTCGTAGAGGGGTTTTTACTCGCCACCTATACCATAAAAGTTTAAAATTCCAATGCTTCTTTATGTGCAATAAATGTAGATACTAAACTTTAGAAGTGCAAGAAAACATAAAAGAAAAACAGAAATAGTACGGAACATATTGATAAAAATGTAAAATAGTGAAAGAAAAATAATTTTACACTACTGACTCGTAAGCTTAAAAATTGCATAATATAAGAATACTCTAATAGTTTATGTAACTACAATACACATTTAAAATAAGCAATTGCTATAATGAGGTAAATGTAAACATTTGTTACTGTTTGTTTTACTACAGGGTGACTTAAAATTCACGCCGGTGTTTTAAATGTTTATAACTATTATAATATTTGCCCCACAATATTGTATATTTTTAAAAATTGCACTAAAGGTTGGGGAATTTACTACAGAAGAATACGTCACAAGTAGCGTCTAATTCAAAATAAATGGTTACAACCAACGTCTGACCCAAAGTGGGAGGCTGAATATAAATGGCGGTGAGCTAGCAGCTCACCACATAATTTAAGAAATAATCAAAGTAGCGTCTAATCTCAAAAATAATACGCAGGAGGCAACTGTGTTATTGCTCAACGTCTGACACCAAGGTGAATGGAGGCAAAGATCAAAAGGTAGAAAGTTGATAGTAGAAACAGAATATACAAAGGTTAAGAAAGAATAAGTATTTTAAGAACTAAAGAATTGTAAGAGTGACATCGGAATACTGATATAGACCGAAAAAAAAGACATGGTAATGAATATTTTGGTGACTATATCGGAGTAGAAAAACATAGAAGAACAAAAACAGGAATGGCTGTACTCCACAAGAAGTCCAGGAAATGCATTCAAAACTGACAAAAAATCAGTGAAAGATTAATGATATAATGATATAATGCGTATATAATGCGGAAATGATAATGATCCATAAACCAAAAAGCCTCCACAAGAACCGTCGCCCATTAGTCTGCTACCATCGCAAGCAAGGTTTTTGAAAGACTCTTGCTAAAAAGACTATATGCGGATCATGATTCCTAACTATACTCCCCAATCACCAATTCAGGTTCCGAGAACACCATTCCACAATCCAACAAGTCCACATAATCGTTAACACAATATCCCGAAGTTTTAAAGACAAGAAATTCTACAACGCGGTTTTCCTTGACATCTCATAAACATTCGACAAAGTGTGACACAGAGGCTTACTTTTTAAACTAAAAAACTCCCTATCTCACTACTACTTCCTCATCCTTAAATCATATCTAGCTAACAGACACTTCTCTGTTAGACATTCAGATCAACAATTGAACTTCTATCCTATTGTCTGGAGTGCCCCAGGGTAGCGTATTAGGACAACTGCTTTTCCTCATTGACACCGCAGATATACCTAAAACTGCCGACACACAAATAGCTTCCTTTGCTGATAACGTGGCATTGCTACCGATGAGAATCCCATAAACACCTCCGCGAACCTACAAAGCCACCTTAACGTACTTCAAGAATGGTACACTAGGTGGCGAACAAAAATTAACTCAGCTAAATCAGTGCAAGTTACGTTTACCATGTAACGATAAACAATGAGCGAATTCCTGTAGAGACAGAGACAAAATACCTCGGGCTTCATCTTAACCAAAGGCTCACATGGAAGAAACACATTCAGGACAAAAGAAAACAACTTGACACAAAATTCTGACAAATGCAATGGCTCATTGGCAGAAAATCAAAACTCTCACTAAATAAAATATAAATGAAAAGCCAATAACATTAACGGGAAGGAGATCTACCAAACTCGGCATGAGACAATCGTCTATCCAACGCATTTTAGTCAGTAAAGCTGTATCACAGAGGGTAAGGAGTAGCCTGCACATAGTACCTTTTTCTAGATAACAAATGAGGCTCTGATAACCCAAGCATCGGGTGATACTAGTTGTCCCAAGATAACGAAGCCCTTGTCGTTGATCTAGTGACCCACTCGACGTAAGACGATTTAAAGACAAAAACAGGATGTTGAAATATTAAAACACTGACAGAAAAAGAAGTTGCATTAATAGAGGAAATGGACAAATACAAAAGCGACAAAGGGAGCAAAACACTACACACAGAATACATACTAAGGTACATTGGAATGCCATTTGGAAATAGAGGTGAAAAGGAGTGGCTATAGTGACCAATAGAAAGACAAAGACAAAAGTTTTATTCTAGGAACCTATAAACTCGAGAATTATAACAATTAGCTTAGAACTAGAAGAGAAGATAGGAATAATAGAAATATATGCACTAACAGAAGCCTTAGACATAAAAGATAAAGACCTGTTCTAAGAAGAGCTACAAATAATTAATAAATTACCGGTCTAAAAACAAACACAACATGATTATCGGAGATTGAACTGCCCTTACATAAAACAACAAATTGCAGGAATATTGAACAATAAGAGACGATGGAGGGGAGGAAATAGTAAATAATAATAGACAACGAATGATAACTTTCTGCATCAACAACCAAATACTAACATGAAACTTATAGTTTAAACATAAAAGGACACATAAGATTACACATAAAGCTGAAGAAGAAGAACAAAAGAGCACCGTAGATATATAAAAGGTTAGAAATATGAGATACGCAGTAGAAGATGTTAAAGTAATTAGAGATACAGAGCTAAATACCGACCATAGATTAGTAGTAACAGAAACTAAGATACAATCTTCTTTTAAAGAAACACTAAAGACATATGAGAAAATAAAGTTAGAATCTTTAGAAAATCCGGATAAAAGAGAGGAATATAAAAGAGAATTAGCCATACGACTTAATAGATTAGAAAAATTAAAACCGGCCGAAAATCAACAAAAGATGAAAAAAATTATAGAAGCAATAAGTTCAAACAGCAGGAAGAGTATGTGAGATTAAAAGAATTAAAAAAAGCAATAAAGCAACCCAAAAGGGAAGAATTTGTAAACAGACTAGAAGAAAATTACTTAGAGAAACAAAAATTGTTTTGAAACGTATTTAAAAAGCTAAAGCGACATTCTAGTACACAAATAAGAGTATTAAGAACCAATACGGGCAACTGCAAACAGAAAGAGATAAAGTAATTTTAAAAAATGGAGGTACTTTGGAGATAAATTTGACAATAAAGAAGATGGAGATGCACAGATAGAAGAACCGAACAACCAAGGAAATGGAGAAGAAGGAGTAGAAGAACATATCGGCAAAGTAGAAATTAAAAGCGCTTTAAGGGGAACACGAAACGGAAAAGCACCGCGGAGGATAAAATAACACCAGAGCTCCTAAAATATAAAGAATAAACAATTTGAAAAGAGTTGACAAAAATGTTAACAAGCATGAAATACAGAAACAATACCACAGGATTGGGAAAGAAATATTATAATACCAATAAGTAGAAGAAAGGCTCGACGAATTGCGATAACCACAGTCATCTATTTGGCACAGGTTACACTAAAAATATTAGAAAAACGCTTAAAAATACAGGTCGAAAATAAACTAGGAGAAGAATAAGCGGCTATTAGACCAAACAGACAAACACAGGTCCACATACATGCATTGAGAACTATGATAGGCTAAACAATTCAAATAAACGAAAATATATACCTAGTCTTTCTAGATTTTAGAACAGTTTTTGAGAAGGTACTTAGAAAACACATATGGGACGCTCTGAAATGACTTCAAACAGACTCAAAACAACAAAGAGCTATCAAAAGCATACACCACATAGCTAGGGACAGTTAGAGTGAATGTAATAACATCAGAGAGCTTTAAAATAAAGAACGGCGATAGCCTAACTCCACTATTGTTTGTCACTTATACAGATTAAATAATAAAGAAGACAAATAATAGCCATAAGACTGAGGTACTACAACCTAAACCGAGTATACAAGCAGTGACTTGTCAATGCTGATGACAGTGTTCTAGTAGCAGGCAACGTAAATAATGCCAAATGAAACCTAGAGATTTGAAACAACTGCCTACAAGCAAAAGAAATGGAGATAAACACCAATAAGAGCAAAATAAATGATCAAAATTTAGAATATGTGGACAGATATGAATATTTGGGAACAAAGGGATAGAACAAGAAGTGAGAAACAGAATAAGCAAAGCGAATAGAGTATACTACCAGATCAACAACACCCTAATAGAAAAGAAGAATTGAGCACAAAAATCAAAATACACTTGTACAAAACAATTTATACATCGACACTCACGTACGTAGCAGAGTCATGGGCAATACTTGACAAACATAAGTCAATGATAACTGCAGCAAAGATGAAGTATCTTAGAAAAGTACAGGAAAAAACAAGGAGAGACAAGGTGAGGAATAAAAGCATAAGAGACGATCTAAATCTAAGACCACTGGTAAAAGAAGTAGAAGAGAAACGATTAAATTAGTATGATAGTGCATATGAAAATGAAAGAATTCTCAAGAAGATAGTAAAAGTGCGACCCGAAAACAAAAGACCAAGGGGAGACTAAGGATTCAGTGAAAAGGAAATATAAGAAAAATAGCAGAAAGAAGAGGGAAAACCACCACAGAAGCAAAAATTTTGGCAAGAAATAGAAACAGCTTTAAGACATGGACCAAAACCCCAACGCCGTGAAATATAACTAAGTAGTAGAGAAAGAAGAAGAAAGCTGCATCTTCATAAGACACAAAGCCTAAGGCCTACAGATTTCCATCTATGCTATTCAATTTCAAGAACTAATCAAAAAACAAAACGAATTTATTCACCGGGGCGTGTTTTCATCTTAATAGTTATGTTAATAAAGAGAACTGTAGCTTTTGTGTCAAAAAAATTTAAGGGTTATTTACCAACATGAACTAGTGTTTTTTCATAGGTTATTTTTGGACTTTACTTTGAAAATGACTCCAGTAATAAAATAACAGTAAAAGTGGAACGGTATCGTCAGCTGCTACTCAGGACAGATTTGATATCTGGTGTTAGTAAGTTGGAGTCACTTGTTATACTGCTGAAGCCGCAATGCATTTGTTAAGGAGTAGGTATGTTTAGTAACGAAACTGAAATTAGTTGACTTCCTCAGTAGTTTGATTTGACGGTGCCAGACTTTTTCTATGTAGTTATCTTAAAGAAAAATCTATATAAATGCCTCACACTTGGATAATTGAGAGACAACATTTGTATAGAAATAGGCCCGAAACTTTAACAGCTGCAATGAAGAATGCGTTAGAAAAAAGTCGTCTTTGTGAAGTATAAAATGAAGGCAATTTAAAGAATCTAATCTTTCATTTCCGAACTGTATATTTTCTTATACTTAAAAATGTATAAACTTATTGTACACAGGTATATTACTCAAATGTAATTTATCATTCAGCAATTTCCCATAGCTTGTTAATAATGGCTCTTTGTACCATGTTATTATTTATTCCACAATTTAGCATTGAACTTTAAGCGATTTATAGAAAACCGGATACTGGTAATTAGCACACCTAACTGGCGAGCTGTGCTACAGCATTGCATTGTTCAGCAGCCCAGCACGAGTTGAATGTTAAATTATCATATATGAAGAAGCAATTTCCGTAATACAATAATTAATTTCAAGCATAGCTCGAGATTTGATTTCTTGAGCATTCACAGTAATTACCGTAATAATAGCTTGCGGTGCTTCAGCATTCACGCAATATTGCAGCACAGCCGGGTTCTAATTAATCCGTTCTTATGCAATGCCAGGTAATGACATAATGACAAAAAAGTGGGCAAAGCGTACTTTCCTGCTTAAGTAGGGCACCAGCTAGAGATTTTTACTTTCAACGTCTAGGCTTGGTATGTCTTAGCATTTGCAATGCTAATTATGCGCAACAAAACCGTGGCTGCATTCTGTTCCAGTAATTGACACCTTGAGTTAGATTGTATTAGAAAAAGACATATAAGCGAATCCCTTCATTTAAAATAAAAAATATTAATTGAACAAAAAGTATTACTTTGTTAATTTATGCAAATAGTTAAATGTATAATTTATTACCTGCTATCATTCTCAGCTCTGGAATCGTTAGTATAACTAAAAACTAATGGAAAGGCAGTATAATATTTGGCACCAAATTTAATCCATGTAATTCCAAATGTTCATTAATTTATTACTACATCACAAGGTTAATTTTTCAACTGTTAGTTTTATGTACTAACATCAGCCAAGTTTAAAAAATTGCAGATGCTGCACATTAGATTTCTACGTTTTCCTTCATTTCGGCGTGGGCTTGGACCGCTGCGATCCAAATCCTGCGGAACAGCTCTGGCCTATCCAGTGATCAGATAATAATAAAAGTAATAAATTAAGGGATATTAGCAGCCTGTCCAGGAACATTACCGCCGACTGTGATTTGCGGTTTTTGCGGCAAATACGTTTAAAAGCTGCTGCCAGCAAGCCCAGCTCTTTATGACACGGCCTTATAAGGAGAGATCCGCGATAGCCCCTGCCAAGTCCGGTGCATATTACCGGAGGATTAATATTCGAGTGATCGGGCCTCCGGTTTAAGCAAATGGCCGTCATTTGTGTCAATTTATTTCCATCCACCTTGACTGCATAATGCGAATTCGTTACCGATCCGACCTTAACAATAGTGAAAGTCGTGTATCAAGAACGGAACCTTAACCGGTTCGACCGCGGTCTTCAACTGTAACAATCGGCATTGTATTTTGCTTATGGCCTTCATTTTCCTTCACGTCTACTTCCTCCTTTTATTGAGGTAGAGCTACAATCGGCGCGCCAGAAAACAATCGGCCGACGTATTGCCTTGTGCAAGAAAAACAAATGCGTTAATGCCGATGAGAAAGAACTAAATTTATTTTGCTACCTTTATTTATGAGACTTAATAGTATCGAATTGTTATTTAATTGTTCATTATAAATGTCAATAGCTACAAAATGATTTAAATTACAGTTCGGATTATTAATAGATCTCGTTCGGTAATTTATTCTAGGCGAGCCTTCTTTGCTTTAAATCCCACCTAATCGAAATAACTACATAACACACCTGTACTTACCAAATCCAACGAAGGCGGTTTAAGAAATATAATTTTAATATACTTCTCACGTGTACATTTCACCTCCGGGAAGTGTATAAAAGTATTTAAATGTCAAGGAAATATGTACTCCTATTGATCTTCGCAATAGAAATAAGATCTTGCAGATGTTCATTGAAACATAATTATTTTTGAAGTTAAGTATTCATAAGTTAGTTAAACATTCTATTGTTATTTCAAAAACTTAAAAATTATTATTTTACAACCGTATATATAATTATGTAATATGTACTACTTATGTATTTTAAAAATTTAGGTTTATGTATTTATTTTAATTTAATTTACAAAAATTAATGTTAATGTTATATATAAGTTTTATAATATTAAATAATTACTATTTTGAGTTAACCTTACTATTAAATTATACCTCACATACGGCATTTTTTAAACAAACTTATCCTTTATTAAAACTTTGATTTCTACAGTAGGTATAAAACAAAAACACAATATAACAACTCTTCTTGGAGCTAATTAATAAGAAATATAAAACTTGGGCTATAAATAAACACACTAACTTATTTTCTATAAAAAAAATATACATATTAAATCCCATTTAAAAAAAGGACAACAGTTGCTTTTTTGGTAAGAATAATAAAGCAAGATTAGGTGGATAAAACAACATAAACTTTAGATAAAAAATGATTGGAAAAATGTACTATAAAGTAACGAAACCAAAATCGAAGTCCAATTCAAAAAGACGTATTTTTATCTGAAGATCAGCTGGAGAATGGACGTCGATTTAATGCACAAGTGTTGCGATTGAATATGGTAGTGAGTTAGTAATTATATAAGGTGCTTTGAAAGCGAACATCGTTAGAATAAACAAAATTGAACAAGAAAGGCTACAAAAAGCTACCGGTGGCGAATAATAAAGAGCCTCTAGATATAGACGTTAGCTGCGAAATAAGCATAAGTAACTGACGAATAAGTAGTTCCTGACCAAGAGGACTAAGTAATCACAGGTATAAGCGATCCCCCTATGTATTGCCATCAGTCTCTTTGAAACTGGAAGAGCAAACATAGGTCAGGGGCATCCTCTTGTTCTAGAGAGATATGAACCACCATTAAATGGTCAACGGCATAAATATATAGAAGGCAACAAAAAATCACTGCATTAAAGATTCTATATTGATATCCTTAGTACAAAATTATCATAGATAATCTCAAAGTTCAATATTCCGGAGTTAATAGTCCCCTAATCGAATCTCTGGAGGCGGCAATTTTGAATAAAGCTATAAAGAACGCTATACAAATTGGTACATGAAATGTAAATAGACCATGTAAAAACCTGGAAAATTGCATAATGTAACACAACAAATGCAGAAAATGAACATAAACATCCTAGGTATCAGAAATACTTAATAATAAGTAACATACAAGAAACATGTTAGTATATACTTTTCCGTCAACGACGACTCTCATCATAGATATGGAGTCGCAGTAATTGTAGATAGGATTATAGCAAAATATGTGATTAACATTATCCCTATCGGCTATCAGCTATTTATGGTATCATACTAGATATATAAACCAAGAAATAAAAACTCAATTTAATAGAAACATATGCCCCTACAAAAGGCAAAACGGATGAAAAGATAGAGACCTTTTATGAACAGATAAACACCATATTAAAATTAGTAAAGACACGGCATATAACTGTAATTTTGGGTGATTTTAACGCTAAATTGGGGAAGGAGAATACGATAAATATGTGAGTAAATAGGAACTTGGCGTAAGAAATGATAGAGAAGATCATTTAGTGTAATTCACTCAAGATCACAATCTAAGTATAATGAACAGTTTTCTTAAGTTACCGAAACACCGGTTTTAAACTTGGAAATCAAACCAATATGGAAGAATTATAAAAAATTAAATTGACTATTTTTTGATTAATCAGAGATACCAAAATATAATATAAAGTGTGAAAATCTAATCAGGGGCTTATGTTTCGTCTAATCATAATCCTCTTATATCTGAAATGACCACCAGATTGAAAAGACCAGCAAAATAGATAATAAAGAACAAAATAGATGTTTCTCTATTAAAAGACCAAGAAATAAAAATTTAATACAAAGCAAAATAAGCAAATGAAAACAATTCTAATCTACAATAATGGAAACAAGCGGGACAACACTTACTAAACCAAGTCAAAAAACAAAACAAAGCTGGATGGCTTATGAAATCGAGTTATCAAAAACAACAACAACCATAACGAATATGAAAATATCCAAAAGCAAATTTGAACAGAAATTGAAACAGAGAAGTAAGAATGGTACAAAGAAACAGAAGAATTACAACTCAAACATGGCAATTTTAATGCACATAAAAAAGCAAAAGAATTGACGGGGACACAAAAACCCAAACAACCTAATGTATTAATGAAGAAAGATGGAGAAATACGTATTAATATTGAAAAGAAACTGAAAGAATAGAAAGCGTATATCGATAAATTATTGAGTGATAACAGAAACAGAAACAAATTAAGAAATCACTCTCAGTTTTAAAATAATGGAATTGAAATGACTAAGAAAGAAGTTATCCATGTTGTTAAAGAACTGAAATACGAGAAAAGCAATGGATCCAAATAAATTTCCTGTTAAATTACTGATACTGATTGATGAAACAAATATTCATATACTAGTAGACCTATTCAATAGTATATATACAACAGGAATAATACCAAATGATTGTTTAATATCAACGTTCTAAACCCTCCTTAAAAAGCCAAATGCAAGAGTACATAGAAACTATCCCACAATAAGTCTCATGAGCCACACTTTAAAGATATTTTTAAAAATCATACACTATAGAAGTTACAAAACATAATTTGGCTTTAAAGACGGATTAAATACGGGAGAAATATGTATAGCTATGATAATGCCACCACCACTGCGGAATGGAGACGACAATTGAAGAAGTGATAGAAACGTTTTCCATCAGGACAATGATTCTAAACAAACATTAAAGCTATCCATAGACTTCTTAAAACAAAAGTAGACAGAGGGAAAGCATAAAATTATGGTTTGATCTTTACTTTCCCTAGATATAAGGTGGGTTCAAGTTCTAAGGTTTTCAAATTTTTCTCTGAAAAAGTACTTACTCAAGAAAGTAGAAATTTCTGTTACTTCTCAACATAATCTTTGTCTAAACGAATACATTTTTCATAATCGTCGTCGTCATGATTCCGTGGCTGCTGAGAACACTTCTTTATGGGTGTGTTTTGCTCACTCGAAAATTGTTGATGGAACAGCGGCTCGATGGAAAATGAGCGGCCACGGAATGTCCTTCATAGTCTGGAATATATAGTGGTATCACGTGTAACATGTTTTTAGACATTGGCACCCGCGCAGCCTTGTGATCGTCAGTCAGCATTTCTAGGACCCACCGTAAAGAAATTTTATGCATTTTTAGGTCTTCATACAAAATTGACTCCACAAATCTGACGGAAATACAAAGTGTAAAGGTGCAATCATGGATTAGGTCCAGCTGGTTCGTGACTGAAAAGGCTGCTTAGGTTCATTGTCGCACAACTCTCGACTTTCTTTAAATTCTCGCACGCACAAACGTAAATTTTGAACATCCATAACGTCTTCACCGCATGTGTCACACAATTTGAAATTCGAAGGGAGAGTTTTACCACGTAAGAAAAGAAAATGTATGATTATACGTTGTTCTTAAACACGAAATGTCGCTATTTTAAGTACGCAAAACAACATTCGCTCTAATAGCAGCAACGTGTATGCAATGTAGAGTGCTGCCATTTATATTACAAATCCCATCGATTTCCTACGAAATAAGCTTAATTAAAAATGGTTTCAAGATCTATACAAAATTACAACAAGCTTTTTGGGAACGATTTCTAAAGAATATAAAATGATTATGTAAATAGTGTTGAAAAAATTGCTTAAAAGAATGACTTAACTATGTAAAGTGTTTTATTGTTTAAGGATTAAAGTATTTTTTAAGTTTACTCTTTTATAATGTTTATTTAAACATACTTATAAGTAATAGAAGACAATATCGCATTTTTTAATTAATTCCTGAAATACGAGACATTGATATACGAAAATTAAAACAGTTAAGAACGGTATATTTATTTGTGTGTTAATGTGTACGCGCGCGTGCGTGTGCATGTACGTGATGTGCACATATGCTCAGAAATAATCGTTGGACAATACTTAGGCGCAGACAGAAATGTATTTGTCAGTAAGCATTAAAAAATCTTTTAAGAAAAGAATAACCCTCAACAGAATAAATTGTAAATTTATACTAAAGCATTAAATTGCTGATTTTGCTTTTAAGCAATGCTATGTCACACTTTAGTTAAATAATCATTAAGTTAATTTAGTTATTATTTTTATTTATGTCAATCTTTTCTGGACATACTGTACTGTCAAAAAGAATATCAGTCTTATGTTTTTTCTTAGATAACGCGAAAACAGTAGAATTTGCTATCAAATCACAATTCGGTCTCGATATTGACTATATCTTGCCATTTCTAATATCTTATATAATTTGATAATAATAATAACTGGAAAAATCTAAATTTTATAAAAGATCTTTAACGTATTTCAAATTTATTTATAAGCTATGATAGAAAAATAAAAAATTCTATTTTACTGTTACTACCAAACATTAATTTGTTTTCATCGCTTCAAAGAACATTGGTAAGGTACCAAATGTAAGTGAACTTTATATTACTTGACTTTTTTAGTTTTATGCTGACCTTTTTCTTGTTATTTAGCTTAAAAATGCAGTGGTATGATTTGTACAGATAAACTGCTGGTTGACTTATTCAATATTATGTCTCACAATCTCCAGCAATATGACACGCAGAGTCCTGTGAAAATGTAAAGAGTATTAATAATAAGCATGCGAGTTGGACAGTGCTAACAATTGTTTCTACTATTTTTAACAGAGTTTCACTGTTCTCTGAAGTTCTGAAAACATTGAAAACATTTGATTAGCAGAAACTTGCAGACGTCAAATTACCTGGTAAACTTCCTTTATTGTTTACGACTTATTTCAACCTCAATTTCTACAAACTTACTTTATATATATATATATATATATATATATATATATATATATATATATATATATATATATATATATATATATAATAATGTAATAAGTATTGAACTAAAGTTAATATTTGTTAAAAAGCATAAACAATCATACAAATTATAAGGATCGTTAAGAAAACATTTTGTTTAAGTTAGCATATAAACTTAAAAATTGTAATTTCCCCTATAAAATATTATATTGTACTTTCCTCACGATGATGAACCCAACACCTTTACTATTATGAATAAGGCAAGAATGGACTGAACAAATTTGTGCTCATTTGTGATTCAACAAAAACTGTTAAAATGTACTCAAATGATGGAGTCTTCAAAGTCTTTCAAAAAAGTTCTCAAAGGGCATTCAAATTAATTCAACCCCGGATTTGTCTGTAATCGGACAACTTAAGCATTTTATGAGAAAATTTTAATATTGTATTCGAAAGATACAACATACTGAACAGCGATTAGTTGACAGTTCATCAATTTCAAGCAGAATTTTTTGTCAATATTATCAAATATTCCCTTTTTAGTTACGACATATTTTAGAAAAACCTCCCTTACTTTAAGGTTTTCAAGAACATCAAATATTGTTAAAATAACATCAAAACGATGCATATAATGCATTTTTATTTATTAGGTGCTGGCTGTATTTCTGTTTAGAACAATTATTTGCAATTAACACTAATAATATCCGGCATATGCACTATTGGAGTACAATTTATACTCTATATCTCATATCTCTTCAGTCATGCAGCAAGAAGATATGGCATGTATTTATTACTCACTAATATCAAACACTGTACCAAATTTTATTGCGATCGGTGTACAGTAACTCAAATTTTTTTCTTATTCGAATAAAACCTGTGCCCAAGAACTGATAAATTTTTGGTCGGTACGGTATTATTGTTCAGGATACATTATCTCTTATAACACTTATAACACTATATTTTAACCTAAAAATAAAATTATCCGAGAATTTTTCTCTTATAATTTTTATCTAAAATATTTTCACAGTATGTGATGCAAAAAATGTAAGCATATAATCATTGTTTGGTACATTTTAATATATATTATACACAATTTACAAGTATCGACTCTACACCCGCCTCGACTCAAGACCTGTAAAATAAAAGGTTAAGACTTTTATATGTTCACCCCCATTACTCGATCATGACGCACGATCTTTGATACTGGGCAATATGGCAAGATGACTGCATTATTAAGTGGCGAAGCGAAGCGGAGTCACTTACTAACTTCATGTTGTCCGTCCGTCCGTCCGAGCAAAACTCGAGAACGGCTGGGAATTTCTAAATTCTGTTTTCACCAATCGACAGGTGACCAAAAAGGCTTGTTTGCTAGTGATTTTTAAACTGATTGGTCAAAGATCAGCGTTAGTTTGGGAGACTACTTCGCCACTTCTCTATGCGTTGCAAGTTTTTCAGGTTTATTAGTCATTGTTTGAAATAAACCCAAGTACGCAATTCTTTTTAGTGACTGAATAGGCCACCTGCCAGGCATCTGAGTCTAGGATTGAACCCGGGTACGTCCATACCACAGCCAAGAACTTCAACCGCACGACCACACCGGCATGCAAATTTTTTGTTAATTATTTTTGTTATAGTTTCCAAGATAGATAAAAATACAATTAGGGTTAGGAAGCATCAAATCGAATATTTCAAAGCATAATTCGGAGGTCCCCGGTCCCCGGCCGTGTGCAATTGGTTTCCAGAGTAACGAGTTCGGGGCCACACTAAAATACACGAACGATCGTTGCTATATATTTCGAAATGTAAACATAACGTCAACGCTCATTACGGCGATGCACCTGACTGAGACGGAATTCGTGACTGGTACAATCGTTGGAGAGCAGCAATAATAAACCTTCAAAGCTTGCAACGTATAGCGAAGTGGCGAAGCAGTCTCCCAAACTAACGCTGACCTTTGACCAATCGGTTTCAAAATCACTAGCAAACAAGTCTTTTTGGTTACCTGTCGATTGGTGAAAACAGAATTTGGAAATTCCCAGCCGTTCTCGAGTTTTTGCTGGGACGGACGGGCGGGCAGACAGACTGGCAGCATGAAGTTAGTAAGTGACTCCGCTTCGCTTCGCCACTTAATAACTATTGCTACAGAAAGTTCGTAACACTTGCATTCTTTATAGTAGCCAAGAGTAGCTGGCTGGACTTTCTAGTTATGTATTACGTCTATTAATAAAACTAAAAGTTCTAGCTTTTATTTAAGATTTAAGTCATCTTTTTCATATTTCCGAAAAGGAATAGCCTCTAGAAGATCATCGTTGTCTAGATCGAGAGTGGTCATATATTCAGAATAATTTTTGGAAGATATGTTTTAGTCAAAAATTATGGTATTAAACGACTTGTGTGTGTTTCATATACGTTTGCATGTTTACCCACAGTTACCTAAAAAATATACAACATTTGAATAAAGTAGTTAAATCCAAAAGCGCTTTAAAAAGTTTTTATATTTTTGTAGAACGCAATATCACTGATGTAATTAAATCTACACAAATAAATGAATAATGCGAAATAAAGTAAAGGAAGTATTTAAAATTTAAACTCTGGGTAACCTTTAAAATCGGGTCTTACTATATATTGAACAATACGGTCGACTACAATTTCTTTTAAAACTTGATAATATATATAAAGGTAACCACAAAGAAATACAACAAATTAGCAACCTGTAACTAGGTTTCGGAAGTTTTTCTAGAAAAGTATCAATAAACTTTCAAGAAACAAATCAAATACAAATGTTCCTTCAAAATGGGTTTATAATGGTTTGGTTGGTTTTGAAAACATCTATATTTTGAAACTTGTTTTAGGTAACATAAAGATAACCTCATGTATCTTTTATAAACTCGTACAGGAGTTTTACAACCCTTAATGGGCTTAATAGAGATTAAATTTAACAATAGATTAATAAAAAAAGGTTCTTTAGTTTCTGTTAGCGTAGAGCTAAAATGGCCTTTAAATATTAGTAATATAAAGACTTATTGTGATGCGACTTTTTAAAACCAATAGATAGAGAGTACTGTTGAATTTTTAGCATTCTTCGGGCCTCACTATAACAAGCTTCTACTTATAAGGATATCTAATAATAAGCTAATGTTTACTGCACAAAAGGTAGCAACACTCGATAAAAAAAATTTAATATGTTTTTCAGTCTCAAATAAAATAGTTCGTCAACTGTGTTTAAAAATAAGTAGTTGTTTATTTGAATGTTTATAAATTTCAATTGCATAAAAAAGGTTAACCAAAATAAAAAAAACGCGCAAAAGCAAAAATAGACTAATTCTTATAATACTTTTAGAAAAATAACAAACAAAAAGTCTTTTAAGTATATCATAAAATAAATACAGCAATATAATCATATAAATTACTTTAGAAATTCCATAGCATATATAGCTTTGTCATCAGTTCACGCACTAAATTTATGCTTATACAGCACTGCAGCAATTCAAGTCTATATCTAGGTAATTGTTTCTTGACTTCTGAAAATAAAGGAAATTGGATACAGTAAAGTCTAGATTAGAAGACAGATGATATAGCAGCTTTTTTACTCTATGCTCCCTATAGAATACGTAAAGTTTTCTTGATTTTATGACAACTTCATAATTGTTTCTACATCAGCTTTATTTTTCAGAATAAGACCAAAGCATGATATTCACCTCGGTATTTACTTGAAAGCGGTTATCGTGTACAGTTGTATGTTTGAAACTAACAAAAAAATGTTACTTTAGAAAAGACAGAACTTCAAAATGCCTCTGTACATTTGTTTCGTTTGCTGCAATTTTAAAATACAGTTGTCTAAAGTACTTTCTGGAAGAAATAGACTACTAAGTATTCAAAATACCATAACCTTCAGTTGCACCATCGCCTATATTAGAAGAAAAAGAAATTGGTAGGCTTGGATTCATCATCATCATCATCAGCCTGCAACCGTCCATCGTTGGACGTAGGCCTCTCTCATTTGTTTCCATGCATTTCTGTCTTGAGCCTTCTGGATCCAATCTCTTCCCGCAAAGTCTCGGATATCGTCGCTCCATCTTTTTGGTGGTCTTCCTACACCTCTTTTCGTTAAACGGGGCCTCCATCTCAAGAGTTTTGAGGTCCAGCGGTTTGGTTCATGCCGTGCTATATGTCCCGCCCATTGCCACTTTGCTTGAGCTACTCTCTGCATTATATCGGGTATTTTCGTTCTACGCCTTATTTCCTCGTTTTCAGTCTATCTCTTAGACTCACTCCCAACATTCTGCGCTCCATCGCTCTTTGGCAAACTCTTAGCTGCTCGGCGCTCTTCTGGGTTACCGTCACCGTCTCTAAACCATAGGTTGCCACGGGCAGTATACATGTTTCATACACCTTTCTTTTCAGGCTATTGGGAATATCGGAATTTTGAGAATATGCTGTAGCCTCCCAAAGGCTGACCAGGTGGCTCTTATTCTTCTTCTAATTTCAGATGTTTGGTTTTCCTTTCCAATCCTAATTGAATGACCCAGATAAATATATTCGTCCACTCTTTCAACCGGTTGATTATCAATAAAAACAACTGCATCGCTGTTTGTCATTATTTTGGTTTTATTTATATTTATCTCCAGCCCTACGGTCTTGGATGCCTCATTTAATTGTATTAGCATAGCTTCAAGTTCGTCAATATTGCTAGAAATCAGTACGATGTCGTCCGCAAATCTCAGGTGGTTTAGCAGACATCCGTCAATGTTAATACCCATCCCTTCCCAATTCATTTGCTTGAACACATCCTCCATCGCCGACGTGAACAATTTTGGAGACATTGTGTCTCCTTGGCGGACTCCTTTTCAACCTTTATTTTGTTAGTTTGAAGGTCTTCATCTACCTTTACGTGAAATGTAGCCTCTTCGTAGATGTGTTTAATTAGCTGCGAGTATCTGGAGTCAACTCTTGCGTTATTTAGTGCTTGGAGGACGGCGTGTATTTCAATTGAGTCAAACGCCTTTCGATAGTCCACGAACGCCAAGTGAATGGGGGTGTTGTATTCCGTTGTCTTTTCAATTAATGTTCTGATGGTTTGAATGTGATCCATGGTACTGAACCCTTTTCTAAAGCCCGCCTGCTCTACTGGCTGGTAGAAGTCTAATTTTGAGTGAGGCGATTTGTGATGATTTTAGTCAATACTTTATATATGCACGAGAGTAAGCTTATGGGGCGGTAGTTTTCAATATTTGATGGGTCCCCTTTTTTGAAGAGAAGAATTACCTCAGCATTATTCCACGCCTTTGGTATCTTTCCCTCAATCAAACATTTGTTTAGTAGTACCGTGACAATATTTTCTACTATTTCACCTCCCATTTTCAGCATTTCGGCTGTTATCCGGTCTTCTCCTGGCGCTTTTCTATTTTTCAGTTGCTTGAGGGTTTGTTTAACCTCAAGTCTAGTTATCTCGGGTATTTCCTCGGAACCCACGTTAGAAATAGTTTTATTAACCGAGCTCTGTATAGATATGTTAGATGAATATAGCTTTGTGTAGAAGTTTTCTATTGTATGTACTATATCTCTTCTGTTTGCTACTACAGTACCTTCTTGATTCTTTATTTTTATTATTTTCTGTTTACTCTGTGATAGTTTCGATCTTAATACCTTCATATTTCTGTTGTCCTCTATTGCTTCTTCAATTTGCTTATTTCTATGTGCTCTTATGTCCTTCCTAATCATCACTTTGACCTTCTTGTTAATTTCTTGAAAATTTTGAGCTTCTCTATTTGTTCGTCTTCTTTCTTCTATTAAATTCAAGGTTTCTTGTTTTAGTTTGCTACCGCTAGGTTTCTTATTGGCACATATTTTTTTAACTGATTCGTGGATACTATTTTAATTTTTTCATTTAGCGCATCTATGTATAGGTTCTTTAGCTTATCTGTAGGTTCTAGTTTTCGCTGTAGTTGTAATTGGTATTTTTCTTGATTGAGGCTCAATTCTTGTATGGTTGGAAAGTTTTGTTGGTGTTGTAACTTTTCCTTTCCAGTTTCGGTTTTATTTCTAGCACCGACCTGACTAATCTATGGTCACTGCCTGTATTAAATCTATTTAGCACTGCTACGTCCGTACATAGTGTTTTGTCGTTCGACATGATGTAGTCTATTTCGTTTTTGTTTTTGGTCGGGACTTCTCCATGTCCATTTTCTTTGTCTTTGTTTTTGAAGAATGTGTTTAAACAGTATAGCTTTTCGCTACTGAGGAAGTTTGCTAACATTTCTCCTCTGGGATTCCTAATTCCCAAACCATATCTTCCAATGTATTGGTCGTCTTCAGACAGCTTGCCTCCTATTATTGAATTGAAGTCTCCTGTGATAACGGTGTAGTATGTTTTTTCTTGTCTCCTAGCGCGTGTAATATCTTCGTATAGTTGCTCCACTTCTTCATCGTCTGAGTTTGTCGTCGGTGCATATACGTGTATGAGTTGCATATTATATCGTTTGTTAATTTTCAGAGTAAGGTATATGACTCTTTTGACACTGCTTGGAATTTCGTTACTAGGTGTTTTATCTTACGGTTGATGATAAAAGCTACCCGCCATATTTATGGTCTGTGTCTGAGTTGTTCTGGTATAGGACGTGTCCTGATTTCAATATTGAGTTCCTTTCCCCGGGTAGACGTGTTTCGCATAATCCAACGATATCCCACTTTATTTTCGATAGTTCCAGTTCTAGCTCTTCTCTGTATTCTTCTGTTCGCATTGTTCTAATGTTGTATGTTGCTATTATAAATTTTTTGTGTTTGTATGTCTTCTTTGCTGTGGTCTAGCTTTGAGGTTTGTCGCGTTCTTGCCCCCAGAATCCTTGGGGCTGACTGATCGTTGATCAGTGTGGGATTGTGAGAGTGCATCTCTACCCACCTGGGGTATTCCTGTTTGTGAATTCGACGTTTTCATCATGGTTTAAAAGAGAGGGGTTTGGCATTTTCTCGCCGCGCTTGCCGAACGTGTTGGCGAGTTTATTTTCAGCCGCCCACTATGGGAACAGACGCTGTTTGCAGCCGCCCGCTCCGGGTCAGACGCTGCTTACTATGGGAGCCATTAAATCTAAGATTTAGAAGTTGCCTCCCATAGCCTTTCATTTAGTTTAGCCTGTGTGCCGACACAGTTACCGGGATGTGGCCGCTTATGAAGCTTCTAGGAGCCATAAATGAGAGTGAGAATCTAACTGAGGACCAATATCTCAGAGTGACCCGAAGGTCCGGCAACCCTGAGTATAGAGGTACTACCTCTAGTTAGACTCCCATACATCCCAGGCTTGGATTACCAGAAAAAAATTTTAGTTGATTATTTATCATATAGTTATGTAATTATTAATATTTTAAGTTATAATCCCTATTTTATTTTACTTCAAAAACAAAAAAATGCTCTCTTATAATACTATTTTATGGTTTATCTTTATTTGGTAACTAATTTTAAAATTAAATTATCAATATGTTTTTAACAAAAATTAATTACGTAATAACACACTTTGGAAAGAAAAATTAGTCTAGTTTTTAATCTAGTAATGTATCAAAAAATGTGGGTTAAGCGCAATATCGCATAGCTACTATTCATATGTGTCACTTCAAATACGAAGGTTAAGGTGTGTACGTTGTTGTCCACCACGCAAGTAGAATATTATTATTATTATGAATGCTGTACAAATATATTGCTACAGAATTATTATAAATATCAATGTTAGATGTACTAATCGAAAGTAGATACCCTAAATTTTTGCTTTGGTTTATGCTTCCTCTGCCATCTGTTGGTGTTGGTTTAACTTTTTACATGCGACTACTAATTTAAACAACGCCTTTTTCTTGTAGGCGAATTAAAATAATTATTAAATATATATGGAGTGACCACGGGAAATGGACGTGAAAGTGTTTAGTGGCGATAAATTTACTCGTTTTACGGGCTCTATCCCACATATAAATATTTTTCACGAAGCAGTGACAAGTGCAAGCAGTGTAATTACTAGTAGAAAAATAGGGAACAAAAGTGCGTGAATATCTAAGGCAAAAAACTAAAAAACAATATAATAATTTCCTCGAGTATACTAGGTGTTAACAAATTGAGCGGCGTGAAACGATCCATCGCGCGGCTAATCGCGGGTAAGCGGTCGAGGTCAGGCGCCGCGGCTGAACTCCGTGATAAACTGGTGAACGATAAGAACTGTATACACAACAAATAAAAATAAACAAAAGACTAGAAGGTCATTACAGTGTGTGGGACGCGCTACCGTAAAGAAGGGCGTGTCGTACAGAGAGTATCGCGGCCAGTATAAAGTAATCACGGCGGTGTGTAGGATCAGAGAGTGTAGAAAAACGCAAATACATGAATAATAAGAAAGAAGTTAGAAAGCAGGAAAGAGTAAGGGGTGCAAACACAAATTTAGAGTGTAATAACCGGGAAAGTAGTCTGGAAGATCCGGAGGAGTTCGATAAGTGGAAAGCAGATCAGATAGCATTCCAAAAGGATGTTAAAAATACAAAGTTCGCCAAAAAAAGACACAATACAGAAGAGGTATCATAAAGAAGAAAAACTTACAACAGAAATACAAGTTACAGATATGGGTAATAATACAGAAGTTAGATGAATTAAAGACCGAGATAAAAGCAGAATTCAATGAGAAACACAGTGAATTGAAGGCGGAGCTTACGAAAATAAACAAAGAGTTCAATAAGGTCAAAATGGAATGGGAGAAGAAAGCTGAAGAGTGGAAAGCAGAAAAAGAAGATTTTGGAAATAGAATTAAGAAATTAGAAGCAACGATTGAGAAACAGGAGAGAGAAAAAAGAAGGAATAATGTGGTCATAAAAGGTGTGACAGTAGATAATAACTTGATTAAAGAGGAAGTAGAAAATTTAATACAGAACAAGCTAAACATTGAACTCAAAGTCAAGAAAGGATATAATATTGCAGTAGGAGAAAATAAAAAAATAGTGATTGTGGAATTGAACTCGTGGGAGGATAAAAGAGAACTCATGTCAAAAAAGAAGATGCTGAAGGGAACAAGTATTTACATCGAAAACGACCTAACATATGAAGAGAGAAAAATGCAGGCCCAAATAAGTAAAATTATGAGAGAAGAAAGAAAAAGGAAAAGAAGTTAAAATGGGATACGGAAAAATAACTATAGATGGAGAAAGATATAACTGGAGTTCCAACACACAAAAATTGTATAAAAACGTATCGAAAAATACAACAAGCAGGACAACAGAAGATATAGAAAGTTCACAAAAGGGGGATGGGATACAGAAGGGGGAGTACTCGAAGAAAGGGAGAACTCTAAGTCAAAGATCACCGGAAAACAATTCGGATGAACTGCTAAGAGAAAAGATGCTGAAGATAACTAAAACTGCAAGGAATACAAAAAACTAATAGTACTTAATAAAGGACGGATAAAGGAAACAACTCAAGCTATGGATAAGGAAAATGAACATAATGGAAAAGCAAAAATATATAATATAAAAGAGGCAAAGGTACAACAAAAGAAAGGTATAATAAATTTTGGTACATGGAATGTGAGGAGTATGACAGGAAAGGAAGACGAAATAATTGAAGAAATGAAAATGCAAAATGTGGACTATCTAGGAGTAACAGAGACAAAAAGAAAAGGACGAGGAATGAAAGAATTGAGAGAAGGATACTGGCTGTTTTGGTCAGGAGTAGAACAAAAGGAAAGAGGAGCGGAAGGAGTGGTGAGTAGTCAAACCAGACAAAGTGAAAACGATTATTGAGGAAAGATTTATAAACGAAAGATTAATGGCCGTAAAAATAAAGATGGATGGAAGTAATACATGGTCAATACTAGTGGCATATGCGCCAAATGAAAATGCAAGAAAAGAAGAAAAGATACGTTCTACGAAACATTGCAGTCCGAAATTGATAAAGAGGAAAGAAATATAATAATAATGGGCGACATAAATGGGAGAATAGGAAGAGACAATAGGGGAATTGAAAGATATATGGGGAAAACGGCGAGGTAACAAGAAATGACAACGGAAATAGATTAATAGGACTGTGTATAGAAAATGACTTTGTTATAACAAACACAAAGTTTACACACAAAGAGATACATAAGTATACCAGAGAAATAAAATCCAGAAATGAAAGATCGATCATTGATTACTTTATAGTAAATACTGAAAATTTGGAAAAGGTGAAAGATGTCAAAGTAAAAGACATGCAGAAATAGGCAGCGACCATTACCTACTGAAAATGGAAGTTAAGACAAATATAACAAGTAACCAAGCAGAAAAAGACAAAAGATAACAAAAGAAAAATTAAATGCTATAGGTTGAAAGAAATAGACATTAGGCAAAAGTACCAAGAAAGTGTGGACAAAAACTTACGCAAATTTAACTACTACCGGCATAGAACGTAAATGGAAAATATTCAAGGAGACCTTACTGGACGCATCAAAAACTAGCTGTGGTGTAACCAAGTGTACAAATACATCTATTAAAAAAGCAGGTGGTGGACAACAAATATTCAACAAAAAGTAAAGGATAAAAAGAAAATGGAAGAAATTCATGCAAAGTGGATCAGAAGAAGATCATAACATATACAAGGTAGCAAGAATAGAAGTAAATAAACTGGTCAAAGATGCAAAAAAGAGGCATGGGAAGAATTCGGACATAAAATGAATGAAAATTATACAGAAAACCAGAAACTCTTCTATAGTACGTTAAAGTATCTGAGAAAACAAAAAACTACAAGGCTAAAGAATATAAAAGACAAAAACGGAAATGTATTGACGGAAGCAAAAGAAATATTACAAAGATGGAAAGAGTATTTTGAACAGCTGATGGAGATAAAAGAAGAAGAAGAAGGAATAGTGGAAACAGAAGAGGACATAATAATAGAAGAAGAGGAAGAAAATAAGGAGCAACCAGTTACAAAGAGGAAATCGCTGAAGCTATAAAGAAATTAAAAAATGGCAAAGCACCGGGTCAGGACCAAATTACATCAGAAATGCTAAAGCATATGGGAGAGAGAGCAAAAGAAGAGTTCCGTAACCTGCTAAATGAAATCATGAAGAAAAAGGAAATGCCAAAGGACTGGAATATGAGTGTAATTCTACCATTGTACAAGAAAGGTGAGATGAAAGAATGCTCAAACTATAGAGGTATTTCATTGACAAGCACACCTGCGAAAGTATTTACAAGAATACTAGAGAGAAGACTGAGAGAAACGCTAGAACCAACATTAGAAGATCAACAACATGGTTTCAGAAAAGGAAGGAGCACTCAAGACTTAATATTTGTTGTTAGACAATTGGGAGAAAAATTACTAAAAAAGAACCAGGAAGTGCATATCTGTTTCATAGACCTTCAAAAAGCTTTTGACAGAGTGAGACGAAAAGATATATGGAAAAGTTTAAAAGAGCGAGGGTAAGCAGTGATATGATTGAGGTGCTAAAAATGTTATATAGTAACAGTATAAATATAGTTAGGACACACAATGATGAATCAACTGAGTTCGAAACAAAAATCGGTCTAAAACAAGGATGTGTTCTCAGCCCCCTATTGTTTTCTATACTAGTTGATGATGTGGTAAAAATATGTAAACAAAAATGTGTAAAGATGAAAATAGGAAACTGGAAAATGAAACAAGTAACTCTCCAAGAATTACTATTTGCTGATGACATGATACTGTTGGCAGACTCAGAGAAAAACCTACAAAAGAACCTGAACTGTTATCAAGAAGAACTTAAGAAGATAAATATGAAAATAAACATAAACAAAACAAAAACCATGGTAATATCGACACATGAAATAAAACACAGAATAAATCTAGAAGGGGAAGAGCTAGAACAAGTTAGTAGCTACAACTATTTAGGTACAACAATAGAGGACAGAGGTAAAATAGATAAAGAGATAACGGAGAGGTTAGGAAAGGTTGGAAGATCTTATAATATGCTCAAAAACTCATTCTTTGGTAAAAGGGAGATTTCAAAACGAGTAAAAACTGAAATATATAAAAAAGTAATAAGACCGTCATTGATTTATGGCAGCGAATCCTGGACAATATCAAGTAGTAATAGAAGTAGGATTACGGCAATGGAAATGAGATTCCTCAGGAAAATTGAAGGAATTACTAGAATAGACAGAGTCAGAAATGAAAAAATATTAGAACAAAGGAATATAAAATCAATAGGAACTATTATAGAAGAAAGACAACTGAGATGGTTAGGACATATGCTCCGAATGGATGAAAACAGAATATCAAGACAAGTCTACGAAGCTAGAGCCCAGGGGAAAAACAAAGTAGGAAGACCTAGGATTAGATGGGAAGAACAAGTAAGACAAGCAGCGGTTAAACGGGGAATCCAGTGGTGTGACATTCATGGAATAGCCCAAGACAGGAGGATATGGAAAGATAAAATTCATGAAAATGTAAAATGAAATGTATATATATATTTACAATCCGACACCTAACGGTACAAGGATTTTAGTTTAAATAAATAAATAAAATAAATATTAAAATAAATCCTAGTTTTTATTAGAAATAAATTGATAGGTACATCTTCGTTCCTGTTTTCTAGTAACAAATTGTAAATTACTTAGCGGCTGGAGGAAATTGTTCGAATGGTAATCAGCACCTGTTGGACATAACGAGGGCATAGGCGCGCTGCCCTGGGTACAGCTTCGATGCAAAGGCTCAAAAGTGTTCGCGAAAGGTGCTCAATAAATGGCAAGCATTAACGTGTGAGCCAGAGCATGTGAAGTTCAAGCTAGTCGCGGAATTGCACTACTTTCCGACTTTAACAGAGCCGCTTGCTTAGCCCGAGGCACTACTGTTGGCAGACACGCAAGGCGGGCCCTTGGTTTTGTTCTGAGCCACCAATAACCATGCCGGCATAAATCTTTTGTCCATGGTTTTTTAAACGAAGCAAAATTACCGGTATTCCGGCGGAGTTCTTGTAAATTTTCTAAACTTCCAGTCCCTCCTATTGTAAATCCGCTGTCAGCGTTCGCTACACTTACGCTGTTACAAAATTGCGGTTAGCTCTTTAATTGGTTATCCGAGAAGCGAATTGGATAAAATCGTTCTGTAACAGATGCACTATTATATGTTTTTATATTTTGAAATGTAAAATTCGTTTTTTATTGAAACCATTAATTGTATCCGCTATTTCTTAGAACGCACTGTAATAGAGATTATATAAAATAAAACATTTAGAAGACATTGTAGGATATATTAAAAAGTTAATTAGTTTTAAAGCAAAATAAGAACTACATCGATAATTGTAGATAAAAGTAAATAATCTTATAATTTTATTTTATTAGACGCTCGCGCGTTATTGTGCGTGTACGTGTATGCTAAATATTCTCTTTAGATGATACTAATATTCCCAGAATCATCTAGTATAAAAGCATAAAATATAATGCATAGACTAGTAATAAAAACATGTTTTGCCCAGATTTTACTTGCATATAACGCTACTGGTTTTATTACTATTTTGTATAATCAAATGTTCGCAGCTTTTTTGGCGCACTTACAGGCACTGCAGCCTCAAGCGATTATTGTACTCACTAACATGCGCACTTATTCTAGGACATTCATACACACCCATGGGTTGAGCGAGACTTGAACTCGCGCGCTCCGCACAGTGGGCCAGATCGTATAAGTAGGAGGAAAAAGTACGAAATTGAAGGTAAAAAAATGTAAGTATTGGTGAATATTTTATGTATTATACATCTCACTGAGACACAAAGTGACCTCTGGTATTACTTTATTCAACAGTGAAACAAATGACGGAGGCAAATGTGGCGTCGGTGTCGCATGATTGTTTCACGATAGTCAATCGATTGTTGTAAAATAACGTGCATCAAAACGTGTGTAGTGATTATCTGGCTGTTATAAAAGGCTTTTATATTCATAATACTATATATTAAGCAGTTGAAGGTATATATAAAACTACGGATTTATTTAAATTTTGTTGTTCAAATTATTGTTTATATTTGAGGACATCTTGATATTCATAGTATCAGTCCAAGTTACTGAATGTTACTAATTGAATCTATTTTTAAGCAAGAGTAACACTCTTGTACTTGATATAAATTAAATAGTTTTTTGCCTTTAGTTGCTAGTTCGTAAGAAATAATTTTTTCCGTAGGTCGCGAGTGTGCCATAACTCGGCGAGATATGGTTCTTCATCTAAAAGAATTAGGATTCATGCAGTCCACTGTAACAAAAAATTGTCACACTCTTATAAAGTATTTAAAGAACAAATTAAAAAGTACAGGAGGTCAAAATTTTTCAAATTTTGCTATCAAAAAATATGTATATAATTTCACAATAGTTTTAAAGCGTTATTGGATTCAGTGTCACGGAACTTTCAAATTATTAGAAAGTAAATATGCAGAGTGGCTAGATGAACACATTATTTTGGAACTAGACAGTTCTGACACTATTTCCTTAGGAAGACCACCAAAAGATTTGAAAATGTATGTGCAAAATCTCAACGTGATAAGGTTTCATTGTTAGTAGACCAATTTCGTATAAATCAACTTACCTTGGCTACTCAGTCATCTCTGCATCGCCATGGGCAAAGAGCAGCAGGTACAATTGTTAGTCAGATAGTACAATCTCCAACGGAAGTAGTTACAATGAAGAAACGGTTGCAATATTCTGAAAATCAGACGGAACAATTTTCACCAGTTGAAGCTCTGGCACTACTTCTAGATTTAAAATTATTGAAACATTCATATACAACTCTTCGATTAGCGTGCTCTAAAAAAGGTTTTAATATAATTCCTTCGTACAATTTGATATTAAAAGATAAAATAGAGTGCTACTCAAAGAAGAAGTCATACACAATAACAGAGACCTTAGTTTGTGATAAAACAATTAAAAGATTAGTTCGAAGCAATGAACACATTTTTCGATCGCACGCTATAGATGCCGCTTCTTTAAAAATGACATAAAAATGGGGTTTTGATGGCAGTGCGGGCAAAGCCAATATAAACAAAAATTTCTAAACTTTTTATTAAATTGTACCCATGGTACAATATGCCTGCATCCGTTCATAAAGTTTTGTTGCATGGGCAGGAAGTAAACAATCGTGTTCTTTTTTCCATTGGAAATTTATCTCAGAAAGCCGAGGAAGCTCGTAATAAAGATGTGCGATACTTCCGTAAACACAATACCTGAAAAACGTGTCGATTTGCAACAAATGAGGATTTTAAATAGTTTATTACTTGCATCAGACGCTTTTCTAGCTGATTTACGGCGAATTCCCAATTATAAAGAAGAAGAATCTTTGACACAAAAAATTACAGATCTTATACTTCTCCCGGATGAGGCACAATACGAAGAGGAACGAGATTAAGAAAACCGTATTCTGAATCTAAATGGTTAGAAGAACATTTAATTATAATCAGAAAAATACTGTATGAGACAACGATAATTACACAAAGTTATGAATTTTCTGAACATGAAAGCTGTCGTCATATTTCTAAAACTATTAATCGTATTGAATTCATTTTGGTCTCATTCGATTTAGAATGAAAAAATAAATAAAAAATGTTATCGTACTCATCAGGAAAATAATTTTATAATTTTTCCCTCCTAATCAGATAATCTGGACCACTGTGCGCTGGCTAGAAGACATAGGCAACTGCTTGAACCTGCTTGCTACCGCGTCCCCCTCCGCAGCATTAGATAAATCTTTTTTCCTCAGAATTTTTAGCATCAAACCAGAAATTATTCACTATCTTCTGTATCCTTAAAAAAGCAGAGCTATCTCTACCTACAGACTCCATTTTTATGACATTTTTCATAAATTAAGTCCCTCCAACATTCATCTTATTATCTACAATACTTCCTCTAGGATAATATATGACAAAACGTCATGCATATCCGAAAAGAAAACCGACATTCAGAAACTTAAATTTTTCAAGTTATTCCAAAATAAACTTTCTAATACGCAAGCATAACTATCCAATACTACAGTATATAACCCTTCCGACTACCCTGTAAGCGACTTAGCTATTCAGGCTTTGGAAAAAGGTTTTAATTTTACTGTTACGCCAAATTGCATTTTCACTGAACGTATTATATTCCAAATAAAATACTCCATTTCCGCTCTTTCTGAAGGCGTGGCAAATAAAACCAGGCAAGATGTAGCCAAATGCTACGTACAGCCGAATTACCAAAACCAAATATCAAAGCCTCCGAATTATGCGCCTTAAAAGCTCTGAAATAAAAATAATAATATTACAATTTTTCAAGCCAATAATATCGGTAAGATACACAATTTACTTGAATCCTCTGATTATCGCCATGTACCCAATAATCCCACCACCTACTGCGAAAAGAAAACCAAAATCCTCATTACTAATTCCAACCTATCATCTGATACCAAGAAACTCCAGATAACCCTGAGAAAAATCTTCCAGAATTTCCAAATTGTATGGTCTCCTAAAAATTTATAAAGAGAACATTTCTTTGCGTCCCATAGTTAATGCTTTTGGCTTTCCCACCCACAAGCTAACTAAATAATTTGCCAAAACTCTTCAACGTCTTATAGAACAGACATCATCCCATGCCCAAAAAACTTATCATTTCCTAGAAATACTAAAACCTTTCCTATACGTAAAAATGATATTATAGTCAGCTTTGCTTACCAATATTCCAATTTCTGATAACCTACAGTTATTGAAATCAACCTATATTATAAATAACAATTTCCCCACCTTAATAATTACTGCCTATCCAACAATTGCTTTACTTTTAATATAAATAAATTTTACCACCACACTAATAGTGCTTCCATGGGTTCCTCACTTTTACTCGTCATACCAAACTTTTTTATGACCGATTTTAAAACAAAGGCTCTTATCTACTTTTACCTGCTGTATATGACATATTGATGACACTTTTGTTATCTGGCCTCATGGACATAATACCCTTCTAGAATTCCTTTCTTACTTAAACTAAATTTACACTAATATTAAATTTACTATAGAACCCAAACATAATAATTTCCTTACTTCTAGATGATCTCATAACAAGAAATGCTTCTAATGACAACCTTTATTATTCTGTCTACAGAAAATCCACTCACACCAACTGTTATCTAAATGCCCAATTCCATCACTACCTTGCCCAAATTTATGTGGTTACAAAATCCCTCATCACCAGATCCACCAGCTTTTCCGGTATGAAAATTCCCCAAACAGAAATTAAAACCATTACCACCATCCTACTACAAAATAGGCATTCCAATAAATCTTTATACTATATAATCAAAAATATAAATAAAAACATTAACTCCCAATCCTAAACCCTCATAACCGACCAAAGGCATTCTTACTTTACATCAGAGGCATCATCGATAAAGTAAGTCCTATACTAATGATGCAAAACATACATATAGACTTTACTACAAAATGTCTAGGTTTATTCGTTCTGCTCTAATAAATCCCAAGCAGTTTCTGAAATATTTTGTGGAGACTACAAAGCCCCTATATACTATAGGTCAAACAAACCGGTGAATATCTGGCCCTACGGAAAGGCAATCATGGTTCGGCACTTGCCACATGTACATTTTGTTTTCTTTATATTCCTTTATATACACATTTGCTTCTATTTTCCTCATTCCCCTTATAAAATATTTAGTACGATTTTTTAATTCTTCTCTAATTGTTGCTAAAATCATTACCGGATCTTTTAAATTTGCGTTTTCTTATTATCACTTTCAATTCTAAATTGAAAGGGGTTGTAGATAGTACGTCCTCTTGTCCTAGGCACTGCCAGTTGTCTCAAACATCTGAATAAGCCTAAAAGTAGCAAGAAGAATTTTTACGAACTGTTGTAAGTTATTACTCGGAAATTTCATTTGCTCTTCCCCACCTACTCATCGTTCTTTCAAAATGTTCGTCTTTGCTTAAGGAAGACTTCTTAAAGGCCCGTCGGTATATGATAACTTCTTCCAAATTCATAGAAATTGTGCACAATAAACAGCCTTTTTTGAAGGTTAAAGAGTTAATGGCCACAATTAGATAATCACATGATCAACGGTTTGCTCCAAAACTTCATTTAGCTGACTACTACATATAGTAGGTGCGTTGATCTATCTTTTCCCATTATTTTTTAACAGGCAAATACTTTCAGACACCTATTATTGATCACTCTTCATTCTATTACTAATAATACATACTATAATAATGTTGAAAATTACAAATGTTCAAAAAACAAACTTATCATTTATCGTATAATGTATTTACTGCAATTTGTTCTCTTACTGTACTTACACATTTTGTGAAAAATATACTATGGTTCTTGATAATTAAAAAAGACCTGTTCGTGCATTACAACAAAGTTTCTGTTAACTTAAAATATCTTAGTAGTAAAATTACTTAAGATTTTAAACAAAATGTTTAAAGTTGCATCTGCCACTACAAAGCAGTACTCACTGCGGTTTTGCTATTCGACAACAAGAAGAATTAAAATTATCTTACACAAAAGGTACACCCAATGTGGCAAAATAGTAACATTATTCAGCCACTGACTTACAGTCAAAGTGATCTCGAATGCGTCAATACTGCAGCATTGGTAGGTGCACGTAAAGTATAGAAATGCGAATGCTATTTGTATCCCTAAGGCAATTCATTGCTTGTTGAGGTTACATTCAGCGCGCTGGAAATTAATCGGGTCAGTTTGAATTTATATCCGATTCTAATTAAATGGTGTAATGCTTATGCCTGTGTTAAATCTTGAACATTCGGTACGGTTATATCAGTCAGGAAGCGAACGGCATAAATCTTCGGAATGTGGCATAAATTTTAACTGACGGGGCGGATTTAAAAGCGTCGCATTTTGCTTTGCTCGTTTATTTACAAAACAGTTTACCTGTGAAAATCATTGCTAAGAAGTAATATTAAAAATGGCTACCTTATGTCTAATTAACGTACTGAGAAAGTTGCAGCCTGGAATGTTTACTTTTAAAGCATTTGCTACAGTAATGTCAAGGATACCAATAGGAGTGGAAGTTACCTTGATTAGAAAATAATTCAATCTGCATAAAGCTACTATTTCCTGTATACAAGTATACATAAATTATTTAGATTAAATTGCCTATGCATTAAAATATTTTAGTGGTGCTAGTTTCTCAATTTAAATATAACAACGTGTTTAGGAACAAAAAATATGACAAGGCGAACAGCTAATTGAACTATATGCCATACTGTTGTTTTATTTCTTTTTTATAATAATTTAAAATAGAATTATTTTAGTATTTGTTATTTTTTTGTTTGACGATTAACATATCTATTGAATACCTTAGTTCATATAGATATATTTACGGGGAAAAAACTTTTTCTTAAAAAATAATGGAAAACCTAGTGGAGTATTTATTGAAGTTTCACTCGCTTACTTATTTGGTAGAGTAACATGCTACCCTGCTTTTTATAACGTTTTAATAAGGTTGTTTCTATTTCTTCTACTTATTTTGGCCCGTTTAAGGTAACCTTTAAGTCTAAATTGCGTCTAGCATATTCTTGAGAGAGTAATGCTAAGAATAACCGTAAATGATGAGTGATCCGATGATAAATCATAATTGGATTCAGAACGTAGTTGTTTAAAATACCAATTGTTATAAAGAAATGTGACAAGTATGGAATTGAACTTAAATCACTAGGCCAGTTCGTGAGAGTACTCGACAATAAGTAAGATAAATAATAGTTTTTACCTGTTGTGATTATTAGTTTCGATCTCCAGTGAGTATGCTTTGCATTAAAGTCTTCTACGAAAAATCGAGATTTCAGTGTATCATGAATAGGTGGTAGTTTATCTTTTGTGAAGCTATCTTAAAAGACACTAAATTGCAAAGACAACTAATAGAGCAGTTAACGTTCTAATCTTTATTGTCAAAGTTTGAAAAGAATTTTTTTTTCATACTTGGGTCTATTTATGATAAATGATTTGTATTAATAACTGAACTGCCATGAGGTATACCATCTGTATACTTCATATGATAGACTTCATAGTCAGATATTCTAAGTTCTTACTGTGAAATGAGTTTACAATATGTGTATGAATGACATCAATGATATTAAGTTTAAAAATATTAGTAGTTTATCTCTGTGTTGAATTAAACATTACATAAAGCTATTCTCAAAAATCCAACTGTTATGATGTTAGTTTGTTAGTCGCAATAGTAAAAATAGAGAATATTAAATTATTTTGATGAAGCAGTTAGTTAAATAGATTCTTAAATTAATCTAGGAACTCGGTTAAAAAATTTTCTGCTATTGTTACAACTATATAATACCTTATTTATGACTACCAATTAATGCACGCACTTTAGATTTTTGTTTCGTTTTTGTTTTCAGATATTCGTAAATTATGTTTTTATATAGTTCATTTAAAGTTTCTAAATGTTTTGCAACCGCTCGTTGACTAATCCAATACAGTGAAATAAATTAAATTTTAATCTTTCAAAGTTTGCTGTAGTTTTATACCTTTGCATTGCACAAAAATGGCATGTTTACGCCATCTAATTAAACAGCTTGCTTTATTGGTTTTTATTATTTTACACTATTTTGTAAAATGTCAATTTTTGCTGCCTTAAGTTGTTTTACAGCACTTCTGAATGATAAAACTTCTTTGAAAGTTCAAGTTTGTGTAATTACTTCACTTTACTAAATTGTATAACAAAATTCTAATTACTTTAATATTCCTTAAACCTAACTAAAGTTAAAGTTGTTAATCAGCTTTCCAGCTTAATCTAATTAAACAGCAAGCTTCAGTGCCCATTTTGGGCGAGTAACAAGATGTAGTCTCTCTATTTTTTTAAATTCTACATCTTTGTTTCTACTGCAACTTATGCGATGAACTATTTCATTTAAAAAATAAAATTTTTGCATTCTATATTTTTGCAAAATTGCAGTTTCTGAAAAAATTAGCATTTAAAAAAATAAAAGCCATTTTTAGTAGAAAAAAGGACGCAATAGTAATACAAAAATGGGCAAACGGTTGCAACTAATAATTTAGCGTTCTCAACTGGCTACGTCACTAGCAGAATTTAAATTATAAACTTTAACTGCAAATGATACTGAACTTTCAATTTATGAAATTCACTTAATTAGTTATGTATTCTAAAAACTGCTAATTTCAGATTTTTTGTTTAATTTTTGGTTGAATAGTTTATTGCATGCACATATACGTTAAAATGGAATCCAGAAGGGAAAAGAAAAATAGGGCATCCAAAAAATACATGTTGAAATACGATAGAGGTAGAAACAAAAAACTCATTTCCAGGGTTGGCACAAACAGCTATGGATAGGAAGAAGTGGAATAATTACATCAAAACCCTATGACCCATAAAGGTATAATGGGACTTATTATTATTATTATGCACATAAACTGCTAATGTCTTTCTCAAAATCAAAGTTTTATTTGAGTTTCCTTCAATATTAAATTAAGGCATATAAGAATGATTATATTATGAAGTTAGGTAAAGCTTCTAAAAAGATAGTTGTAGTTTTTTTGTTCCTTTTTTGTTAAATAATATTTAGCAATGTTTTAATTTCAATTTTTATAATTGTAAGCTGAAAAAAAGGAGTTCAGTAGTAAGATAATGTTAAATAAAGTATTTAAAAAATCCTATAAATCATTATTCTTGTAAATTAGACTGTTATAGCTGTAAAATGACAAACTTGTTATAATTTTATTCTCACATTATTTTTATTTCTTTACGTTATCTTAATAATAAAGTATATCACAACATCTTTACATGTGGTGTGCTTTTATAAAATAATAAGCTACATACCATATTGTCATGTATATTCTAAACAATAATTTATCTAAACTCAAATTCACAAAAAAATCAAGTTAACAAAAAACTTGTAATCATAATAAACTAAAAAAAATAGATATTGTGTGATAATAAATAAAACATTCGGTATGTAAGCTATTTTATAGAAGCCATTTTATTACAATAAGCCTTGCTTTTGCCTAAGAGACTGTTGATCTAATTTTTCCTTTCTGACGGTGCAATTGTGGTTATGAATCCACATGTCAATAATTTTGCAAATAATAAAGCATTAACACTTTTCGCTTTATTTTTTTGTGGAAGAGATTAATATTTTGACCTCATTTATCAATGTATATTATATACAGAAAATTAGGCTGTTTGAGACGTAGATGTTACGTTTTCTTTTTGTGAGTAGGTGAGACATTCTTCGCACTTGAAAAAATGCTTACGATTATCCCCGCAACATCGTGGTGGTGGAAACTCTAGCATCCATTCATTCAAGGACGTCCCTATGCAGCATACGATGGAAAATGTTAGTAAGCTGGTAAGCGATCATAACACAGTTCTGATTGTATTGTATATACCAAAAGGTGCTGACGACATCGCCTGAGAGACAACATGGGACTTATCCCCATCATTCGCTTCGGCCGTACGTCATCCTACGACCTACATCCAGAACTATATCACGTTGGCTAGGAATCTCGTCCACGCTAGCAACTGTAAAGACCCTCTTCCGCGGAAATAAAGATAGCCGTCGTCGAGATTCGCCACAACGCTTGAGAGAGTAAATTGAAGGTCCTTGATGTGACAAAATTTCTCTGCAAACTAATCATATACCTGCAAAACTATCCTTCCTAAGTTGAAGCCATCCATGGAGAGAACGACCTAGCATACACTGCTACAAAACAAGCCGAGGCCTTTGCTAGCTGTGTAAACTTCGGTGTAGCCTCGACTACATAGATTTCGACATTCACCACATGGATATTGTCGACTAAGTCGTAGGACGTCTGCGAAAGCAGAAACTCCAAAAAAATATTCAACCCGTGTGCTATGCTAAAGTCTTTCAGCAAATCAACGCACTAGACTCACGCAAGACCTCAGGACCATATAATATTTTTAATTGTGTAATTGAAGTTCTTCCACGAAAAGCAAGTGTCTGCCACACCACAATACTCGACACTTTTCTCCATCTCTGCCACTTTTCGAGTCCTTAGAAGGTGGTGGGCATTACAGTACTCCACAATTAGTCTTCTGCCGACGTAAGGACAGCCGTCCAAGACTTGTAACTGATCTTGGAGGGTTGTTCGATTTCCACTTTGGCCATTCCACCGTCTACCAGCTTCTTCGGGTGGCAGAGAAAATTTCGCAAGGCCGTCATAAGAAGAAATTCACCGGCGCCTTTAACAACGTCCAAGGCCATGGGAATCCATCCATTCGCGGCCTGTGCAAGTACGATATTGTTATAGTCCCGAAGTGCCTAATGATTCTGTTTTTCCCGTAAGTCAGTACAAAAATGGCCTAATATAGCCCAATCATCACTTGTGTTAGGTCAAAGTGGAGAATAAAGATTAGAGATTAAACCCAGCGACTTTCAATTACGCTACTGAAGTCAAAGTCAATGTTTATGGTGTTACCTTTTTTTGTTATTATTATAAATTATGATAATAATCTGTTCGTTAAATATACTTCTGTATTTAAAATAGTTGTAGTGTCTTCTTTAATAGTTTTTCTCCAGACCTGCTGTTCCTAGCCTGTTTTCAACAATTATCGTAGCACCTCTAATACCGAGTTTATTCAGTAACAATATCTTCACCAGCCTCATGAATGTAGGCCTCATTCAGTTTCTTCCGTGTTTCTCTGTTGGTTGCTTTTAAAACCATTCTTTACCTGCTGTCTTCTGTATTATCCAGACATTTTTTTGTGGTCTTCCTTCACTTATTTTGGATGTTATCGAGCGCCAGTGTATAATCTTGTGTGATCATTTTGCTAAATCTTGTCGCCCGACGTGTCCAATCCAGTTCCATTTCAATTACGATACGCGTTGCATAATATTCGAAACTCGTTTTTCTTCTTACCCCGTTTCTTAAGGTGATACCAGGCATAGCCCGTTTCATTAATCTCCGTATACTTCTTAACTTATTTGCGCTTTTAACCGTGATGGCTATTGTTTCTAAGCCATATGTGGTAGAGTAGAATGCATGTTTCATACACCTTTCGTTTTAGATTAATTAGAATATCTGGGTTTTTAACAATCTCTCAATTTTTCAAAATTCTTCTGTTTATACCTCTTATATATATATATATATATATATATATATATATATATATATATATATATATATATATATATTCGGTACATTTTTGATGGTATTGTTATCTATATCTATGTGAACTTGGTTTAGACTTATCATTTTAGTTTTTTTGGGGTTAATCTTTAACCCGACTGTTTTTATGCTTCATTTAGGTGCTAATCACCTGCAAAGCGTAAGTAACTTAAGTAGGTGTTATTAATGTTTATGCTCTTTGTTGTCCATTAAAGCTTTTTAAATGCATCTTACATTTACTAAGGTAAACAGTTTCGGTAAGATTGTATCTTCTTGCCATACGCTTTTCCGAACGTGAATCTTGTTTGTGACCATATCTTCATTTATATTTATAATGAAGCCGTTTTTGTATATGGAATTTATAAGGTTTAAATAACGCAAATCGATTCTTGCTCCATCCGTTGCTTGTAGGATCATTCATGTTTCGATCGAGTCAAATGCTTTGTTATAGTCGACAAATGCTAAATGAAGGTGGTTGTTATATTTGATGAATTTTTCTGTGTGTTCGAAATGATTATAGATGATCCATTATGCTAAAGCCTTTATGGAAACCTGCATGTTCTACAGGTTGACAGAAATCGAACTTGTTTGTTAAGCAGTTAGTTATTATTTTAGTTAATATTTTATACAAATGAAATAGCACACTTATTGGTCAATAGTTTTCTTTTGTTTGGCTTATCACTTTTTTTGAACAATAAGACTATTTCAGCATTCTGACAGTATTTTTCCCTTTTCAAGCATTTATTTAGTAAAATTTTTACACCCTCTAATATTGTTTCATCTCCCATTTTTAACATTTCGCTGGTAATACGGTCTTCTTCTGTTGTGGAGCATTTCTTATTTTTGTGATGTTTTTTCGATTTTCTTGGCTTCGAATTCTTGAGGTATATAGGTTTCTATAAAATGTTTCAATGTAACGATCTCTGCTTTGTTTGTTATTGAGGTACCTTCAAGATTTTTCATTTTAATGATGTACGTTTTCCCACTTGTCATTTTTGACCTTAGGACTTTTATATTGCGATTGTCTTCTATGGTGTCTTTTATGATTTGCGTATTGTAAAATCTTATAACTTTTCGAATTTTTTTCAGATAATCTTGTTTAGCTCCTTGTATTCATTTGATTTTCGATCTGTTTTTTGTCTGATTTGCATAAGTTTAATTGTATTTTTACTTACTCTGCTTTGTCGCTATTTCTTGCTTTTAGTGAAAATCTTTTTGTGGATATTTCAGTAGCTTTAGTGATTTTTCGATATTTTGTTCAGTTCTGTATTTCTGATGGAGTGTAACGGTTTTAGTCTATTTTGCAGCTCTTTCTGGTTTTCATCTTTATTTTCACTTATATGCTCTAGTATTAGATGCCTCTTACTCTTTGAAGTTATTTTGTTCCTCCCTGTCTTTATGTTAACCATAATTTAAAATTATTAAACTGTAATCGCCACCGATTTAAAATTTGTTTACAACGAATACATCTGTGGTGATTTTTAATTTGTTCGTCAGTACATAATCGATTTAGTTTTTCGGTCTTGTCACTAGGACTTTTCCATGTCCATTTTCTTTGTGTTACTTTAAAAAAAAACGTTCATGCAGTATACATTTTTATATCACAGATAGTTTACCAGAATTTCTCCTCTTGAGTTTCTGGCCCCTAAACCGAAAGGTCCATTGTTATTTATGTTATCGTTTTCTTTCTTTACGACCTTTGCATTTAGGTGTTTTACAATAATTAAAAGTGCTTTTTCAAGCTGTTTTGTTTTTGTAATGTCCTTATAGAATTATTCTATATCTTTATCGCTAGAGGAGCTGTTAGTTCCAGTTAGTTTTAATGGGTACATCTTTGTGATCAAGAATTTTATATTTTTGTTAATGAGAGATGCTACACCTTTGTTTTGGAAATTTGTCTCACTATTGTTTTAATACAAGGTGTCCTGATTGTCTTATGGTACATTTTTCTTCTGGTTGTCTACTTTTGCAAATCTCAAGAATATCCCAATTGATTTGTTGGAGTTTTTATTTCAGTTTTTCTTTAATGATCATTCGTTTTTATCATGCGTATGTTATATGTACAGATACAAATCTTCTTTATGGTGTTTGCCCTTAGATTTGATCTTTGATATTTTATTTACATCTTTCGGCGAATTTATGCCTCCCCTAGAATCTACGAGGCTCATTGACGAATCGGTATGGCGGTATCTACCGAGCTCTACCTACTTGGAGTACTTTTGTTTCTAAATTCGACATAAAGTAGTTGAGCAGATAATAGGAATTTAAAACTCCTAGCTTGCCTTTGCGTGTTGGCGAGTATTTGATAGTCAAATCGCCTGACTGTGGTTTCTGTCGCTGATTTTTATTCTTCCACCACCGATCCTAAAATATTTCTCTATGCCTAGAGGTATCCAACCTAATAAGCCCTTCTTTCACAAATCGTGTAGTAGCCTCAGCAAGACGCTTCACTAATTTAGCTTGCGGGTTAACGCAGTATCCGAAATGTAGCACGTGAAGCCATTAGTAAAAGTTAGGAACTCTGCAGGGACCAGTTACGTTCTGCTCGATGTGACCGTTTACGCTACTCCTGCAAAGTATATCCAGACACTTTAGTGATCATAGTTTTAAAGAACTGTCGAAAAACAGATGGTAAAAAATTTCTGCATAAAAAAGAATTTTTCGATTCTAAATCTACGGATAGATACATTTTCTTATATGTCTTTTATTTGTCTGTTAAAATTTAGTTTAGAATTTCTCAGAAGCAAAATCAAAACTTAAAGCCATTCCTATTCAGTTTTCCATTTATAAACTAGGTATTTATACTGGTTTATACAGAAGTAAGGTAACATGGCTTCATAATGGGTATGGTACTTTAAGTAAAGCGTAGTTTTCAAAAACTTCTTGTTAGTTATGAAAAAAAAAACAGTTTTATTTTAGCAGACTTATCGAACTGGGTAAATGTGCATCCCATGTACAACGATACAAATTTGCCATTATGAACTCAATTCGATTATAAAAAATATGTATTAATGTGTTGTGCTTTTAAGAGTAAACAATTGTACCCGAATATTATTAAGATAGCTGTTGACAAAAGCTGAGAACAGGAAAATTAATCAAACAAATATATTTTTGCAACCGATATATTCGTTGGTTAGATCAGAACAAAACGTTGATTGGAGGAAAAAGTGTAATTGAAACTTCATTATCGTTTCTTTGATCACGAGCACCTTCTTCAACAAATTGTATAATTTTTTTACAGTGACACACCTGCAAAGAATTTTGTAAAATATGCTACACGTAGTTAATCAAAAAATATTCTTATAACTGAATATGTTAGAGACAGTTTATTACTACCTTCCAAAAAAATTAACTAACTTACAAGTTTCAAGTCGATAGGATACAACATTTTGGTTTAAATGCTTTATTTTAAAAGCCTAATGCAATGTTGTTACAAGAATCGTTAACATAATTAAAGCATTTCATTTAATATGACCATTAGCACAACAATTTAGTATATTGGAATCTTTTGCGCGGTAGTACAACTAGTGCTGCAGCTCTAATAAATTGTAAATGTCTGTTTAAAAAAATTTAAATAAAAAAACGGTAATTTAAAGTGGTATTATTAAAAATCAATAAATAAGTATCTTAAAGAATGGCGCTATTTTTAATTTATTATTTATTTGAGTTTGTTGTTGTATTAACAACTGCATTGTGCAAGATGATATATAAATGTAAACATTATTTATATGTCAACTCCTTTTACTTAATTGGAAATGACATTACAATGCGTACGCTTACAAAACAGCATAATTTCCACATTACTAAATTTATATTCAGTTAGAAATGCACCATAAACAATTTCTGGTGATGTAAAATTAGTGTTGAATTATGTAATTTCGGCACCAATAACAAAGCGTTCTACACACCTTGTACGACTGCTATAACATGGTGTTTCTGTTGTGTAATCATCTGTTCCGGTTAGATTACACTGATTTAAACAACTACGATAACAATTCTCAGTGCCACATTTTCAGTAACTGGTTCTACCAACCGTTATCGGACGAAGGTGTAACAGACCAGATTCACACCTGCTCGGCTCAAGAGCGTGCTAATAGCAAATTGCCATTATTATACAATCCGGCCGTGAAGTGCCGGAGAAATTCTTGCGGCAGCTACTATTGCTGCAATAACAAGCACGCCATATTAGGGCGGAAACCGTAGAAAAATCAAGAACTAGCCCGATACGTTCCTCGCCCAGGCGGTAGCGCAGGAAATAAGCTTCAGAGTAAGCGGGCAGCGCCGCTTTAGCCGCTCGCCGAGAAAGTGAAATTTTGTTATTGTTAATCTGAGTTTAATGACTTCAAAACCCCCATTTGCTAAAAATTGTTGCTGCTTTTAAATTCCTGCCCGCTTTCGGAAGCCGCCTTCGGCTCTGGCCTGCCCTAAATTTAATCGGGAAAGTGCGAAAATGGAAAACGTGTGCACTCGCGTGGCTGCGTTTGCTTAAATCATATTTGGTACTTTATGTACTCTCTTCCATGTTTGTTTATTATTATGGTGCGGTGGTGCGCTTCGCATAAAAAACTAAAAAGCAGCTCCCAGTTTGCGCTGTTGTACGAGTTCTAGGTACTTTATTACTCGACATCGCGCCCTGCTACATTTGTTTGACGCAGAAAAAACATAATAATGACTTTATAAATAAAATACACCTACTCTAAATTAGGTGATTGTGAAACACCATTAGTGGACAATTTATTGTTATTTCTCCACATTTGTATGTTCTATAGTATAACATGTACTTTTATTACAAAGAGCAAAAATGCACAAACTGCCTGTTGACACGTAATTACCTGTAACAATTAATTATTTATCCGTTGAATCCAAATTTTAATATAACTTTGTATTGTTCAAGTTCAATATTTATATCACCAACACTTGGTAAATATATTTATACTTTAATTCGCAAAACGTGAGCTTATTATCTCGGTTAATCCAATGTAACTTAACAACTTTAATGTCAATCCTAACGTATCTATCAGATTCGTGATCAGAAACTCGTAATAATTTTATTTTTGTTTTTGCAATTCCTTATTAAACTCTTGATTACATTGGAATGTGTCATAAGAATAATTAATAACAAGGTCAAATGTGTCAATTGGTGTCATTTTAGAATATATAGACTGAGTTTTTATCCATTTTTCTACTTAAATTATTCTTCAAGGATTTTTAGTTTGAATTAAGTTTTTATCTATTTTTAATATTTTAGATACTAAGCGGTGTAACAGTCCATCACTGAGTAACTCCAATAACAGGCTCTCCGTTGGAGTTTATAATAAGTGAGCAAGAGGTAAGAGTTTGACTTAATTTATAAAAATAAAACGAACAAATGTGTAGTTTTAAAATAAAAACAATTAATGCACTAACTATAGCAAAATTTGGCAAGCGTAATATTTCAAGATAATCAGCAATTGAATTAAAAACTAATAAAAATTAGGAATAACGGGCGTAAAAGAATATTGCTAATATAAAGGCTCACCTCAAGAAAGCACGTGATTCAAAGGTTTCACTCCACTTTCCAAAACATTTTGTTGGTACAACGACCAAAATTTTGACAAAACTGTTCACAAAACTAAATATCAGTCACTCCACCATAACACACTCTCCACAAAACCATTACATCTACTAAATGATGGCATATCTAAACCCGTGGTACTAGGTAAGATGCCTATTTGGACAAAATAATGTATACCCTGTTATTTTGTTTCTTGATACTGCAGAAATTTTTTCATTCGTAAACAAATTTTTTTGTGGCCATCAAGCACGTATTCAGTCAACAACATCTTTTTCCCCCCACCTTTTCTTGAAGCATTTGTCAGCAAATTTCCTGCATGTCTTTGGTAAGCAATTAGTTCTGTATCTTGCCTAATAACATGAGACATCGAAGTTATAGAAAATTTCATCTCCCAAGACAATCTTCTGCTTACGAAGAAGATTTCGTTTGAATCGGGCACTTACGGTTTGACTGTCTGAACAATTCTAACTGAACGTGATTTTTAAGATCTTGGGCTATTGTCAGTCTCATTAAATAATTTTATATCCTGATAGCACACACATATGGCTAATCCTGAAAAGATGCAGGGTCTTAAAGGTTACACCTTTTTTCAGTTGAAACTCACATTGGTTAACGGATTTCACTCTTTGGCTCTATAGAGCATAAAGATACAGCGCCTTTATTGTGTCATGCAAAAGAGTTCTTTTTGTTATCATGGTCAAAATTTTTTCCAATTTTATGTTTGACGTTAGTTAAGTCAATCTTTAGAGTTTTGTTTATAATCTAGGTCAACACTGAATATGGAGTCAGCTAAAATCAGTTATTTAACCTAAGAAAGAGTCTTCGTTGTAAGCAAGGTAAAAAATGCCATAATAAAGTCTTTTATAATTAAATTGTCTATGTTACCATGTGGAAGTATAATGGATGACAATTTGTCAAAAACGGACAGAACAGTCAGTGTGACCACTTTCGAGACCGTAGAACAAGCTCGGGAGCTTTATGAACAAGAGCCCACAACTTCGGTATCTAAAGGCGCAGCTTAACTCGGTATAAGTATTGACTCTATGCACACCATCTTGACCAAGAAATTAAATCTATTTCTGTGTAAGATTCAGTTGCAGACACCTCTGATCGAGGTCAATATTGACAAAAATTTACTTTTGCAAAAGTGATCATGGAGATTGCTCGGAGCAAAAGTTGGATATAAAGCAAGTCTATTTCTCAGAAAAGGCATATTTTCAACTAGTTGTCTATATCAACAAACAAAATTACCGTCATTGGGGTACCGAACACTCACATTTGATCGAAGTTTGTGGATTTCACCCAGAAAAATTAGTTGTTACTCATAAAATATGTGAATGCAAAAGCTTGAGAAGTTTATTTTAACTGTGAGAGGCAAAAGACAGGTCAACCACCCATCGGACTCAAGGCATTTTTGACATCCTCTTAGAAGCCTTAGAAATATCATAAGTCTGGACGCCTCCGATAAGATATAAGGTGACATAGAGTGGCCCCTAAACTCTCCAAATTTAAAATCACGTTTATTTCTTTTTATGAGGTTATCTTAAGGATATGGTTTATCGAAACAAACCCAGTATATCGATAAACTCAAGAATTCCACAAAAGCTGCAATTGAGAGTTTTGGAAAAAAGTGTTGAAATGACCATCTCTAGTGAAGGCAGTTATTTTGAAGTCATAATGCAATGAACTTCATTTATTCATCATCATAATAAATATCACATAATGAATGCAATATATAATTCGGCTATGCGTAACTGCAAGATTGATAGCAGATATGTGCTAAGTAAATGCAACATATCATTTAAACAAACAAGAAACAAAGGCAGTAATATTAAACAAAAAAGTCAATCAACAAGATACATTATCTTCTAAATTGTTCGCGTTTGCTACGAATAACATCTTTATACTGTTTGACAGGTTAAATAACGGAATCAACGTAAATAGAAAATATGTCTTAACCATAGTATATTTAGAAGATGTAGTAATGACAAGATCTAGCTTAGAAAAGCTACTAGGAATAAAAACTAAACACCACATCAAACAACTAGTTTAAAGATAAACAACACTAAAATAAAAGTAATGTGCAATAAAGATGTCATCTTGGCAATAAATAGTAAAGAAAACAAAATGCGAATATATACTTACACAGCCTTTTTTAATTTTCGTACGTTTTAAAGCTCCTTGACTTAATATCGCGCTTTGGAAGCGAATTAAGAACGATAGCAATCAATAAAAGAAAAAAGTTAGAAGATATTGAGAAATAGTGCTACAGACCGATGCTGAGGATATTCTTGATCGATATAATAACAAATACGAAAGTATTAGAAAGGGTCAGAGAAAGACTAACTAAATAACAAAGAAGCATTGGACACATCCTAAGTTATAAGAAAACTTCTTGAAATAATTATATAAAGTAGAGTTAAAATAAAAACCCACGATGCAGTATATAACGCAAATTATAAAGCAATTACAATGCACGTATTGCAAAAACAAATTCCACCTCTATCACTATCAATAATTTATTTAAGAGGTTAATGAAGTATGACAAGAAACCAAGAAAACAGGGGTTGAAAAACAAATTCGAAAATTCTTCGCCTACATAAGGAATTATGTTGTCGAAAGCCTATTTAAAAAAATATCATTGCATTACAAAAATAAAGAACATTGAATCAAACATTAAAAAGCGTTATTTATTACTACTTTTTTTATTATTTTTTTCTTTGTTCAGTTAGGCCTTTTTTGTTCGCTTCCGATAGTTTTTTTTATTTCCTGGCATTTTCTGTATTTCTACAATTGTTTTACCTTTTTTAAGCCAAATTTTTTGTGTACTCTTCCTTCACTTCTGCCAAGAACTTGGAGTTGGTATCTTTTCCATTTAATGTTTTGATATTTTATATCGCAATACTTGTCCGTTTTTTCACCTGTTTATTCCGTTTAGTCGGTTCACATTTGTTTAATTTTCTCTTAACCGTTTACTCAATGTGAGTGATGGGAAATAATAAAAGTTTCGTTACCTCTGTACATTTATTCTTTAGTCCACTGCTATTTATTGTGATTATTCGTAACAATCCTGTTTACAGGACTTTCTCCATCCGTGACCCGAAGGACGCACCCTCTAGGAGTGTGATTTCAAAAGGATTTTACTAATTCGAGTTCAAAAAATCTGACTCGCTCAAGGACAACATTAAATTTCAAAATTTGAGGAAAACAACCAATGCGCTAGGATAATTTTACTGAAAGAAAAAAATTGATTTTCTGTATTTTGGATCATAATGAACATACAAACATACAGAGCTGTCTTCTATATTTCCCACTGAATAGGTAGCTTTTGATCTTGCTACTGTAAAATGAAAATGGTAATATCAATCAATCTCATACGAGCTTTTCGACTGCAACATCGCTTTTATAATTCAAGTACTTTAAGTAATTTTTTTAGTAACACAAACAATAAGGAAGATGTTCCAATATGGCATAGAAGAAATCAATGTTTTTGTTTCGTCCAAATGTTGACAAAAATAATTTCCATTTCTTAATCTGAGGTTATCCTTGAGTGGGCAGCGGCAATGCATACATTCTCTTAGGTCACGTTAATCCTCATTCGACATCAATGATCTTCAAATACTTTCTGTCTATTCAAAAATTGTTTATGACATGCGTATATTTGCCTTTTAAGGCTACTGTTACAGAACGGTGTTTTCAAAATTTTAGTGCTGATTTACGGCCTCTGTCGTGAGAAACTTAATAATAATCTGTTGCACATTCGACGAGGATATATGTTGCCCTGACATCGTCATACTGATTAAAGAAGTGGTATTTTCAGTTACTCTCCTACAGGTATCCCAAGCTACAAAGCTTAGAAGCCGAGTCCCTGTTAATTCACCTCTCAATGTTTAAAAAAAATTTGATTTATTTTTCATTCACTCTCGGATATAAAGATTCAAAATTTTATTAAGCTTTTATATTTTTTTATATAGAGATATAGATTGTTGAAGTACATAATCTGTTTTTGTGATGTTAAATCAAAAAGTGCACTAGTTTATGTAACTTCACTTGTACATCCCACTAAATTGTTATTTAAATACATAACATAACTAAATGTATTATTTTGATACATCAACCCGAATGTAAATACAATATCAAACAATTATTCTTTATTAACATACAATTGCTGAGTTCTACATTATTTGTAGTTTAAAGTTAAATTGCTTTTTGTTGAAGTATTGCAAATAATTTTTCCAGCAACAGCACAGATTTATCGCAGAATTATTAACTACAAAGTTTAATTTAATCATACTTTGGTATACAAAGCAGGCTATATTTACAGTTTTAGCGAAACTCCATCAGGCTTCTCCCATTTGCAGTAAATAACGTGTGCACATAACTGTATACATACAGACGAAGCAATAATTGCAAGTCCGTTGAATAGCGCAGCACGCGCGTTGCTGTAATTTAATCGATATCAATCACGTCATCAGAATTCCATTAATTTAAAAATTGCTGTACGTGTTCCGTACTCCATTTAGATTAGCATTTGGGCGTTTCTCAAATTCCGTAACCGCGTTTTTAGCCTCTTTGTGTCTACAAAATTCCATCCCCGGGTTCGCTGGGCGCTCGCAGCGGAGAATGCAATAATTATGTCAAAACGCTTTCTAATATAATTGAACATAATCGCGGCTAACACCTGGATTTACGATAAGCCTAAGCGATTTCTCCATTTGGACATTTTTATGTCAACTCCACGCTATTAAACTCGGTTTGTTAGTAAGGGAACTGGTTTCTGGATACATAAAAAATATCACGTATCAGATGTTGCCGAAGTACGACAAAGGACGGTTTGTTTCGTAACTATGTTAACTGAATCTAATGCATAGCAATGATTGGATTTTCACAGTCACATATCACGTTAATGTGTAACATAATTCTTTCACGAGTTTAATGTCGGAGAATGAAGCAGTGATTATCGGAGCGGCATTAAGACATTTCTTTCCGCTGCTAGGAATATTAAAAGTTCAAACGACTGATTGCTTATCTGAGTGCTCCAGTAAATGTAGTACAACACGGTTCTTCATGGTTAGTGGTATACTGACTCACCTACTTAATGTTTCCGAACAATATGTTTTTTATGCTTCACAAATCACATTTATTACAATAATTAAATAAAAATTTAAATTGCAATTTTGTTAACATTCCACATTGATTATGAATCTTAACATAAACCAGCAGAAACAATTTTGGAATGATTTGTAAGAACGCAATTGTTATAGCTATTTACTTAATTAAAGCTGAGGGCAATTATTTTTTATATTTATTATTTACTTAATTTCTATTCTCGCAAATACAATTTTGTATAACAAATTTTCTCTCAGATAAACACCGCACCCTTTTACTGAAATAATTTTTAAACTTTTGGTGCAAACCAGTGAATGTCCTGAATGGTATGAAAGCGATCTCTTTTTCCAGTAATTTAATTTTTAGAATAACATGGAATAAGTTGGAACTAAATCAGGCCGGGTGTTTGAAAAGAAACGTGTTTTTCAAGAAAGAAATTCTATTCCTTTCTAACAGATCTGTCCTAAGAAGAAACTAACATTCGCATTTTTTATTTTTAATTTTAAACCACTTTTCGATCAGGACTTTTCATATAATACATTTTAATGACTTGCTTAATTTTTATTTTTAAAAGTGTAGTACAAGTTATAGATTAAATTCAAATTAGAAGTCTAGAAGCGCATTTTTAACATATTTAACAAAATTATAATAAAATACTCAAATGATCCTTAATTTCAAATAATTTATAGAGAGTATCATTTAATATTACATTAATACGAGATGCAAATTTCAATTACAAACTCTTAAGGCTTGCGTAAGTAAATTAAATTTTTAGCAAAATCCCACGTCGCAAAGTTGAATAGTGCTGTCTCGTTCTATAAGTAAAACAAAGTCATATTAACCTTTTAAATATATCGCTTCTAGTGGGGCTAAATAACGGTACTGATGTTATTCCAATTCATATTGAAATGTATTTATATTTTATGGAATAACAATGATGTTTTATGCAATGTTATCTAGTGTGGAATAAGATTTAGTTCTTTTGACGCGAAATCAAGTCTGTGAATAGAGTTTACTACCACTCTATTCACAAAATCTATTGAGAAAATAGTCAAAGAATGCAAAAAATACTATGTTCTAGATTTCAAAGATAATATATTTGAGCTGTAGACATCAACATGTAAAACATCCCTCAAGAACATATCGATATAAACGATGAAACACTGTGGTAACCCTAAAAATAGTAATGCTAGATGAAAAAATAGCATGTCATAAAGTAAACGATAGAAGATGACTAAGTCAATGGCAACATAAAGAACAAAGAATGTATAACTAGAAAAACATCAAACACAGAGAAAAAAGAAAAATATCAAAAACTAAATAGAAACGTACAAACTCTTTGCAAAAGTGAAAAAAGTCAATAATTAAATAAAATTTGGAAAGAAATAAAATACCCCTCTAACAATCATGAGGCACCAGATTTTTTCCAAAAATCTAAACAAATAACGAGAGATTTCAAACTAAAATTATGGAATCAAAGCAAAGCAATAGAAAAATTATTAGCAATACAAACGAAGTAGTTGAAATATAGAGACAATAATATGAAAACCTTGAAGATAAAATCAAGATAACAAAATAAAACCCAGATATATTGAAGGTAGCACAAGCACTTCAATAACTACAAAAGTACATCGGTAAAAGACAATCAACTTAATGCAGAAATGCTAAAACTGCTCAATAGAGAGAGAGAGTAGAACTACTACAAAGATCTGCATAATTGTATCATTAAACCAAATCAGTAGCTATGCTGATTCACCAAAAAATTTCTACACAAAACTGCAACAAATACGTATACATTGCCCTCATCTTACATGCTAGTAAAATAATTCTTACAATTTTTCTGTAACACCTCAAAAATTGCGGAATTTAAAAATGAAAAGACCTTGGAGAACAAATTCCGTATGTCCAATAAATAATTAAAAAGTTTCTACATACATATGCTTGCTAAACTACAAAAGGTCTTTAATTACGCTTAAAACAATTGTATGTTATTTGTCTAGCATAGTAAAGTTAGAAGCTAGATAATTTTCATGAAATACTAAAAGGAGTATGGCAAGTTTCCCTCATTCTATTTAATATCTATATGCAGAATAATATGCGAAAAGTCTTCAAGGACTGGTAAGAAAAAATTACTATTAGAGGAAAAGAATACATAATTTATAAGTTTCGCAGAAGACCCCACGCTTTTTACATATAACGAAAATGAAATGACTGAATTGCTTGAAAAAATTGAAAAGTTCTAACTATAGACAAAAATTAAAGTGTTAAGGAGATATTACTATAACAGTCGCTTTTTCAACAGTGCTATATGGCACAGAAGCTTGGAAGTTAAAAACAGATGACAGGAATAAATTAAACTGCTTTGAGATGAGGTGCTAAAAGGAATTCCTAAGGATGGCTGAACATATCAACCTACACTAAAAGAGCTACATATGAATTACATAAATCTACAATAGTTTAATGTCTCATCTTAAAATATTTTGGCTGTATTACAAGATGAGAGATACTTCTAATCTGTAGATGTTTATTATATAAAGAAATATCGAAGACATACGGTCATCATAGATCAAGTAAAAAGTTACACAGGAATATTACTACAGGAAAATGTATGAATAGCAACAGATAGAAAAATGTGGAGAGATATGGTACTTAAAACTGTGTAGTCATGCAATCACGTGGTTTTAATAATAAAAAACACCAATAAAAAAATTTACTTGTTGCCGCTTTGTTTTTCAGTTGCACTGATTTATTGCATTGTTGCTTTATGTGACGACCAGCAACTAAAAATATAGAAGTAAGAATCATATACTTCCAAACAGGTTGTTTTTTATGCAGTTTAATCGATACGTAGATGTAATTGCTCTTCATCCTAGCAAAAGAGAATATTTAAACACTTAATTTAAATGTGTTGTACTTGCAGCATAAAAATGATGCGCTCCTGGACTTAGATAACTTCTAAAACTCTTCTACAAATTATTCACATTATGGTTTCCGTTTAGAAAATAGTCAACGATGCATTGCAGAAGATTAAATGGTCAGTTTCTGAATGGATAGCTATGAAATCGGTTTTTGCTAACTTCCCACCAGCTTTTAATTAAATCTGTCAGCTGTGTTAAAAATTTTAGATATAATATTTTATATTTATAATTAAACGGAAATTTTGAATAGAAATGCCTTTTGATCGAATAAAGTAATTTATTTAAATCTTTTTGTAATATAAAACAAAACAATTATTTTAGTAAATATATACTTGCAACAAATAATAATAACTCCGCCTGCGGTGGTAAATGGGTGGGTTGAAGAGCCCAGGTGCCATTGTTGACAGTTCTAAGCCCTGAGAAAGGAGGAGAGTTGGATTATAGGATAACTATCCGTACCCGTAAAAAAAGTTCAGAAACCTGAATCCTTCTCTCATGGAACTTAGGAAGCACAGACCCTAAACAAACAAACGTTTAATTTTCTCTAACAAATGAAGTAAAAAAGAGTAAATTAATGGCGACAGCAATGCAGGAAAGCAGTTAAAAACACGAAAAACATACAATATTGCGACAGATAGGGGCGATAAAGAGCTTGGAGTAGGATTTATAGTAGACAATAAAGACAAAACTAAGATAACAGATTTTCAAGCAATTAATGAAAAAATATTTAAACAGCGCCTAGGTTTCTTCAACTTTCTAAAAAGGAACAAAAAGAAGAATTAAAAAATATTCTATCAGCTTATAGAAGAAGTGTATGACAACTCATCAAAGAACAATGTTATTAATTATGAAAGATATGAATCCCAAGGTAGGTAAAGAAGATCAGTTCGTAGGAACAATAGGAAGATGCTTTTTACAGCAAAACCAACGAAAATGGAAAATTTCTAATTAACGTAACTACTAATAAAAATATGGTTATAAGCTCCACATGCTTCCCCACTGAAATATTTATAAAATTACATGGACGTTACCAGACGGGAACACGACCAATCAAATAGTCCACATCGTGATAGATAAAAGACCGGCTAGCAGCATATTCAATGTTGAATTAAGACAGGGAGTCTGTTGTGGGTCAGATTACTATCTAGTGCAGTACTTATTCGCATGTAAAATATTTAGAAAAAACGAGAATCGAGAAAAATAGAAATGCTGAACATTGAGAGGCTGAAGTAGAAGAAAAATCACGCAAAAGCTAACGCAAGAAAATCTACTACATCAATCAGTAGAAGACTATTTTATCTCCCTTAAAGCAACAATTCAACATACAGCAGCAACAGTAATAGGTAACAAAAAGGAAAAGAAAGAACAGCATAATTTGATGATGAGTGCAAGGAGGTAATAGAAATAAAAATACAAGAATTGTATAGAAAGAAGAACTAGAATCTGAGCATGCCAAAAGAAAGGCAGATAAGATATGAAGAAACAAGAAAAAAACACAAAAAACAATTACCAAAAAGAAAGGAGATTTCAAAGACAATGACTCAAGAGGGCATATAAATATCTAGAAACCTAAGACCAGTCTCTGTAAAAATGAAACGGCACAAATAGATGGTAAATATTATAAAGATTTGAAAAAAATACTTTCGAACTATACTTGCTTCACAAGAGCAAGATGAAGTCAGACAGGATGGAAACCTGCGGGTTGAGGTGGAGGAAAGGATAGAACCATCTTTATTGAAAGAAGTCAAACGAGCAGTTAAGTCCCATAAAAATAACAAGGCGCTAGAAATAGACAAGATACCCTCCGAAATCTGCAAGTTAAGCGGTAATCAATTACTAGAACATATACATACACTCATAACAAAAATTTGGAAGAAAAGACTATCCCTAAATTATTGGAGGAAGAGTATCATATGTCACAACTACAAAAAAAAACTAATGCGGCATTTCCCTGTTACGTACTGTGTATAAAATACTAATATACATTATCAATCAACGCATACAGCTCTTAACAGAAAACATAATAGGCGAATGCCAAGCAGGTTTCAGATGCAGCAGATCCACAATAGGCCAACCATATACAGCTAAAGCAATCCTACGAAAATCTTGAAAATACGACAGCCGTACGACTCGATTGACAAAAACAAATTTTATCAAATATTGCTCGAATTCAAAATACCGCATAAAATAATACGACTCATAAAAGCAACAATTACGCAAATACACAACAAATACGTATTCTAAACCAATTAGCTGATATATTCAACATCTCGAAATGCCTGAAGCAAGGAGACCAGCTAGCTTCCGCACTATTTAATCTATCCCTGGAATATGTGCTGCGGCAAACGAGTATCGCCTACGCAGATGATATCAGTATTATGAACCGAAGATCTGAGGTGACAAACCAAGTTTACGAAGATTTAAAAACATACGCTAAAAGTATCGGGCTGAAAATTAATTCGACAAAAACAAAAACGTTAATATAAAAAAGCGACAATAAAGCGGTATAAATCATAATAGAAGAATCATCTGGGGGTGGAACAACACAAATGGAACAGAATACGGAGAAACTTGTTGAAAAATAACCGTAGCCGACAAAACCTATTTCGCTATGTCCTACGTATTTAAATCAAAAAACGTACACTGTAGTAATAAACTAAGAGTGTACACGTCAATAATAAAACCTATTGTAAGTTATGGAACTGAAATGTGGGCCACGACAGAAAGAACAAAAGACATGATCAATATTTTTGAAAGAAAAGTACTAAGAGATAATGGGACCAATTAAGAAAAATGACATATGCAGATCCAGATATAACAATAAACTATATAAACTTTTCAATGAATCCTCACTCTTAGAATTTATTAGACTACAAGGACTACAGTGAACTAGACATTTGGTCAGAATAAATGATAAAGGCTACCAAAAGAATATTAAACAGCCAAATGCACAACTGAAGGTGAGTGGGGAGACCACGGAAACAATGGAAAAAAGTACAAGAAGATAGACGAGATCTTTTAGAAGTCCGAGTTTGGAAGAGAGTGGCATGAGACAGGCCAGGCTTAATTTAGACTGTAGCGCTATGAAAGAAGAATAAACGAGAGAATATTTGCGGTTACAAATCAAAGAATATTCTCTGATACTGCCCAAAAAATATTTGGAATTACTACTTTTATTTCTGAAATGTCTTTCAAATTGCTTTAATAGTTTCTTTGACAATTACACAAAACAAGTTGTTTGATAATTAAGCACAGTTAAAGTAACTCGATAAGCAAAACAGGAAATAAAACAAAACAGAGCTGTGTGAACTATACATTGGGCAAAACTAAATTAATAACAAAATAACAATTAAGCAAAACAAAGAAATTGAGAAAAAACAAAAAAAACAACTATGAGTAAATAACTTCAAATATGGTGGGCGGCAGGTCAGTTGCGCGCTCTCCAGACTGCGGGGAAAATGTGCTGTTGGGAACAAATGCACGATGGAACAACTAAAACGAGACTTACCGCATGTAATGGTCTCTGGCAGCCTGGACGGCGGACGTTGGCGTGTTCTTAGCGGCTTCAACCCGGGGATGGGTATTTCTTAGCAAGTTGTACTGGGAACGTACAAAAGGCAGGAACAGCGTGCAAGCACAGCGCAATAGAGCACCTGGGTCGGCTGGCTCTGCTTCGTCGCTCACGAGGGTTCGAATCGGAATGCCGAGCGGCGGTAAAAATCCCGTTTAGTTGTAGCTAGGGTGGGTAGCGAACAATCAAGATTACAGGTAGAGATGGGATTCCGGAAAAGGGGGTTTAGAGATGAGCACCAAACACAAGTAGTTCAGAAATCAAAGTAAATATAAGAAATTTAGATTTTTTGCAAAATAGATGGACAATGAAAAGTAAAGACAGTCATTCCAAACATTATTTAAAGATAGTGTTGCTCCGATGATGAGAAACTTTAACCTGTATGACGATATCAACCTAAACTGTATCAAATACACGGGTATCGAGGTAAAAGCAATTTAGGAAAAACTAACAAAAACAAATAAAAATAATTTTACATTGAAATTGGTTGTAGTTTTACCAAGATCCTATTGTAATATCTTATACCAAGCTGTGCAATTGTAGGCACACATCTATTTGGGAACATGATAATTGCTAAATATATTTTATTTTAGTTTCGTTTATAAACCTGTGATTTGTGTGTTTAATCGAATATATTATGTGTACCACTTGATTAAGAGTGTCGAATCCTTTTTTTTTTGTAGTAGATTATAGATAAGAGTGTGCCACAACTATTCTTTGTAGGTATACGATGTACAAAAGGCGTCGCCTTTTAAATATCACACAAATTACTTTCGATATCAAGGTAATAAATTCGGTTGTATGAAGCTTTTGTTTTCCTTGGCTTTTAGACAGCAATCTGTATACAAGTTCGTAACTGGTGAAAAAAGTGTAAATATAAAGTTTTTATTATTTTTTTAATTAAAACACCAAGCAGAATTGAACATTCTGTGAGTTATTTGCTTAACTTAAATTTGTTTAATACTAAATTTACTAATATCCTAGTAAGGCTTTTTTCGTTGATCAGACACCCTTACTTTATTTCAGGTTTATTGGTTGACATTGCTTCAGTATTCTAAATATCCAGTCTTGAAGATACTGTTTAAGTCTACCGTGAAAACTTAGGAATACTAGCAGGTATTTATATTTTAACTTTCTGTTCAACCAGTCTTTGCTTAAATAAATTAAGCTGCTTTGTAATCATGTGGATGCCGTTAAGAGCTTTGGTCTTTTGCTATAATGACCGTGTTATCTGCAAATGATCCTGTAATTATGCTATAGCGTGGAGGTATACATTCAAGCAGTAAATACTACATTTTTGTGTGAATAAATCAGATGTAATTTATTTGGCAGATTTAGTTGATAAAAATCAGTATTATTTGTCATGCAGTAATTTTAATGGTCCTTCATCTTTACTTGATAGAAATTTTGGATTTCACAAGGTATGTTTGACATTGATATTTCCGCCTACTATAAAGTTTTAACTTCGCGTACAGAAAAACTTGTTTTTTTCAAGTTACGACGGACAGGTAAGGTTTTTGAAAGTTTACAAGGGATTTGATTAGAATTACTGTTCTAGTTTGGGTAATGTTACAAGTGTCGTATGACATAAGTTGTAATGTAGTATTTTAAGATAGGATTTTATTTGTGAAATGTGTTTTACTGGTAAACAGTATATTTATTATATGTTATTAGAGAAATATTTTTATTTTTCTTTGCTATAACCCAGCCCGTTAGCATTCCACAGAGCAATTATAATAAATCTAAGCTTCTTAATGTCTCGTTATTTATGCATATGTCTCTGAGCGGAAACACGGGATTAGACACATTTAGTTTTTGCAGTGTTAATTAGTGGGTAACCGGCTTTGTTTTATAATTGCTATTCTTGTACAGATTACAATAATTTTCTGTGTGTGGCCCACCATACAGGGCGCATTCTTATGGAGTTTTTGCTTTTACTGCAACTTGTAACATTATTTTACACACATAAGATATATTGTTGTATGATTTGGTGTGACCGTGCAACCATTAAATCTTAACTTGCAACTTTTGTATGATATGCACAAAATAAAATATAAACACAATCAAACATTAGACGCTAACAAGCACCGTTAGGAAAATCACGACTGACTGGTTGTAATGGTTTTTAAACAGACTACTTTATTATTATTTTTTAGTTAATTCCTTTATATGTGCATTTGTAAGTTCTTTCAGAAAAGTGTAGAAATGTAGATGTTACACATTTAAGGGTGATTCATCTAATTGACGAAATAGGGCACCTTGTAGTATAATAATGGCATGTGTCACAGTGTCGTCTTTTTGTAAGAAGTGTTGATAAATTGTTAATTTATTTGCAAGCGGTTATTATGTGTTTTCCTGTCAAATAGTTGTAGTTATCGATAGTAAAGGCTTTTTGTCCATAAAAAATTAATTTACAAAATGTGAGCATTATCAAAATTATACGTGCCTGAACATTACACTTCGATAGAATTAGAAGGTTGTCAGTACTAAGTACTGAAATAAACTTTTCCCAGTGTAATTATAACAAAATAATTTTATTTCCACAGCATTGTGAGATATGGTCAAACCTTTGAAAAAATATTTATCTCTAGAGCCTTTAAGGCGGTTGCACAATATTGGGAGCATCAACCCTTTAATATATACATTTACGTTAATCAGATAACTAAATTGCATTTATATGTATCCTACTAATGAACTTAACCTCGTATTACAACATTATTGTACAATATTAAAAATTAGACATTTCAAAAATTATTTTTCCTTGTAGATAATAGAACACAAATCAAAAAGTGATAAATGTTAATCACAATTTTTATTTTGCTACGCAATTATTTTGTTGTAAAATTCAAAGTTTATGGCTTTTTAAGAATTAATGCATTTAATAATTTTAATAAAATTAAGTTTTAAAAATTTAGAGTAATACTGAATATTTTTGTCCCTTTCTGGAATTAAATAACGTTAAGTCTGCATAAATTTAAATTACAGTATTAAGTTTGTTACAAGCTTATGCAATGGGTTTTAAAATATATTACGTATTGGACATCGACGTAACAGTTACAATTGCAATTAGCTTCTATTGCACATGTTTCCCAGATTAAGCATTTGAATATACACAAGAGATTCATAGTCTGCACACTACATATGTATTTGCACTATAATTTATTGCGCATCACAAATAATACAATGATTGATTAATATTGGCGTTCCTGAATAGCACTTGTATCTGAATGCAGACATCAAAATTATAATTGCCATTTAGAAATAGTGTTTGTAATAGTCGATATATTTTTATTTAATTTAATTTTTAATTCATTTTTATCTACTTAAATATTACATTATGGTTTGTATAAAAAAATATACATTTATACTAGTTGCAGTTTAGTTTAAATAATATAGAAATTTTACTATTTTTACGTCTGTGGTAGATTCTTTTATTTTTGTAAAATTTTTGAGGAATTGCTTTACCTGCAGCAAGTGTACTATATTTGACATAAACATAAGCCAAGTGAGCGTTGCTTAAAATTAATTTAGTAATTAATTAATCGAGTTTTACAATTACTATAAACATTTAACAGCAAAAAAGCTATGTGTCGAGTAGTAATTGTAATCATTTTTAGAAGAATACAAACCCTGTGTACCATAAAAGCTCAACTTTAAAGAATTATAAAAGATGCTGTAATAAAACATCGAAGACTAATTTGAATACTCAGTGATAATGACAAGTAACACATGTTGATCATAAAAATATTACTTAAGTAGAAATAATAAATGCTAATGTTAAAAATATTCGAATAGTACATGGAAAAACCATAAAAAATGGACAGCACCTTTGCCCCTACTGTAATAAAATATGCAAATGTTTGTATTTTTATAAAAAGCATATCCTCAATACACTAACAGATACATCTTTCTAGCCAGACAATACCACAAAAAAATCTCATTTTTCTAAATGTAACAATTCACAGGTTTAAAAATAATTGTGGGGCTTGATTAAAATAATTTAATTTATAAGCAAAGTTTTGTGCATTAGTTATATGATAGGTACTGTAAATTAAATGTGTAGCAAACACTATTGGCAACTATAACTATTTATAATAGCGTTAAAGAATAAAAAATAATTGTTAAAATTATCTAAACGTAAAATTGGACGTTAAATGAATGCACTGTAAAGAATTAGTATTGTAAAGATTTTTGTAAAACTGATACGGATATATAGATCTGAGACGTAAATAGGTACTAGCGGCAAACGACTTACATGAAAACGTGACAAGCTGCAAATTAAAGCTATTAGCTTTTCAAAACTGATTTTTATTTGCTAAACAATCAACATTACTAATCAATGATTTAGAATATGTTTTGGTACAAAAATTAGCAAAGAATGTCAAACGATATGGGCTTAAAACCTCAAAATAGGCAAGAAAATTATTTATCTTCAAAAATGTGAAAACACAAATTTCAGTTAATCAAAAAAATGCAAACATCAAACTTGTGGTTTAGAAACTTTTGGATCTTAGACTTATCATTATAGAATAAGGACACTAAGTTGCAGACGTAGAGAAGTGTATCATGTCATTCTATGCTATAATTTGGGGACATCTAACAGCCTTTGGTATTGCCAAAGTAGTAATTTTAAACAGTTTGTTAAAAAAACACTCTATTATAAATTAATGTGTCTTTCCTACCATCGATACGATCAAAACCTATATTTTAAAGCATTGCATTTTGCGTTGAAAAAAGTTTTAGGTTACGTTTAATAAACAAAAAATGATATTCAATACCAAGAAGGGTGTATTTTACCATCCTTCGGCAATCACGTGTCCCTCAAATGGGAAAGAGTGTATAAATTAGTCCGTTGACATTTTTTTACCTTGCATCAACTATCTGTTGTTACAAATTATTATATATAGTTATTTTTCAGTTTCAGATAAGAATTTGAGTTTTTTTTAAATAAAATTGAAGGAAAACTGAGTGGAGATAGGATACATGTCTTACATTGTATAAATAAACGCATGCGCCCAGTATAACGTATCAAAAATCATAAGTTTCAATTTTTGCTTAGAGTTACAAATTTAGACTTATGAGAACCGGCTTCAAATAAATCTTATTCTTGAAGCTTATTAACTGCTTGTTAAAGACTTGAAGAAAAATTTCGCTCATACGTGCTCCATTTTTAAAATTGGGACAAGTACATACACGGGACGTGTAATTTAACATTTATCATATAAAGTGATCATTGGTTTATTTCGAATATTATTACTTTGCAATTACCATTCTATATTTTCTTTTTTTTTGGTTTTAAAAATGTTTCACTGTAGAAAAAATCGTCCCAATTTAGCAGAGATAATGCTAAACAGCCCTGGGACTCTAAGTTTGATAAAATCTTTGTTTTAATCCAGCACATTTTAAAGCGTCTAAACACCGAGGAAACCTCTAAACCGAAGGAGAACAGCTTAAAGCACGAGGTAAGAAAATTTTCTTTAGGAATTTTTCAGCCGTATTGAAAACCGAGGAGAATTTACAAACAATTTTTATATAATAATGAGATATGGCTAGACGGATTTTTCACATTCGATTACTCTCACCCTTCTGGTGGTAGTGTTCAAAAATCTTTTATGAGTGTTGTGCAATGTAGCACACCAACAAAACCTTTAACATCGAGCGATAGTGGTAGACCTTCTGTGACTTTTTCAGAAGGTAGCATAATAATAAATCGTGGAAAAACTGGAGAACTGAGGCAGTGTACTTCGACTAAAAACTGACCTTCATTGCTCAGATGAAATTTAGGGATAAAGGTTGGTTAGATGAGTCGAGATTGGTATCAGAGATAGAAGCAAGTCCAACGAGGGCATTCAAAATTTGAAAGGTTTTGAAGATAGGTTCACCAATTATCCAGTCTTGCAGTGTTAACGAAGCTTTGAAATATTTTGTCGATAGACCCCTAACTAAAGATCAATATTTATTAACCAGGTTGGGTGCAAAAAAATATGTATACTTCTCCTATCAGAGAATATGCAAAGGTAAAATTTATTGCTATCTAACTACAATAATAACAAGAGCAAAAGGTGCACAAGTGGCACTACAGTCTCTTTCTGATCTTATATGCGTACGCCTTTTTGACGTTTAAAGATGTAAGAGTATGACGAAAGTAGTGGGCAGTCATTATATAAACGAAAATTTGACGATCACAATCTCAGCGATTCTAATATATTTTTGTTATCTGCCATTCCGCTTAAACTATCATGTGTCGATGAAGAAAATTCCGTAGTCACCTGGCAAAATAAAAATGCATCATTGACTTAATTTTGTAAGTCGATAGAAAAGGATAAAGAAAGCGATAAAGATAAATCTAAAGAAGAACGAAAGAAATAAGCACACCTTCTTAACTCCAAAATTGAAAATGGCCTTAGATTTGAAATCCACGACCCAAAACACACAATCTATTATATATATATATATATATTAAAACAATTTCCTTTTTTCTAATTTAAATATTATGAATGATATCTCTAAAATATAAACCTTAGGTCTTTTTCACTGTTCGGAAAAGCTTCAAGCTTCAATGTGATTAAAAGTTTATATATCGTTTTAGAGGATAAACATGAATAGAAACTGAAAAAATTAATAATCCAAACAGACAAATGTACCTTCATCCATAACAATAAAATTGGAAATAATTTTTTAACAAAACTATGTAATACTATGCTCAATAGCATGTAATAAATATTAAGGTACATTAAGATTTATTTATGGTTTTGTTATATTAATAACTAAATCAGTTAGCAGTAAACTTTTGTATTGTGATTAGATTTATTCAATTTTTAAGAAAATATCTGGATTCCTTAAATTTTTTAAAACTTTGTATCGTTGCTACTAAACTATTTTCTGACAATGGGGCACAATCCGTTTATATCTTATGCATTAAGTTAAAATAAAACATTATTTAAAAAACAGATATAATATTTTATAAAAAATATATGCATATTAAGATTTCAAATTATTTTTTCAAGTGCTACTTTTCTATGCGACAGCCTCTATATATTACAAAACCTCTTTTACTTATTTTATTATCTATTTGTTCTAATTGTATACAAATATACTACTAGTAAATAATATTACTTTAATACCACCGTACAAGAAAATTAACTATTAATGAATTCTATATTTTTATTATTCATATTCCATTAATTATTCTATTAATGATAAAAGAATTTAAATCTTAGAATTTTTATAATTCACCAAACTGAAAGCAACAAAAAGTAAAATAAGGAATTTATTATTATATTTTGATACTAACAAAATAAATATTAATATCTTTTAGGAACAAGCTCTCAGGTAGCTAGTTGATTAATAATTTATAAAATAATGTACTCACTTTACTAATAACGGCAGACATGTTAGGCAATTTATTTTTCCAAGCAAATCTTTATGCTTTAGAAATAAGATAAAACTGAGAAAACAAATATTAGCAAATAGACCTTTCATAAATATAATTCTTTGAAAGAATAAATTTACGGATAGAAATCAAACAGCTACCAAGTTATAACCACTACTGGTTTTAAAGCTCTAATCTGCATGACAGTCTATACCAATAAATAAATTTAATTGGCTTGTAGTCACGCATTTTATTCTGCTTCTTGCATCTTGTTTGATTTCAGGCATTGACAATTATCGCCTCAACTGCTTGCTTCATTTTCCTTTATTTTACATAAATCGTACCACTGTATAGCCAATTTTTTAGATTTTCACCTATGACATTAATTTTTGCATACTATTGTTATGTTTGAAAATAAACTTACTCATATTTGTGATCTGTAAGGACGTTTAATGTGTATTATTATATATACAATATATAATATATTTTTTGTTAACATTAAAATTCAAACGCCTTAACGTAATATATAACATGAATTAATAGGGTTCAAAATTTTATAAATGGGTTTTTGCTACTTATAATTAGCATTTTACTTCTTCATTTGGATTTAAATCATGATTGAACACATACCTCGTGTATTTAGAACATTCTATTTGTTCCATATCCATTTTCAAGTTCTAGTTTATCATTCCGCTATACACGTTACTCATTACTAACAACCGAGTCATTTTTATATTAATATTAAACGTTAGTATTCTATTTGTGTCAGAAACTTATAATAATCTACCGATACTTAAAAATTTAATTCAAATTTTAATAAACTCTAGACTCTAAACACTTGCCAGATTACAAAGAGTTTTCCAATAAGAATTATGTAATTTTAAAATAAATAAAATAAAAATTATTTTAGATACAAGCAAACTTTATGTTATTTTAAATCTTACTTCGACTTCGTGCACACGAGCAAATTTGATTAACATAATTTTCGATGACTGTGCAATAACTCGGGTCTAATGTCACAAATGCGCAATTCGATGTTCACTCTTAACGCATCAAAGGTTTGTGGTTTGTTTGCATAGACTTTCTTCCTCCCGCCATTGAGGTCCACTTTAGGACAAACTCCTTTCCTTGAATTTTTGCAATTCAATAGGGATTTGGCAATTAAGTGCCACGTTTGCCGGGCGGGCTGGCGAGCGGATAGAGTAGAATATACTCCTCACACCGCCAAAAGTGTTTGTATGACGGCCGGAGAGCATTAGATATTTGCTATTGCCGGGGTTCGAATCCGGGGCCGCCTCACACCAGTTTGACAAGTCGAGGCCTTTAAGACGCGGCTGTCGTGCTCTCAAAGCATAAACTATAGATTTTAAATAACTCTACATAAAGTAATCTAAAGAAGTTATATCACAACTTTTGGAGACCAAACAGCGGTTATATTTCTTAAATTTATTTTTTCGCCAAACTTTTCTTGCAATACATCTATAGTGGCATTAGCAGTGTGACATGTGGCACCGTCTTGTTGGAACCACATTTCCCCCAAATCAATTTCATCTAAATTTGGCCACAAAAAATCTGTTAACATCAATCGATACCGCTTACCAGTCACTGTAACTGCATCTCCTACATCGTTTTCAAAAAAAAAAATATGATCCGATGATATCACTATGTCATAAATCAGACCATACAGTGTCACGTTGTGTATACGAGGGTTTCTAGTGCATCTTTTGTGGATTATTTTACACCAAAAATGACAACTTTGTTTGCTAATATATCCATTTAACCAGAAATGAGCTTCGCCTAAGAAGATAAACTTTTGCCCAAAATTATAATCCGTTTCAAGTTACTCTAAAGCAGTAAAGTCGTGGCGCTCACAGTAGTAAAGTAGATTCATTTCTTGAGATAACACAATCTTATATGGGTGTCAACCAAAATATTTTCGTAAAATACGCCATTTGTCATTTTTAAGCCATATTTTTTGTTGTATTAAAATTTTCTCTCTCTTTCTCTCTATGTGTGTGTGTGTGTGGCTTTTCTCTCTTTATGTGTTAGCCGTTCTAAACATCTACAACTGTCTGTCTTCTACATCTCCTCCTTGTGAGTCTTTCTCTGTCATCATCTTCTTGATACTCGTTTTTTATTTAACTGCTGTTTGAGTCATTCTTTGTTTACCTGGGGGTGACCAATCCATAACTGTCTTTGGCCACCTTTCATAATTAATTCGTTGGAATTTATATTTTTCAGTTTTCTTGTAGTAGATTCTCACTTCAGATTATTTCTTATTTTTTCGTGGATACTGTAAACTTCATCTAGCTCCTTATTTTGTTTATAATGGACCACATTTTTTCTTTATAGGACGTAATACTGCTTACAATTGCGCTGAAAAATTTCTTGTTTGTATCTTTCATAAGCCTATTATTCCAGATTAATCTATGTAATGTTTTTGTTGTTTTTTTTTCTTCATTACTATATCTGCTTCTACGTTACCTGGATTTGATTATGGAGCCAGAAGTATATATATTTTGCGTAAACTCTTATTCTATCGTGTCCTATCTATACATAAGTTACTTACGACTACCCCAAATACGTAATTTCCCTGAAATTTATAGTGATACTCGTATTTTTACTCTAAGTTTTATAGCATTTATATCTTATGTTCCTCATCTTGTGCCAGAATTAATTGGTCATCGACAAACATCAGTGAGGGTAATGATTTATATCCAACCGACATTCCCATCTTTTTGCTTTTTTATACTATTTTTCTAATGATTGTTGAGCGTTCGTGCAGCCTTTTTGCAATCTCTTAGACAGTTCTATTGGTTTTGTTTATTTTCCGTTTTAATTTAGATTCCTACATTTTGGTACAACGCTTCAATTTATTTGAATCATCTAACTTTAACTCTCATTTCTTAATAGTTTTTTTTTTTGAAAATTATCGTATGCCTTCTCTAGATTTATAAAAGTTATATAAGTTTCATTTTTTTTTCTCGATTCTACTCATCACTTATCTGATCCAATAGATATTTACAAATCTTTCAGATTTAACTCCACTTTGTTCTGCATTGAATTCTTTCACATACTTTTCTATTTTATTTTTATAGTTTTGCTAGTAGCCTTACCAACGTTGGTACTATGCATATTCTTTTATAGTTATGGCATACTTTTTTATACATGTTTTGATATGTCGATGCAATATACAACTTTTTTCATTTTATCGGCGTATATGTTCTTTCTAATTTTGAAACATTTTAGTAATTACTTTTATTATTTTATGTCTCTCACACTTGACTAATTCTATTCCAATGTTTGGCGACCTTGCTGATTTAATATTTTTGCTATTCTTCAATATATTTGGCACAGTTTGTGTTATTACTTTTATTTCTTATATATTTTTTATTTCTTTCTTAATTATTTTGGGCATCTCCTTTAATTGTCATAAACTGTGTTCTTTTTTTTGTAGAAGTGTTTTATAGTATTTCTCAGATGTTATTAGAATTAATTTACAAATAAACTGTCACTTTTGATGAGTTGCAAAGCCTCATCTAATCTGTGGCGTTTTGAAGAGGCCAGTAGGCTAAAAGTGTGGCAGAAATCTTAGCGGAAATGAGAACAAGAAAAAAAGTTATCGGAGGTCAAAATTAAAGTTTATACAAGTAAAAACGTATATTTTTCTTACGTATGATTGAATTAGCTTTAAAATGTAATTAAATCAAAAGGATAGTTGGAGAACAACTCTTATTCATACAATGGACAGAAAGAAACGTATGATTTTTTCAACTATTTATTGAAAGTAGTTACGCAGAGTAGCCTTGGGTTCTGGCCCCTCCTGTTTCTTTCCCTAACTTTTACTGCCGCTGAGATTTCACCCTCTCTGTCCTCTTTCCAAAAAAATATACCTGTTTACCAGCATCACGTTTCATCCAAATTTACAGTTTCTTGTTTTAAGTTGTAAATTCCCTTCAAAGTTTTTTTAGATTTATTAAATGCCAGCTACTTTTGTATCTAAATACATTTTTAGTGTTTATTTTTTGTTTTAGTTGATGTTTTACTTGTTTACTTTCATCTAGATTCTAGTATTTCGTTCCTTAACCGTTTCAAAAAAATTTCCTTCTTATTTTTGCTATTCTCCTCTAATTCGTCCCCAAACGTTCCTTTTCTATTTTTTTTGCTTTTATTCCTAGAGCTTTGCATGCTGCCTTATGAATGGTAATATTTATTTATACGCTAATGTATTTTGTTTAGATTTCTGTTATCTCTTCTTTTCTCTTTCCTTCTCTTATTTAAGTGAATTTTCAATCTATCCATATAGTTTTTAATACTATCCCGTTTTAATAGTTCTATTTTACACTATGGGTCACTTTTCTTTTCTAATTATTCTATACCATTTCTAACTATCAAATAATGGTGCAACTTGAATTCTGGTTGAGTTTGTGCTCTTATCACTATTATGATGTTAGTAATAAATTTGAGGTTTCATATCAAAATAAATCAAGTATTTCAAATATATTTGTAAATATTCTTATATTGAACGGAGAAGTTGACTATAATAAATCTATATTTACTGCACAGAATAAATAATTTTTTCTTGAAATTATCTGCGTCTTATCATTTTCTTTTCATTTCATTCTATTATTCCAGTCTTTTATTACTACCAGCACGCTCTAGTTGCCAACACTTTATTTGTTCATCTAGAATACTAAAAAAAACTTTTCCTTCTTAACTGTCCATGCATCGTTATTTACTCCAGATACTCCCATAAGTGTCACATTTTTTCCATGTAATTTAATATTAATTTATGTTATATCTTTATTTACTTTATCCCGAATTTGTGGCGCATGCCCATTTTTTAAATTAATAAATACCCCAATTTTTTCTCTTTTGCTCTTGGCTATTCTACTCCATAGTTGTATGTAGTCTCCTGGCCTCTATGACTATATTGAGATTTATTTTGTCTATTTCTTCTATTACTTCTTTCTTTTGACGTTCTATATACCTATTTTTAAGACCCTTCTTTTTTATTTCTTCTATAACTTTTATTTCTATTATTGGTTAAGATTTACAGCTAGTTATAGAAAACCTTTCAGACCTGCCTGCTCCTCCCCCTCCTTTATGGTGTAGATTTCCACCCGATGATGTTTTATGTTTTTATGATTTTTTATTTTGCTGTATCTTTCTCTTCTTTTTTATTCTTACATATATTAAGGTATTAATTCTTAACTCCAAAACATCCTTACTTAAAACTTACTCTGGCGCTGCCGATAGTCACTCAGTTTGGCCGCATCTGGCTAACCTCAGTTAGTTTTCCAGAAAATTAGGTATCACGCAAAGACGAATTGCCGGAAATATTCTCCTGTTAACGACGTTTAGATTAACGGTTCCGACAAAAGGCTTGGCCTTTATACAGTCACGTTTGGACACTATGCTAAATCTACGCCCGAAGAAATTTTAATATATCTTACTTTAGCTTGTGAAAGCTTCGTCTATTGGATAGTTAATAAACGACAAATAATCCTGTAGCTCAGTTTTTTTTTAAATCTAATAAAATAAGCTTTTAAATATTGTCTAAATTTAAAATAAAAATCATAGAAGAAGCTTTTAAAATAGTAAAGTTTTATTTAATAAAAGATTATTTACTTATATGAGCGCTTGTCTGTTATTATAAAAAGAGGACAAAGAGAGTAATTAAAAATTCACATGTGTGCAAAAAGGGCAGTCGACAAATTTTACTGAAATAAAACCTAGATCTTGTTTTTATTATTTATAAAGAGAACATGCCAGTGGGAAACTTATTTCAAATACGTGACGTATACAAATTGTTCTTGCACTAAAACTACATTTTAGATGTTTGTTTTTTCTGGTAAAATATAATTTAAATTTACTTTTATTACTCCACTGCTTTTATATTTTAATTTAATTTTAGTATCCGTTATGGAAAATTAAGGTGTTATATTTAAATAAGAAATAATTTTTTATAAAAAATCAAGCATGTTTTTTAGATAATTTTAAGTATTAAACCTATTAAAAATAAAAAACATATGCATTAATGTTTACTTAGTTTCTGTTAATAAATCACGTCCTCTTATTTTCATGCAGCAAACGATTAAATGTGCATATCTAGCTTTACGCTGTTATAATTCTATTCAGAGCTTCAACATTCAGAGATGAACTAAAACAGCGAGTGCCATATTATATTGTCGGACACATTCATGTATGTTTCCAACTACAGCAATATGCAAGTCGATATGACAACACATACCAGATTAACCTCGTTCCTCTGCAAACGTGGACTTCAGAACTATGTATCTGCAGTGATCCACTCAAATTATTTGTACGTCTCGGTGATTGTCTTTGTCTCGGGTATACACGAGTCCTTTTGGTGCAAGAAGGCCGACGTCATTGCTTCTCCCGTGATGCAGGCGACGTCTTTCCGCAAGCATTCCTGCTATCTGCGGTTTACAGTCTGTTTGCAGGAATTAGGTTTGTCCTGCCTAACAACGTCCTTCTACATAATAAGCTTTTGATTTAATTAAGCCGTCACGATACTACAATTAGTGCGTATTTATCTTAATTGAAAATACTTAAAGCAGTAGCTTCAAAATTACTAATTGCAGTATACATAAAATATAGAAAAATATATAGTAATACAACTTTTTATATTAAAATTTGTATGGTTGATTTATAGTTACGACCTTATACGAGGGTAAGATGAAAATTTCTCGGCCTGACAATGAAAAACTGCGACTTTCAGTTAAAAAATGATTTTATTTTTTTACATAATCTCCCTTGACTTCAACACATTTGATCCAGCGCCTCTCCAACATCAGTATTCCTTCTCGGAAGTGAGAATCTGGAATATTGTGAAAATATTCATCAACTTCTTCATTGGATGCGAAGCGCTTCACAGAAACAAATTTTTTAAGTTTGGGAACAGATGGAAGTCTGAGGGTGGCAAATCAGGAGAATAGGGGGATGGCCGAGAAAATCATACCCCAAATCCCGTAGTTTTTCCATCACCAACACAGGTGTGTTATCCTGGTGAAAGATGATTTTTTTCTTCTTTAAGCCAGGCCTCTTCTCGCGAATTTTGATATCCAGCTGGTCAAGAAGGTTGGAGTAATATTCGCCTGTAATTGTTCTGCTTTTGCAAGATAATCAATTAGCAGGATCAATTTCGCATCCAAAAACACGCTGGCCATGACCTTTCCGACAGATGTGATCGACTTCGCTTTATTTGGCGCTGAACCACCGGCTTCCACCCACTGCTTGGACTGCTGCTTCGTTTCTGGCGTGTAGTGGTGGACCCATGTCTCATCCATAGTGACAAATCGCCGCACAAAATAGGTCGGATCCCTGTTGAATCGGTCCAAAGATTGCTGCGAAAATCGTTTGCGCATTTGCTTTTCATCTGCATTCAGCAAATGCAACACCCATCTTGCGCAGAGCTTTCGCATTCCTAATTCTTCGTGCAAGATGTTTCGCGCCCTTTCTTCCGATATTCCCACAGCCTTAGCTATCTCACTCATCTTCACTAGCCTATCGTTCAACACGATATCTTGCACTTTTTCGATGGTTTCCGGTGTGGTTGCAGTTCTTGGTCGTCCTTCACGTGGGTCACATTCGAGGGATGTGTGACCACGTTTAAACTCAGCTGCCCACTTTTTAACAGTTGACATGGAAGGAGCAGAGTCCCCGTAAACTTTTGTCAACTTCGGATAAATTTCGTTAGGGGTTAATCCATCCAAAACGAAGAATTTTATAACCGCACGATATTCAAGTTTATCCATTTTAACAAAAAACATACAACATGTCTACTGAAAAAATTCGTGTAAACAAACTACTTGAGCGAACAAGTTGAAACTAGTCATACGAACTAATGACACATGCACCCAAGCAGGAAGCATAATTGTTTGCCTATTGCAGCACCATCTCTGTGTCAGGCCGAGAACTTTTCACCTTACCCTCGTACTATCAACTTCAGTTTAACATACATAATTATACATTTTTAAAACTATTTACAGTAGCTTCGAATAATAAATCAGTTATTGCAGTTGTAATTTATTTCTTATTATTGTTCATTATATGCTAAGAAGTTAATTTTATATCATCAACTAGTAAAAAAGAATAATGCAGGCGTACAATATAAATTTATGTTGCGTAAAATCGTGTGGAGCCCTAAATATAACGGAAGATTTCTTAAAGCGCTGTTCCATTTTCACACAAACTTTTCGGCTTAAAAGCGCGCGTCTAATTTCCCTGTCTTATGTAAAATGTAGTTGAAGTTCACTCCTGGCTTCATTTAATTTATCGTTAACATGCATAGCTAGAAGCGAGACTGATGTACTTATTACGTTTCATTAAAACAAACTTCTAGTGCCAAGCATTTCTAAGATCTAGACACAGAGATGAAAAGCACTACGTTAGGTAGAGGATGCTCAGCCTATTAACTTAACCTAGAAGCCGAGAAAGCATAAATAAACAAAAGGATTGCGAGCTCCTAGTGGAACCGGCGGAGTACTTTATAATTGTTGTATGTCTTCATGGATTCTGGTAATATAAACAAGCCGAATCTGGCAGTAGGTGCTACGTACTTTAAGTAAATATTTAGATGAGGGTAACAACGCTGCAAATGTGTGCGGCTTGCATAATGGAGATTACATTGGCTCTAGTGCAAATACCGCATATTTTACCGCAAATGCTATACTAAACCTTTTATGGAATGTAATGTACTCGAATATACAAAGTTAATCGTGGCATAGATTTTGTGATTTACTATGTTAATATTAATGTTCTGAATTTCACGGTTGTTGCTTAACAATATTAATTATTATAAATGTGTCAGACACAACTGTTATACAACTATGTTAAATTGTTATGTGGGATATTGTTGCAAAATATTATTTTAAAAAGTTTAGATAATACATAAAAACAAAAACATATTCAAATTACTGAAATAAGATTAGTAACCCTTATAAAAAATAAAAAGTTTTTTACGCAAAATAGAAAAAATATATATAATTACCAATTACATTCTGAGCTATAAAACCGTAATATTTTATGGCTACATTACTACTGTCTATTAATATTACAGCACCAATAAAAAATGCAAATTAACATTTGAAATTTTTCAGATGTATTTAATGGTATAAGACAAATAAATGGTTAAATTTGTAAATCATTTATCCATAAACATTTATATTCATTTAGTAATGCATGGTCCCACCTCACGCTCTTGTGACTGTCTCCATTTTTCTTGAACTATGTACGAATGGTGTCTTAACAGACTGGATTCCATTCATCATTGTCACATTTCCTTAATTCAGCCCAATCAAGTGATGGGGTCAACTTGGAGAAAATTTTCACTCTGTTGTTTTAAAGAAAGTGTTACATGACATATGTGGTCGAGCATTAGATTATAGAAATATTACTGGAGGACCCTCTAAAGAAAGAGAAGTACCAAGAGCTGTAAGTTTGTACCGATGTAGACCTGACTAGTAACGTTTCTCTAACTCTGGCTATAGATGATCTAATATAATAACTAATAGTTTTTTCTACCAAAACATCTATAGTATGTAGTATTTTTGTTCTTTTTTTTATCTACAGGGTATTAATATCTCACCGTTATTTTTGGATTTATCAGAGTAGACGATTATATGCCATTAGCTTGTCAACAAATTCTTTGTCCCATTGACTTCAAGCAGAGTTCCTTCGCAACTATTCATTATTGTTGCACTACGATACTTAAAGCCGTACTACAATTTGTAATCGTAAGCCTCTGATGATGACGATTCTAACAGTTGATTGGCCTGCGTACTTTTCCAGGTCCTTACTTTTATACACTGGTTCTACATTTACGCCATAGTACTGCTGTGACAACTAATCCTACAATCTATTTGTAGGCCAACAATAGATCCTCTTTCAAATTAGCTAATAACTTTTTGATAATGTAACCTTTGTGTACAACGAGTAGCTGAAAACGCTTCTTTGTATATTTTATAAGTGATATGCTTATGCAGAATTAATAAAAATAATTACTATAAGGAACTATGCCAAGATCTCCAATACTATGCCCACCAAAAAAAAATACCAAACAACTCTTCCAAGCATTCAAACATATCACAAGATAATTCAAGGCGCAAAACTAAAATCTCTTAAGCGAACAAGATGAGAAAAATACTAACATCACAAAGATTCTAGATAAATAGAGAAAATGATGTGATAGACTGTTTAACGACCAGATGCAACCTGAAAAAAGCTGTAGTCAAGAATAGAGGAGAAATAACCTTACTTAATAAGAGAAAAATTGATACTGCTATTAAAAAACTAAAGGCAGCAAAAGCAACTGCGATGGAATTAGTGGAGAAGTGATTAGAGCTATGGGCGAACTGGGAGTCGGTGTAATACATATGCTATGCCAAGCCATCTGAAAGATTAGTGCAACTTTGTCTTTATACCCATACACAAAAAAGGACCAAAAGACAAATATGACAACTACAGGCTAATTGCGCTAATACCGCATATCAGCAAGATCTTACTACATATAATAAATGAAAGATTAAAAGAGAGATTAAAAGATCTAAAACAGCAGATCGCAAGAAAACAGACTGGCTTTGTAAAAGGCAAGGGCACCCGAGAACACATCCTTAACCTAAGTCAAATAATAGAGAAAGCAAGGGACTACAACCTAAGTCTGTTTGTTGTAGACTATCATAAAGCTTTTGATAGTGTAAACTAAATTCTCAAAGAAATCGGGGTACCACAGCACTTTATCACACTGATCTAAGGGTTATATAACAATAGATATGATGTAATAAAAATTGACAATTAGCAGTCAAAAGGATTTAACACAAGAAAGGGTGTTCGACAGGGATGCATCCTGTCCCCACAACTAACTAATAGATACGGCAAATATGTAATGAAAGAAGTACTGCAAAATACCATTGAAGGATTTAAGATCAACGGCGAAAGGATATCCAACCTCCGATATGCTGATGACATTGCTATTCTCGCTTCCATCGAAGATGAAATAACAGAATTCCTTTTGAAATTACAACGCGACAGTGCAAAATATGGCTGAAACTTAAGTAAAATAAAAACAAAAGTCCTTGTAGTCGATAGAGCAATCAGTAACAGGCTTTGATTAAAAGAAATTGTATGTTTTGAAGTGGTCAACCATTACATATACTTGGAAACATTTATCAACAACATAGGAGACATGATCAACGGAAATACTTACACGAATTCAAATAAGTAAAAATGATAGGAATAAGTTACAAAAACTTTGAAAGATCGACGAATAACAAGCAACACATAAGTATCACTGGTAAATACTCTGGTTTTCCCCATATTATTAAATGGAACCAAATTGTGGATAATAAAAAAAAGGTCGCAAAATAATTGACGCTTTTGAGATGTGGTACTGAAGACGCATGCCGAAAATACCTTAAACAGTAAGGAAGAAAAATGTGTCTGTACTACGAGAACTCAATATAAATGATTGCCTCTCTACTATAGTGTACAGACAAATCCTAGAATACTACGGCCACATATCAAGACATGACAACAAAGCTCTCGAAAAACTAATGGTTGTACTGAAGCCACCAGACCACGAGGAAGAGCTCCAAAAAGATGGTTCGGTCAAATCAAAAAGGCAATAGGAAAGCCAATTCAACAAATCACAGATGGAAATCACCGACCAAGATGAAAAAACATTATCAGAAATACAAATAATAATAGACCATGATTATTACGACTCTTCTGATAAAAAATACGTTGGGAAGACGATTAGTACTTTTCCTAGACCTCATAATAATAAATATTGGATAGACATAAACATGTGGTCCTCAAACTTTTATTCTGTTTTGATTGTAATATATTAAATTAATATAAACGTTTCATTCACAATCTCGTCCGCCATTCTACGCGATCATAAACCATTTCTTCGTCCATGTCCAGGTTTCTTAATGCTCACTTTATTCTCGCGATTTAAAATATTTTAAAACAACATCTCGTGCTTCTTCCTGGTGATTTCGAGTTAAATATTTTCTTTGGCCAACTTGAGTCTCTTCGGACTGTGCGTTTGTTTTCAGGCAGTGTAAGGCGCAAGACTATTAATGCGTACTATATTCAGTTAACTACCGGGTGACTCCTCGAATATGACATGATACAATTTATTTTTTTGAGAATGTTATATGAGCTGTTTTACTGCTTTTGGAATTTCGACGAAATACTATAGCGCCTCTGAGAATTCTGGAGACAAATTGAACTTCCCTGCTGCAATACTCTCTCTTTGACTTAGATATTAAGCTAAACATTAGATCGTTAGCAGTCTTATTGTTTGTACGGGCGATATTACGTATTTTATCTAATTTAATTCTTATCTGGATCAGGTAACAGTCTTCGGAAAACTGCCCCTCCATCGGCATTCTGAACGAAAATTACGCGTCAACTAAACATAATCCAGGTTAAATTTTGTTCGGTGCTCTCGACTTAACATTGGTAAGTTATTAAAAACAGACAGGTGTTCTTTTTCAGTACTTTTTTCCATCGTGTTATGCCGTACGACTGATATTATAAAAGAGTTACTTTAATTTTAGTAATTTCTCACAATCGATTTACCTTCTAAAAAAGAACTGACTTAAAACTATATTCTCTTTCTGAATAGATTCTAAAAAGTATCCTAATGCAATTGAAATATATTTAACTGTAGATTATCCATAATTCCTATATTTGGTAAAATAATTCATTAAAACGAGAAATAGACTAGCAATGTCAATTGCTACCTTATTCATTGAGCTGTCGACATTATATTGGCTCATAAGATCTTTTTTCCTTCTAAGGAGGCTATTTTCTGACCCACTTAGTTTGTACTACTGGTGCTATCTCTCAATCTCTTTTTTACAGTTCATCCAAAATAACAGCTTTAGAATCATCTGTACAGTTTTCTTATTTCTGAAATGTCCTCCCAAAGCTTTATAATATGGGTAACCTAGGAGTTTTAAGAATCGGTTTCTCGGAGCTAACAACTGAGAGCTAGATTAAGTATTATAGACGTTCTCCAAGATCCTGGTTGGAACACTATCTTTTAACTTCAAAGATCCCTTGTGCTCATTTAAAGATTTTCTTCTAGGTTTAACGCACATAATGGTGCCCTATTTTGGCTCTTTCATTCCAACGCCGCTCTTAATTCCAAATAAATTCTTTTTTATAAGTACAATAATTACTGATAGTAATTTACTTACTTTACTTACTATAATTTAATCATTTAACTTCTCTGGTGAAGAGCAGTGGTTACAAGTTTTCGGAAGGGCTTCTTTTGACAGAACGTCTACATCACGGGAGACTGGTTTCAGCTTAATGCTCTGTATAAAAATGTACTTTGTAGCTGTTAAGTTTTATTGACCTTCTAGGTTCTAAAATTGCAGTAATCATTTTAATCTTGCCAAGACATTTGTACAAATGTGTATCGGCTTCCAAAACCTCTAATAGGAAAATTTCCGTACCATTTCTGAGAACACGCCTTTTGTAATATGTGACACTTTTTGGAAGTCAGATTCAGAATATTATTTTATTACAATTGAAGTATTTCATCAAGATCCTTTGAATGTTTCCCAAAAGATTTTTTTTTATAATAAAATTATCCAAGATATACTTGGTGTGTACCAAGTTAATCCTTTTAGCATAATCGTTTAAAAGCGACTAGAATGCCATGTAATCATAATGGAATGATACTAAACTACCACATGTAGTTTTTCCCAAAAAGTATAAAGCCATATAATACATCAAATTACAATGATAATGTGAACAATTTATAGTAAAAACAATAAAAAATACTCTTACCAGAAATTTGTACATAGCTTCAATACCCTCTACAACAAAGTGTCTTGGAATGTCATACACTTTTTTTAACATTGTTTCATTGTTGAAAACATTTTGTAAAATTCTATATTCTAATAACGAATAGATGCCTTGTCGTAATAGTCTAAATTTGGTCAATCTTTTTAAATAACTTTTTAAAAGCGATTTAAGTATTATAAATAGCCATAGCTCTCAAAGCGACAAACCTGTACTGTAGGATCCAGCTCATTTTATAGTTTCCGGATTATCAAACGCCGATCCTTGTTGATTATAGCTTAAACACGTTCAACATTTTTCAGTGTTTTGCTATGTAATGATTTTTTGTAAGTAAATGAGTTTTAACAAATCCCGAGTCGTTTTAGAATCTTTTGTACTATGCCTGTGTTTGTGTTACACTCATGGTCTCGTTCTAGAAAGCCTTTTAAACTTCTTAAAGTCATTGGAAATATTATGATCATAAATTATATGCGCTTATTCATCAACGTCTAACTCTTAATTAATCCGACCAGTATATTCTCATTTATGCATCAACATTGCAATCCACTCCTGTCGGTTATTAAGTTACTTATATTTATATATTGGGACAGACTATGTAGCCATAACTATTAGAACATAAATTTCTCTCTGTATTTTAATTAAATTCCAATTAATACATAAAAACTACTCAAATCCAAAATAGAAAGCAATTGCATTTTACATAAGGTATTTAAGTTATCATCGATCCCTGACAAGGATTAGCTATTTATTTTAGTTGCCTTTTCTAATTGTTGGTTGTTGATAAAAATTGTGTAACCAGATTTTCTTCTTAACCAGTAGTTAAGATTTATTAATTTATCATATCGATAAATATTTATCGGCGTCTTTCAATTCTACCATAGGAAGATGCTCTACCATATCATTTGAGCATTTTTGGTATTAACTATATGGCTTGCGAAGTCTGCTTTATTTTTTACTCGTGATTGAAACAAAAACAGTTGGATCATTTTTGTACTATTTCTAAATGGAATTATTAATGACCTGGCAGAATTTTAGAATAATATTTAAAATTGTATTTTAGTGGGTAAATAAAAACTGTCTAGACATCGCTTCAAATAATAATAAATAAGTTTATAAAACAGGTTCGTTGAATTTAACAAACAAACTGAATATGAACAAGCGTTAGTAAAATAAATATCACATTTGCTATTTGATTTAATTAAGTTGTTAAGTCTAACAAATATTTAAACTTCGTAACCATGGATATTTTTGACTATAACAAATTATTCAATGATTGAAGATGTTAAAAAATTACTGAAATAGTGTGTTAAAAAAATTTAATACAAATATACCAAATATATTAAATGAAAAGAAATGTATATAAAACGAAATAAAGATAAAACTGTAAAATAACATCAAGTATTGTACTACCTTTCTTCTCCGGCCTCCATCTTTTTTCTTTTAAGTAAAAATATCCATAACAAATACAATGGGCCGAATTACATTTTGTTATAGAATTCACTTCATACAGTTCTTTTGTACTTCTTCAGAAGTTACTTATGGGTGGTTAGACCCGCTATGTTAACTTTCTATTGTCAATTATAGCTACCAAAAGTTGTTTTCACCTTTACGCCGAATTTTATAGTTGCAAGTAGTGTGAACAAATCTCTTATTCCGCTTAGCAAGTGCGAGACCATTATGACAAAGGTTCGATGAAATATTTGTTATAAAATCATTCGCACGCTTGTAGTCTTAATGGACACTTTTTTGGTCTTTTAAAGACAGAGATCTTCTAAAAATGTATCTGTTCTTACATATACTATTTATTGTAACAACGGTAATGCTAAAACAGTTATGATATCATCACACTTGAAAATACGCTTGCAAAAATGACGCACTACATTAAAAAATTCATCCTGCCAATAAATCGTCATCAACGTGTTGCGGAGCCGCATTTGCATTAAGTAACTTTAACGTGTATTTTATGAGAATAACAATAAAATCGCGCTTAAAAACAGTGATATTGTCGTAATAAACTCCAAAGCTGTGCTTTAACACACATACATTTACATATCTGTTTATACTGCAACAAAGTAATTTATGGGAGCGATTTTATAACAGCCAATAATATTTTCCATCGCTTAACTTTGATATATTTTAAGTTACTGCTGCCACCGTCCGTTCGGCGTGGCGGCGATATGCACTAAACAAAAATTGGTATTTACGATGTGTCTATACTTAAAGCGTATGGAAAAGCGATGTTTCAACAGCCGTTAGGAGCATTAACGCGACATTAATCAAGTTAGTGTGTTTGCATTACTGTCTGCGGTGTGCCAACATTAGGCTTGTGTTAGTACACAAGTACTAATTCATTTAATAAGAAAGTTAAGATAGGCGTTTCCACCTAAATTTAGAAATAGTAAAAACACTCTAAGTGCACTGGCCTACCTTTATTATTTTGATTTAATTTTTTGTCAGTAGATAGTCTTCTCTCCGCTGCTTATTAAACTGTTTATTCTGTAAGATTGAAAGTAGATAAAATTTTTTATTGTCAGTACCATAATATTTAAGTACTCATTTTAACACGCTCTAGCATTTTGTTTTTTTAAATATTGCACAATATATCGGATTCGTTATAGTTATTGCATTTTTCAATACAAACTAGTCTTTTTATAATAATTTGCATTTGTTATTTTGAATCAAACGCAGATCTAATTATCAAAGTGTTTGATAATGATTATGGTTTATTAATTATAATCAAAAAAGAATTACAATTACTATTTGTTGAAATTGATTGCACAATTAATGCAAGTGCTCAGTAATTGTCAGATTCAGAGCATTTTATGTCCCTATCCTTAATGCTTACACGCAGATGGTGGTCTGAACCACTATCTAGGTCGCCTCTGATATCCAAAGCCAAGTCGCAAACGTGCCAACGCGACGGTTAGGAAATCGATCAACTGCTCCTTCGGTTCAATATATTAGACCGAGATGGTTCTTGATGAATATCGATGTTTGGTACTTTCTTGTGGAACTCCAGATTCAGAGCTAATCGGACAGTGCTCTAATTGTCACAATACAATGTTGTCAGACCCAAATTGCAAACGTCCATATCTTTGATCAGTCTTCTGAAACATATTCCGTTCTCCGGTGCCTGACATGTGGCCACATATTCCACTTCTGTAGTGGCGAATTGGAATCTAAGCTATGACAAAGCCTGCAAGGAGAAACAAAACTACCGGTTGCATAGTCTGCATCTCAATAACCGGTCAATTTGAACTCTAATATATTCTTCTAATAGTAAAGAAGCTTTAGTTTCTTCCAAATATTTTAGTACTTGCTTCAATCCACGTCAATGTGGCGACTCTGGATTTTCTCAAAATTGAAAACTCTATCCCTAAACGATATCTCCGCTTGTGATGCTGTGGATAGAAAGAGAAGTTTACACGTTACATTTTTTCTTTTCCTCTATTGCTAGCAGATTTTCTTTGAACATCATTATAGTTTCAATAAATTAATCCTTAGAAAGTAGGAAAATTGAAAACCTTACTAAATAATTAACCCCAATCCTTTGATAATGGTATCAAAGTGGATGTAAAAACATTGAGAATTTTTCAAAAATCAATGCGATTCAACCCATGAACCTAATTGTTCATTTACCTTTGACTGCGGATATTTTTTTGTACATGTTATTCTAATCTTATTTTTGGTTATTTTAAGCATTTCGTAGTATTTTAAAGCGAAGGCAAATATTGTAATACATTCTCCAAATATTGTTCGTCATTGATGGAAACCAAGAAGATACTTTTGAAGCTGCGAAATTCGAAAAACTCTATGTCTCTATGTGAAATAGCTAAAAAGGGTACAATCGGCATAGACACGGTGCAAAATATTAAAAAAGAGAACAACATACATACTTACAAAATGCAGAAAATGCCGAGGAAAAACGAGGAGCAATAATGTCGCTCAAAGAAAATTTCTGAAAAATTTTACGGTATTTTAATTTAAAGCCATACTCATGTCTTATCTGATAGCATATATATAAATTTGGTAAGAAAACTCTTGTGTAGTAGGCCATATGTTCTTGTAGTTTTATAAATGAAGGTGTAGTGTGCAAGAATGAATTCATAAAGAAAACGATTAGTACCTCTATATTGTAATCACAATTTTTCCTCATTAGTTTGGTCAGACTTAGCATATGCCTACGATTCTGGTGCAGAGCTTTAACTTTCGGATTCTAAAAATATTCATTTTGTGAAAAAAATAGGACAATCCTCTAAACCGTCCCGATCTTTGACCTATTGAACTTTACTAGGCTATTGTAGAGACATTTAACAAAAAAAATACCCGCAAAACTAAAACAATCTAGGAATTAAAAAAGTGTAAAGGAAGTGTAGCTAGAAAAAAGCTTTACTGACAAATCTGCAGTATTATACCCGGTGTTCAAACAAGAGTAAGATTTGCTATCGCTCTTGATTGTACAAGGTGCTTCAAATATGGCCGGGATTTGTGTGTAAACAAGCTGCACTGCGCAGCAGCTATGTAACCTTGAGAGAGTAGAGTCACAACCTTCTGCCTTCCTGCTACTCGGGTTAGAATCTGTTTAGTCCTGTTTGGCAGTTGCTAGGACGGTTAGTAAATAGAACGTACCGCGTAGCGTGGAACAACAGAAAAAACGTTCGGTCCTTTGAAATTTACCACAGACTCTAACATCGGTATAAGAAAGAATGTCTCTTACAAACTCGTGGGTTTGAGAGATATAAGCGCGAGGAGAGTAAACCGCATAATCGTCGTCCGCAAACATCCATCACTGAACCAAACATTGATTGCACAGATGCGCTTATTCGTAAAAATATGCGCAGTACTATCACGGAACTTAGAGCAATGCTATCAGTGTTGGTAGTGTAGAAGACATTGTGAAAAACCACCTGCACTATCGCACTAAAGTGAATGTATTGTGGGTATCACACATTTTGACTAAATGAATAAAATGGTACGCATACAAGCGGCCAGTCGTCTTCTATAGCAGTTTGAAGGCCAAGGTAATGCATTTTTTAAATCTATAGTGACCTCTGATGAAACGTGGGTGCACTTCATTCTCGAGTCTCAGCAGTCATCACGCTAGTGAACAGTTCTTCCAAACCAATGTAAGCGCGGAGTAGCCGTTCGGTAGGAAAAATAATGCCAATGTTTTTCTGGGACTGGAAGGGACAGTGCAGTTTATTATTTAGACCTCCTGGCAAAAGACCTAAAGGAAAAGATCCCATCTAAATGGAAGACAGGTGGAAAGCGGATAGTTTTCTTTCAACACAATCCACGCACCGTACGGCCAAAACAACAATGAAAACTCTCCCGAAATGAAAATGGAACTTTTTGCCATATACACCTCACGATCCTGATCTGGCCCCAACTAATTTCTACCTGTTCGGAAGGCCTAAATCAAACTTACAAGGCATGCTGTTTGCAGAGAACGACGCCGTCATTCAGATCTTTCAGGAGTGGGTACGTCACCAACCAAAAGCCTTTTTTGAAAAGGGCATCAGGATGCGGATGTGGAAGAAGTATTTGTGAATTTGTATTTTTTTTGTAAAGAAATCAGTCCCGATCATATTTGAACCACCTTATATACATATTTTGTACCACGGGTAGATTTAAATTGTTGTTTTGTAATTTAAAAATAAAATAATCGTAATTTTTTAAAAAGTTTATCATTCGCGACAATAATTTACTGTATATTTGGTAAAACAAGTAGTTCTTATATATTTTATCAAAAAAAAGGAAAGTATCAACAGAGGAACTTCATGAAATTATCTAAGGGTAAAATGCTAACAAAACAAACAAAAAGCATATTTATAAAACAAAATATAATATTATATAACGGATTAATGTGGCAGTATCACAAAAAGTTTTAAAATTAGCAAATCAAATCATTTGCGCCCAGAAATAATGTGGCAGAAAATGAAAATAAAGTCATGAATTGAGAGGAAGTTCTAAAACCGCACCTTGAAATGGTACGGACATGTGGAAAGAATGTCGGTAGAGAGGTGGTCGAAGAACATACTACATTGGAACACCACCGGGAAGATAACGAAAAGAAAGCTCATCTAATATGGAAAACATGCTTAAATAATATCATAGAAGAGAGAAATTAAAAATTAGAAGCTGGAAAGATAAACAACAACCATAGAAACTGAAACTAAAAAAATGCCGAAAAAAAGAACTATTTCAGTTAAACCATAGACTCTGTTAGTTTTTATTAAGAAAAGCCAATTGTAGTAATTATAAAGAATTTTAAATGCTTTGACTGCTGGCATTTTTTTCATGATTTGTTAATTACAAAATAATGTTAACAACAAAAATACAAATTAAGCCAATTTTACTTAAATTATATTTTACCAAAATGGAAAATTAACAATAAACGAAATAAGTACATATTATTTTAACGGTGGCTCTATCCTTTTATGTCAACATTTTTTTATAATTAAGGCTCTTTTTAATTTAGTTTGTTTTTATGTTTTCCGCTCGTTAAGTTGCGCTGCGATACATAACAGACCATTAGTTTCAATAACAGACCTCATAACTTCCTAATCTACAACCAAATCAAATAAACACCTCCTTCAGTTTTAGCTATCCGCAACAAAAAATAATTTAGCCGGCTATCAGCGGGATCAACAAACCGGGCCGCGGATTGCGAGCAATATCTCAAATCTCCGGAGCCGGCAAGAACCAGAATGATTAGTAAACCAAATACGGCGGGCCAGCAGTAATGATGCTACTTGAAAGTAATATGCTTAGAGTAATCTTAAATCATCAAAATGAAACGACCTGCCGTGTACATATGACGAGGGTCCACATTAATAACATGCGATACCATCTCACTTCCTACCGCATAGGACGGTTATGAAACAATAAACAACTACACAGCACTTTATTAGCTCCGGCTCAGCCCTGACTATGTCTTCGGCGGCCCAGCTCCGACTTATGCAGATTTTATTTCTAAATTTAATTTTAGCATTGCGGCAGTACGAATTACCTATTTGCGCGGGTACTTCATTTAGTTTTGCAGCGCTTATGCGGCAGCCACGGCTGAAGTCCAGCATCTCATAATTAAAATGGAACAAGTTTTATACTTCATCCGAGTTCAAATTAATATTTTTTTACTGTTTGTATAAAGCGCACAACTATGCGTCATAAAAGTAAATTAAGAAGAAAACAGCATAATAATAAGTTACAGTATGTTGTTTTAACATTAAAATATTCTAAAATACTTTAAAATAGTTATCATTTACCATGAAGTGCCTGATATAAAAACGGATTTATCAATGCTACAATAATGGATGTTAATAAATTATTTACATCATTAAAAGAATAGAAGAAAAGATCTAACGCGCTTTGACATAATAGATTTAAACCTGGTAAAAAATCGATAAAACTTTAGTACAAATTAAAACTAATTAGATTTTTTGTTAACTTTATTTTTATTTCCAATATGTGTTAAGTAACTAGACATTCTGTAAACTAAACACAAACAATTTACTTGTACGGTAGCACACCTTGATTAATACAACAATAAGTAAATAAGTTGTAATAAAGAGAAAAAAGCTTGAAATAAATGTAAGTGGATCTGTTTTGTAAGTCTATTATTTAAACTTCTTAAGTCTACATGTTTTATCTTCATCCAACTGGATGCCTGCTGCTGTCATATTAGGGTAAAAAGGACAACGTATCTCGATATCGTATGCTGAGGTTTTTAATTTTCTCGATAATGGTAGTTACATACAAATTTCGATAAATCACGTTTGGTGCACACCATGAAGCATTTACAACAGCACACAGTACTTTCGACTGAAATTGTTGAAGTGTTGCTAGACTATATTACTAGCAGACCCATATAATAGCAGCCTACAGGTGCACAATGGCTGCAATACTGTTATATAGAAGTACTTTGCTCCCTACAGATAAGTAGGATCGGCGATCTGTTAACAAGTACATCTCGCGGAACTTAGTATCCAGTTGTTTTCTTTTGATCCAGATATGTTTTCTTTATATAAGTCGTCGGTTAAGATGAATATCTGTACACTTTATATTCGCTATTTGTGAATATTGCTGGTTGTCCAGGAAAACTCGAAGACAATTTTTTTTTTGGTAAAGTAAAATGAAGTTTATATGCCTCGATTTGGTTCCATTTTTCTGATGCTCCATTTTTAGAGCCAGGTTTGGATTTTATTTAAATAACGTTGTAAGTAATGTGATGTTATATCCGGATTGTTGTGACATATTATAATAGCTGTATAATCGGCAAAGAATCAGAAGTGTGCAGCAGACACAGCCCTTGACTGAAAAACTTCCAAATTGATCGAAAAGAATACCGTGCATTCTTTTCCTAGGTTTATCATATAAACGTTTACTTATCATTATACAGATATAGAAGGTACTTCCGAAATAAATAAAAATGTTTTTGGTTTAAACAGAAATATAGGGGCAGGAGTTAACTTCCGGTCTAATAGTTGACGGGGGAATCAAGTAAACAGTCTAACTTATTTTTTTAAGGTTTTATAGAGTGCAGATAGCTTGGGAAGTAGCTAGCTGTTTGAACGTTACCTCACGGATTAAAAGCAGCGCAGTGTTATTCAGCAATATCCAACAACATTTTGCGCACAAGAGGATAATTTATTAAAAGCATAAATGTTTAGTGAAGGAAAAGGGTACATCGATGACGAGCAACACTCAAGGCGCTCATCACCGTCTCACTGCAGACAATGTTGCTAAGGTGAAAGTAGTTTTGGACCCTGACCGACGTCTAAAAGTTAGACTGGTAGCAAATAAAATAGGAGTTTCAAAATCCATTGCGTATAAAGTCAAAAGGTTTCAACCGACGAACAGAAGAGCTTTTAGACAGTGTGAGAAATAAACCTGATTTTGTAAAAAATTATTACTCTGTATGACACACTACCAAATCTCTTCAGCCAAAAATAATTGAATGAGCAAATCGAAGAATAAAATTTTTTGACCCCAAAAATTATGGCCTGAAGAAATTAATACCATATAGACCACAAACTACCTCCCGCCTGGACATGGTTCCACTTAACTTTTTTGTTTCTCCACACTATTTTGAAAATTTTAAAATGGACAAGCTGCTTAGATAACTGCTTTAAAAAATTTTTAGTTCAAAACTTTCAGCTGAGCTAGGGAGCGTGGCAGAACAACTAGTAAATGTGTTTCTGCCCTAGGATGTTATGTTTAGAAGAATATCAAATATATACAAGCATAATTTCAGTTAAACGTTTAAATTTAATTTAGTACAAGAGTTCCACAGGCCATATCTTAGTAGAGGCTTGCTTAATATCTAAAAATTCGCTGTTTTCTTGATCGATGTGGATTGTATTGGGTTAACATGTGCCCCTGTTCTACTAGCATGTTATTTACCAATTCTTTTAATTTTTCTAAGAAGATTTTGTTAAACACTTTTCACAAGGCAGGAGAGAGACTGACAAATCGATCAGAAGCGTTGGTGCTGTTTGTGTGACTTTTCATGGATCGGAAAGAATTTTGTTCTTAATATGGGTACTGTGTATGTGTCTGATTAGTTTCACGCAGATTTCCGGTAGTTGTTTCAATATTCCTCTAGTTATTAGATTAAACCCGGACGAATTTTTAGTATTCAATTAGATAAATGCAGTTATTCTTACATAGTCCACTTGTATTTTGTCAATAAGTATTGCCCTCTGAAAGAGGATGTCGAGGTATTTCTGAATGTAGTTCTCTTCTTCAAGAGTGCTTTTAGCTGAATATCTTGTAAAAACTTTTTCCAAATCGTTGGCAAGCATAGACGCATTGTCCTGATTGCTTTTTGACTGGATTCCGTTTGGTAGATTGAATAGAAGTATAAATAACGGTGGTTACTTGAAACTCTTTATTGCTCTCTAGAGATAATAACCCGTTTCCTTCATGGGAGACAATGTGGTTAAGTAGTCTTAGATTACTGGCTACATAAGAGTGTCTTAGTCTTCACTTGTGGCATTTGGTCTAATTTTATCGTTTGTTGCTTTTAAATTTTGCCATATTCTCCTAAATCTACGCTTCTCAGCAATTTTACGTTATCACGTTAAGATGAAATAGACATTGTTTGATACGTAACTTGTTAGATGGTTATATTTAAGTGTTCAAGTCAGTCATCAATGGTAGTTCGATTAAACTGTTTCTTTTAATATTTATCAAAATTCTTTCTCGTCAGTTATTCTATAGTCTTGAAAATCTGCAGTAATTAAGTACTTGAATATTAAGCATAATTATGATGAAAGACTAGTCTGACGATAGATTTCAGCTTAACTCGGCTTTGGTATTGTTCTCATCAATTGCTTTCACCAATTCTCTTTCTTTCAATGTAATCACTCTAGATTTCCAATGGTCACGATTGGCGTTGTAGTTCCCTGCTACAATAAATCGACTTTAAAATACAATCAAATTGTTAACGTTCTACGTTTAAACTTATTACTTGTTGTCTATGATCATATCTGTGTTTTAGTAGTTCCGTATCTTTAATTAAGGTTCGTATTATGACAACAGTACCTGCATGTAAAGTATTGTTGGAGTGATGTGTACTGTAGATGAAATAATTATAAATTTTTAGGTAAAAAATTTAGTGAAATGGTCCTTGTATATTAATTCAATATCCAGTTTATTGTTTAATATAAATGCTTAGTTAATGTCTATCCATTGATGTTCTATTCAGCATTTCTTAATATATATATATTGAACCATTATGCAATTTTTGAGACAACTATAGTTATAAGATCCATCTGTTCCGTAAATCGTGCCAACTTGTCTTTAAGTCATGAATGTTATATATTTGATGTGCAAATGTATATTGTTGCAGAATCTACATACTGGTATTACCATGAGGTTGATTATTTCCTCTGATCATTTGGGCACACAATACTCTTGTTCCTTTTGGTAAATTTTGTAGGACAGTTGTTACTTTATCTGTTTGATTAGCAGTTATTTGTTTTTTTTTCATAGCATAGGATATCTATTAGTTTATCGTTGCTTATGGATAAAACAACATTTATAGTTAGCTGGGTATTTTTCTTTGCAGTTTTCATATTTTACTTGTTTGTTCTTTTTACAATCAATAGTTAAATTATTACTTGCACACAATCATCGCCCAACAAATTCTATGAAGAGATATGAAAAAAGTAATAAAAAGTTTATTGTTAAAATTTTTAGCAAAGGCAACTTTTTTCAATCGATAACTGGAGAGGTAGGCGTGTAAATAGCCGCTTTCGTGGTGCGGTGTGGGATACGATACCGATCCGGCTCGTAAGGACCAAAAAATGGAGAGGCAGGCGTGTAAATAGCCGCTCTCGTGGTGCGGTGTGGAAACGTAGTACGGCCCATAGTGGAAGGTCAGCCGATAAGGCCAAAATCGTCCCTTAAACGGCCGTCGCGTTAGTGGATGGGGGCGGCTACCGATATCAACCAATGAATTGCCAAATCGCTCACCTGAATCGGCTTCGGCTTCGGCTTCGTCGGCGATTCCAAGGTGGCCACCTCTGCGTTGCGGATCTGGTATCTGCGGGATGTTGAGACACGACCAAATTGGCCGAGCTGCGATGCGTGAATATTTGGGGGGTGTTGAATATGCGTGAATGTATGCGGGTTAAGACACGACCGTATTGGCCGCGCTGCGGGGCGTGAATCCGAATTTATGCGGACTAAGACACGACCGAACTGGCCGCGCTGCGGGGCGTGAATGCTTCGGCTGAGCAAAAGCCCATGCCGTTTGTGTGCGACGGCAAAACGTAGCTGATATCAAAGGTCCGCATGCCGCCGCGATATAAAGCGGTTCAAGGGCGAAAAGGCCGCCACACCAATATCAAAGGTTATATTAAGCTAATAATGAAACATTTTGCATGGATACAGTAAGCTTAATTTGAAACTACATATTATGTTTAGAAAATCACAATAACTACATATTTTTTAAATTTGTGAGATGTAATGGCTATTGATCACTTCTATTTAATAATACACAGTTCGTAGCTAGAAGACGTAAAATACATACTGTGAGATATGGTACATATATAAATAAATCCAACAATATAGCAAAATGTAACAAAATAAATAACTAGGAAAGTTTTGTAATACACTTTTAATTTTTAAAATTTTGCGAAAGTCTTTTCACTACATTCTGCATCTTTGTATTCTTCAAAACCAAACATCTAACTTTTCTGTGTTTCTTCAAAAATAAAATCTTGAATCTATTTTAAGTATTCGCAGCAAATAGTCACCACTTTTTGATGTGTTTCAAAAGATTTTTATTTTTGTTATTTTGATGCAGTTTGTGTTGTACGCGTAAAATTTATATTACCTTTTTGATTTATTGCAGAGTGTTGCCTTTCGCATGCCATTAGATAATTCTTGTCGTTTCAAACTATTTTATACTTTAGCGGGCATATAAATAAATTAAGATTTTAACTGTTATAAAACAGGTAACATAAATGAATTTCCTATTTTATAGTTATTGAGTATTTCGCCGCATCACCAAACACGTCATGCCACATGCTCGTTGATTAAGGCATGAGGATAATCAAAGAAAACAAACTGCTCTCACTTGAAAGTAATTTTGCAGAATGGTATAAAATTCAGATATATACATATACAAACACTCTTCTATCTACAATATAACATATGTTTATCAAACTCGTGCATCTTCCTGAGAACGTCCTCAAAACAAGGCTGAGCGTTCTAGGAGCATTTTCCAGGTTAAAATTGTCTTTTTGAAAATTTAAATACCACGTGAATATAGTTGTATAATAAGAAAAATTATCTTCCAAGGCAGCCGATGTTTGTTACAAACCTTAATAAGCACCGCATGCAAGTTGTAGAGAAAAATTACGCGGCACTTGTCTTTGACCACAACTCAGGAAAAACTAACACTTAGAGGTCATTCTATCGGTTGCAGTACAGGTTTAAACCTCCCTTAATACACCTGAATGTGCGCCATGTTAAAAAGTTCTTCTGGTGCTTTGTATAATAAATTAAGATGGGTTTAACTTAATTATTTGTAACCCATTTTAAATTAATACACTGGTATACAGTGGGTGAATGCGACAATCTCCGTCAGTCTGTTGCATCAGTAGCGCTTTTACTACGAAGTCGATCACTATGAAATTTTCCACAGTGATAGAACTCGAAGCGAGTGAGGTAACCTGATAAATTGTTTCGAAATCGTACAACTGGATTTAGAGCAATTAGCAAATCCAGTTCGTATAGACTTAACATGCAAAAGATTCGGCGACTGTTTTGACAGTTTATGCAATAATACGTTCGCAATTTTAACAACTCGCTCCTGCAACTTCTCAAACAGCGTGCGAGAACATTACTAGTAATAATCAAAATAATTTTAAAGACACATCTAAATTCAACTGGGCTATTATGTAGTATTAAATTAACAGGCTGACTTGTGATTCCTAATTTTGCGCAAATTATGATAACAGTAAAAGCGAGAAAAACAAAATTAAATACATAGTTTTTAATAGTTTACCATAAGAACGTTTAATAGAATTCTTTAGACTATTTATCAATATAACTAACCTAAAAAGAAGTACACTATTAAATATTTGAGGAGATTAATAAATCAACAAAATACTAAAAATTACCTAATACAAATGGTAGCGTCAGTCATTGCTCATCAGATGCCGTTGCGGTAAGTTGATGTATGCACTAAAGAATTATTTTTAAGTGGAGAATCACATGTTATAGGAGTTTTGGAAAGAAGTCAGGGGGTATATTTGTTTATTTCTGTATATATAGGTTACAAAGATAGTTGTCGAAAGCATTGTACTAAAGGCCAGATTCTCATATAACTATAGAACATACAATTAATTAATGTACCTGTGCTTTTCTTTCTACTCGTTTTATTTCAATTCGGCTTGGTATCATCTCATTTATAGTAATGGAAATGGTTTGTGTATCAAAACTAGAAGTAGAATAAAAAATATTTTGGATTAAGTCAGACACAAAGTCAATTTTTAGTACACCTGTGTTATGTTAAGAGATTACACCCGCAGATAAATAAAACTACAACTTATATTCCTAGTTACCTAGATATTTCAATTTTTTATAATCAATCTCCTAAAATTTTAATATATTTGTCTTATTTAGGAATATTACTCTTTATTATGTTATTTGTTTATATCAGCAACTGCAAATGCATTGTTTTTGTATAGAAAAGCTTTATTTAATATGCTTGACTTTAAAATTACACTGCTAAAATACGATATAAAGAAATCGACAGAGTAAAATAATGAGAATACTTTTACAAAGTGCAGTCGCTTAAGGAATGTTATGAATTACCCTCTTGCTACGTAAGTTAGTTAGAAAGAATATTTTAAATATTTTATAAGTACTGCTTTTAACCTGGATAAAAATGTTCTTTAGTATTTAATATTTATCAGACTACTCTACATTGTGCTTCCTTAATAAAAATAAAAAATTGTAGCACATAAATTAGTGCTGCATAAACAAAAATAAAGAAAAAAGAAATTGACTAATATATAATATACATAAAATTGCCATAGTGAAAATTATGGTAATAAATGGAAGTAAAATATATCAGCACTTTTAATGTAAAATAATATTTTGTTTTATTATTAACAGCAATTTTTATTTGCTTGCAAAATAGTAAATTTTATAAATTATATTATCCAGATATTAAAATTTATACCAAAAGTAACAAACGTAGAAAAACAAGTACGGACGTGGAACTCCGGTTACACAAATGTATGGGGTTTCTATACATAAACAAAATTTGCGGCCACTTTCGGTCAAACCGGTCTCGAGATTTTCCGATCAGGCTGATTTTTGGCGCCTGGACTTGACTTATAGTCCTTAGTTGAATACTGAAAACGTTATTTCTCTATCTATTACAGATCAAAAATTATAAGGCTTGACAGATGTCTGAAATAACAGAAATAGAAGCTGTTCTCCAGCTTGGAAGCTGCCTTGATCCAAAGTTGCAAAATAAAAGGACGGACGGACGCACAGACATACATACATAAAGCTTTTCATTTTAATGAATGGAAGCCTAATATACATTCTTTTATCCAAATTATTCGAAATTTATCTTATAACTAGTGATATAAAAAATCAATAAGTTGGACAGTATTTCAATACTACGACGACAATTCCAAAAAGTATAAAGGCTAATTGTAAACCAGTTGATAAGATAGAAATAAATACATTTTTAGGTATTCTTTTGCAAAAGGGAATTATTAATCTGGCAGGTATAGGATGAAACGGGTTTATAAAATGAATTGGTACAAAACAAATGATGCATTGTGTGGTTGGCTTTCAGATTATAAGGCCGTGGTCGGAGTTCAGAAACTCTTGACGTTTCGTCCACAACTACGGTCAACATCTTCAGAAGAAAATCTTCTAGAAACTGAAAACTTTAGTCAAAAGTTTCTGCACTCCGACCAAGGCCTTATAACCCGAGAACCAAATACATGATGCACCATAACACCGGCCGTGAAAGTTTTAGTCTATTTGCTGCGAACAAAGTTAACAAAACTTTTCGGTCTGAAATAATGCCTAAAAAAGATGTAATCTACAAAAGTTTAATTTTTTGGAAAAAATGGTTACTATTCCGTTAGTATACTCAAAATGAATCCAAGAAAAAGTGATGTCATTAATGGACATTCACATGCTATTATTATCAATTTTATAAAATACCGGTCACACCATCAATCCACATAATTTATATAGGAATAATTTTTTTGCAAATAAATTACTGCAAAACAACACTTTTTACGTAGAAAGTTAGAAGGAAACAGGAAGGAGAAGAATCAATTAGAAGATAAAGCATGGAAATTACCTAAAAGTATAATTTGCAAATTTCTAAAACCAGAAACATCAATGGCAATCCTTAAGGTATCTTCCGCTAGATTACATAATTTTGGAAAATTTGAGAATTCTGTAGGAACCTGCAATCTTGAAATATAAAATGTTTACTAGGAAAAGTACATTAGACTGCCAAAATATAAATAACAATTAGTGGCTGCCAAATAAAAAAAATTAATATTATAAATCAAAAAATAAAAATGATGTATTCTAAGTGTATGGTCATATATATTAAATTACGGAAAGCTCATCTAAAAGAAAATTAGGCCCACTTAAGAAGCCCAATGAGAGTTACCTTATCCTCCGGAAATAATTGTGACAAATAACAATTCAGAGTTGGATTAGATTAGAAATACCCATAACCATGAAAGTTGGTCGATAAGTTAACAAAAGCTTATATGGAAAACTACTTCGTTTAAGCCATACAAATCTTGCAAAAACGGACGGCAATTTTCCTGCACTACTATACCAGGGTTTTCAAATACTTGCTTTAATATTGTATAGTCTCTTTAGAATAGCTTCATGTTATTTTTTTTAAACTTTTACAAAAGATGATTTATAGGCGCTTTTTGAGAGATGTTCCCTTATGTCAAAAGCAATTTTCTTACAAAAGAAGTAAAATTTGGGAGCTGATTTAACACGAACTAATAAAAAAAAGACAAGGAGCAATCAACGACCGAAAAATTGCTCTAGGAGTACTTTTCTGCATAGAATATGCCTTTGGCACTGTTTCCTTTAACTTAATTATAAGAACATTGGATGAGCCTTTCATATAACAATCTCTAACGCAATGGGTCAAATCTGTATTAACTCTTGAAGATCAAACTAAGAAGGATATTAACATCAAGTGAGTTTTTTATGATGGGGGGGGGGCACTTTTATTACTAGTAATTAACGGTCTTCTGGCTGAACTAATTGCAAGAGAAGGTTATGTGCAAGGATATACTAATGATATAAACGGGACATTTTGGGGAGTTCATGGCACAACAAGCTTTAAAATGCATGGAAAGGTGGTGTTAAAAATTTGGGACAAATTTAAATAATTCGAACACGACTTTGATCATTTCATTCACGCCCTTTGAAAGAAATTCAAATCAGCGAACAGTCAATATTTATGAGAAAAGAAACTAAATACTTGAACCTTTAATCCTCACTTAGAACACATTATCAACAAAGCCGCAAAAGCTTATGGGCTTGTAAAAAAGCAGTACACAAAAAAAGGTTTAAAACTAAGGATGGTTTTGTGAGTATACACTAGTATACACTTAACTACATACTCAACATGCAATCCGATAAAATCTACAGCGTTTGGGACTTTATAAAACTTTACAATCTACAAAATCGTCGGGATAAATGCTGTATTGTGCGCATGCGCAATCTCCTGTTAAATAACGTTTTTACATAATTATATAATAATAACAACCTATAAATAGTGGCAAAATGTGTCGAGAATACGACCGCAGAACTGGCATACTCATCCACAGAAATTATTGCGTGGTTTGGCTACAGAAAAACCCACATTTAAAATTTAACCAAGAAGTATACCAGAAATTCACCGGAATCTGCACTATAAGTTGTGTTCATCTGCAACAGATATAGGTTTCGGCTCAAGAAGGTCACAGCTACATTGAATAATATGATTCTCAGTACTGTTTACTTTAATTGTGTTATTTTACGTAAATAAAATTAATATTTTTTGCATTTTAATGTTATTTTCATCGTTTATTTATTTTTCAGATTTACCTGGGCGATTCTGTACCAACAATTACATATGTTTCTACCTTCTGGTGGCAAAATTAAAAATGGAGTAATAATCAACAAGTTTAATAAATCACAAAAGCTTACCTGGATGGGGTAACTAGAGCGATTAGATCTATATTTACAGTTTTGATATAAAAATACTAAATCGGTCCCGCTTATTGGTGAAATCTTCAATATTTGCAAGAGCATATGAACTAAAAATAAATGCTCATTCATAAGTGCGGCGTGGAATGGATACGAAAGCCAAGATTTTCAACATGCTGTAGAAAGTTTTATATTTACCATACAATTTGATAACATCAACAACATTTGAGACTGTAGAAAACTTTTAAGTGTGTTAATACTCGAGCGGGGTAATGAAAAACGAGAACGGGAGTTGCTTCAAAGACAAAATATGGCATACAAATAGCCCAAAAGCAGAACTTAGTTTTGCAATAGGTATGTTTGAACAAGAACTCACCTCTAAAATAACAACCATAACGGTAGGATAAGGATATGGTAAAAATAGTTTTTAAAAACAGGCAAATCTCTATCTTAACAGGTAGCCAAGAGGAGCTAAAGATTTTAGAAAGTATTGAAATGCATTAACAAATTGTGCTTAATTATTCAGAAACACTAGTGACACTGTCCCAGTCTAACAGATTTTGTTTGGAATGGGTCGCAGAACTTCAGGGTTATGAAGGTAATTTGTGAGATGAGCTACCGAGCCGACCCTACCTGCGGGGTTTTTTATCTAAACAAATAGGGGTTATTAGAAACCTACCGAAGTAAAAGCCTAAAGTCTTCTAAAAGCAAATACAAGCATTCTAAAGCTTTAATGATATCTTCGTAGAACTAAGCGTGAAACAGGTAGAATAACAGAATTATTAACAGTACGGTTTAATCTTAGAAAGGATCTTAACATAATGTATATTGTTAATTATCCATGTTGCAGACTATGCAAAGAAGAATAAAAGGCACGCCTTTTGTAAATGTTCAGCACTTTAAGTTTCCATACTTCTTTTGTAATATAGACTTGATGGAGAAAATTTTGTCATAAAAGCACAATACGCTTAGTGTTCCAGTACAGTGGATAAAAACTACACTCAAAAAGAAAACGATCTTAGAGATCATTAGAGTTAGAAAACATTTAAAATAAAGTTTATACTTACAAAAATAGCCTAAGATGTAGGACAACGTTTGTCAAGAAATGCTTTATTATAAAACAACAAGAAAAACAATGAACTTTGTATACTATGTTAAAACCAAAATTTAAATGATACAAGGCTAATATCAAAAAATGCTGATTATAAATGTATAAACATATGTATAGGAAACGAGTTAAGCATAAAAATGTTTTTGTAAGTACAAGCAATCTAATAATGAATTAAAGCAAGAATGCACAAAAAAAGTTACACCTTAGCTGAAAACAAGAAAATTGCATTTTAATTAGAAATAATTAAGAAGAAATATTTACACCAACTGTTTATGATAGAAATGGTGTTAAAACAGCTAATGGATATTAATAAATTAAGAAATAACGGAAATAATACGCAAAAACAGAAAAGAAAACTTCAGTTATACAAATACAGATGGTCATCAATATTCACCTTTTTAATAAAATTATTTCTAAATTAATTTTTTTACAGTTACTGCTTAAGATAATCCTATAAATTATACACGTGCTTTTATTATATGCAAAAATAAGGATTTTTTGAGTTATATAGCATAAAATCTTATTTTCTATTCAAAAGATTTGTTTACTACACGCTTCACTGAAACAAATTGGATTCCAGTGTTTATCAGTTCAACAACACTAAGACGCGACCGTCTGCCGGTGTAATTTAATCATTTATCCAAACGGATATGGGTTGCATACAAGGAAGCGAGATTTTGAGCCGCGGACCGTAGCGAGAACAGATAAATAGCAGGATACTTCACGAGATAAGTTAGTAAGTCTGTCAATAAGGGGAATCAGGGAAGATGCCGGACCGTGACACGGATGCTACAAAGGATAGGACTGATACAAGACCCGCCACGTCGTCTGAATGCGAGATGCGATCGGCCGACCTCCCTTTGAGCTTCTCATTTTGAGTTTTCTCTAATGCAATTTGCTCGCTACAACTTTGCCGAATTCGACTCGGACGTGGCGACGTTCCGTTTTAGGTTTCCTGTTAATCATATTAAAGCAGATAGGCATTTCCAGTTTTTCGAGATTTGGCTGCAGCGTCTGGGTGTAACAGGTGAAAGGCGCAAACAAAGGGCGGATCTTGCCGGTTGCTTTTTCAGAGCCCCAATGCATTTTCTCGGCAGAGTGAACGGCGAGAAAATTATCAATAAAACTGCATCTAGAGAGTTTAATGCTGATTTGTACATTCCCAGCACACTTTCAAAGTTGAGTTACTGAAAATGTAATTTCGCGATGCCATTTCCTGAATTCTGAGCGCGAAAGCCGCGATACCTAGAATACGGACTTTTTCAAAGGGTTTTGTGAATGCCAATGTGGCTAGCTCTGAAAGATGCATTCGTGCGTGGCGAGGCAGTATTCCAGTCTTTGTATGTAAGTGACAGTTCCGCCTTCTCCAAATCGCAGCTCCGAGTTAATTTATATGGGCGCACGAGTTACCCAAACCTATCTTTAGCTCAAATTAAATTTTGATTCGGCTGCAGTTTATTTAGTATTAAATATTCTTCTTTCAAAACTATGCTTAATCTCATTAAATATTTTAAATTTTTAACTTTAACAAAATCGGTAAAGGTATAAAGAATTTTATAAAAAGCATATTAAAAATATATTATCTTATTAAATAATAGCCTGTAATCTATTTATTTAAATTGTGCAATGAAATAAAATTAAACCTGCCACCACTACTCTTGTTAGCTATAAGACTAGTAATATCATTTACTTTTTGTAATGATACAGCGAGAATTATTAACGATTATGTCTTGTACATAGTGACAGGGTAGCAGGAGGTACTTCTTCGCGATCCCGCTGAAGAACAGACTTCTCAGGGAGCGGCGACCCTGCATTTGTAAGCCCTTAATTTTCTTCAACGCCCTTCCCTGGAGAAGTTAAGTCTGCACCTTTAATCCTGCCCTTCTCAATCCCAACCTTCGAGGAAAGCCATGGGATGACTACGTCTAGTATCTTCCCAAGAGAATCTCATTGATATCGCAACACTTCAACAATGTGACAACACTGAAAATGTGTAAGACACATAGATATAAATGCACATAGGTATATAGTACACAGGATCACATTTAGTTGCGTTGAAACTGACTTTTTTACAGATATCTGATAGTTTCTTACTGTGGTAGATTAAAAAAAATATATAAAAAGCAGGTGTAAAGAATTGTGCTGACTTCCTGGAAGTCATTAAAGACCTGGAAGATTGCGAAAAATTTCCAAAATAAACAAAACGTCTTATTAAGACCTTTGTTCTCGTATTTCGAAGCGCAAATAAAAATATACTAAACATAAATAATGTTTTCATTAGTGAACATGTATGTCATAAACTTAGAAACATAAGCATAACTACTTTTCTGCCTTGGGGATATAAACAAAAATATTAACAACTTTAGAAAACATGCAAAACAAATTACAAAGTAAAAAATTATTAATGTGTCTGTTTTACAAAAACCGGGCTTTGCATTCAATAAAAGTTCGAGAGGATTCTTCATTTTTGTTTTGATGGTAGTCATAAATAAGGAGCTTAACTCACATAAATGTGATATAGCAAATGGGACCACACACTTGACAGCTTTGTTCACTAGCTTGGAGTATTTTTGCATCATTTGGTTCAAAAGTGACTTTCATAATTTGATATTTAGATAATTTTGCCTTTTACATCTGTTCGAATCTTATTATTGTCTAAAAAAGTTTAGTACATACCTGTAATTGTTTATTTTCTTGGAAGAAATTACAAAGCTGTTATTGTAAATTGGGCAAACTAACTTGCATGTCTAAAAGCTTATAATTTGTTATAGGGAAAGGAGGGCGATTTACAACACAACTTCAAATTTAAATTATTTTTAAATCAAATGCAAAATAATACTTTATTTAGACTTTACAATTATGTATGAAATATAACACCTGTCAAATGCCCACCTCTTATTGCATTACAAATTCGAGCTCTTTTCATAGCATTTTTTATCACATTTTCGGATATTTCCGGCGATATTTCACTTACAGCGTTTCAAATATTTTACTTTAGGTGTTCAATATTCATCGACTTGCTGGAATAGATACTCCCACAAAACAAGTCAATACCTGTCAGATTCGGAGATTCCGGCGGCTAATTAATGTCACTATTTTTTTAAAGTAATTGACCTGGAAACGTTTTTTTAACATTTTGACAGAGTATTTGCTCTATGGCGTGTGGCCCCATCCTGTTGGAACCACATGTTGTTTATGCCCAACTAATTAATTTCATGTAACAAAAAATTGTTAATCATTTCACGGTAGCGATCGCCAATCACCGTTACACCCCTACCTCAGCGTCTTTAAAGAGATAGAACCCAATTGTTACCCCTCCCAGGCAACATACCGCACTGTCACTCAACAAAAGTGTAGTGGTCATTCATGAATTAAAAAAGGTTGTTTATTATCCCGATAATGGTATTTTCTTTTATTAACAAATCCAATGCGGTCGAAATGAACTTCGTTGCTTATATTGATTTTTTGATGAAAATTTAAATCATCATCCAATCATCTAATTTTAGAATGTTCTTTAAAGAGGTCCCCAACTTAATTTACAGTTGTTGAGAACGTCACTTGGTTTGGATCTTCAGACACTTTAAATATTTTGTTTCATGTTTTTGTCTGCCATGCCGCTTAAATTTATCTACTAAACGAGTTATTGTTATTCAGGAATAGATGTAGTTTTTACTACAAATAAAATGCAACATTTCAAAAGTTTCCGCAAAAAAGACCAGTTTCATACAACTTTTTGATAATTAAAACACGTTTTTCATGGAAAAATGCTACATAACAAATTTTCCCCGTCTAGACTAATGAATTTTCAATCAATAACTATCAAAATTATCGGCGAAACAAAATGGCGGCATAAATAAGTTTTATAACTGTAAGTTGGCCACGCTGTATTATACTTAGCTAAATCTCTCAAGAGTACCTTCTTGATGCATATGAAAAAATTAAACTTTTTTTAAGTTTGTTAATTTCATGCGTGGCTGTTATTATATTAATATCGTAATCTTGAAAACTACTATTCGATTTAATTAAGTGTTTGAAAATATCAGCAATATATTTTACCCAGTCAATATCATACTTATTAATATTTTTTAACAGCTTCATACTATATTTTGAAATAACCCTCAACACCGTACTGCGGTTTATTGGAAATAGTAATAAAACTATATTTCCTCATTCGCGTTGTACAATCTATTTTTCTTTTTATTCTTCCCATCTCCGGATGTAAGCGTTTCTAATAATCATTTTACAAATCTGTCCATATTTAACAAAATAATGAGAGCAATTTATAACTTATACGAAGGTCATTCAATAATTAAAGAGACAAATTGGAGTGGGGAAAAACTGTTGGTAGTACAAGTTTGATACATTTGGGATCTTAAGTTGGCCTCACTGGGATAAGTTCTAATCAGCTGATTGATCAATTTTGCTCTGTTTATAACCTTAAAATTAAGTTAAACGATGTCGGGTCTTCTTGAAAATTCCACATTGGTTGAACAACGTTCTGTGATTCGTTTTTTTATTGCTGAAGGTGAAAAAACAGCTAATGAATACTCTAGAATGACTAAGGTGTACGGTGAAAGTTGTATGAGCCGTGGAAATTTTTACAATTGGGTAGAACAGTTCAAAAGTGATCGAGAATCAGTGTCTGACAAACACCGTTCTGGCCGGCCTACTGAAGTTTCAACTTCCTCACTTGAAACTCGAATTGATGACAATATTTTTAACAGCCAATGCTACTCAGATATTCTTTTGAAGAAGGTGAAGCCAGCCATGAGAGAAATTTGTGGGAAATTGGCTCCGATACCAAGACAAAGAGTTCTTTGCAGCCGGTATAAAAAAGCTAGAAACCCGTTGGGACAAGTGCATAAATGTTGATGGGGATTATGTTGAAAAGTAGGAAAAGTCTTATTTTGTAGAAATAAACAGTTTTTTCTCCAGGTCAGTTTGTCTCTTTAATTATTGAATGACTCTCGTACTTAAATATTTGATATTGCACTCAACAGTCAACATACACAATTTGAAAATGATGTGTCATTACACTTTTCTGTTTATGTAATGTCAACTAAAATTTACAAAAGGTACTAATGTCATCTAGCACTCTCTATAATATGGTGAGCAAGTTCTAGAAATACTAAGACCGAAATAATGCTATTTGTTGAGAAATATCACAAGTAACAAAAAACAAATTTTACTACTGGTTGATAATAAGGCAATTAAGACAATTAAGCTCTTTGGTAACAGCTAGTTCCTTTTTTATTTTGCCATGCACTTGCTTATTTATTAGAACTAAAGTTAAGTATAGCAAGAACCGGGGGAAAAGACATCACCAACAAAATTTTGTCAAAAGAAAGTCCTGTTTTAGAAAAGTTTGGGAGCTAATGATTTGGGTTATATTTAACTTCTATTAATTACAATAAATATACAGTTCAATGGACGAACAGTTTAGTAGTAACTTACAAAGTTCCTCAAAAAAGTGGAAAACGTGTATTGTGCATTGCCTATGTGATTTTTGTCAATTTTGTTTGTTTATGATGCATCGTGTTGTTCGTTCTCAGGTTCTTAGGTCGTGGTCAAAGTTTGAAAAATTTCGATAATAGGTGCGCAGGGGGCGTTGGTAACATTGAACTTAGCCGGTGACGAAACCGGGCTTTTGCAGATAACAACTCGACATTTGCTTACGTCGCTCACTTTTTTACTATATGGCAGTCTGTTTTTTGCTCCTTAAGAACGGTAAACCAAGATTTAGTTATATAAAATCTGTGATCCCTGTTCATATGATTCTTATATCCACAAATTTTCACTGCCTCTCTATATAACCTTGAGTAATAGTTTCTACAGTTAGACAAGACATACATATTATCCTGAACTCTATCTCATGGCTAGAATTTTCCAATGCATGTTCCATAAAAACTGGGTATTAGGGTTGAGTTAGGAGTAGGTGTCTAAATAAAAAATGTATTTATCCTACATAAATTGTTTTTAAACTTTGATATATATTACTTCAACAATTAAAATTTTTTGGTGCATTTTTATATGTCGTATAAGCGACGAGTTCTTTTTATAAACATTTTTATTTTCATTTGATGTTATACTTGTGATTAAAACAAATTCAAAATTGTTTTTATTAATTAACAACCACCAAACTGAAATATTGATAATAGCTGATTTAAATGAAATAGCGCAACAATTTTTTAAAATAAAATCATACCAGTTCTTATACTAAGCCAGGATAAAAAATAAGTGGAAGGAGAGTAACAACCTCACAAAAAACAGAGTTTAGTTGGATAAAAACACACTGTAAGACCTTCTTCTCTAGATTAAATCTACTTTTTTTTTACTTTTACATAAGCTGCAGTCGCGTGATATTATGAGCCATGTTGAGCGTACCCTGGCTACGTGGCTAGCCCAATCCTTTAATTTAGAAGAACAAGAATGTATTGTTTGACTACCTAAAAGCATTTCGTGTTTGCCGTTGCTTTTAGTCCGAAAGTCGAGCGCAGAACCCAGGACGCACTAATGTGGCAGACCGAAGGTTTACCCCGCAGCTATCATGTTCTCTAGTCAGGCTTACGAGGAAGATAATAAATGGTTGTAATAATGGAAAGTAAGGTCTTTTAGTTGTAGTGGAAACAATCTGTCTAGGGAAAAGTACCCAAAATCAAAGTTTAAGTTTTTCAATGTGATGCTGGACCATTGGTCCTGTAAGCCATTAACTGTGCAATAAATTTAACTGATAAACAGGAATATATTAGAACCTCTGAAGTTAATATACTATGACTTAGGGAGACTAAGCAGTTGTTTAAAAACAGGACACCAAATTATAAGCAAATTATAAGACCCACAAACGAACTTAAAAAGGAATAAGCTAATAGACTTATATGCACAGAACAACTTAAAAATAGTTAATGGTTTCTTCCAACATAAATACAGTAAGTAAAGTAAAGATGGTGTGCGTCAATGGTGTTGCATATTTAAAGACAAACGGACTAACAACAAAACTTATGCAAAAAATTGATAAAAAAGTCCGTAAAGTCCTTAAAATTGCAACTGACAATAATTATTAGAATATCTCTAATTTCCAATGGCGACAAATATTTTACAACTATTTTGTTATTTTATTACAATCCTCGTGGGTTGGAATTGCGGGGAATGTGCCTCTTGATCTATTTTTATTAATATTATGCTAGCTAAGAACAATTGTTTGAAGCTTTTAAACAATTAAATTGCTTCTGTTCTTAAATAAAAAGGCGATTTGTCAAAATTTTTGATTTTAGTGGTATGAAATGTTTCCATCTTATAATAATTAATTTGAAAATTCTTTTTAAATTGATAAACTAGACGCGTAAGAAGTTTATTAAATGTTATAATTATTTCTCAATCTTTAATCTTATTAATGGAGATTTTTTCTAGGGGAATACTTACAATTAATTATTTACGTAAAACATTTAAACAACTTGTTGGAATTGGGCAATAAAATTTTTTAATACCTCTAGATATTTTGAATTAAAATAATACCTACGTTTTTGTAAATTAAATTAGTTTATATTTCTAGTTCAATAAATATACATAAATAGTAATGTATAAGTAGCTTGTCTTTTTGGATACTACAGATAAAGAAATTTAGACTTGATAAGAACGAACAGATAATAATGAGGCCCAATGACCAAAGTATACAGGGTGCTCCAATTATTTTTTTATTAATTATTTGAGTATTAAGCAAATGATTTGGTAGTATAGCATTAAATGGGAACTCAGTCAGTACTAATAATCCAGAACATTACACTAAATAAAATGTTGTCGCTATTGACGGTTCAATCTTCTGGTTTCTGGAGTATTGGTGAGCCGCTGTATTAATTCATTTTGATGGTTAACTAATTTTTGATTATATGCACGTAAAAATCTTGTATTTCTTTAGCTATATAAAGTCTGTCTGAAGTGTTTTATTAGTTACGTACCAAGGAGCGTTTGTCATAATTTGTAAAAAGCCTTGACAGAGCCCCAGAGCTAAATTTCGTAGGTCTAGGTGGGTTTTAGTATCGCTTTATACAGGAGCAACTTGTTAGACAATGAAATTTGGGAGTGCCTGCCAATTAACCATTACAACTGCTTTATTTGAAGTCAAGTTTATTTGCGGTGGACCTTAATATGCGTTCTCCATGTAAGTTTATGGGCAAGGTGCAGTACGAGGTGTCTAACTTCAAGTCCTCACTGATATTGGTGCGCTCGTGATTGCTCACATACTACGTTTGTTTGTAAGTCACATGAGTCGATTTATCGTGATTAACTGTAATTTTCCACTTCCTGAACCAGTCGTTTAGGATGTCTAGGTGTCTCTGTAATTGATATGCTGCTGATTATGCATTATCATTGACTGTCAAGATAGCCGCATTGTCGGAAAATGTTCTATTAATATATTCATTGAAACTGGAGCATATGCTGTATATATGAGGTACAGAAGTTGTTCCAGTGCGTTTACTTGTGGCATTCTAAAGTTAATTTGACCACAGCTTGATGCAGAGTTGTTCAGTTTAACTTAAAACATCCGTTCGCTGAGACTTTAGTATTAAGTAGAGTTGACTAGGAAAGTCTCGTTTTAGTTTATAAAAAAGGTCCGTGTGCCCTACTTTGTCGAAGGCCTATTGTATGTTCAAAAACGCTGCTGCGCAAACTCTTCTTGTCTCGAAGCTTTTCATGATTTTAGTAACTATGCGATGACTTTTTTGAACTCTTGAAGGAGGAAGTATATCGTTTAGATTGACTGTTTCATTGATTCGTTCGAAGATTTTGGATATAGTGGAGGGGGGAAAGGCTTATTGATAAGATGATTTCCCAAGTTTAACCAGCATAACTTAAACGAACTTCCATTGTAAGAAAAATGTCTCTTAGTATGAGGTTGAAACCCGGTGCTTTACAAGTATTAATTAGTTTTATTTGGTCTTGGACTTCAGTCGGTAAAAACCCCTTCATAGAAAGTGAAAGTTGGCAGGAGATGTCAAGAAATACTTCAATATCGGAAACATCATCGTTGGGTTAAGATGGTAGAGCTGTAAAAACGTTTTCCAGGTGTACAGCAAATATTTCTGCCTTTCCTTTATTAGATCTAGCCCAACTACTATCTGGTTTCTTAATTAGGGGGAGGTGCTATAGTTCGTCGTTTTAGTTGTTTTTTTTTTTGCTTTATACACCGATTTGTCATTAGACGAAAGCTTAGTAATGTATTGCTTGAAAGTTTCGTTTTTCATATATTTTAATGTCGCATGTAACTGATGGGCCAGCCAATTATATGTAGTTTTATTTGGCACGTTTCTACTTCTTTATCATGTTTTCCTAGCTTGGCGTTTTGCAATTACAAGCTGTTGGACGTGCAATGGTATATTACTAATTTCGGGTAAAACAAATATTGGTGTTGGTGTAGTCTTACATGCAGTACCTGTATTAAGGTTGTAAAATATTGAAGTGTTTCATCCAGGTCATGATTGGTAAAATATTAAGATCAATCGTCTACTTGAGTTGGGTTCGAAAATAAACCAAATCAGTGGATTTGAAACAAAGTCTTGAAAGAGCATCCTTATTAAATGTGCTTCCGGTGATAATTACTGGTGAGTGAGCAGAACGCAGATCAAAACTAGGCTCTGCTATAAAGTACGCGCCATTAAATACATCTGACCACTGCAAAGCCAAGTAAGTCAGCTGAGCTATTTGCGTCACTCAAACAGTAAGTGGGTGTACCAGTACAGAAATAATCAAGATTGTAACGATGCATAGCATTTGCGAGATTGCGACCTATGAGAGTACCATAATTAGTCTTAATCCCCATACTGTATGTTTCGCGTTCCAGTCACCTCCATACAATGAATTTGTTTCCGAGAGACTGGATGAATTCTTGTATTTTGCAGTGGTGATGGAGTGTTTTGGTGGGCTGTATACCGCTGCAATTACAAATGGACAAAGCTTTGTTTGCAGCTTTATGCAGGCAATTTAAATTTTATTTGTTCGGTAAAGTTGTAGCTCGTATTGTGCAACAGAATTTTTCACAATGACGGCATCTCCGCCTTGAGCAACATCGTTTGGGTGATTAGCAAAGTGTACTAAATAGAATAGAATTGTTGTTTTTGATATTGCGTGGAATTCTGTTATAAATAAAATGTACATCTTCTGTAGCTGAAGGAATGTTATTACCTTCTGTACGTGGTTTACAAGACCTTTAGCGTTTTACAATGCTATTCGTAATGTTGAAGCCGTTTATTATTTGTTAATGATAGAAGAAAGCAACTTAAGAATAATGCTGTTCTACTTCTAATTAAAATTAAAAAATTAATAATATTTTTGGTTGAATAGGATGTTTAACAAACATGCAATTATATCCATCATTTATGGTATCTTGACATGAACCAAGACGTCTTTGTCTGCTTTATAGATTACAATAAAGCATTTGACAAAGTAAAATATGACATCCTAATGAAATTGCTGAAAAATAAGAATAGAGACCTCAGAATTATTGCCAATTTTTACTACAATCAAAAAGCAACAATACGTATAGAAAACCGAACATCAGAAGAAATCGAGATCAAACGAGAGATCAGACAAGGGTGCGTCCTATCACCAGTTCTATTTAACTTCTATTCAGAACATGTAATAAACGAAGTATTAGAAAATGATACGGCGGGCGTGGGAGTTAATGGAATTGCAATCAATAACATCAGATATATGGATGATACCATCATAATCATAGAATCCCTCGAAGACCTGGAAAGAGTAATGAGAAGAATCGCGGTGGTTAGTGACGAAATGGGACTAAGCCTAAACACAAAGAAAACAAAATTCATGATTATATCTAAAAGAAACTACTATAACGTTAACTTAAATATTCAAGGAGAGCAAATTGAAAGAGTAAAGAAATACAGATATTTAGGCACTATAGTCAACGATAAAAATGATAATACCAGCGAAATAACCTCTAGGATAGAACAAGCAAGAAATGTATTCTTAAATATGAGAAATGTCCTATGCAGCAAAGACCTCTCCTAACACTTAAATTACGAATAGTAAAATGTTATGTTCACTCCACACTTTTATGTGGAATGGAAGCATGGACATTGAACAAACATCTTATGAAAAAATTAGAAGCATTAGAGATGTGGACATATAGGAGAATTCTGAGAATCTCATGGGTCGAAAAAATAAGGAATACGGATGTCTTAAACAGAATGAATAAAAAGGAAACGGAAATATTGGATGAAATTAAACCGCGGAAACTTCAATATTTGGGACACGTGATGCGGGGGGAACATTATTATCTGTTGCAACTTATCATGCAGGGAAAAATCAAGGGCAAACGTAGTGCGGGAATAAAAAGGATGTCGTGGCTTCGCAATCTTAGAGAATGGTATAACTGTAGCTCCAATCAACTCTTTAGAGCAGCAGTTTCAAAAGTGCAAATTGCTAGGATGATTTCCAAACTCCGTAGCGGAGATGGAACATAAAGAAGAAGAAGAAAGATGGTACTCTAGAGCTTTCCATTTAAAAATAAAATTTGAAGATTTATATATAAATTTATAATTTGTAAAAGTTAGTAAATATGGTCTGCTTTATTCTCTATCACAGATAACCATTGTTACTGTGATCGTACTTTGAAGGCCATTTCTTCGAAGATATAAAATACTTTAAACAGTTTTATGTGCCGTCTTTTTTTATGGCGTAATATTAATAATAATAAACAGGCTAAAAGGGTGCTGGTTTTCGTCGACGGAATTCTATTTATAAATAATTATAAATCTTTCTTTCGCCAATATCTTCATTGTTGATGTACGATATAAAAGTAGACCAACTCGTTTAAAAAAAATGGATTAAGGCAATCGTAAATGTGTACAGAAAGTTTTAAAAAAGTAGAGTATTTTTTATAGTAACGAATAATTAAAAGTCTAGATATATTCTGTAAAAATTCATTAAAATTTGTATTTTATCACATTTAAATTAAAGCATTTGTGTATAAGTTTAAAAATATGTAATGATGTAATCGTTTTTGTATAAATTTTTTTTACAGAAATATGTAGATTACAGAAAGCACCCAAAAAATCAGTAAAAAATAAACCTTTATGGATACCTATATTCCAGAAGCAGCAAGTTGTTATATGTAAAAAGTACCCTATCCGACGGAAGATCACCATAAATATATACGACCACTGACAAATAACCCGTGAACTCGTGTCTGGACGGACGAGATTGTACGGATCGTTGCTTCAGTGTAGGAGACAGAGAGCAACAGGCTTTATACAAACCAAAATTACTGCGAGATTGCGGTATTATCTTGTCCTAGAGCTCATCCCGCACGCACGGAGAACGGGGCGATTTCAATTTTCTTTAATCGAACTAAAATTCACTACTGTCAATCGAATTCGCTCTCAATAAGTTTGTTTCAAAATCCCATCCGGTGTCGTGACACGCCGGGAAACCACACGAGAAATGTTTACCGAATATCAAAGGGAGCTTCTGCGAGGATTGCAGCGCGGGGAAAACGAATTAGGAAACCGGCTGCGGATCGCGGCTTAGATTTTCATACGGAAAAGGAAAACGCCAAATTTTATTTGTCTTTATACCCTTCGATGGATTTAGAAGCTTTCCTTTGTGTTTTTTTCTGGTGCAGATAGGGCCGAACGTAATGAAGTAAAATGCCGCGCCCGCGCCATGTGAAACCGCCTCGGAGTTATACGTTCGAATATTCAGGGCGGAATCATTTTGGCCTCTCTCCAAAATTAAATATACCTCTTTCTGCTGCAACGTGTTGGCTATTTTCATTGCTGCTTTATTAAATTTATGTGGTCGAACAGTAATAGCAACAAATTGTCTTGGCAAATAAACCTAACGAAATGACTTCTTCTGTCGAGAAACATTGCCAACAGAACAGTGCTGCAATTAAAACTTGGTTTATAACGCTGCTCACCTCGGTTCTATTTGCTACGTTTGTCTAGTTGAATTTTGTTTTTGCGAGCATCGCATAGCATACACCACGGTAGTGGCGGTTTCTAAATTAAGATAAATTAAAGCGATACCTTCCATTCACACTTGCAGAAGTCTATTATAAATTTCAGCGCCGGGCAAGCAAACATATATAAGACAATATTAATTTACATACATATTGAAGTGATTAACGTGGAACGAGCCGGTTAGCCGATTGTGTGCGTCCTTTATCTCACAAATGGATTTTTGGATCGGACCGCCTGCTTGCCGCAGCCTGAATGAGAAGTAAACATTTACATTTTAACTTGTTTTCTGCATTGTTAGAAGAAAACTAGAACAACAAACAGCAGACTTTAAAATTTGTATTACAGGATCTCAATTTACCTAAATAATAAATTATGCATTCACATCAGTTTAAAAATCAATAATTTAGTTTTGTCACATTTGTATAAGAGAGTAAATAAAATATATATACTCTATAGGTAGATTGTGTGCTAAGGTTATGATGATTTAAAAACACAATGTGTATTAAAAACAGTTTGAATTCTTCACATAAAGAATTAAAAAAAATTTGTTACTGATTTCCAAAATTCAAATCTAATTTAAAAATAAATAAAATTAACCCATTTTATTAAGTAGTTCTAAAATGGGGTGTATAGAGTTACGTGACAGAGATACTACATTTCTATTAGAAACGATTACACACCTGAAATAGTTTCTAATGACTGGTCTTCGTGGGGTATCTAGTTCTTATTTAAGGCTCTACGGCCACACTCCGGACAACTTTATTCACCTGCTGGCTGAACTAAGTCAGGGTAATCAACTATTGCAAAAACATGAAAGCACCACTGTTTTCCCAAGAAAAACAATCAAGCAAATCAAACAAACGAGGCAGTCCTGAGTTCTCAGTGACCTTCAAATGAGACAGAGTACTAACAATCCTTAGTACGACCAAAAAAGTAGCAATACAAAGAAAAGAAACGCGAAAAGTTGTAACAATTTATGTTATGTATTATTTTAGAAGAAATTATGACTCTGGCCAAAGAAACGTTTAATTATAATTGATAATAAAATTTAAAAACTTGTGCTAAACTTCCCACACTCGAATAATGTGGTGACCCAATAAATATAAAAATTATACTTGTTGCATCATATGCCTAAAATACTCTATAATACGTTCCTAGCAAACTTATTCGGATGTTGTTTTTTTTTAATATCCATTTCTTCATATTGAAGTTGGTTCACCACAAAACTTAGTTTTCTTAAAATTTATTGTAATTTAAGATTAAAATTGTTAGACACGGAATATGATTGAAAACGTATGTAAATGTTTTGTTTGAATAAAAAAAAATATTATTAAATTTATATTTATTATTATAAGGGCATATACTTTTCAATTAGTTTTCTTTAATAGTTCGTACAATTTTTTTGGTTTCAAATAGATATTTTGACCATATTCAATTTTGTTTTTTTTGCTATAACATTATTTAAAATTAAGTTTTTTAAAATTTAGGCTTAATGTAGACAAATTATTAACTTTTCATGATTATTTTTTGTAAAATCGACACAAGTGCGAAGAGACGCCTTTTTTTAAATTTTAATTCTCCACAAAAACACAACATAACTAACAAAGATCAAAATTGCAAATTTAATACTTGGCAAAACACTTGACGTTGATTACCGCTTGAATTCTGCACGGCACAAAGTCGATCACTTTGTCTATCGTCGACTGCGGGATGCTGGCCCATGCAGCCTGAAGCTGCCAAACTTTGCACTTGCATTTCGCGCTATGACACCTTTGAGTGATTCAAGTCCGGGGACTGCGATAGGCACGGAAGAAAGAGAACTTTTTGTACCACTCCTGCAGAAGACGAGAACGGTGCTTGGGATCATTGACTTGTTGGAAAATGTAATCGCGACGAATCGTGGTGCGGATGTAAGATCACACAACATCTTCCATGATGCTCAGGTACATCGTCTATGTTTTCTTCAATGAGATAAAGGGAGCCCATTTCTTTGCCGCAGAAAGACCCACGCACCATGACGAAACCACCGCCGTCATGTTGCTGGCCCACAGGACGTCGAACGTAGGTTACACGCTCCAGGCGACCTTCTTCCACTACTAGAAGGGTCCAGTCGTGCCTTGCGATTCTTCAGCAAGATCAACTTGGCAGCTCGGCATCCATAGTATTTCATCTGTTGAAGTCAATACCGAATAGTGCAAACTGATGGATTTGGATTTTTCGGAGTTGAGATTTTGCGGAGAATATTGGCCGCAGTGAGGTAAGGGTTACTTCTCGCCATTCAAAGTATGTTCTGATCGATCACGTGCGACGTAATGCGAGATGGCCCAGGACTTACTTTAGCTTTAACCGATCGATGGACCTTGTACTTCTTTCAAACTTTTTGAATAGTCCGTTCTTAGACGATGTCGCAAGCTGCTTTTTAGCCACACAATCCTAGCGGCCGCGGATTATCGCGTTTAGCTTATGCTGCCGAAGTCTCAAACAGAAAATGATCAAACACATACCAAACTACAAAAACAAAATAATAGAACGGATAAAAAAGTAAGAAAATAACGATATCGAAAAATAAGACATGGCGGATAGTTTACCTTCACTGATATTCCGTTGCCAGCTGTATAATTCGCGATGAGAGTAGTTAAAAACCTACTTTTAAAGAAAGTTATGGCCAAAATAATATGAAAACCAAACATGACCAAGAAAGCTGTTTAGTTCACTAAATATAGTACTCAGAAAATTACCTTGCCATTTCGTTTTAGTGGAGTTTTTCTTGGAGGTGTGCTTGTTCTATTGGAAATCAAAATTTTATTAAAATATTACTTTAATGTATCAATAAATTCCTGTAATATAATTACTGGTAAAGACACAAGTGATGAAAATTTGAATGCTGCAAGCACTTGCTGAAACAAACATAAACAATCAGATATTTGACAAATCGGTTAATTCGTAGGGTGACATTCCAATGTAGAGTTAGAATTAAAAATAAAAGCTTAAAATAATAACAAAAAAAGAAGAACCTATTATTGGTGAGAAGATTTGCTTCCAAATAATTATTAAAATATTTTTATGCTCATTCATTCTAAAAACCAACTGTAACGGTTTGATTATTCTTTAATAGTAAACAACAAAATATGTTAAATAAAAAAAAACGCTTTTAAGACAAGGAAACGAAGTAAAACATTTTACTTTGTTTTCTTGTCTTACAATTTTAATATTTTTTTGGTTGATCAACGCAAGACAATGTCTTTGAAGCATGACAAAACACCAATAATCAACTGGTAGTAGATGCTCCCGCAAGCGATAAATTTTTTTTTTATTTTTTTTTTATTATGTAATTATTTAGCAATCAGAACAAGGTTACATTCTATAAGCTAAATGGTTAACAATCATTATAGATACTAACGATAAGAATAACATGATGAGGCTTGCATCCTACGATACAACCTACGTAATTACAGTTTTGTACTTCGAGAGCATTAGAGTCTAATAGATATTAGGAATACACTACACACACACACGAGTTTGTTGGCCATACCACGACACTCACACTAGGTTTATTGATCATAGTTTCTTTAGTCTTTGGTTGACCCTGGGTTCCAGCATCTGCTCCAGTAAGGGGTTTGAGTGAGTTTCTAGGGTTGCATGGTACTTGATAGCTCTCTTCTGGATTACTTCCTGGACCGTTGGGAGATGTAAGTCCATATGCAGCGTGTTGTTGGATACATACCACGGCGCATTTGTAATCTGACGCAATATTTTTGATTGAGTACGTAGGATTAATGCGATGTTTGATTTGGATTCACAACCCCATAACTCTACTCCATACATCAAGATTGGTTTTATAACAGTCTTATAGATTAGGGTTTTGTTTGCAAGCGATAATTTTGAATGTCTTCCAATTAGCCAGTTGAGTTCCTTTACTTTTAGATCTATTTGTTTTTTTTTATTCTTGAGGTGTTCCTTCCAATTTATCTTATGATCTAGGTGTAAGCCTAGATATTTTGCCGTTTCAGTTGTGGTATTTGTGCATTATTTATTACGACTGGTGGGCATATCTGTTTTTGAGCGTAAATGTTGTGTGTACCGACTTGTTTTCGTTAACTTTGATTTTCCATCTGTGTAACCATTGTTGAAGGAGTACTAAGTGGTTTTGTAGGTTGGCCGATGCAGTTGCAGGATTTTCATGTCTGGACAGTATAGCAGTGTCGTCTGCGAATGTTCCTATTGTTGTATATTGTGTCGTTGGTAGATCCGATGTATATAGGACATAGAGTAAAGGCCCCAGAACACTGCCTTGTGGAACGCCTGAGTTGATAGGGTGGTAATCTGATGTTACTTCATTAATTTTTATCTGAAATGTTCTATCGCTTAGATATGATTTTAGTAAATTATAGTATGCCAAAGGAACGTTTGCTTAATTTTGAAGAGTAATCCGGGTGCCACACTTTGTCAAATGCTTGACTAATGTCGAGAAAGACAGCTGAACAGTACTCTTTGTTTTCTAGTGCTTTATTTATGGTTTGTGTAATGCGGTGTACTTGTTGCACGGTAGAATGAGCCTGTCGAAACCCAAACTGATGAGAAGGTATCCAATGTTGGGGCAGTAAGTCTTCATTAATTCGACGAAGTATGAGTTTTCTAACAGCTTTGAGGTCACCGGGAGGAGGCTGATAGGTCGATAGGATGTAACGTCGGTTGGTTCTTTTCCGGGTTTTCCGACCATTATGATTTGTGCAGCCTTAAAGCATTTTGGCCAATATCCTAGCCTCAGGATTGCATTGTAAATATAAGTTAAGAGCACTAGGCCCTTTTTTGGGAGTTCACGCAGCATTTTGGCAGTTATCAGATCAGTTCCTGGGGTCTTCTTGAGGTTTAGCAGATTTATTTCAGATTTTATTTCGTTTGGGGTAAAGGGTTTAATTTCATGACGTATGTCAGGAGGGATGGAAAGACTTCGCTCTACTTCTTGGTCTGGTGCGCTATCAAGTGGTTGAAAGACTGAGGATAGATGTTCAGCGAAGAGTCTGACTTTGTCTCTATCGCTTTTTGCCCAAGGTTCGGTGTTGCTTTTTCTAATTGGTGGTATTTTGAATTTTGGTTTCTAGCTTGTTTGATGGGTTTCCAGATAGAATCATCAGTTCGATTTAATTGAGATACATAGAGCTCAAATTTCTCATTTCTGATTTCTTTGAGTTTTGTTTTTAATTTATTGGTCATATGGTTGTAGGCGTTTTTGGCAGCAGGTGTATGATTTCGTTGCCAGTTAGCTCTAGCACGACGTTTTTCTGCGACCATTCGTTTAATTTCCAGTGGTATGTCAATGTTTAGTTGCTTTTGTGAAATGGTTGGTGTAGCTTGTTGCGCAGCTTGCTGGAGTTTTGTTATGAGTTCTTCAGTAGCTGTTTCAATTTCTTCGCATTCCTTGAGTCGAATGTTTAATTTTATGGTTTCGCTTAGAATATTACGATATGTAGCCCAGTCCGTTCTAGAGTTGTGTAATCTGGTTGTGAGTTTCTTGTTTACTATAGATGCCCCAATTGTTAGTATGATAGGAGAATGATCGGAAGTTAGGTCATAACTGGGTATTACAGTAGTATATGCCTGATTGATTCCATTTACGACGAAGAAGTCTAGTAGGTCTGGTAACTTGTTTGCGTCGGTGGGCCAATAGGTTGGTGTTCCTGTTGATATAAATGAGTATTTTTGTCCTCCATTGACTTAAGGAGTTCTCTACCTTTCGTTGTTGTTAGGCGTGAGCCCCATCTAGTATGTTTACTGTTGTAGTCCCTCCCGCTACGAATTTGTGACTTAGTGTTAGAAAGAATTTGTCAAAATCTGCTTTTTTGATATTATGTCGGGGTGGGCAATAAACTGCAGCAAGTGTCAATTCATATGGCAATGTTTGTACCTTGATTGTGGTGGCTTGGATAAAGTCTTCCTGATATTTTATTTCTTCATGGTGTTGAATTGTTTGCTTGACAAGAATGGCTGTACCTCCATGGGCAGTACCGTCTGGGTGATTGGTATGTTAGAGTTCATAATGAGGTATTTTGAAATAAGTCTGTTATGTGAAGTGTGTTTCACTTATTAGCAGTACATCTATGTGGTTATGTAATAAGAACAATTTTATTTCTTCTTTATGTTGCGTTAGGCCATTAGCGTTCCACAGAGCTACTCTGAGAAACTTACCCATAATTAGGCTAGTTTATTTATTAGCGTGCTAAGCATGTTTAGAATCATGCCATTTTGTTGAATGAGTTGATTAAACATGGCTTTGAATTCAGTTAAAAACTGAGGGAGAGAGTTGTTTAACATTTGTGTTGACTCATTGTAATTGTTTAGGGGGTTGGAGTTGTTGGTTACCGCATTAGCGTAAGATTTATGATGTTGACTAAGATTCAGTGACTCTGTTTGCATTATTGGTTTGTGGATTGGGGATAACATTTATTTTTGATAGTTGTGGTGCGAAGGTTCTAGTCTTGCTTTGTGGATTATTTCTACGAATTAGTTGTTGATAATGATCACAACCTTTATAGTTGGCTGGGTGGTCTCGCCCGCATAATGCGCAGCTAGCTGGGGTGTCTTTGCTTTTTTTGCAGTTGATTGTATTATGTGCTCCACCGCATTTGACGCATACGAAGGGCCTGTTGCAATACGTCTTGGTGTGGCCATAGAGTTGGCACCTCGTACACTGTACAATATTATTTTTGTCTTTATTCGGAGGTTCTATTATTACTACGCTATTTTGTATTCTTTCAATTTTATATACATCTTTGTTATTGTCTGCTGGCTCTATGTCAATGAAGAACATGTTTAAGGGTTCTTTGGTTATTCTATGCTTCGCATTTATAATATTTCTAACTTTATGTCCTTTATTTTCTAATTCTTCTGAAATGTCATTTGTGTTAATTGTGTGATGAATGTGTTTGATAACAATTTGGTATGCTCGTTCCGTCTTTAATTGATATGTGTGGTGTATTATGTTTTGTTCCTTGAAGTATTTTGTTAATTTTCTGTATCCATCAACTGTATTACAGTTAATTTTAATTGTATTATTGGCTAAGCTCTTTGTACTATATTGTTCATCTTCTAAATGATCGCGTATTTTGGTGAGCATGTTTGGAAAATTTACTACTCCGTACACAAAAATCGGAGGAGGTTTGGGTATTTTGGCTGATTCTGTAGTGATGCTGTTGGTAGTGTTGCTTTGTGGAATATCATCTATTATATTTGTTAATGCGCTATACTTGTTGGAGGTTTGTGTAACATTTTCGTGTGCGTTCGTCCTTATTTTTCTGCGTTTCATAGCCTTAACAGTTTGCCAAGAGTTTTCTTTCGATGTTGTAGGGGTTTCCATTTCATCGTCGCTAGTTGAAAACATTCTAACAAGTTGTTGGGGATTATTAGTTGGATAGGCTCCTTGAGGCTGGTAAGTGATTAATTGTTCTTGATTTGGAGGGGAATAATTACTGGACCCTGATGATAATTGAAGTGTTTGTGTGTTGTATGGTGCAGGAGTTTGACTATTTATGAAACTTTGAGTTTGATACGTATTTGGAATTTGTAACTTTTGGGCACTTAATTGAGGTTGACATTGTATATTTGGTGAATATGTTTGGTTATATATGTAATTAAAGCTAGGTCCATTGCCTGCTGGAAGGATTTTGGTAATTTAAAAAGAAAGATTACCTAGCTGGATGTTTTCTTTCACTAGAAGGTTTTTAAAAGTGAAACAGTTGTTTATCACTTGAGTTAAACGTTGAAATTAAATTAATAAATATATAAATTTGCCTGACCTTAAGCAAGGCTACGTCTGCGGCTCCGCCGTTGTTGATAACTCAGGTATAGCTCGGCACGCACGTTCGGTCTGCTTGAAGGCACTAGCAAGAATCTAGTAGATGAGTGAAGCGATAAATATAAATTTATTATGTCAAATTTCCAATTAGCAAGAAAATATAATTTAAATCGGCAAGATTTGGAAAAATAGAAATTAATTGACCAAACTTAACCATTGGTTTATCAAGTACAAGATTTTCTGTAAATAATTCATCCACAAAAATCTAAATACTGTATGTATTTGTTTCTATTTAAGGTTTTTCGACCAATATTAGCAAAATATATGAGAATTTTAATTATTAAAATTATTAAAATATTTCGATGATTTTAGTAGAAAGTGATATAATAAACAACTTTATATTGTTGAGAGAAAAAATTTGTGTAACAGATACAACAAAATTAAACCATTTACCAGTACAGTTAAAATATTTCAAAATTATGAAAAAGAGAAACGAAGAATATATGCACAGTTTATAGTAGTTTATGACTACTGGTGGTTTACATGGTAATCGACCTGTAGCCCTACATCACACTTTGAGCATCTCGTTTTTGTCTTATCCAGACATAAAAACCACATCGTGTCTGTTTTTCGTGTATTATTACAAGATGATGCACACCATATCGTACTAGTTTGTGTTTCTAGCATACTATATGTTGTATAATTTTTTATAACTTTTACAAAGTAATGTGAGAATGATAAATATGGTTTAATTATCTGATTTGTTGTTTATGTTTATAGATATATACAATTAGTCACTTTTGGGTATATCTGAGTTATAAGAATTTTAATCTTAATAATGAGTCAAAGAAAATATTAGTAACGCAAGAAATAAAAAAATAAATAAGAAATGAAAACTATCCTGTAGAAGTTCATTAAAGGTATGATAACATAAGAAGGCAGGAATGAAGAAGTGGATAATGGAAGATATATTAAACCTAATAGAAGAATGTAGAAACAATAATTACCAAATATTTAAACAAAAAATGCTTAAGATACATAACTCAAGAAATGCGAATGCAAGAAATATGCGATATTACAAAATAAACATAAATTTAACCTACATAAAAATACCTATAGAGGAAATAGCCGGACATGTAAAACTAAATGTGCCACACAAATTAAATAATAAATAAAATTTTTGCATTATCAAAAAGAATATCAACTTGAAGAATACATAAAAATTCAGTTTTTTAATCATAGATAAGAACTAAAGTTAGAAGATATTGAGGGCTCAAAAACATATTAAAAAATCTATATTGGGACCAAACAGTAACAGGGCTAATCGAAGATATTAAAATCAAACAAATTTATAAGTGTACAATCTTATACTGGAAAGAATAAAATATTTTAATGCAAAAATGTAACTTCAAAATTCGTAATTGTTATTTAAAACTGAAAATGATTGGATATTGAGTAATTAAAGTAATTTAAACTCATATGACTATTTATTACACTTTGGAGGAGTGCATTAATAGTTCGCTAACGAAATAAAAGGGCTAGGCACTGAAACCAAAAAGAGAATATTAAGTTCTTGATTTTCAGTATATATGAACTGTGATAGCACTTCTATCAAAAGCATGGAAAGGTGCTCAGCCAGCCGCATAACAAGACAATAATATCTCCAATATAATGAATATTATACAACATAGTGATTTATTTATTTTTTAATTTAGTTCTACCACTATGTTATTGGCAGTTTTCAACTAATCAGCAGTTATATAAGTGGTAAACATTAATTGGTCATTTATCGTATGGCCTTGAAAACAATTGCTTTAATATTCTATGATTTCCTATATGCCCATAATAAATTATGCACGCTTAAAAAACCAAGTAAAAGCATAGTATCATTAAAAAAAACTTTCTACACGAATTTTAAAGGATCTTAAATGTGTTAAAAACAGCACTACCAGTTTCAAATATTTCTGCACTTACATTAACTCACCAAGAAGACGCAAAAGCATTAGATACTTTAAATTGATAATGAAGAGATGTTTTTAACTCCTCTAAAGTAATATTAATCAATTTATTATTGTTTATTTTAAGTAAGATACATATAGATTTTGGCTAAATAATCTTACTTACAATTAGTTGCAATAGTGTTGAATAGTTTTCGTGAAATTCTGTATTAATTATATTTTATTTCGTTATATATTTAATAGTTCTCAACATTCGGAGTCTTTATTTTACCAAGATCTATATAGATCTATTCAAAAATTTTAGTAAACAAATTTTCATAAACACCTTAAAACTAAATTATGTTGATGACTACATTTTATTTTATTGCCTTAAACTAAGTGGTTGAAAGTAATTTATTACAGTTAACATATCCACTATTTTTGGCTTGACATTCTTCTTTTGAAGAAGGCCAAGAATAAAGATTTTACATGAGGTTTTTAGTCTATGTAAAATGCTTATTCTTATTCAGCATTGCAATCCATTTTATAATGCTCTTTTACATCCTTTGATTCTCGTACTTTATCTGTTTTGGTCAGTCCAGTTACTAGATGTTAAATTCCTTTTCGACATAGCTTCTTGTATATCACTCAACAAAAATAAATTAAATTCTTCTATTTTACGTTTTTGTGTGTTCACTATGGCACTATTTTTGATATCTACTCTTTATTAATTCTATAAATATAGCCATAGCAATGTTGTATGTTTGTTATTATGTATTTAGGAAATAATAATTTATTTTTTAAGTGTACATTTAATTATTATACTTTATAACTACAGAGGTTTATGCTTCTGAAGTTTGAATTATGCATTTATCTTTTAAGTTAAGTTTAAACATTCTATTACTATTTCTTTATATTTTGCTTTCAGTTTTCTTCTCACTCGTTTCATTTTTTGTTTCTAAATATTTATGTTCTTCTGATTATTTCTTTGTAATTAAGTATGAATTCCAGTGCTGTTAGATATTTATAAACCCTAGTTATTATATTCCTCTATTTATTTTCTTTTCGTGTACTCCAAATCATCTTATGTTACTACGACTTGATTATGCGTATAATAAGGGGCAAATATTATAGAATAGATTCCTATTGCTTTACACTTATCTACTTATTATTAAAAACATGATTTAGATATATGGTCGATAGAGTAGAGTATTATACAGCTTTGTCTAAAAAATTTTGTTATTTCAAACTTTTGAAAAGAGTTTTACTAATTTATAATATCTAATAATCTTGTGTAACTGTTCTACAACTTGTATGATTATATTTATATTACTCTTTGCCATGAAAGCACATTATGGTAGCCTTTTGTTAAACTAAATAGTTAGCAAGACTTTCTAATATTACCCAGTTTTCTTTATTATTTGCGTTATACTAAAAATGTCCAAACAGGAGCATCCTGTGTAAAGTTATTTTATTTTTTGACCTCATATAATCTGTATTCCTCTTTTATAGAATTTTACCAAATTATTTTAATATATTGATAGCTAACACATTTGCAATTATTGAACTTGTCCTTCTATCTTTTTATATATTTTGAAGCAATTTAAATCCCTTTTAGATTTTCTTAAACTAATTCTCGATTAATTAAGACAAAGTATAGAGTCATCAGTTTTTTTTACTCATATTTGGGCACTTATGTTGCTATCCTTTCCACTCTGGCCTTTTGGGTGGGTAAATTTTATGGCAATAGAACATATTTTGTAGCTTTATGTTTCATGTTCCTTCGTTTAAACTTTACATATATAATAATATATGGCGGAACTTTACATTTAATTTGAGTGAAGTTATGCACGCGTATTTGTTAAGTGAATATTTCGTCTAAATTTGTAATAGAGCAAGATCGATGAATAAATGTGTTTAAATTTTTTGGAACATCCACTATTCTCACCAGATGTAGAGTAAATGTTGAACACATGTTTTTATGTACTTAGGTGTAGACCAGGTTATATTTAATAAAGAAATAGGAAGATATAATGACATACATATTAGATATTTGTTAGATCTATATCAAAATGCTTACATTGCAAAAGCTACTTGCTTTGTTGTGCCTTTACTACAAGATATTATTTAGTATTCAAATGGTTTTCTGTACTCAATTTTTAGCCAGAATGCTTGAAGTTGATACAAAACCTAATATTGTGTTACCTGTTGCTGTCTGTGTTTTATTAGTTAATCTTATATGTGGCATCAACATTTAAATTCTTTATGAATTTTCATAATTTAAGGATTTTATTCCAAACTTTAATTTTTTCCTTTTAAAATAATTATTTTTTAGCATTTTAGATTGTTATTATTCTCCTGTTTATCAATTTTGGTTCTCCACAGGGCTTCTTTTGGTGCTACTGTAGTAGATAATATAACGTATGGGGAAAAATAAGATGCTAGCAGTTTTTATCGTTTATGGGATTTTAGTTTTGTGTAACTTTCGTAAACTGCTTTTTTATTAACTCTATATAATAGCTTGTATGCCACATTTCCTTCTTCAAGAATATTAACTTAAACATGTTTTCTCGTAAAATTGTTTGAGATTTTTGTTTTCATGCTTAATAAGTAGTGATAAAACCAATATTACATCTCTCTTGTGCCATGAATTTTAAATATTATTTGTTTTTCATGTAAACACAAGATCAACTTGCGGAGACATTAAACATGACTCGCCAAGGTATTTACAAACGTTTACATGCCATAGGAAAAATTCCAAAGAAAGAAAAATAGGTGTCGCATGAGTTGACTGAGAAACAGATGGAAAATCGAAGAGCCACTTCCAAAATTTTGTTTTTGGGTATGAAAAACAAAGTTTCCTGCATCGAATTGTTACTGGCGATGAGAGGTGAATACATTGCGATAATTCCAAACGCGAAAAATCGTGGTCTTCACCTATCGAAACATCAACATCGATGGCACGGCCAAATTGCTTTGAAAAGAAGACAAGACTCTGTGTTTGGTGGGACCAGAAATGAATCGTGCACTATGAGCTGCTTAAACCGGGCGAAACTGCCAATGGGTATCGCTACCGACAACAACTGATAAATTTCAACTATGCAAAAACGGCCAGAACGGGACACCAGACACGAACGAGTGATAGTGCAGTACGGCAACGCTCCGGGCCATCGCTCTTTCATCGTCCAGGACACCATCAAAGTGCTGAAATGGAATCCGCTACCGCACCCGCCAGACCTGACCCTTTCTGATTATCACTTGCTCCGGTCGATGGCGCATGGCTTCGCTGCGTTACACTTGGTCAACTTGGAAAAAGTGCAAAATTGGTTGGATAAATGGCTTCGGTCCAAAGACGCGTCGTTTTGTCGTCGCGGTATTCATGTATTGCCACAGAGATGGCAAAAATGTGTAGCTAGCGACAAACGATACTTTGAATAAACCATTTTTTGTATTTCTCTTGAAATTTTCCATTTTTCATTGATCAAAAAAACCATAAACTTAGTTGCGCAACTAGTAATTATTTTAGTATACCCTATTCTTATTAAATTATTTGTTGCGGATCTTTATCTAGGTCAGTAACTCCTATTGTAGCCATTCCTTTGTGTTTCAAGTTATTATGTTTTTATTAATGCTTGTTGCAGTTATTTTATTATTTCACTTCTTATTTACCAATATTGGTACACCTCTCTTTTCTACTTTCACATAATATATATGCAGTTCGTCATCTTAAGTTTACAACAGAGCTCTGATGTTTAATCGTAGGTTTTTTGCTCTCTAATGTTTCTTCTTGTATATTTATTAACAGACTGGCCGCTTTCTTTTACTCGTAGAGAGATTTCAAAAAAAAATTTTTTTTTATTTTTCCTATAGATAATATTATGGGCTTTTAAAATGCCATGTTATTATTTTAGGTGATACAAGGAACATTTCCTTTTTCAAATACTTCTGCATAGCCTACTATGAGCTTCTGTCAAAATCATTTTCTATTTTTATTTGGCCAAATTCTGTATAACGTTCTGATAAGTAGGATATCGTCTCCTCGTAACCTATAGATCACTCTTGAGAGCAATTTTATGTTGATAAAATATATTGAATGCTATGATCTCAAATATCATTAGTGCTCTTTTTCAAGCTCTCTCTAAAACTTTATACTCTGCTACAAATGTATTTTCATCACTTAGTTCATATGTGATATTTAATTATCCTGTTAGCATTTTAAAAGCCTTTTTAAGAACATTAAAAATCATTTCCTTTCTGTCTCTCTAGCTTTCCAGATTGATTTTAAATACATTGTTTGTAATACCATACGTGAGAAGTATGTCTTATTAGCATACTGTTTAAGTGCATCGTGTTAGTTCTCAACATTTAAGGCGCTAGTTAATTATTATAGTTGGTTAGTTACTTATTTCATATTGTAGGTTAGATCATTTATTTTTCAATTTAAAATGCCAATTTAAAAAATAGATTAAAGGAAAAGCAACATGTCTTATATCTCAATTACTTAACCCCGTTCCTTTGTATATATCCTAAGTATGTTAAAAGGAAACTGGATTATGCCTGGTTTCGTTTCTTTTGAATCGTACCACCGTACTCCGCGGATGTCGCAAATTTGACGTATTATAAGCCTAATATTCTCTTGTCCTTATTCTTTCTGTATTAGTTTTGGCTTTTAAAAAATCCTTTAGATCACAAACGTTACAAATAAAAAAAGATAGAAAATTACAAACAATACAGTACTTGTTGATTTGTAATTATATAGCATAACTTTTTAAAAATTAATGATACTAAAACAGTAGTAGTATAATATATTTCATGTTTAAAAACAAAATATACATTGTCGTTTTTTTAATTCAAACAGAATATTGCATATAAATCAAGTGATTTTTTTTTAAAGTACTAAATCTAAAGAAACATTAGTTGGCATTATAATCATAGATACTAATATTAAAAGTTTAAAAATTAAATTTTCGCTTATCGTAAGTTTTTAGATTATTAAATAAAAATTATTAATTTTTCCGATAATTTTAATAATTTCATTTATGTAATTTTATTTTTTTAAATATTTGTCCGATTCCACTAATATTTACATTTGAGTTTACATACCTTTAAGTAAAGGTATATAGTTTTCGCCTGCAAGTAAATGCCTGGACTCAGTTTTTACGGAATTTATACACGGCTTTATCACAGTAGCCCATCTCAAACAGGTAGTTTCCCTAATGAGAACGGGGTGGTATGACGTGGGTGTAAGATCTTTGATAACAAATCCAATTTAAATTTAAAGAACACATTATTCTCTACCAGCACTGCTTTTGTAACTAAAGTCTATCTATTACAGTAAAATAATTAACAAGCTGCAGCCAATTATACCACACATTTGTTTAATTACAACAAACGTAGGGTACACTACATCTAGGCTAAATGTAAACTAATGCGTCTCTCTTTTTGGCGTCTTATTGAATAGGAGGTAATTAGTAATTTGGACAAGATGCGGCTAGCAATAACAGTTTCATGCAATATTCTTTAAAAAGTATTCCGTACATTCACAAAACAACAGTTACAGAAAATACCATAAAGAAGTGCAAAAAACGAAATAAAAATAACCAATTTTCGTAATATAATACATTTTAAATACGTTTTAGTTTTTGTAATATCCCGTCAGCTGAATATGCAGCAGCTTATTTTGTAATATCCATTTTATTTGGACGACCAATGAAAATGCTTAATTATGTACTCCATTTTAGCCTGGGTGCAGTGTTGTAACAGCTGTTGCAGTAATGAGAAATTGATCACAGGCGCAACAAAAACTGGTATGCTTGGGTTGGAAATAAATTATTGCCTGCTAAATTAAAATTATTTTCTACTGTAAGAGTAATATCTGCACCGGTACAGGTGCTAATTACAACAATCGTGTAACTCAATTTATGTACCGGACAGGTTACAATATACGAAACGCCGCAAATAAAATTCATTTGAAAAATGTCCCAGTAGTTTAACGCGCACTTTAAATTTCATTAGGATTCCGCATCGATATTTAAATTAACAGCTTACCCCGTATTAAATAAACAAACAGATTATTGTTAGCATTGTACTTGCAAATTTTCCATTTAAAGTAGCCAGATTACAAGGTTTTCGCGAACGAATTTGGAATTACAGATATAAATATTTATTTACCAGAATAAGCTATTTACACAAAAGTGCGCGCGGTTTAATCTTCAGCTCAACACGATATTTTAGGCAGAGTTTTGTATACAAATAAAAACATTTAAAGGAAACAATAGGATTTACTGCCATAATAACTAAACTCATCCGCCATTCACCTAGAATTTCAAGCTGCCATAAAATATCTGTACTATTGTCATATTCTACACAATCAAAATATTTATAATAAAAAATAAAATAAAGCAACCAGATTACTTTTCGAAACCATTTATATAATTTTATTTATATATATTAAGCTATATTTTGATATTTGACAAAATTCGTAACAGTAGTACATGCAACTACAAAAGCATTTTATTCTTTAATTGTTTCAGTCAGTTATGTTTTTCTTAAAAAACAAACCAATGTTGAAAACCAAGAACTCTGATTTTTACTACTAAGATAATCTGTATGTCATTAATTTTTATATTGTATACATATAGAAACTAAAACTAAAGACAAAACCCAAATTGTGTATTAAGTCTTGATTATACGAAAAATGAGAATGTGTAGAACAGTGCTGAAATGGGACACGTTTTCCAAACACAAAGTAAACAAGAAATCGATACGCTACGTCGTTTTAAGAGACACGGAAACAAACAGGTAATTCAAAACGGTTTTTAAACGAGCTTTATAAAAGAAATGTTTTTTTTTATCCACGGGGCAAAACTTCAGCAAAGGCACGGAGAATTACATTTAACAGAAAACGCAACTAATTATACAAAATGTAAGTGGAAAATGTTCATATATTACTAAGTTATTACATTTCAGTTACGAAACGAGTGATTTTCATATTTTATTTTTTAATTATTCGTTTATTTTACCTATAGATAATTTTATCGTGAATATGAAAATCTATATAGAGTATAAATATAAACATGAAGCCGGCGAAGAGATTGCTCTGTAAGCAATCCCAGAACGAACTTAAAAAGACCTTTCGATTTCGATTTCGTATTTTCCTGAAATTCGAAATCGAATATCTCGAAAATTATACGAGATAGAAATTTTTTAATTTCGAATTCGAAATCAGCGTAAAATTTCCTATGAGAATCCATTTTCAAATTTTAAAAAATCTCAAATTTTGTGACGGATTAACAGACCGACAGACAGACCATTATTTTCAACGAACTTAAAAAGTTCGTTACTGAATTCTATATGTCTGTCTGTCGGTCGGTCTATCTGCATCTGTCGGTCTGTGGGTCCGTTGAAAATGGATTCTCATAGGAAATTTTACGCTGATTTCGAATTCGAAATTAAAAATTTCTATCTCGAATAATATATATATATATATATATATATATATATATATATATATATATATATATATATATATATATAAAAAAGGTATTTTACAGAACCATAATTTTTGGTAATTTTAAATAAATTAAAAAAAATAAAACTTAGATGTTAAATATATATAATAAAACACAAAATACAAATAAGTTGTCAAAAAAAAATGAAATAACATTTTTAAAAAATTTGCTGCTGAGGGACTGTATTACATTACTAAATATCACGAAGTTATTAAATGAATTTTAAAAGAGATCAATGTGTACAAGATTATTATTTTATAATACAAAAACATTATATGAAAATTGGTACATAAAGATCGCACTAGTGAATGTTAATATATTATATTATATTCTATGTTTTGATATGTAAGTCACAAAATTTCACTTTGTACTGACAATTTATCAGTCATATCAGTATACAATGTATGCATTTAGCGAGAAAGCTCCTTATGCTGTCGTATACCACTAGGTGAGTAAAAGAGAAAAGAGCTAAAATCTAAGATTATATTGCAGTAGACAACTTAACAAAATTTTAAATTAAGACAATTTACATTGTAAGCAGTAACAAAAATGTAAAGATATTAGGCATACTAAAAAACGGATTACTAAGAGAACAATTTCTAAAATGCCCTAGCTACGTACCACAGTTTGACCTAATCTATTCGAAAAAAGGTCAAAGGTGAGCAAAATTTAAACATTTTTTCGAAAGTTATGAGTAATGTCTAGTCTTTAGAAATTGTATGCTCGCTAGGTCACATAATGTGTATATAAAGTGGATGACGGTAACTACACAGCCAACCAAATTGGTCCGCTTGAAATCGGCAGTATCTGGTCTAAGCTACTCGAAAAACAAAATCAACTAGTTAGCTCCCGTCGCACAGTATTCCAGATAACCCACATTCCTGACTAAAAATCTGTTAACTTTTTATTTTAAAGAAAGCAAAACATTTTCATGATTACTAGCCTTCCGAATCGTATAGAAATACATCCAAACTGACAGACCTGACCATTTTTAGAAAATTTAATTTTTCTCAAGTACATTGTGTTTGGGACTGTAACGGCTCAGTGGTCAAAATAATTGTTCCTCTGTCCTGAGCCGGCGCAGGCGAGTTCGAGTCTCGCCAAACACATGGATGTATGCGATGTTCTTAGCTTTAGTGCGTGTTAGTTGTGTTAGTCAATAAGCCGGTAAGTGCGCCAATTATAATAATAATAATAAAACATTATGTTTTCTGTTGTTTTTGATGTTTGTCGGCCTTCCGTACTGAATGGAACCATCGAGTGAGTAAAACAGTTCTCAAGGTACAAGTTCTTAGTTCTCGAGCCATAATCAGTAGAAAAATCAGTTTTTATAAGAACGTCATGTTCGCTATTGTTGTTAATGTTTTTTAGATGGGCATTGGTTACGGTTAGCGTCAAGTAGTTATTGCTAACCGTATTGTAGTTAAACCAGTTTTTATAAAAAAAAATAATAAAATGTCGTCAAGTTGGAGAAAAATTAGCAAAGCTGCATGCGATTTCCTTCAAAAACTGTATTTTTTACATTAGGTACATATTTACATATATTTACTAGTAATTGTATTTACAATATTTACAAAAACAAACTTTACAAAAAAAATAATCAATAAAAATGTATCCATTGTTCTTCGTCACTGTTGTCTGAAGAACTGTCACTATCATAAAAAATTTGCTCTGTTGAAGGAGATCCAGTATTTTTTTGGAAAGTGGAAAAATATTTTTTTGAACACTTTCTAGACAGAGATATTACTGAGTCCAAACTAATTAATAACTGATGAAAAACACCCCCCGTTGTTTTGGTCCTAGACATTGTCTGAGAAAAATTCTCTTATGTGGCCTTATTTTGAGCTTATGAAGCGCTTTTAGACATCTGTCGATAGATAATAAGGCTTTTTAAATAATAATAGGACCATAAAGCGAAAGCTTATGGAAAGCACGATCATCAAGTACTAGTGATATTTTTAACATAGAGTTTGGGTGTTTCACCGGCATAAGTTGCAAAAGTCTCTACGTCTATAACATAAGCGCTCGTCATTGTCAGGAGAATGAAGTATAATTTTTTATAAGGTTTACGTAAATGCTAGTAACAACGGATGATTTTTCTGCTTTGTTCGAATTGCTCTGTCTTACCTAGGCTTGTCGCATTCATTCTTCTTTGAATCAATCCTAGATGAGCTTTTTTTCTTAAAGCTTCTTGAAATTTCCTACAATTTTTTTTCTATAGTATCTACTTTTTCGCATCCAATTTATACCATATATGTAACAAATTTTTAAAAACTCTGATATTTGTGCGTAGAATTGAAAGGCCAAACACAAGTGATGAGTTATTATCAAGCATTGATTTGATTTTATCGATATTGTTCCAGTCCTTTGTTGTTACTTTACAAATGTAGAATTTTTGTGTAGAATGAGCGGATGTTACACTGTTACATACCCTGCCATCGATTATGGTAACTAACATGATATATTTTACAGTTGCTTTTTTTTCATGATTTGATGGGGAAATGAAAGTAAAAGGCACCAGCCTTTTTACTTGATCGTCAATATATTTTTTCTTGCTCAATGTTTTTATTTGTTTTTCTTTTGAATTACAAGCGTAGAGGAGGAAACAGTCAAAAAGAGGATGCCTAAGAATTTTTTCAAATGATGACTTTACTTTTGCTTTCTGATCCAACAGAAATCGGCTGCAGTGGTACAAATGAAGTGTGAAAAACTGTCGTATCTGAAGCATCTTGATTCAAAAATGGCTGATGATATTTCTGAGTCCCCACTTTCATACTATTCCAACTTGCTTCTCAGTTCTTAGTTAGAGTGCTGATCACTTCCTTCTGAACTTGAGTCGTGGTATATTTTGAACTGGAACGTTAGCCTTAGTTTTTGACGTCACGATTCCCGTGGAATAACAAAGCTTTTTTAGCCGCCACAATGTTATTCTTTGCAGGATACATATCCACCCATTTGTCTTGGCTTGTCATCTTAAAAAGCAATATTATCGCTTTGTCTTTTTTACCTCTACCATTATTGATAATGCTGCTGCATTCGGCGAGAGCATAACATCATCTTTTGGAGACCAAACCAAAATCAAGGTACAACATTTTTTAAAAATGTAAAAGAAAAAAAAATTCTTATCTTTCATAATGTTCTCAATATTTAAAATGAGAAAATAGAAGACCTAGCCATCTCACGACACAGAAAGAATTCAAGTATCTGGAAACACCTCGTAAATGAAGATTAGTTTTCTCAATCGCCCCATTATATATAACAAACAAACTCACCTTTCCCGACGCTTTGATTCATGTTTAAAGAAGTGTTTTTATCACTTTAGTCAGGGTAGCTCAGTCTTGTTGAATAAGTAATTATATCAATTTTGATTTTTTGATTTTGGGCCAGAAATTTGTACATCTAAGCCACTGTGCGCCAGTTGACAGAAAATTTACTCTGACACACATAAGTTGACGGTTACCAATTTGCCAAATGGAAGTAACTTATAATGCAGAACGCCCCATTGAGCCTACCATATGTGCAATTTCTAATCGTCTCTGAAATGTTGAACATCATTTAGGTCAAACCCGTTTTCTACCATTGCAATCGTTTGCTGTACTATAGGAAACAGCATACTCCTGGGCCTCATTGCCACTTTTTCCAAATGAAGTGCGAAAAGAAAACTTTGTCTTCACCACAAAGTTTTAGGTTACGTTGGTAAAACAGGTAATCCTTATAGTGCGTTATAAATCTTTAAAATAATGCTTAATTATAACTATACAGCAGACACAATATATTAATATAAATAGGTGCTGTCATAGATTACATTTGATAAGTAAAAATTATGTTGTGCATCTAGTAGCAATTTTTAAACTGATATGCTATTTTCTATTTTGGTTAAAATTGCTATAATTGATGGACATATAATAAAAAAGTACATTTGCTATTACGTAATTTTGACGTGAAATTAGTAATTAAATAAATACAAGATAGACCAAATGTTCATAGGTAATTTTCAAAGATCAATTACTTTTATTGATGTTGTTTCTAGATTATAAAATTGCAGAACAGTGAAAATTCTTAATGAAACAACAACAATTACATAATTTTACTTTAAAAATAACTATGCAATTTTAAGAACTTCAGGAATATATGGTATGCTGGTAGAAATGACTGCGGACAATATTATTGTTTTATTAACGTTGTCTCGTTTTTATAAACCGCATTCTAAATTTACATATACAAATAGTAAAACAATACAAAGAGGATGCTACAGTCGGCTGAAATATTTCTGAGCATTATAACTTCACCAAACTAAATATATAATAATAAAATAACAACAAAGAAATTAACTAATTGTTCTTATTCCAAAATAAAATGCAGCTAATAAGAATAGAAGAATACGGTTTGCAATACAAACAAATAAACCACAAATGAAGCTCAATAAAGTAAACGGGAATAACTAGTGTCGAGAAAAAATTTTGAAAACTGTCGAATTTGAAATCAAGCTTAATTTTCGATAAATAATTTATCATATTTTAAACCAAAAAAATTAATATTACAAAATATGACAAGTTTAGGAAAAAATTGCATTAGTAAATTTCTATTTTAAATATTTATTATTATAAACAAGCTTTATTAATATGATTTTGTTAGCGAAATCAAATTAAATATCTGTAAACTAAAAACGCATAACATAAAAAAATGAAACTGCCTTATTTTATATTTAGCTCAAGGCATTATTAAGTAAAATAGTTTGCTATTTGTTAAGAAAAATGTTGAAATCAACAAACACTTCTAATCACTACACCTGGTTTGGTATTTAATTTTAAGTCATTACGCAATCGTGTCACAAACAACTACCAACACGAAAAACGCAAGCCTTTATTTATCCTATCAAAATATTTTACTTTAGCTTAAGCCGCCAAGGTTCTAAAATGGCAGTTACTAACTGTCTCTCAATATGTTTGAGGATTTATCGATTACAAATTGAAATATAATGTGCTACTGAATTTAAATGAATTATTATTTATAAATTTACTAAAAACAATAATATTTGAGGGACGTACTTTAATATAGCCTGCCATGTCGCTGCACAAATTCCATAAATTTTGCGGTTTCAAAATGTCAGTATTACTCTGCCATCAAACAACCGTTTTAAGCCTTAAAGCATAGTTATTATAGTCGCGTAATCCCAAATATATTAAGCATTATCAAATGCATATGTGAAGTAATAAGGACTCTTATAACGTGCAGTTAATGGTAAATTTAGATATGTACATTTGCAATGATTTTAGGCAGACAATAAAATTTTCATCAATAATCTACCATATAACTATTAAAGCTTTATCAAAAACTCAGAAGTGGTACAGAGATCCCCACAATATGGATGGTTATTGTTAATTATAAATTCTACTTATATTTGTATTTACTTAACTTATTTAAGAAAAATATTTGTAGGTTGTTTCGTGCACATCTCTAAACCCCCATTGTCCCTAATCCCATCTCTACCCGCAACCTTGATTTGTTCACTTGCCTACCCCTAGTTACAACTAAACGAGATTTTTACCGCCGTCCGGCATTCCAATTTGAACCCTTGTGAAAGACAGAGCGTAGCTAGCCGCCAGCCGAGGCTGACCAGGTTTTGTACAACACGATAGCGCGCTTTGATTGCGTGTTGGCGATTGCCTTTTGTATGTTTCGCACCTGTCCGTGGTGCTCCATTACATCTGGCCAAGTACGAACCTACCCTCGGGTTGACGTCGGCAAGCAAAAGCACGCTGACAACAACCGCCCAGGCTGCAAGAGAAAGTTATGTATGGTAAGTCTCTTTTAGTTGCTTCGTCGTGTATTTGATCCCAACATCACCTTTTTTTCCCGTAGTCTGGAGAGTTCACAGCTGACCTGCCGCCCACTGTCTTTAATTTATATAGTTGGGTTTTGTATTGTTTTCTATCAATTTCTTTGTTTGCTTTATTCATCTTTAACGTTACTTTGTTATTAATATTTATTTGTACTAAATATATAGTTTACACAGCTCTGTTTTGCGTTTTTTTAGTTAATTTTAATTGTACTCAATATCAAACATAGGTTTATAAATAAATCACAAAATATTTAAATTTAGGAGCACTTTATTTTAAATTCTAAAAATTCCTCAAAAATCTTGAGGAACAGGTTATAAATGCGATTTAGAACCTTAACGGCTTACTGAAATAAAGCAAAATATTTTGATCGGATAAATATCAGGCTTGGGTTTTTCCTGGTGGTAATTGTGACATGATTAAGTCATGACTTACAATAAAATATTAAACCATAACCGAGCCCCAAATCATGAATCTATTAGAAGGGTTCGTTGATTTTATTTGAGCAAAGAAAAAAAATCCCAGAAGAAGAACAGCCTGGTTTTGAATTTTGAGGAAACGGTTTGGACTCACATCAGTTCAGCAATGTGGTTTCAAAAGGTAAAATTTGTGTAATCATTAATAACCTTCTAAACAAGACGCCAAGTTAAGAAAAAATGTGATCAAGCGAATGTATATCCTGAGGACAGGTTTAGAAACTCAATATTAACAGTAACGAATGCTTGAGTACTGGCGTAGCTCATTTCTATTTCAGCAATCACCCTTGAGTAGGCAGAGAACAATGCGAATATTTACCTCGGTCATGCTGGTTCTTGGGCGATATCGGTAATTCTAATTTTTAAAAGCTTCTCATCTTTTCGACAATTGTATATTCCATCTTTTTAAAGGCATTTTTTCCGAACTGCGCCTTAAATATGCCTTAATATTTTAAGCACTTTTACGTTCTCCACTGTGAGAAACTGATAATAATCTACTGCTTAACGGACAGGGGTATTGTTTTTACATCCAGATATTGACTAAAAATAAGAAGCATTCTACAGCTCCCTACAGCCATCTTTGTTTACAACGTTTAAAAGTCGCGCCTCTTTTGACTCATTTAGCAGCGTGTAGAAAAGAAATTTCGGTTTACATTTCATTTATTTATAAAAAAGTACATACTATGCAATATACGAGTTTTACATCTCAGCAATACCATAAAACATTTTTTAATTTTTCTGGTATAATGTTCGGTATACTACTTATCAAACATTCAAAGTATGTAATATATGTTTTGAGAAAATATTTTAGCTTTTAAACAAATGGTAAACTTTGTCAATACACGAAGATGACGGCTAACATAGCATGTAACTGATTTTACAAAATTAACAGAGTACCATTGATTTTCCTGCCGCGCGATTTTTTGCAATTTGTCTCTGCACGAAAGCAACATTTATTTCCCAAATCAAATAACATACCACAAAATCTTCAATTATTGCTGCTTAGTGTTTTAGGAAACGAAATAAGGTTTTAAAATATTATAACCTTATTTACTGCAAATAAAAACTGTTGGGCAGTATATTCTAGAAAACAACGATAGAAATAAGCGAGACAAGTATGTTGTTTGTAAATAAACACCGTGTGCTGAACATCGAAAATCTATTTACAAATATTGTTATATGAGTTTTGCAGCACAGAAATTGCTCACTTTTTAATCTCATAGTTTTTTAATTAACACTTAATAGGATTTACGTTTTTGATACAATTACTAGTTAAGGCTGAGATTTGCATATGCTAATGTTGTATAGAGTTTTAGTGCATGTTTTCTTAAACAAACATTGTAATCATATCTGCGTAATTTTTACTTTCCTTATCCTATAATAAGGAAAGTAATGTAATCGGCGGAAATTTGACCTACCCAATTTTTCACATTTCTGGACGAAATATAGTCTCAGGACACCAAAAAAGTTGGTTTGAGCCATTGGTTCGTGTGTGTGTGTGTCTGTCGGTCTGTCAGTAAACAGGATATTTCAAGAACCATAAGAGCTAGAGACTTTAAATTTGGTATGCAAGTTACTTGTAGGTAGGGGGCGCAGTGCGAAGCTTTTGGTAAAAATCGGCATAGTCGTTTGGTCGCAAGGTCGCAAAATTGGTCGGAAAGCGGTCGCTAATCTAAACGGTTGAAGATACAAAAAATTTATGAGAATAAAAATGATTTGTTATCATGAGATAAATGAGATGAATTTAAAATAAAAGTTAATAAAATAAGAATTCGAAAAAAATTGAAGCTCAGAATTTTTAATGTACCGGGTGTTCATAAAATGTTTTGGGAAATTTATATTGCCGGATAGATCAGACCGAAATGAACAAAAAATTACAATGAAATTTTGTTATCGGAGCTCAAATAAATAAGTTATGGCCGATTAAAAATTAATTAAACGGACCAATCACAGCGCGCTCGGAGAGCTACCGGACCGACTGCGGAAGGACGGGGGGGGGGGAGCGCTTGGCCGCTAGGAAGAAGCACACAGACGATAACGGGGAAGGCCGTGCGACCGAGTTCGCACGGTTACCTTCAGTGACGTAGCAAAATTTTAAGTACGAGTCAATTATTGTCTTGTAGTGTTTATTTAAATCAGCTTTCGGGTGTTGGACTCGCACCTCGTCTTTTTTTAAAATGATAAGTTCCGGGACAAGAGCAACGCAGGGCCGAGACGATGGACTCGCGCCTCGTCCTTTTTTAAAATAACAAATTCCGAGACGAGAGCAGAGCAGGGCCGACACGATGGACCCGGTATAATCTAATATATATTTGTCTTATCTCCCTAACTAAACTTATAATTTTATCTCCTCCTAGACGCTAAAACCGATTTCGGCTCAAAAAATCAGCCTTCTAACTTTAACCGTTTTTGAATTATTTAAATATTTTGATTACAAGGGAAATTCCTCCCAATGTTTCTATTTTTCTAGTGTTAAATGTACGCAAAACATGTGGAATGTTCTACACGACTGCCTGGCGTCTAGATCAGGCTTCGTCGACGAAGCCTGCGGGGTTCTCTGGTATATAATAATAGGATAAGGAAAGTCGTGTGATGTTCACACCAGATTTTTATTTTACATTTTTACCAGCTAGCAAATCGCATGCTAGTAGATTCAGAAATGAAAAGAACTTGTAATGTTTACATTTCTAAGATCCCAATTTGTCCTGATAAAATAAGCTTTAAATCAAACGCGAAATGTCCAACAAAACCTAAAAATGAATTTCAAGACCTTAAGTCAGGAGAATTAGAGATGAAGCTGTAGATGCAAAATAAAGGGTGGCCCAGATTGAAAACTGAATTTAAATTTTAAATAAAACTACTTTCAAATTTTAGTATCAGTTTTTTGTTGAGTATTAAAGTGGACAATCTCTGATTAAACAAACAAAATTATGTATGGTAAATGGCCACATCGGCTTCGTTTGCAAATCTTAAATGTTTTTACAAAATTTTCGATTGCGATTTTGTAGTTTTAAGTTGTTTTGATTAATGTCACACATAACAGGATAAATTTCATTTTCAAAGTCATCAATTGTTTGTAGATTGCTAGCGTAAACCTTGGACTTCAGATAACTCCACAAAAAAGAGAAACAATGTTAAATTACAAGATTTTTCTAACAACTTGTCAGCATTTTATGAAATTATATAATCTAGAAATTGTTGGTACAGTAAATCGACTTTGCTTGAGCTGTGTGACAAGTAATGTTGTTTTTCTAAAACCACCAAAAATATGGACTATAAGGCAACGGTTATGACTACCATCGACAATTCCAGAATTTTCAATATTATTTTTAAAGAAGTATGGACCTGTCAGCTGCCTGCCCAAAAACCACACCAAATAGTGACTCGTTGGAGGTGCATTTACTTTTCTCGCATTCGCAAATCAAGTAATTCTTGTGCCGCAAAATCTTCAAAAATTTTCAATAGATATTAGCAAGAATATAATATATAATATTTTATATAGCCTTCTATATTCACTAATCAGAAAAATCGTAGATGACATCTGGGGAAGTTCAGAATTGATAACCGTAAAACAAAAAAAACGATAAAAAGTTTAAATTTGACTCTCAATTTGGGCCACCTTTTATTTGCGGATGTTGAAAGATTTGGTTAATTACGCAATATCTCTAAACTAACAAAATTTTCCGAACCCAATGTATCTCCCGCCAAACTTTCTAGCCCTATAAATGACAAAGCAGGACACACGAAAGGTCAATCTTAGCCAAAGACTCGTAGCTCCATGGAGCATTAACTAGTTAACGTAATACTTTGGATTAAAATCTTCTCAAAATGTCTATGTTGGAGTTACTGGCCCTTTCCCACAACTGTATTCTATATGACCAAACAAGTTTAAGTATGAATTTAAACGATAGTACTTTGTTTTCCAAGGATAATTGGGATTTGTGTTCAATAAGCAAAGTTTCCAATTATTTATGTGTCTGTATGTGTTTTTTCCAAGTAAGGCGTTTATCTAAATATATCCCTAAGTGTTTGGTGCTTTCTGCTACAGGGATTTGTTAATTTTTAAGCCAGACGGGAGGACAGGTGCCTCTTCTTGTAGTGAAGATTACATGAATAGATTTAGATGCGCTATTTTCTAAACCATAATTGTAATGTGTTCAGGTGGCTTTGAAGAATACGCGGATCAAAGTGGGAGTGAGAGACTAAGACGGTGGTATCATCCCCAAATGTGGCTGTTATTGTGTCTCTTGTTGTTGGCAGGTCTGCAGTAAATAAGAGACACAGTAGTGGACCTAACACGTTTTCTTGAGGAACGCTAGCGCTTATAGGAAATAAATTTGTATAGAATTCGCCATATTTGACCATAAAGTAACTGTCGGCAAGGTAAAATTTAAGAATTTTAAAGACGCCTGAAGACAATGCACGCAGGATTTTATGCAATAAACCGATATGCCAAACTCTATCAAAACATCAAGAAACACAGCTGAGCAATACCTCTTATCTTCAAAATCACCAAGAGAAAAAAATTACTTTGTAATTGTGCCAATGGCGGCATAGCGTTGTCTAAACCCAAATTGATTATTAGGAATTCATTTGTTGGTTTAGACCAACGGTGTTATTCTTTTCAACAGTAATTTTTCAAAGATCTTGGAGATCACTGGGAGTAAACTGAGTGGTCGATATGATGAGGCGCTTTCTTTAGGCTTTCCCGGTTTGAGAATTATGACAATGGTAGCAACTTTTTATTGTGGTGGGAAGAAACGCAGTCTTAGCATGGCGTTGAATAGATACGTTATAAATCTATAGCCTTTATCCATCAGTTCCTTTAGAACCTTGCCAGTAATCAAATCATAGCTTGGTACTTTACGAGGATTTAGGTTAGTAGTAATTTCGAGTTTGACTTCATTTATAGAAAATTGTTAAAAGGCTCAACTGGAAAGGAGATTTAAGAAATTAATATATCTATTCTGTTCTACGTTCGAGATTGCAGATGGAAATGGTATAAATACTTGGGCTAGATGATTTGCAAAAACTAGCGCTTTATGCATTACGTAATACTTAATATATAAAACCTTAAATACAAATAAAAATAAATTTTTCGTATTTGTATTTAAGGTTTTATATATTGAGTATATATAACACTTGATGTATGAAACTTTAAATACAAAATAAAAACGTTTAAAGTCAATGACCTTCGATTGTGACAGATATATATGATACAAACAATAGTCTTAAATATATGTAAGGAATGTTATGATAATGATAATGATAACCTTATTTCGCAAAATATTTTATACAAACTCCGAATTACTTTTAATCTTAATTACTTCCTCGTAGTGGGCAAAGCAATGTTAGCAAATAAAAGAAATTCTGGTTACCTTTCATCTACTATAACCGATTTGCAAAGAAAATATCAAAGATAGCCTACGTCGTTACTAGAAAAAAAAAAAAAACATTACCTACCGGAACATCTTTCAAGCAAAAATACATTATCAGAGAACAACGATATAAGTTCCGTAAGAGTATAACAAAAAAATCAAACATAAAATCTTGCCAATATTCTTACATGGGACAGTTAATGACAAACAAGTAATTGCCGATATAGAAAGCATTAAATTCACTGAAAAAGATATTTTCGACTAAAAACGACTGCAAGGTCTTGGCGAAACATTATTTAGAGAATAAAATCGCATTCCACTCGTTTTAAAATCCCAATTAGAGACCACTCTCAGTTGTCATCTAAAATGTTTTACTTTCGCTAACGGAACAAGATTTGGAAGCTGAACTCTTAGTATATCATCCCACAGCTAATGTAGTCCACTACAGCACTTAGGTCTCCCTTGAAAGTTTTGACATTTAAGGGAAGATTTGGCAATTAAACACCACGCTTGCCAGGCGGGTTGGCGAGTAGATAGGGTGTATAGAGTATAAGTATTTATAGATTAATTATGGGTAGGATTAAGGTTGGGACACAACTTTTGCCCGGTGTTCGGAAAAGTTGTGGCTCACGTGGGCAGGGTCGCTTCCCTGAAGTAGATCTTATTCTCTATCGGGATTATAGAGGAGTATCTACCCGCTACCCTTATTTTTCTTTACAATTGACGAATTGATATACTGTTTTTTTTTGTTAACACTTAACGTTTTTGTTACTTGTAAATGATTTTTAGTAATATATTTAACCAAACGAAAAGGTTTATTTACTTATTTACATATTTGCATTTATATGGAACATAACAATAACAATTCATTATTTGTTTTTCTTTCTACTCCCAGTTAAAACGCAATACAATTGCCTTAAGTGAGTAAATTTTGTAAACCCGATTTTGATAGAAGAATTTTCCCTTTTAAACAATTGATAAATTTCAATTACATTGCCAAGAATCAATTGTTTTTGAGCATGTTTTTGTGCCGTCATCTTGCTTCACGGATACATAACCCAGGTATAATAATGCCAGGCATAAGTCGGCTTACTTTGTTGTTTTCATAAAAATGTTTGACTGCCATTTCAGTTTCAGAGGGAATCATTTTACCTTTTTTCTTCTAGGAAACTGAAAGTATTCCTTTTGCTGTACAAGCTTCCCACTCGGTGCAAGAAAACTAGTTTATCAAATCATTTGGTGAGCAGAAGTCTGGGGCAAGAGTAAGCAAAATAATCCTATCTTGTTTCGAATCTGATTACCGAAAATGTTTTAAATTGTTCTAGAACAGCAACCCGACCCTGTGGTACTCACCGTTGCATTCTACTTTTACTTTTTGAGTATGGGGGGCAGGAAAATCGAATTTACGTTTATAAATCTTTACAGATTCTGGCTCCTTCTGGTATTAATGGATATTCATTCCTCTTACACTCTGGTAATGTAATTAACTGCTTCGAAGTAGTGCTTGTGTGATTAGTTTTACCCAAAGAATTTACATATCTTGATCTTCTTCTTCTTCTTCTTCTCCTATATATAGGCTATTAGCCTGTTTCTAATAACATTTCGTGTAGTACTATGAGCCTGTTGGGCGTACCGGCAGTGGCTAGTCTGACCCGTTAGAAGAGAGAATGTACTTTACGACCAAAGTGTTGTATGATGGCCGGAGAGCACTCGATGTTTGCCGTTATTTTTGACCTGGGAGTCGAACCCAGGGCCCACCGCGCGTTAGTATGGCAGGCCGAAGCCTTTCCGTCGCGGCTGTCGTGCTCATATCTTGATCGGGAAATTAAATCTATGGTATAAACAGAAAATGTTAAACCTATAATAAATAAATTAGTCAATCGAAACGTAATAAACATAACAAGGTCACGAAAATACCATAAATTAAAGGCTTCAGGTGTCGGTACGAATACTTGACGGAAACAACGACGATAACGATAAAGACGACAACAATAACGATATCGATGACAACGATGATGATAATAATCAACGCCGCATGGCGTTTTCGGCGACCATTCACACCTTTTCTTATTTCGCTAAACACGGCTGATGTACGAATGCAGGTTATGCATACAAGATCACTAATCTTGGAATTACAGAACGTATAAAAGCCATCTTATTTTCATATCCTGACAACAGAACATTTGCATCTGTATCATCAACAAAGCATACCAGAATGGTATTTCCTTATAAGAGCATCGTGGTACCTATTCTACTTAACATATTTACTCATAATATCTCTTCATCTTCAAATTGTTACAAATGCGCAAACAAGATGGTCTAAGCAATGGAAACTAAAGATAAATTACGACAAGTGTACTGCGAAGATGCTCGACCTCAGACGAATCAACGAGCCACCACCATAATAGTTAACAGTAATCCTGTCGCATAGGATAACACCGCGGGAGCAATAAAATACTGCACTTAGACACTCGTACATGCCGATCTATGAATAATTAATACGGCTATTAGTTTTATACGGTGATGTAATCTGGGAAATACATCTAAAATGAACCTAAATAAAATCCAAGCACCGCAAATTAAAATTCTCAGAATTTCACTGAACAATTATTTTAATTTCTGAAGGGCGGTAGCAACCTTTCTGTTATTCTGATGTTTATTATGTATTATTAATCATGTAATACTACTATGTTGTATAGCAATTAATTTGTTAATCTGTTACTTTCGGGCTGAGAAAAACGAAAAAAATTTGCAAGAAATCATGCGGCAGGAAAGACAATAGTAGTCCACCTTTCCATTTCGTATTTCAGAATGGGCTGTATATAACAGTAAAGCATTCGCCTACGCAGATTCAAACTCAAATAACGGGCTGTCAACAATGTTATTATTTTTACAAAAGCAGTTCTTGTGCTATTCCTTTGGCAATAATTTCAATGTGAGTTTACTAACGTGTCTAAATATTTATAGAGCTTTATTTTTCAGATGGTTACCTGGATAATTGTTAATGCTATGGGGGTGATATGTTGTCTTTCGTTACTACTATCATTTTCTAACATTAATGTTGAGCCTACATGTCTCACTAATTGCATTAACTTTCTCAACTAAGTATATTGTAGATTATTTATATTTTCTGCAATTATTATCGTGTTGTCGACGTATTTGATGTTATACGCTTTCCACTGGTTTTAGTTTTTATATGTCCATTAACCAGCGCTTCTTTGAACATGGTGTCAGCGTATATGTTAAATAAAACTCGTGGTCGGATCCTTGACGAACACTTTTTGAATTTCTACTTCTTTATTGAGAGAATTTTTAATTTTAACTTTAGCATTCTTATTATGTGCTATTCTTACCTTAATTTTGCTAACCTTACTATTTGATATTGATTTTACAGATTTTGAGTTTTAGGTTTCTTTAATTTGGAAATTTGCAAGCTTGTCTTTGTGCGCTTAGTTTTATTTAGTCGATTTTTCAGTGACATTAACTCAAAATTATGGCTTGAGTTCATATTGGCACCCGGATGCATTTTCATTACTTTGGCTCCGTTCTTAAATATTTTACTTTATTAGTATGTAATCTATTTGAATGCTGATTATTTTCTCTGCTCTATCGGATAGAACATTCCGCATGAATAGTTTCCATAAGGGTAACTTAAACAAAATGTTTATCACTGTTCGATTTTCTGCTGCGCAAAGCTCGTTTATTTCTTTAGCCTAATTCAAATTCACCAATGCAGTCACCAGTTTTTCCTCAACTAATTGTCGTCTTTATCTGCAGTAGGTGATTAAATCTAAATGATGTTTATTTTCCCACAAGTCGCATATAGATGAATTAATAGGCCGTGTTTAATTATTTTGATAATGATTATATCTAGTCCATATCGATATGGGCTGTCGTTGGTTTCGGAATAGTATAGAAGGTTGTCATTTATCATACACTGACTCGATTCTGTTCATTATACTTCTCTGATGCTCAAAATATTTTTATTTTAATCTCTCTTTCTTGAGATTGACTCTTAACCTTATTTACACTTATCCTGCATAGGAATAAATATGAAGATTTGCTTTGGAATTCGATGAAACAACCTGTCTTCAGTCAAAAATTGTTTGAGATTGACATTCGTTTGAATCGCTAAAAAAGGAGAACAATTTAATGACAATTTTATTTGAGCATTTATATACTTTGGGTCCCACCAGCTTTATTTTACGGTAGTAGGACCTATAACTATCTGATGTTAAAAAATGCTTTTCTAAGTCACGGGATGCTTCAATAAATTTTAAAAATTGGCAGTATATATTAATAGGGCTTTAGTATAATTAACTATAATTCTTTGTTATAATTTAATCTGAATATTGCTTTACTTTATTTATGATTGCTTTGAAAAATTACCTTTATTCTTAATAATCATATATCATTTTAAATAATCTGATGTTAACGTAATGGTTCCAGAATTAAAAGATTTTAACTTTATAACTGCATTTTCAGTCAGGCTTCTAGTTTTTCTTAAAAAATATTATTTATAAAGCCTGACTAGTCTTTCTCAATAATTTTTCAGTTTTTAATACTTTTAGATTTTCTTTTTCAAATATTTAGAGAGTATTACTTTTTATCATTTTATGCGCGTCATGTCACCGTCAAAAAGCTTAGACATACATTTTTACACATCCAATTTTATTTTCATGTATTTTTTGTGCCTTTCCCGTGGTTTTTGCCAAAAAGAATGTAATAAGCTTTTTGCCTTGATAGAACTTTTTACATTCATATTTCAGCAGTCTTACTCATATTTCTACTACATAATATTTTATTACAACCGATCCAGAAGAATTTTAACAACAAAATAAAATGTTTCTTCCGTTCTGTTTCATTGCTGCCTTCTGGCTCCTTTCGTTGGCCCTGCTTTAATAAAGTCATTTCGAACCGGTCGTTCGAACTTCTGTCCCTATTAAAACAGCCCCAATCGCTGGCGTCTTAACAGGGAATTCAGCAGCCGGAAAAATGATTTAAAACTTCACTTCCAGTATAAAATTTCAGAGCGTCAATGGTAATTAACTTGTCTGTCACTTTCATCAAACCGCCGCCTGCCGCTTCAGCTGCCGTCGAAATGTACAGCGCCCGCGGCAACGACAGGAAAATGGTAACGGGAATAACGCACTTCTGTAAACACGTCAAAAATCTGGCGGTGCTTTACGCTGTTTCAAATATTAAACAACTTTGAGATATTCCTTGCTCACATTAAAATTGTGTATTGCAGTGTAAACATATTAAATAATTGCTCAGTAAATTACAACCGCCTGTGACTACATTATCACATTTAAAATGATTTAATGCACAATAATAAAAATATACACGTAGAAAATTGACTTGGCCATTTTAAAATGATAGGAGTAAATTTTAATAAAGCAGCCTTGCTGCGCCATCTGACAGAAGAATACGTAATTTATACTTTACAGATATTTTCACTAGGTAACACCACCAATCAGAGCAATGAAATAGAAATTCTGATTTCACTTTCATTTTTAAATTTGTTTCCTTTGAAAAATATATGCTAATATTGTAGACCAAATTAATAATTTTAGTTAATTATACAATAGTCTGCTATTACTGCCACTCTTTGTGTAGAGAAGTTGCTGGAAACACAACAGCGCGTTTTTTCCAGCATAATAAGAGAAAATCTGCCTGCAGATCCATACAAAACATTTTTAATTAACTATTCTGTGGGGGATGTTTTTGCGGGTGCACTAGAAAGGCACAAAGGGATTAGCGGAGTTCTGCAGCGGGATTGAATTAGCCGACGCAGAACGACTTCGGAATCGAGTTTTCTCAAATTAGACAATTGTGTTTAAATTCGCTTACGTAGAGTTTAGTGCGCCTTCGAATATGGCGAGTAATGAGACGCCCTAATGAGCGTTTTCCTTGGGGGGCAGGCGCGGTGCATAAAGGGGGCATTAAATAAGCGGGTTCTTCTGGCGCAAGTGTGTGAAACGCGACAAACTTGGATTTGTAAGACTTGGCTTATCTGCAAGAAGTATAACGTAGATAAATACTTAATATGAACCTTATAAATAATTCAAGAAGTTGAATAAATTAAATAAATCTGCAATTCCTAAGCTTGTGATTTACTTTTTCAGTTCGTTGATGGCCGTGCAGTTAAAACACCGCGTTATCTATTCACAATTTATTATATAAATACAAAATACTAATTTTGGTGCATATGGTTATCAAAATATTTAACCAGAACTAATTAATGAAGAAAATAATATGCTAGTAATTTTAATTGTAGAGATGTTACATTTAAATCAAATAGACATGCCAAATTGTGCCCATTTTAAACTGATAAATATGTAACTCGTCAACTTTGTTTATTTTACAGTTGTTTTTTCTTGCTTTGTCTACATTATTAAAAACACAAACCAAAAAGATAATTTGGCAAACAAAATTTACTTTAAAAAATTAAAGTTTAAAACAGTACATATTTACATATACACACAATATGATAACAATAATAACCCACTGAGGTTTCCAGTTCCTGTATCAGGCGCAACTTTCCGCGCTGCCTCCAACAGAATTAGAGAGCAAGTATTATACTACCTGTGGAATAAAAACTTTACATACCTCAGGTATGCACTCAGTTCGTAGTAAAAATGGGAACTAGTGTTAGTACGGACCCGAGGACTACGGGGAATATACAACACTACTACAAATTAAAGGCTTTGTTAAAATGCTACAAGCTGGCAGTAGATTAAAAATGGAAGAACCCATTTCTTAATGAAAAAAATACTAAAACTATATTAGTCTCAGAGGAGCAGCACGATAGTCAAGAGTATTACAGAAATACAACGTTTGACCAACATAATGCTGACCAGAAACGAAACTTGAAAAATTCTGAAAAAACAACTATATTACATAAAACAATACAGCCATAAAATACACAAGAGAAACAAATCAACATAAGAAACGCAACATTATACACAATACACTGGAGAAAAGCAATAACAATAAATCCAATAAAGATAACAGCTTAAAATACGATTTAAAAATAAAATAGAAACATTTCCAAGAAATCAATACTATCTAAACGACAAGATAAACAACACACCAAATCACTAATTAAAATAATGAATCAAGAAATAATAATAGCAACTTAGAAACATACACACAACAGTCTACATCACGACAACAACTACTATAACATGTAACAACAGAAAAATGATCAATAAAGAAAAGCAATATAAGCAAATGAAGAACTGACAGGCAGAATAACTCAATACATACATAGAAATAAGTCAGACAGAATACTAAAACACATGGAAGACTACCAAAGATGATAATCGAACACTCTTAGGGATGTTTGACACATATAAACGAAAACTGGCGGTATATTCGGTACGCCTATGTGGTGAAGTCAAATAATAGGTAAACGAATAATACACTTTTCAACAATAAAAAGGTTTTTTATAAATAATTAACCAATAAATCAGAAATTAAGTAAAAACGAAATTACAAACTTTGAGAAGAACATATTGTCAAATGGTGTAGAACGCAATGACTCTTGGTAGATCAAAGCCAAAGAACAAGAACATAGAAAAACACAGGAACAAAATGAGCATCAAATGGCTAAAGAGGAAATGCTAAAGTAATAAAAAGTATAGATAATTGGAAAAGCCCTGGTACAGATCACATACAAAACTTTTGATATAAACAGTTAACATCAACATATACTTACGTAACAAAGCAAACAAATAAAATAATAAAAAAACCTTATATAACACCATCTCTAAAAGAAAGAAAAGCATATGTACAGTCAAAAACCATTCAACAAAGGTCCCAGCAACTTATCAATTTATACCTTGTTACAAACTCTATTAAAATAATAACATATGTACAAAAATAAAACAATATCTGATTAAAAGTGATATAATGGATAAATAAAAGGATGCAAAAAAGATGTGAAAATAGAAAGAACAGCTAATTACAGACTATATAAAAAAATACATAATAAATCTTTGAGACTTCAGTCCGATAAGTGCACCCCAACAAAAAAACAACATGAAAAGCAACAATACATTATCTACGGACATAGAACAAATACAAAAATTAACTGGAACAATACATCTATCTACGGACATAGAACAAATACAAAAAAACATAAATACCAACCAGGAATATTTCAATGTGACTCATTGAGTGTCCTGTGGTTCTATCTATCCTTAAACCCAATTTCAAACATCTTAAACAACGTAAGAAATAGATTCCAAATTAAATATTAACCGTATGCTATACATGGGTCGTATTAGAATATATAGGCCAACGAAAACGTAAATGAAAGACATATTAAAAATACTAGCAGAAGCAGAAATCAAATGGAATTTAGATTAAGCGATTTTAAAACGTAAACAACAGAAAAAAAGCAATGTAACGTCAGTAGCACTTAACAATAAATAAATCAAAAAACATCTCATGCAGCAATATAAAACTTGTCTAACACTTATTTTAAGAACAAAACTAAATTCAAACAAATCTGTTCAAAGCAATAAACATCTTATCTGTGCCTCTACTTGAGTATATAAGTATGAATGAGTATTCAAGGCCATAAAATAATCAACAACAGATTTAGAGAATATTAACATAATCGCAAGATCAGAGTTAACAAAAACAGAGGGAAACATCATCCTAACTTATGTAAAGAACGACTAAAGAGACTTAAAGAGAATTAAGAAGAGGGAATAGGGATAATAGACATTCAGGTTTTTGCAAAACAAATACAAACATTTAGATAAATACGACAAAATCACATCACTACATAGTGCAAGCAGATAAAGAATACACACACAGATTAACTTATTACGAACAACACGTAAAAAAGCACAATATAGAACAACGGGTACCGAAAAAATTACATAGTAAACATTTATATAACATTGATAATGAAAATATCAATTACAGAAAGGCCGCATGAAGTCATCAAAAGCACACTATAATAAACGGAACATGCAGAAAATTCCGTCTACAGCAGGAAGACGTAAAACATATAACAGTAAAACGTAAAATATTAATAGCAAAGGCCTATACTGAATGGCATAATATAGTAGCAAGAATTGTGCATCAAGCTATAGCATTTAAACATAAGGTTACAACAGATGACACGCCGTATTATAACTGCACACTGAACGATGTTTTATAAAACAAACAATGCTACGATATAATGTGATACATAGAGACTAAAAATTCATACGCAATAGATCAGGATAAAATAATAAAGTAGGAAAGATATCAATAAGATGGCTTTGTTTAACGCTCCCCCACGTAAAACTGGGTCCTAATGTTTATAAAAAAGAAATTTTTATCTAAGAAACTTAATGAACAACTACATTGCTTGCAACAAAAACATATGGCACACTAAATAATATTCACTTTTCAATTGTAGTGTATGAATTCACAAAATTTTACATTTTCTAAATATACAATGTTCATGAAATATGCTAAGTACGTGAAAATAAACTTTGTATAAGCTACGAAAATGGTCTTGTATATAATCTCCACTATGCGTATTTTCTGAAACTTGTAAATAAGAATTTTTGAAGGAAGCTTTTCTCGTAGGATACCTCGCACTACCCCGCCTTTTGTCACGATGTCATGGATTATTATTAAATTTCTCAAGACATTGGGTGTAAGGCACAATTAAAACAACATTATTAAAAAACTCAGTTATAGGCGTAGTACTACAGTTTCTAAGAGGATCAAAATAGTTGAAAATAAACGTTACTGACGTCGCCCAAGACAAGTGTTAGAAAGAAGAATATTCATATTATTCGTCGCCTTCGTGCTTCTGAGGTCAGAATAATCTATAATACTTAAATAATCCGGCACATTATCATGCTTTAAAGCCCCAATACATATAGCTGCTTAAACTCAACAAAAATTGAGAACTCTTTCTAAACTACACCAAAATGCTATTCTTACAATTTGAACTTATATCTCTGTTAAGGCTTTCCTATATTTGCTTATAAACATATTTAAAAAATTTTGTGTATCTGGTCTTTTTACGACATAAAATAAATCAGATTATTTTGTTTAGTACTCACAGTTGGCAAAAGGTATGTCACCTTTAAGCTTCATGCATTACAGTTAATTTCCGTTACTGTTTGAATTTTGCTTAAATAGGTAATTTGCAAACTTTATGCTCGGTAAGGATCTCACACAATCAGTGTTCACGTGTTTAGATTCATGAGAATTACAAATGTTGCAAATTGCTACAGCCAAACACATGGAAAAATCAAGATCGTTTGGTCAATAGTAGGTGGCACTTTATACGGCGACAAGAACTAAAAAAATATGGCAACAATTATGCGTCTGTTTCAAAACAATGATTGGTTGCGCTACGGGCAGCTAAATTACGATGAAGAAGTTTGAGAATGCTATGTAAAACCATTTAACAGCATCACCATGCACACGACGTAGTATGGCACAGCACAATCAAGCATTATTATTATTAGAAGAACATATATATGAAAATAAAGTTTCCAATTATAATAATATGAGTTTTATAAACGAATCTTCTTTTTGGGCACATTGTGGAAAGATCTTCATTACCAAGAGACTTGTCTAACAAACGGTTAAATATTCAATGTTGGGAGGTACTTTTTGAAGTAAAGGTTTGAAAAGTTTCACCTCTTCACTGTCAACCTAAATGAGCATAAGTTGTTATAAAAACTTATCAGAAATCTTTAGTCATTTTGTTAAAGCTGGTACATTAGCAAAGCTAAATATTGGACACACCAAGAGGACAGCAACACAAAACAACAAAGCTGGCTCTGTAGGGCCTGGAAAAAACCAAATGGCATTCAGACATTCAATTGGACTAGAAGACGTGTAGCTTTTCAGGATTAATTTTCACAAACGACGTATATCAACTTTAAAGAATTTAATGACTAGGATTCGACAAATATGGATCTTTGCCAAATGGATGTGCCATTATTTTTTTGGAAAGAATACCCCACAGGTGCCACTCTACAACGGACTCACTGTTAATGTAGGTGTATTTTATACCTATTTAGGGCAATTATAATTGCTACAAATTCAAAACGGTTTATTTCTTTCAAATAGGTCTGCCACAATTTTACAAGATAGACTATAAATAAAAGTTATATAAATCGATAATGTTTTAAATAAGTATATTTTTCTGTAAGTATACTTTCTTTAAAGCATAACTGGCAGACCATATAAAACAAAAGCTTGTCTTTAAAAAAGAATCTTTGAAGTAAAAATTATATAAAGAGCAAGTTTTAAAAGTATTTTTTTGCAGTGATCCTATACCAGCTAGGTAAAACTGTAATACACTCTCTGACTTCTAAATTAACTGAAACGAAACTATTGTACATATAAACACTGTCGGATAGGAAAGTTGCAGTGGTTCCGAAGCTGGAATATATGGCAAAATTTCTTCAATTCAATAAGTGCATTTTTGCACTTGTAGACGTACTATATGTATTAAGGTGGTGAAATGTAAATATAAACACAATCGATGAGCGAAACGTATATTTTAATGTACGCAATAACGTGGCAGGCAAGCCAAAAAGCAGACAGACGTGCACCTGGCTACGGCTTGCCGTGATGCACCCTGGAGCAGACAAATGTGTGCGTTGCAACGGCTGAATAATAACTGAACTATTTTTGTCGTTTGTAAGTTGGTCGAAGGTAAAGCTAGAAACTTGACCTTTTTGAATACAGTAAAAGAAAATATTTCCTATAATTTTAGTAGGTAAAGGAAATCAAAAACCCAATTCATTTCGCAGGGGATAATTGCGGCCTGCGCCGACCGACCCTAAAGCCATTAAAAATATGACCGTTATAGGAAATATTTTTCCGAGTAATATTAAAATTTTTGATTTGGAATTGGTTTTTGTATGGAAGCTTAGTTAAGCCAGCGTGCCCCAGCGGCTGAGACGCGGGCTGAGATGCGGACGGATCCGGGTGCATTTCTCGGAGCTCTCTGATGCCTGTCGGGTAGCCTACTTAGTATAAATAATTGAATACACCTGCGTTCACTTCGAACAAGGGGTAATAATGACGGTCGTCTAAGGCTCGGTGCTTGCCACATCACGCCGCATCAGAGGTGGTGCGCGACGACCGGGCACAGTAGGTAAACATATTAGAGACTCTACCCTCTTCCATGCTCCTACGCGGAGCGTTAGAAGCTTAAAATTAAAAATAAAAGCTTAATGTTTATAAATACAAAATATCATTGCAATCTCAGGATGTCTTTAGTTTTGTTTAAAATATTTTATGTACATTTAAAAAATGTAAGCTCTTTTTTTGGTATTTATTTGTGTATCAATAACTAACAATTAAATTTATTTTGCATTCTTATGTAGTTTGTAACATCATAATGTATGTCTTATTTTTTTTGTACCAAAGACAAAAAATTTAAATATTTGTATGATAAATAATCTACAAATTGTATTTCTCAAATTTATTGTCGTAAACACCATTTGGTCTACCTGTTTTTTCAATTCTTCAACCATGTAATTTTTTTCACATTACGATACGTTCTACAAACGTTGTTTATGCATCAATATTTTATTTTCAGTGAATAGTAGAACATACATTGTCTACATTTGCTTTTAATAGTGTGTTGTATATTGGAATAAAATAATTAATAATTTTGTGCATGATCTTTACATTATAGTACTCTAAACGGAAATTTCCACTATAGATGTGTGTTCTGGGCAAAAGACATGTAGGAGCTATTTAAGGAAAAGTAGCAGCTAACCAGGATTAAATAAAAATTCTAGCTAGTTGTATTTGTAAAATTATGATCTTTATAAACAGCAAAAAACATTTTCTTGTGGCTACAGGGAAAACGAAATAAAAAGACTGATGCTTTTCCAAAAGCAGATATCAAGAACCACTTTTATCAGGCTTAAACTAGCGTTTAAAGTAACCAAAGTCATAGTTTGCAACTGACTACATAGTTAAATATGTAATTCTCTTCAAAACCACCGCAGCTGAGCGAAATGATTAAAGGACATTACAGATATGCTTAGAAGTTCATTTGCGAAAATAAAAAATGACGCATTTCCATTTCCGTTAACTGTAATCTACGTAAGCATGTGCACATAAAGGGTATTTTTAGGAAAAATTCATTTTTGTAGTTTTTATAATTGATGTATGTCCAGTCTCTTATATATATTTAACTCCGAAGTTCTTGAGGATAGAGTGATTCACTTCTGGGATGAGCTAGCTTTTAAAAAATTCTATCTAAAAAGTAAAACGACTGCTTAATCATAAGCATTGCAGTGTTGCACTTATAAAATTTAATCTAAATCTAATTGCGCTTTATTCCCCTCTTAGGCTGGTCAACCAAAATGAATACTATCCTGAAAAAAACTGCAAACAAAAGCAATATTTTAATGGTAATGCAAAGGTGAAGGCATAGCAACGTTAACACATATGCTAATATCATTAGAAAGAATTGTCACTTAGTATAAAAAAATTATTATCTAATAATAAAAATGTTTAAATTTTTTAATTTAATAATTACTTGAACAGATTTAAAGTAAATGGAAACGTTGCGATTTAAAATTGTTATATAGGTAATCCAAATTGAACCTTCGGCTGTTTTTCTTACTCAACATAAAATATTGAAATCGAATTTTATTGCTGTTTGTGTAAAATACAGACTGTGAAGTTACGTACGAAATATGGTGTCGGCCTAGTGCTCTCGACAACTTTGTTGACATCCGACAATTCTTTTGGTGAAGCTTTCCAAAATGCTTTCGTCTAAATGCAGCTCCAATTCAGCAATTACACGTTTGGTGTTTAATTTTAGCCCTAGAATCGTAGCAGGTTTGTCGATTTTTCTTTGAAATGGCTCTAGAGGAAGAACCTAATGGGGTTAGATCGCCAGACCGTGATGGCCAATAGATGTCACCCCTCCGCGAGATCAGAAAATTTGTTTCGAAGTGAAGTGAGTGTTTGACCTGCTGAGCTATGGCTCCATGTCGTTGAAACCATATGTCATTCAAGTTTAAATCGTTGGGTTTTATTTAAAAAAAAAAACTATTTGGTGTCTTCTGATAGCATACACCATTAACACTAACAGCGCCGCCAGCTTTGTCATAAACAAATTCTGGACAATGATTCCTCCAACCACCAATGAATATTAAACAGTGCATTTTCGTAAAAGCGTTGGTTTTTCGTAAATAACACGGTATGAAAAATCATTTAAAGAAAATCACTTTTATCTCTCAGTAGCGTATTTTCGTAGTAAACTTGAATAATACCGATGTGTTGTTGCACAGTACCAAAAACGATTCTGCTATGTATTTAAATACAAACTGTACAAATGCATACTTCCAATGTTTTATACAATTTCACAAGATTAATAATCAATCAATTAATATTATTTTTTCGCATTTATCATATTCTCAATTTTATTATTGAACTGAATTTTACTAAGAAAGCAAAATTGTAGTATTTATGATGTCATTATTAAAATACCTAAACTTTGATCGTGCGTTCAAGGTAATGTTTTTTAGAGCAAATATTTTAATAATAAAATAATTAATAGACTAGGCCTTGGTCTGTCACGCATAAAGATTTAAATTTTTTCAACATCAATGTTCGTACTACGTGACGTGATGGATGAGTTGAAATTTCGCATGTTTACCATCTTAATACTATACTATGCATGAGCAATTGTTATATTAAATCAGTAAATCAATTTTACTTCAGAATTTTTATATTTTGCTGCTAAAAAAATTATTGGCATAATAGTCGAGCAACTAAGGATTAAATATTTGTTTTAATATTATATTCATTCCTGTTCTGTTTAAATAAATAATGATTTTTGAAATACTCCGGGGCACACGTTATTACCAAGTTTGTCGTTTTCAATTGAAAGGAAAGTTTACTACACAGCACCGCCATAATACAGTTTACAAGTCTCGAGGAAAAAGCACTTCTTTCCTGGCATAAATTATTGGGCCGCCACTTATACTCCGGAAAATCCCAACTTTAATTAGAGGCCGAGTTGAATGCCCCGCAGCCATAATTTCAAAAAGCAAAAAGCAGCGAAGAAGTTCATCATTTGTTCATGCGCCGGGTTTCATTGAGGAGCTGGCTGGTATTTTAAGGCGCTACACATGTGGTCCGCGGTTTAACTGAAGACACACGAGGCATGCTGACAAATTGCAGCGCATATTTCTCGACACTCTTTGATATTTTATCGCATTCTATTTCGCCCTATAAACGCAAGATGTTTCAATTAGTCACGCAGATGAGCATGAGACTTTAAACAGTTCGTACTTTTGAAGTTCGTTGGCGAGCGGCGTTGCCGCCCGCTGCGGCTATGGTATTCTGGAGGATTTCCGCTGTCACACAAAGTGCCGCCTCTCTTTTGATATTCAGGCCTCCATGACGTTTATGTAATAACTACAAAAATATTAATACAGCTAACAGGTTCGTGCTTGTTGCGTGCGCATCTATTAGCATACGGTTTTTTTATGTCAGTCAAACAAGTCTTTGTGTGTGAAATTTACTCTTTTTCTACGCATTGTCAGTTCAAATGTCTATTTTTTGAGAAGTTTAAATTACAAATATTTTTAGTGGTATTATATCCAATAAATCCTTAACATCTCAAAAATGTATCATTGTTTATTGCGAGAGAACAAGCTAAAAAAGTATTAGCTTAATTGTTTATGGTTTCCGGAAAATTGAATTAGTCGATCTCTAACACAGATTTGCATTTCTTGTTTTATTAATTTTTTCTTATATATTTTATCATAATCGAACATAAATGAAATAACATAATAATTTTGCTAAATTAGACTACCCAAATAAATTATTGTCATGAAGACTAATAGAACGGCACCTCCAACGAAACGTTTGAGAAATAGAAGTTCACCCTCTAATCTAAGTCGACTTGATGGGAAAAGTATGTAATGGCAACCAAGATTACATTTTTATCAATTTTAAATTTGTTTAACTATTTTTTTTAAATTTATTTTTCACAGTATATAGTTTATGCCAATTTATACACCATGAGCACTAAGAAAAAAAGTAAGCAAAATCACTTATTTTAATTTATTGATTTACAAGCTCATCTATATTATTAATGTGGAGTTTTTTTTGTTCTTATAATATATATAATAAAGATAAAGATTGTGCACAACAAAATCCGAACAGGAAATATATTAAATTATTATTGTTTATTAAATTATATTATGTTCTTCTTCTTTTTCATAGGGCTTGCCGTTTTCTATTTCCATATTTGTTTGTTCAGTTTGCTTCTTGCACACTTCCTTCGCCTATTTCGTTTTTATACAGATTTTTCAAGAAAGAGTCGGTCTGCCTCTTTTCCTCTTTTCCTTTGGTGATCACTGCATCAATATATGTGCCTGCCTTTCAATTTTATTTTTTATGTTTTTATTAAGTGACTATATCTCTCTTCCATGTAATACTATATTTTTAACTATACTATAGAAGATTTCTTTTTGGTGGTTTGATTGATATCCTCATTTTATATTACTCCATGCAATGCTTTTGTTGATTTGCTTTCCACAACAGTTCTTTCACTAATGTGTCTTTTGCATGCTCTTGTTGAACTTGAAAGTAAGCCCAAATATTTTAAAGTTTAATAAATTTTGATCCTTTATCTTCTATTTTGATATCCTGTGCTTTTTTGTCCTACACACATATAATGCGTTTTTTGGTTATTAAGTCTCAAACCCCACTTAATTTTTCATTCAAGTTTTTTCACCATGTATTCCTCATTTTACGTGAACACAATATGATCATCTGCGAATAGTAGAGTGTAAGGTTGAATTACCTATGTTAGTTCGAATTCGAGCGTCTTCTAAACCACATGTACAGTGCTTGTTTAGCATCTATATTAACCTTTATTTATTATTTTTGTAAAGTTCTGGTAAGCTTTTTGATGTCTATTTTGTACAATATTTATTTTCTCCTCAATCGTATACTTTAGATCTTCCTAGCACTTTTAGTTTCCATTTTAAAAATTTTACTCGCTGCGCCAAATAATTTTCCTTTTGGTGAATTTTCGGTATGTATATCTAATTCGTTTTGTATCCTATTTTGATGTGAATTTATTATGTTATATTGTTTAACGAGGTTTGTTTTGTGTTATCTTTTTTTGTGGCTTTTAATTCTTTATGTTCTCCTTCTTTTCCTTTAATATTCATTTTCGTGTCTGTTGAGATAGATATTATACAACTGCAATATATACTATCATACAATTGGTTAAATTTTCTAGTTACCGATAGTCCATTACGTACTTGCATTTATTACTTTCTGTTATTTTCTAGTGTTATTAGGTTTACAAGTATATTTACGAAAGTCTTCATGTTAAAAAGAATTAATTTGCAACTGTATATTTGTGGTTTTCAAATTATCGCTGATTGACTTTTCTCCCAAATATTCAACCACTTCAGTATCCTTTTTTCGTATTTAGGTAGGCTGTTATGATTATTTCTGTATGGTTTGGTATACCTTTCACAATATATGTCAGTCTTTCAAAGAAAGCATCCTTTCTCTCGTTTCAGTATTACCATTTATTGCATAAAGTCCTATACATAGCCGACAATTGTTCGTAAATCTCAATCTTAGCTTTAATAAACCTGCAGAGCTTGCAACTCATAGCGAAGTGGCGAAGCACTAACGCTAACCTTTGACCAATCAGTTTCAAAATCACTAGCAAACAAGCCTTTTTGGTCACCTGTCGATTGGTGAAAACATAATTTGGAAATTCCCAGCCGTTCTCTAGTTTTTGCTCGGACGGACGGGCAGACGGACAACATGAAGTTAGTAAGTGGCTTCGCTTCGCTTCGCCACTTAATAATTCGTTTGTTGTACTGTTCTAATGCGGTGATACATTAGTAGAAATAATTTATTTTTTTATTTTGGTGCTTAAGTATTCCACTCCAAATATGGTAACATATGTTAATCTTTTCTTCACCTGTACCTTTCTCCTTGCTTTGCAGAGCATTATTTTGCCCAACTTTCATTATTTAATTTCTGTTTGGTGTGTATTTCTTGGATATTCCAAGTTTCTATAACTATAGTTCTTTTTCATAATTATATTTTCTGTTTGTTAATTTTTTATTGTCTTTACATATCAACTTCAAGCTGTCTATTTTATTCGTCTGGGGTAGTGTCGTCTTACAATAATTCGCAATTTTAGAAACAATTAGCTAAGGTTTTTTTATGTGTTAGGGTAGCTGACTCAACGCTACAGCGCCCTTCTTTCTTCGAGCTTGGGGCCGGTAAGAGGACCTAATAAACCTGCAAAGCTTGCAACGCATAGCGATGTGGCGAAGCAGTCTCCCAAATTTGAGAACCCTCTAGTTTGTAGGTTTAAAAGCAAATTCATGTATTGATCAATCAGTTTTAAAAGCACTAGCGACAAGCCTTTTTGGTCACCTGTCGATTGGTGAAAACAGAATTTGGAAATTTTCAGCCGTTTTCGAGTTTTTGCTCGGACGGACGGACAACATTAATTAAGTAAGTGACTCCGCTTCGCTTCGCCACTTAATAAGCTTGAATTTCCAGGAGAAGTTATTACTATTGTCATTATTATTAATATTATTTATTTCTTCTCTCTTTGCTATAGTTTTGTTGCTACAATTCGCGAGTCTATAACAGTTTTTGGTCGTTTTAGTTCCTTTCAGTCGTTGCATATGTTCAAGTTCTGTGTTGATATATTTTATTATACCAAAAAAATATCTTAGTGCGGGAATGACGTAGTATTTACGCATTTCATTGGGTTTTAAGTGTTTACTACTGTTTGTTATGCCAGTCTTAGTCATTTGTTGAATTCATCGTTTGATTTATTTCTTAACTGCGATGTGTTCTATTCGACGATCTTGCAGTATACAGAGATTTTTGTTATTTTTCATTTGTTCTATATTGTCCTGGTGTATTTTAAAGGTGATTTGTTCTATACTGCTTTTTATGTTTAATGTTTTGCACTTCTCTAGATCGAACTCTATTCGTATATCAATCGTAAACAGTTCTACAAACTTTAACAGTTGTTGCAATTATCTAGCTGTGGCTGATGTCATCCATGTAGAGTAAACGCGAAATTGTACTGATTTTTTAATTTATCGTTTTTAGTTGAAATCCACGTCCTGATTTGTTGAGCACTCTTAAGAGTGGGTTTAATGCTAAGCAGAACCAGAGCGCGCTCAATGAATCTCCTTGAAATTTTTTGTTGTATTTTTGTAGTGTTGTATGAGTGTCACCAAGGTGAATAACAGTTTGCCATGTATGCATTGCGTGTTGTAAAAATTTTCTTATAGTTTTGTTTAGCTTGTAGATCTCTAGTATCTTTATCAGCCATGAATGTGCTACAGGTAGTCAGTATTGCAACTATGTAGATTTCGCTGCTTTTTCTATGCTTGATTCAATACGACTTCATCTATTATTAGCTGTTTTTTGCATCCTCTTGCACCTTTTCGACATCCTTTTTGTTCTTCTGTAAGTTTGCTCATAATGTTTGTGATACATCCTGTGATGATTTTATAAATGGTTTGGAGACAAGCTTGTTTCCCTTTGGGTGAAAGGTAGGTTTTTCTTAGTTGTGAATGTAGAGCTCTTTAGCTATTCGTTAAAATAAGCAAGTAGATTGGTATGGGTGTAAATTGTTTATACCAATAATTGGAAATGCAGTCATTGCCCGCAACTTTTCAGTTGTAAGTTTCTAAGTTACCTCTTGCAACACGTTAAGTGTGATATCAGTATTATTCATGTTTTTTATGATACTGCAATTCTTGGTTTTATTATCTATCCAAGAAGCATCAATATGACATTGACCTACTGATGACCACAAGTTAGATTAGAAATTCTCAATTTCTTTTTGGTCCAGTGTGATGGTGTTTTAACATATATTTTTGCCTCTCTTATCGCTTTCTGTCTTGATAGTTCTATAAAAAAAATTTCTCAGTGATAAAAAACTTATCATTCTGGCTTTTCCTTTTGTAAATTTTCGATATCTTTTTAATTATCCAGTTAATACTGGCAATTTTTGCTAGAGTGTATCTAAGAATGTGGTGATAGTAGTATTTACGTTGGCTTTGCCAGCGTGTACTTTATATCTAATCAAGATCTTGTCTCTAGTTTTTTTGAGCTGTTTACTTGGTTAGCCTTTGTGAATTTAGTCTTTTCCACAGTTTTAGGGTACGTTTTAGAGCCATTGGCTTCTGCAGCTGTTAATACAACGAAATATATAATAGGATAAAATTCTTCGAAACTATCTATTTATTCCAGGTGTTTTGGTAAAATATCAGCATTAAGGATGCTTATTATACTAGCTGACTTTTTAGATGTTCTTTGTTTGGTTATTTCTGGTCTTATTGTTGGATTTGTGCCAATGTATTCTGCAAGTGTTTTTTTAAACTTTCTTTCAATTTCTGCAATAGTTTTTCTTGTATGCGTTTTATATTTCCATCACTGTATGTTAGTGTTTGTGATTTAACTTCTTTGTTGTTTGTTGTATCTGTATTGTTGCTGAAATCGGTACTGTTGTGTTCGTTTGTATATGGTAATTTAGTTTAGACTTGCAGTTTTATTTAGTTAATTAATGTTGCCGGGATGAGGTTACTTTTAATGATTTCGCGTATTTGATCAGCTAAGCGCTGTTCCGTAACGTTCGTTGTTGGATATTTGCTGTTAAACTCATTGTGTAGTTTGGTTCGATAAGCCGTGTAGTCAGATTCGAGTTTAGTGATTCTGTAGTACGTTAACATGAAACATTCCTTGACATCTTGTGTCCATTTTATGCTTTTCCCCACTCTGCTGCTCTAGTGATCCGTAGTATGAGTGGATTTTGCTCCTGAGAAACACCTTTAGCAGTTATGGGTTGTGTAGACGATGTTGAGTTTCCATGATGTTCGGATATGGGTTTTTGGTTTGAGACCCAATCGCGGCCCACTTGTTTAGCTCACTATCGCCAACGGTAAGTTTCTGAGGTTCTCAATTTGTATTTCTCCATATTTCATGGACATTCTAATAAATAATCAAATCATTTAAATTTAAAAACCTAATTTAAGTACACAAAAGATCTGCTGATTTTAAATTTTATTCTTGACCTCACAGGAACAAATTTTCTGCTATAAGATATACTGTCTTGAACATTTATACCATTTTTTTTAATTTCTGTGGTACACTTTTCTTGCTTATAGCTTGTCAAGCTTTTGCTTTGGTACTTGATAGACATTTATTACCATATACATGTATTCTGTCATTAATTACCGTACATTCGAAATGTGATCACAGTTTACGAGTACATACATTATCCGGATCAGTATGCGTCTTAATGCGGTTAGGCATTTTAAAGAAGCAAAAGACAATTAACAATAATTCCATATGCTTTGGCAGTAAAGAGATACGCTAAAAGAAACTCATAAAATTATATAATATAGAATAATAACATATTCATTTCAATAAATGTATGTATAGATAACTCTTAACAAATGTCTGTTTTCCAAGTGCCTCTTTTAGTGATCCAAAAAAATAATATCAGGCCGATAGATCTGAACTGTTGAGCGTGTATTCCAGTATAGTCCAGAACAAAATGTAATGTCGAGTTTAGGCAACTGTATGAAAGAAGGTATTGTCGTAAAACAGAACAATATTTTGGATTACTGAGCGCTGTTGTAGCTTACCTTAGAAGCAATTTCTACAACGTTAATTGACGACCATTTTCGAAAAGTTGGTATACAATGTGAATGTTACTTTCAATCTAGGATTATTTGCAACTTTGGTGATGCTGCAACATTTTGTTTGTATTTTATAATATAACTTTTAACGTATCATTCATTTTTGTTTTATTACATTTTAATTGTTTCTAGTGTATCATTTTATCAAGAATGAACGGTACTGTGTGGTTGAAATAAGTGGCTTGTTATTTTTATTTTGATTATTATTTGCTGTTTGTATTATGATAAAGCAAGATAACCTTATGACTTTCTACTCGACTTATAATTTTAATTTGAGTGTTTGGAGCTCACATTTTTATTTTTTACTTTTTATAGTTCAACTCTTAAACTGCACACGGTAGTTTGTTTTATATTCTCCACAGAAATGTATGTACTTCACTTTGATATTAAGAGCTTTTTACAACTTTTAGTATGATGTTTGCCCATTTTTAACACATCTCGGGTCTTTGTTGTAGTCGTCAAAGTGTAGCTATAGGCTTCTTAGTTTTTGTATTAAAACACCAGCTTGTATTTTCTGAAAGCTTGTATCGTACCTCTACACTTTGTGTCTCTAATTTCAATTAAGGAATAAATTCATCTGCTTAAAATAACAAAACAAACACATCTAAAAAATGTTTATTTTCTTATTTTAATTTAGTTATAGTTTCAACTACTTTAAAACTTTAAGTTTTTAGATCATTTTTGTAAGATTGCAAGAGTAACGCGGACTTTGAACCATAACTTTAGGTCTGTCTTTCTTGTTCTTATATAAGTAACGAATATAATTTTCCTTCTTTAACAATTCTATCGTTGCTTTATGGGCTTCACCATCAACTACATTCACCTTAATTATATTTTCTCTTAACAGCGTAGCCTTGAATTTATCTATCGATAATAGATTACTTAAACAATGATAAAAGTTTTCAGAGCACGATAGTCGCGAGGTGACTCCCTGGTCAATAATAATGGCAATCGTCAAATGCTTTTCGGTCATCATACAGACGTTTTTGACCGTCGTGAAGTACATTATTCTTCTTCCAAATGAACGGGTTAGGCTAGACCAACACGACTCCATAATACCGCATAACTGTGGGGTTAGAAAAAGAACAAGTTTTCATATTATTTAAGGCAATTTGAAACAATAGGTAGAAGGGAAAGAGATACTTTTTAGTTTATTCATTGCTGTATCAGCGGGGTAAGCAAAGTAACTATTTTTCGATTTTTATTATGGCTATATATATTGAGCTCTTCTTTAGTAAAACTGTTTAGCAAGTTTTTCGTTAGTGAAATATTGGTACACACAACTTTTTTGCCGGCGCTCCTTTTGATTAAAATTTAATTTAATTCGCTTTGTAAATTTTTATAGTCGCTTGCAAAATTGCATTTATAATTTTCATTTGCTCTACTTTATTAGCAGCTTTTTGCCATTTATTATATAGCAGCTGTTCGTTTTGTGAAGATTTGTAATGTTTATGAAAAGACGTACTGATTGCATTGATACGACCTCATTTGGTGTAAATAGCTGCTGATAAGGTGACATTAATAGATATGCATTTTTGTTATCGTTTGCACTTGTGGACTAAAATTTGCAAAACAAAATATTACAAAATTGACTGAAGAATCACTGAAATGTGCAAACACTAAAAATAATGAAATAATATATTACAATAACAAATAAAACCTTAATTCTGAAAGATTGGCATTAGAAAAATTTTAGAGAAATAGATAAGAAGATTCAATTTACCTAAATAGGGTTACTTTTGAGATTTAAAGTTAAATAATTTTATTAACAAAAATAAATGTAAAAGCCTATTTTAACGTGAGTATATACATGTAACATAGAAACGAATATTTGTTTTGTTCATTTATAAATACCTTTTTTAATTTAACTACCCCAATGCTTGTTTAGTATTTATATACAGTATATATACATTAAAAGTATATTAATCTCTGATACAGGTTCAGGTACATGATCGTTCATTTAGCGCAGCTGAAATTTAAAACCACTCGCACAACGTTTGTAATTGTAGTAGAGGGCGTTTCGCAAGCGCTAGTTAATGATAGAACTCACATGAAAGCCCGGCACGTTGGGGCCGACTTCATAAATAAAAGATGATAAATCAGTTTTATTTATCTTGTGCAACTCGGCGGCGTCCAATATTTCTTTTAGTTTTAGGAATTCGGCGTCCGGAAGATCAACAAACAGAAATTCAAAAAACGAGCCAAACCATTTGTTTTCCGTGACAAATTGGCCAGTGCGGGTGCTAAGTTTAGCTTTTTGTAGTTGTCATTATTACTCCAATTTAAAAACAAATTAATATTGTCGAAAACATGTGCGTGACGCCAAAAAATGGGAAGAGATTCCATTACATGTGATATATAGCTGCGGTATGTTTAATTATAGTTTTACGATGCTCGTTTTTATTGCGCAGAGTCTATAGGGGCTTTTTAAAGTCGGCTCGCAACGAAGCCGAGGTGAGCCAGGCGTTGCGTTTTTAATAAAGACGTTTTCGGCTTTTTGCGGCAAACGCTGGCAGTTTTCGCAGAGCAAAGATTACATTAGTCGAGCAAACTCCCCTCGTTAAAACTGTAGGGAAGTCCGGCAAATTAGGAAAGTATCAACGGCTTAACTAAAGACTGCCGATACCAGGGATTGTACAATCCCGGGGGATAAGGGAATATCATAGGGTGCAACTAATCCCCTGCCACCAAACAGTCGACATTAGACAATAAGAACTAATTGCTATCGAGCGCCATAAAGCAGAAGTACATGTACAAAGCGACGGCTTAGGAAATCTCCGAGTTTGCCAAGTTCCCGGGACATGTTTGGTTGTCTTTTTTCTAAAACGTATAACACCCGGCCATTAACGGTGCACGGTAGTTGACTCGGATTAGATGCTCCCTGAATATCTATAACGACGACAAATAATTGGAGAGCTTTAGATATGTCCCTCGAGGCTACCGCAAATTGATGTCCACTCTTGACATATCCTACAAGGATCGTTAAGGATATTCGCTAGTCACAATAGGGAAGAAGAAGTGGGCATCCACCCAGCCATTTGTTAAACTTTACGCATTATTTACGTCAGCATATTCAACGGTCCTTTTGCAGTTAATAAATATACACTTATTTTATATAACAAAACCTAAATTACAAAAAGTTCTTCCAACTATCGTATTTCAATTAATTTTATATAAATACAAATATTTAAATTTGTTTTTACAATAAACTCTTTGTTTAAATATCTTACAAACAATAATCATAAAGTTATTTAAAGTCAATAAATTCGTGCAAAGCTTTAAAATTATTTGAATTAATAATAACTTTGTAGATATTATTCTACAAATAATCCAGTTCCATATAATTACCACCTAATTAACAAAAAACAATAAACAGACTAAAATCAAAACAGACACGAATACAAAAAATAATTACAAATTACAACAAATATAAAATAAAACTAAGCAAACAGTTAAAAGCGGCATTATATTATTAACTTAATATTATTGCAAAATATTTAATTAATAAAAGTAAAAAAAGTCAAACAAAATTTTAATATAAAAAATAATAACATTCAAAATAATTTAACATAATGTAACAATATATAAGATTTTAACTTGCAATAGGATATATTTCACATCTACCCCAAGAAATAGCAGTATAAAAAAAGTATAAAAAGTGTTTATTCTAACATCTGCATACAAGTCACATTAATAAAAAAAGTTGAAAAGGCTAGCATAATTCTAACAAAGGCATAGATTATCAGCTAAAGTATATGCAAATAACAAAAATTCTAATGATAATAACAAATGTAGATAGTATGGGATGCAAGCTTGAATTATTTTCTGCAAAATAAAATACTTTGAAACATGCGTCGTTGAAATATGAACCCAATATTAATATAATGAAAACAGACTAAAATGTGCAAGCGCTTATTAGGATGACTAGTAACCGGACCAGTTGAGAGTTAACATTTATTTTTTCAAGTCAACGAGTAGAGCAGCAATTCTACATCATTTGTGCTAAGTTAAATTATTCGTCTGTAGATATTATTTGCATAACTCAGAAGACTTTTGAGAACAATGTAACTGGAGATTAGCAGCTCCATCACAAGAATGTACCCGGCCAAAATCACGTGCAGAATTTTTTGTTAAAACATCAAAGCATGGCTATCCTTTTGTTTTATTATTATTGGCGCATTTACCGGCACTGCAGCCACAATGGCTTATTGTGGCTACTAACATGCACCTTAAATTAGAACACCACACACACCCACGGATTGAGAGAGTCTCGAACTCGCTCGCGCTGGCTCGATTGTTGATAGAGGAACAATGATCTTGCCTTTTACTGTTTTGTAACTTGTTCTCTCAAATATTCATTTTCTAGTTATACTCCTTCAACCACTTTAATTACATTTTTTATTTTATTGTCCATTGCATCTAATTTTGCTTATTATTTCTCAAAACATTTCCTTTACTTTATCCTTATTCCTTTATATCATAACCTGACTTCGACCTGCGGTCAATCTTGAATATGGCTGTTGTAATTAAGTGTATCACCTCAGAGGTTTGACCCTTTGTGTATTTTCAATTGATCTTTTAGACCCTGGAGGTAAATTATTTGCGACACTGTGGTGTACAATGTGTTGCTTATCCTAAATATTGCGATGTAGCTCTAGTATGTGAGTTTACATTTTTCTTGTCTGTTAGCTCCATCCAACTTTTCGCCTTGGTTACTTACTTTTACCCTTAAATTAATTTTGTTTATGTGCTATTTACTAAATGATCTTGTGAGTTATCTTATATTTCCGATCTTTCCAGAATTTAAGACACTTTCTTCTTCTATTTATCTATGTTCTTGAGTTTTAAATTAACTAAATACACAATTTTGGATTTTAGATATCAGAGCTCCAAAATACATGCACCCATCTAAAATCAGTAAGGTTAACATAAAAGTTAGTAATAAAGTTAAGCATAAAATTCAACTGCTATTATTCTCTTTTAAATTTTTTAGGCATTTTACTGTGGCTGGTCTAAACTAAACCATTTATACGTTATTTTGAGTAATCTTGCAATAGTATTCACTCATTAGTCGTATTTTGACATGTTTGCGATATAACTTCCGCGAAGGTGGATCAAATGTAAGCTGATCTTTATTTCAATTTTTTGTTAGATTATCTTATTAAATACGTTATTTTTAAATGTGGCTGGTGTGGCGGCCTTTTCGCCCTTGAACCGCCTGTGTATCGTGGCGGCATGCTGGGGGCTTTGATATCTGCCGCCACGTTTTGCTATCGCACACAAAACGGCATATGGGCTTTTGTTCAGCCGGTGAGTCTGCATACGCCGTCGGCGGCACCCTTTGAGACGAAAAGTGCTGTCGAATTCAAATTTCCCGCAAATGATCTACCGCTAAGCCAGGCGCGAAGTCCGGCGACATACTCGATCCGCAACGCGGCCAATTCGGTCGTGTTTTACCAACCCGCAGATAACTACCCCGCAAGACATACTCGATCCGCATCGCATCTCGGTCAGTGTGGTCATGTTCCAGGCACGAAGACATCACAACAAGGTGGCCACCGTGAAACCAACGCCGCCGAAGCCGAAGCCGATTACAGGTGGCAATTACTTATCGGTTGATATCGGTAGCCGCCCCATCCGCTTTCGCGTTTTACTTTTCAAAACGGGCCGTACTTAGTTCCCCACACCGCACCACGAGGGCACGGCTATTTACACGCCTGCCTCTCCAGTGGCTTTTACCTTCTTTATGTATTTTTTATTTTATTTTAGTATCACATAAAGAAAAAGAACTTATCATATGTAATTAATAACGCAACAACCGATCCTTGTCAAAACGCTCCTTTTTACTGCTTTGTTAAGTGTCCCAAATATATGAAAATCTTGTTTCAAATATAATATGGTTATTTAAGTGTAGTCCTGAATAATTCAGGCAATTTTTGTTGTGTTTAAATTTTAGCTTATAACTTAACATTCTCATAAAAACGCTGGGATGGTAAATTTTCACCTTTTAAAGACACCTGTAGTTACTCTCAAGTTTTCAGAAAATTTCAACCTTTCACGCTTTACGAAGATTATAAATGGCCGCGATGTTCTCTATTGTAATGTTTAGTTTGGTCCGAAGTAAAGGACTTTCATTTTACATCCCCTTTTGTTATGTAATGCATTTTTTTTGTGAAAAATTTTCATTATTTGATAATGTTTATATTTCGTTTTGTGTGGCCGACGTCAAATTTCATTAAAGACATAATTTTTGTTAACGATAGAGTTCTTTACCACACGTTGTACAGTAAAGCACTCTCCTCTCGATTATCGTAAAGGAAACTAACCAATCTGGGTTTGGAATGGCGCTATGATTGAAAGCTCCAAAACTGATTAATCTCTGAATGTTCCGTCGACGTCACAGGTGTTTACTAGTCAGAGGAAAGGAATCTCAGTCTATGTTTGATCCATCTAAATGAGTAAAGAAAAAAAGCGCTATAGACCAGGACCTTAATGTTTCATTGCTAGGAAGGAACTTCCTTTGTCAATTGTTTTTGATCCAATTTTTATAATATTGTTGTTTTATTACTCTTGGCAATAATTATAAGAGTTTTAGGTACATGACATTTATGTAGCCCACATACAATTATATAAAAGGAAATGATTTATGAAACCGTTATTTTTATTAGAAATATAAATTGGACTTAAATATATGAAAATCTAGGTTAAAATTGATTTCGTGAACTACGTATCTTTCTACTTCATCATGTAAATAATGATCTATCGAGAGATATAACGTTTCATTGACTAAAGACTTTAGTAATTTATTCCATAGCTAAAAAATTGGTGATCACAATAAAACCAAGTAAAGTAACTAACCAAAAAATTATAACAAAAATCACCTTATTAAAGAAGAATATAATGAAAATATGTTCATACGTATGTTGTTGTGAAATATATTAATATTAATTATTTAATGAATTGAGGGCCTGTAATTTTCGAATTATAATAAAATTTATTTCTTACAGTGTTTGATATCGCTGTGTACTTTCTCAATAAAAGAGCACAAAATAAATTAAGATTATAAAGATAAGTATTGTATATTAGTGCCAGCGTGGTCAGGTGGTTGACGGACGGGCTGCGATGCTGACGGATCCGGGTTCAATTCCCGGTGCTCTCTGATGCCTGGCGGGTGGCCTACTCAGTCACTAAAAATAATTGAGTACCTGCGTTCATTCGAACAAGGGGTAATAATGGCGGTCGTCTTAGGCGCGGTGCTTGCCACATCGCCCCGCATCAGAGATGGTGCGCGACGACCGGGCAGAGAGAGCGAACGTATGAGGACTTTAACCTCTCAGTTCGCAGGCCGTGCTCCCACGCGGGGCGTAGAGCCTTACCATTATTATATTATTATATATTAAAATAACTTCTATTCGAACTAACAAAAATTAGTGGTCGAACTTAAAGGTTACAACTTTATCGCCTTTGAAATACTAGCGCACATATATACACACATATATACACAAATACTTTCAGAGGTTTTGGCATTTGACTATTTTCTACAATTAAAAAATTTTTGAAAGTCAAATTTTGGATGAGTAATATTTTTAGAATTATTAGGCAATGTATAAATATATAAATAACGAAAACTGCACTCATGTTATTACAAATTTGGCTAAGCTATGCAACTCTATATACGCCATAAGCCTGCAGTTAGTATAGCGATTAAATTAAATATATTTATATATAAAATATTGAATTTGATTTATTTCTCCATATACAATAATTATTTAAATTAAGCATTGTTGTTTAAAACTGTACTTAATATATTTTAAATAAACATTTTTGTGTACTACGATTTAAAACTATTATGCATTTTTTATAACTTCAATAGTTAAAAATTAAGAACTTATTTTCTTTTTTAATTAATAAAATATAAATAGAATTAAACAAAATAATTTTAAAAATACAGATATGATTTGTATTTCCATATTTAATTTCAATAACAATATCGTAATTTCGTTAATTTATTATTACCGTACCTTAAAAAACAAATTTAATCTTCCAATATTTTAAACTGAAATTTAAAGTAGCTTAAAACTAAATTAAATTCCTTAGTCTAGCAAGCGACGTTCACTATTTCGCCGTTCCGTAGCAGCACCTGCCGGGAATTGTGCTCCTATGACAAGATATAACGAAACCGTTTTTTGCCGCCTTAATGTGGCAGAAATTACAATGCCTAATCTAGAAAGTTTTTCAGCAAACTCCAATTTGCGCCACTACAAAAGTCCATAAAAAACTAAATATTCAAATGAAGCCAGCGCCGCTGCTGTTCGTTTGAAAATTGCTCACAATTTGTAATTAAGATTTCATGTTTTACAGGTTTTCAGGCAGCAGAAGCTATAATTACGACCACGTGTACCAACAATAATTACATTTGGATAATAACTACGTGTAAGGGATTCGTAGCGTGCGGAATGCAACTGGTTAAAGTAGGTCTCGTTAACTAGAGCTGCCTGTCGCAGTAACGTGATCTTAATATTAGATAAAACCATCTCGTTGTATACACTGTACGAGGCCTTGGGAGAAATAATGTTAAAAACAGCTTCAACAACAAGAACACGTCATAGCGCAAGGCAACTTTAAATAGGCACAATAATTAATTTAGGTAATAGGTGCTTGCAAAAGTTTTGTCTGGTCTATTATAATACTTTTATTTTCATTAATTAAGTTCAAACAAAAGGCATGATTAATAATAAATTCAGCACATGATGCTACTTCTCAGGTAAGAGACTGATGTCGCATTGATAAAATCAGTTTTGAACGAAAGAAGGCAGACAGCATTTGTCGCATTTTTTTAACATTTTGTAGTCGCCTAGAATTAGGTCTGAACTGTATACTGAATGGTCCAGAGACAACCGACATTTTCCAACCTTCTTCTTTAGTTTGGCAATGTGAAGTATCGCATTATTGTGTTGATGGATGACTAGACGCCTGTGATTTTTCAGCTGTTGTTTCGTTCAGAATAGAACCAATCAAACTCGTCAACCAACATCCGACATGTCGATGACTCTTCTTCGATTTGATCAACGACGACTTGACGGTCCTGTAGTCGTCCCCACCACTCTTTGTCGGCCAAGCCAAGCTTTCGTCTTCTTCCTTACACTTTATAAACCAACGTCTACCTTAAGCTACCATCACGATAAGCTTTGCAAACGTTTTGGGTAGCTTTTGAAGTACTGATGTTCGGGTTCAATATATAATGAAATTGAAGTAGCAGTAAAATATGTTCGTTTGAGAGTTGCATCCTATAAAAATCTGTAGTAAAGCATATATCAAAATAATTCAGAGATTTTACGCTATCGAATGATATCAACATTGCAACACTTAACAATTCATACGTTAAAGACAAATTATGTTTTTATTTCTACAGACTGTAATAAACCTAAATCTACAGTACCGCTCAAAAAGATATGAAAAACTACATTTTATGTAGTAACTCGGGTCACAATAAAGATACGGAGCTGTAACTTTCACAATGTTTCCGATTTTATCAGTTTCTATTTGAACACTTAGAACACTAACAATTTATTTACAAGTATTTACAATGATTTTTACAATAAAAAATAAAATTCCGTAAAATGAGCTTCAAAAGATAAACGACTATAACAGACTAACAAGGAGAGATATGATTCCCCACTTCTAATACTTCGTTGCCATACCCTTAGCATCGATCACCGCCTGGCACCTTCGGGGCATTGAAGACACAAGGTTGGTGATGACGGAGAGAGGAATTGACTTCCGAGCTTACTCGAGTTGAGAGAAATTTTCAACACAATTCTTGTCAGTTTTGCCTTTCAGTGCCCTCTCTAGCTCATCCCAGAATGGTTCTATAGGATTCAAGTCGGGGAATTGGCTCGGCTAGTCCATGATATTCACCCGACGCTGATGGAACCAATCTTTGATCAAGCGGGAACTGTGTTTAGGGTCGTTATCTTGCTGGAATACCCAGCCCCTAGGCATGTTGGCACGTGCATACGGTAACATGATGTTCGACAGAATATCCCTATACATCTCCTTGTCCATACTTCCCTCGATACGATGCCACTCTCTTCGAGCTAAAACAACCCCAGACCATGACGCTTCTCCCGCCATGCTTCATAGTAGGTATCTGGTACTTGGGATCGAATCGGCTACCAACAGGACGTCTCACATGAGTAATGCCATCAGTGCCCATCAAGAGAAACTTCGACTCATCACTCCACAGCACTTGGGACCACTGCTGGGGAGTCCAATAGATATGCGCCCTTGCCCATGCAAGACGAGCTTTTCTGTTCTTTTCAGAAATCCAAGGCTTCTTCACAGGTCGGCATCCGAAGAGGCCAGCAGCACAAAGACGACGTTTAATAGTGTTTGCAGAGACCAGGAAACCAAAATAAAATAGTTGAAGCAAGAAAAATGCCGAAAACTGACCTCCACACCATAATCCTCCTTGACGTGACGATTGATAGCAGTACTTGTCAGGCGAGGATTGTTCTTACTGATCCTGACGATGACTCGGCCCATCCCAGTAGTTGTCTCGCGAGGTCTTCCAGTAGGTTTGGAGCGTACAGGACGTTTGAGGGACGCGTGAATTGTAGAGACGCTAGTATTGTACTGTAGAGCCAAATCAGAGATTTTCAAGCCCAGCGCTCTGCCTCTGACGATGACCTCCCGGTTTACTCTTGATATATTTCCGGAGCCAGAAGGTCTCCCCATTGTAGAAAAAAAACTACATGAAAATGCAAACAGGATAATGAAATATGAAATGGAAAAGAATAAAATCGAAAAACGGCAATTTTGCCGGAACCGGAAAAAAACCTATAAATCGCTAACCAGTTGATGATCATCATTCGAATTACTGTAGCCTACATCTGAAACAAGCTCCAGAACCATATCCAAAAATTAGGATGATTGCTCTATGAGGGAAAAAGTTATGATCAAAAAACCACTTTTTGTATCTTTTTGAGCGGTACTGCATATATGCTGCTTAATACTTCTTACTTTTTACTGTGCTATAAATAGTATGGTATAAACAATGTATTTTAAATGAAATACCTTACTACAAGTTAACTTTACATCTTCTTCATCCATTGCATCTCATGGTGTTGGGGATTTGAGCCATTGTTTGAATTTTTTATCCATTGCAAAAATGCATAATTGCGCCACGGTCTATCTTTTCTCTCCAGATGCTTCTGGTACTCCAGTCTAGGTCTTCACATTTCATTTCATATATCTTCTTCAGATATCGTTTGTTGTTCATGTGTATTAGGTAACCGTACTATTGAAGTTGTTTTACTTTGATCTATTCTGCTAAAGGTGTGAATTTTAATTCTTTCCGCATACTTCTATTTCTCAATTTGTCCCATTTAGTTTTGCCTACTACTCGCCTTAAGTATTTAATTTCCGTAAATATTATTTTGGATTTTAGTTATCTGTAAGCGCCCATGTCTTGGTTACTTATAATTACGGGGTATATATTGTCTTATAGAGGTGCATTTTTGTTTTTGTACTAAGTTGCTGTTTCCCTACCGACGTGCTGTTCACTTGGTAATATAGCCGATTTGTTTTGCTTCCTCTATTTTTAAGTACTTAATCTTCCGTCTTTACTGATTAATACTCTCAGATAATCATATATAGGAGAGTATGATAATCGCAAGGTAAAGGCCACACTGGTGCGCGGCGGTCACAAGTTCAACAATAGCATATATCAAATACTCTCCGGCCACCACACAAACACTTTTAACAATCGTGAATTTAAAAAAAAACATAGCTCATCATACCACGACTGTGGAGAAAAAGAAACATGTATTCATATACACCTATTTTATATTTGTTGGTCATGTATTTGTATATCTTTTTTACTTCGTTTTTCTCTTTTGTGACCTTAATTGTCATTCTGTTTTTCTCTAAATATTTCTCTTATTTATATTTCTTTGTACTTTCCCATTTCAAATTCCTTTAATATTTGATCTTTTAACTTTATCTTTATAATTTCATTGTTATTCAGGTTCTTAATAATCCTTTCGAATTTTAAGTTCAGCTGTAGTTTATCCAATGCTTTTCAAACGCATTTACGTGGTACAAAGACTACTTTTAAATCTAATAAAAGTAAATATGCTTTTTTTTCTAGTAGATTTTTCACTATGGCCCTTATTGTACTGATATGGTCTTGTGTTTGTCTTTCTTGTTCAAATGCTGTTTATACTTCCTCTAATTTGTTCTCTTATTTCTTACTTTTTCTCTGTTATTCTAATATATAATTTTAGTGCCACTGACCTCAAGCACATTGTAGTGTAGTTCGCTTTGATTGTAGTAATTTCTTTTTGTGTATAGGTATTGCAATATCCTTTTCCAATCTTCCAATATTTGATCTGAATTCCATATCTGTCGTAGTATTGTTTTTGTCCAATTTATTATGACTTACTTTCGTTTTTTAGTATTTTCAAAGTATATTATCTTCACCTGCTGCCTTTCAGTTTGTGTTATTCTTTAGGACTTCGCTTATTTTCTCATCTGTTGTGTCTTCCTGGATTTATTGGTTTATGTTCTCCTTCTGAGACTGTTGTTATTTCTTTTTCCAGTTTTAGTTGTCATTACCTTCAAATTTTATTGCATAGTAATCTATCTATATTTTCAGCACTTCTGTTGTTAAAGTTTTTCCAATTTTCTTTAATTCTTGAAGTAATTGTTGAGAGTTAATAAATAGTTTAACATTTAAAAAGTTTTTCTGAAAACCATTTTTAAAGTTTTCTATAACAAAGTCGAGATAATCAAAAAATAATGTCAAATATTAATGTTTTACTATAAACTTAATTTTAAAAGAATAATGTTTTTTTTTCGTGTAACTTTTCTGGTAAAAAATTAACCTAAAGTTAATCATCGAATGGCCATGGTCAGTTGATAATCGGGTTAATAATATTAAAACCACTACTTTCTTTATGTTAACATGGAAACACTTATATTAGGTACGAAAAAGAGCACGCTTTCAGTAAACTAGTATCTCCATGTATTATATAAGACAGTAAATTTGTTTGTAAACAAAAAGAATTGGTTCTGTTTGTTGATTATGTTTATTCAAACGTTTAGTTTTTTTCCTGTTAAGATAATATTGGTCAAGTGGCCGCCGCCACAGTTGATCCACATTCAAGCTCGTTTCACAGAATTCATAACTTTTGCAAAAGTTCTAGCGATAAATTCTCCACTTCTCGTCGGATGTTTCCTTTAGGGCCGCCAAGGTTTGTAACTTAAAAAGAATTAGATTGAAATACCCCCCCACCTGAAGTAATGCTCACGTGGTTCGGGGTGGAACACAAGAGAAGAGAGGTCGGTAGATGAGTTTAGTTGGTAGGCGGACCCTCTGGGACTGAATCCAACATGCCCGGGTCACTCGAACACCTACACCCGGGTATATATGAATATTCCTAATCCAAAAAAGGTTTGTATCTTGTTTGTATAGACCCGCGGCTGCAAAAAAGAAGAAGTTTGGAACGATCAAATCAGGCGATCTTACACGCCAGTGCAAATCGCCAAAATGAGAGATCTCGCTGTAATTATATGTTTTATAAATCCAATTCGTCAATTTGCGGCAGTAAGAAATCGTTGATCACCAGTCACAGTATCTGTGTTGCTGATAGAGTCCGCAAAAAAATATGGACAAATCACTTTTCCTCCGCACCAAACAGTGACTATGAGAGGATGTAATGGCTCTTCGTGCATTACACGTGGATTTTGAGTGCCCCAGATACGATAATTTTGCTTATTCACGAATCCGCGTTGGTGGAAATGCCCCTCGTCGCTTATTATGATTGTCAACGTGTCGAGCCAGTCTCCCTAAGGCGAGCGGCTAAACGCAGTGTTTGTCCAATTGGTACCACGCAATTAGGGAAACGACGACAAAATTCACGTTAAGGCAAAACTAGCGATCGATTACTGGGCAAAAATATTGGCATCATTATTCTGCGTTCTTGATGAATATAGTAATTCATGGTTTGCTTTTCTTCACAATTGAAAAAACGAAAGCATCTTTTGATAGGGTAATGATTTTTGCGCCACCTATTATTTATATATCTACATATATACCTATTACAATAGCTTTATTGTTTAAAAAATCCGTTTTAAATTGAAACAATATTGTCATATTTATACTAGTTATCAGGTACTGAGGTAAATCCAACTATACTAAAACAAAAGTGCCTGTAAAAAAATTATATATCTACACCTTATCAATTATCGAAACACAGGCCCATTGAAAAATCAAACCCTCTAATAGCTGACATTCTTTTAATAGTCATAAAACTGTTATTAAATTGTGTTTTACATTTTACTATTTATATTTTTTATTACTAGCTGGTTCATAAGCTGCACTTTTTATGTTATGTTTGAAGGAAAGAAAACCAATTTTGCACTTTTACAGTTTAGCTTCTACCGATTGTAGATTAACTGGACATTTATCAACAAAGGGGGAAATTTTGTGCTTTATTGAAATTAACTGATTAAGAAATATTTTTTGTAGTCGAAAATATCTTGTGTTTTACTTTTCTTGTTACCAGACGTCTTAATTTTTCACTTCCGTCCATGATTGCTCTCTTCATAATCATCACCTATTTTTGCTAGATTTTCCCAAGGCGTTTATTACCTTTAATGGTTAATTTATCTGACAAACATTTAAAAAACAATCCAGTCTCGTCAGAATTAAAGTTTTTAGGCTAATATTCTTTAAGAATTTCTTATAAAACAATTTTCCGTCAAGTCTTACAATCTTCTTCGTTAACTTAAACACTCAGTTAACATAGTTTTTTGCACAATTCTATGTCTTGTTTTAAATACATCCAGTCAATGCACCTGCTAAAAATTGTTATATTTAAGCACTTTAGCAAATTGTTGGAGCTTTTCTCGTATTGTTACATCAGATAAAAGGACATTTTTTGCTGCTTATTTGTAGCTATTGAAGTCTAGCATCACCAAGATTTTCAAATTTATTTAATTTTTCGTTTCAGTTTTAAGGTTTAAATTACAAGAAGAAAACAGTTTGGAAAAATCTCGTATGTTAGGATTACGACGTGTTTTACGGCTGCTATCGATTTTATTTAGAATCTGCATCTTTTGTAGCGCTCTTAAACAATTCCGCATGTTTTCTGAAACGCTGAAATACGCACGGAGGTAATTTAACTAAGCTTTAAATTAAAGCATATCAACTTGAAATTTTAGATAATTACACCAGGTAACAACAACAAAGAATATGTTTCTTGTCGTGACTATTGTAGTAAACCATAATGGCGTGCCATTAGGCTTTTACAATACGTTGAATAGAAGTGTTTTCTATTACTCATCAATGTAACAAAAGGAGTAACAACTAATGACTAATCACGTCTAAGGTGGATTTTTATAATGTATTAATTTTATTGTATATTTTTGAATAGCCATTCACATTAAGTTACAATAATTCTAGAATTTTGTTAAGTATTTTATCATTTTCTTAGTTCGTTAAACAGAAAATTTTGTAAAATAGAAGTACATAAAACCAGGGTTCTACTATACATATAGCTTTTATTAACCACAATTTTTATCTCAATTCCGTTCGCACTGTTTGATGGGTGCTCTATGTAACTTATAGGCACTGCTAGTAGTTCCAAGGCCATTAAAAGGAAGAGGGTTGGTAGGCCAAGTATCAATCACCCACCGTAAAACGACACATATGTGGTTGAATATCTATCGCGAATTGGCAACCGTGCGTGTGCTAGGTACTATTTGACGTTTGCATCATATAATTTGACATTTTTAACGGCGTATGTACTCAGAACGTTTTGTCATAGGGATGCTAGTTGTTTTGTTTTTATTAAGCTCAGTGCGTCGATCATCTCACTTCCACTTTCATGAAGCACCACACAGACTCATTGTATATCGTTGGTTCAATGAATTTAATCGTGGTCACAGTTCGCTGATGGATGAATTTAAAGAAGGCCGTCTAAAATCGGCTGTGAGGCCAGCAAGCATCGATCCGTGCGCGAACTGATTAAGCAAGATTGTCATGTGATTTATTGTGAAATTCAGAAATTACCAGACATTAGTTTGACTAGCATACATTTGATATTTATTAAACATTAATCATGAAAACGCTACGTGCGCGTTTGGTGTCGCAAGATTTAACGATCACTAAAAAAACCTCGTGTCGACTGGTCGAAAGAAACGCTCAAAATATACGATCGCGGTGCTTCAAGTACCGTTTGCAGTATCGTCACAGGTGACGAATTTATGCGTAGGTCGAAAAATAAACAGTAGTCGACTGTATAGATCTTCCAAAATGAGCCAATCCAACAAAAGTTGTTAGCCTTTAAAGCACTTCGAAGCAAATAGTGGTCTTGTGTTGGATATATCGCAACTCTGGTTTTAGAGGATCATAAAACAGTTAATTCTGAATGTTCGGGGCTTCTATACATAAACAAAAATTTGCGGTTACATCCGGTTAAGCCGGCCTCAAGATTTTCCGATCAGGCTAATTTTTGGCGCCAAGACTTGACTTATGGTCCTTAGTTGAATACTGAAAACGTTATGTCTCTATCTAGCACAGATCAAAAATTATAAGGCGTGACAGATGTCAGAAATGACAGAAATAGAAGCTGGTCTCCAGCTTAGACGCTGCCTTGATTAAAAGTTATAAGAAATGACATATTAGAAGCTGGGTCCGGTAAAAACTCTTATTGCATTGTTGTAGAACAGCCCAATTGTGCCAGCTCGCGGATGTAAACCCGGTAGGTCATAAGATTTTAAACGATACTTCCCTTACGTCTTTAAGTTTAGCAGTTCTCGAGTTGAAAGTCGTGACAGACGTTTGAACCAATTTCATTAAGCTTTTCTTTCAGGTATAGAAACCTAAAAAACTGATACACAACGCCGGATTGTTCTCCACCATAACACTAAGATTTTTGGGCACTCAACATGTCAAATTGGTGAGTCATCTGCAGTACAGTCTTGATTTGGTCCCTAAGGACAAATTTCTTTTTGATCCCACACTTAAAGAACAAACTGCGTGGACGACTTTCGACATCCGAAGAGGCAGTTGATGCGTTCAAAGCCCATGTTTCAGAACTATATGATTTGCCATGGAAAAATGCAATGAAAACTGATTCCAACTAATGTAATGGCGAATCGACCGTTAGGGAGAATATTTAAATTTTTTTTCAAAAGTAGATATTTGGTTTATGATAATAACGCGCGAGATTAAGCAATATTATATTTACGCCGCAGGAACAACTAAATAAACAGACAAAAATGGTTAATAATATAGGAAACGTCCGACACGAATGGGAATTTATGCTGACAAATAGGCAAAAAGTAGGGATTAAATGAATAAAAAGCCAAAACTACTATAAAATTGGGATAACAACGAACTAATCGTAATGAAAAAATATGCTAACCATTTAAAAATCAATAACAAAATTATCCAATAATTAATGAGGATAGTGTAGAAAACAACATAAACAAAAGTGACAATTAACATCGTGAAAGCAGCAGAGCATAAGAGAAGAACATAAGAACTACAAAAAAACAAAACATTAAGGTTCAATAATGATGTGAAAGAAATAGAAAAGAAAATGAAAATGGTCTTATGAAGTACAAAACAAATAGAAAACTGGAAGATCTTCAACTGTGCGTACAAGTATAGAAGTCAACAAATTTAAAAATAAAAGGAACAATGATAAAATCTCTCAAAGGACCCATACGGATTGCATAAAAAGTTATAGTGTATGTTAAGAAACAGGAAAGTCAACGTTAACGATACTATAAAAATAAATGGAGAACAATTAATATAATACTTCAGCAATTAGTATAATAATAAACGACTAAAACTAGTATAAGACCAAATAAAGAAAATGAACTTAAATTCGTCGACGTATCCGTGGAAGGTATTGAAAAAGATGATCGAAATACAGAAATATAACAAGTCATGATACAAGAAGAAACAGGTTCTAAATATATGGACGGCGAGAGCTCAATAAACAGCCCTAAACGCCACTTAACATAATAATTAGAAAAGAAAATGTGCCAACAGAATAAAATTTAAGTGTGGCTATTCCAATATTGAAACTAAAGAAAATGAATATAGCGTCTAAACTCAAAAGCTATTGACTAAACTAATATCGTATAAGATAGTGCAGATATAAATAACAGTAGAGTTATCATCTTAATCAAGTGATTGGTTTCAAACATACGAGACTTTATGTATTTTGTGGACATAAGAAAGGCATTCAATCGAGTGAAGGTGCAAGAAGTATTATTAATTTTGAAGGAATAAAATGTTTCCGTAGCTTTAACAAAAAACTTCGCTGAAAATACGTCGACGAAAATTCAGGTAGAAAATCATTTGATGGAAAACATACGCTATAGTAAGGAAATCCAATTGTAGGGATACCAGCGTATATGCTGAAAACCTATTGTTGTAATAGTTCTTTTATGTTTTTAATTATTGAAAATTTTTAATAACCCCATTGTTTTAAATTGCAGCTACTATATTTAATCAACCTCTAGTGCATCGTTTTATCATTCTTCATATTTTCGTAAATGATACATCAATTGAGGATTAGCTCAGAACTTGCCTTTTGTTATTGACAAATATTTTATAGGGAAATAATATGAGATGTAAAGTTTAATATTACGATGGTTGCTTTATATAATTTTAGAAAATTTTACGTATAGCCATGTACAATGTATTAATACAAAAGTAATTATATTAATTTAAATAGTCCGGATAAGTACGTGAAAATAAAATTACAATAAATATTATTTTAGTTGCATATATAATTACAAAAACGGCGCCTCTTATGTTTTTTTATTATTGTATGTTTGATGTTGTGTAAATACAGTGCTAATTTATCATAATAATTTAGTAATCAATTTGTAATTTTTTTGTAAATAACTATAATAAAACCTAATCACCCATTTTGCATAGTTATATTAAAGTTTAAATCATATTTAAGTTTTAAATAATCAATACTATTAATAATTAACTTAAAAAGAATGATATACTGCGTAATCTGATTATAAATATAAATTAAAATTGTAATACAAGTGATATTGATTAGTAACAAATAAGACATCCAAGTTGTAAAAGATTTTAATATATTAATAAGAAAATGAGGTTATAAAGAATACTTGAAAACAGTTAATACAAATTTGATTTTGTTATTGTAACATTAATAATGTAGGCAACACATTTTGCGCAGCAAAAATGTTGTAATTTACTTGCAGTTATGTTTGTGAAATATATTTCAAACCCGTATAGAGCAACTTAGTTGTACCATGCTCTTTGTTATTTTAGTGTTATAAATTAAATTAGTTGTAATTACACATTGTTATAAATGTTGTAATATTGGTTAATACAAATGAAAATGTGTATAAATTCTAAATAGAACTGGAAAATAAATAAACTCTTCTATATGAAATTTTGTAAACCAACTTTAGCGTTTTATATTTGCAGACAGCTTAAATTTCTAATAGATTTTAAATTTTTAATTATAACTTGAGATGCGTTGGAGAGCTATACTTTCAATTTTCTGTTGAATATCAATGTCATGTTTGTTTATTTTTTAATAAATGTAATATTTTAATGAAACGGACTGTTCGACAAAAATGGAAATGTCTGAAATAACGGTTTTTAAAAATGCATGCCCAACTACGTAAATTAGCAGAAATCAAACAGATACTACCCATCATTACTTCTTTAACTTAAAATTTTTAATTTGAAATTTTGTTGGAACATAGTAAGTTAGGAGTTGCAGTCGTTTGTCTACCGCTATTTTATAGCTCACCTTTTTCCACTTCATTTGTCAGGAAATCGCTTTCATTTTGTTATCAAATTCTAATATTTTAGAAAAATGCGAAACTAAACCGTATGATTTTTTAAAGACCTATCTGATGTAAAAAATTGTTTTGGACGCAATTGTTTAATTTTCAGAAAATATTTGATCGGTTATTCGAGCCAAAAAAGATTATTTTTTTATAGAATTCTCCTAGCACGTGCTGCAGCATTCTAGTAATCTACAAAGATTTACTTGTGTATTACTGTTACCATTAAAATACAGATGGCACTGCACGCAACAGCTATTTCAATAGTAGTATGTTTAGGTGATACAGAATCTAATAAATATCTGTAATACCTACAGTAAGAAACTTAATCGCCTATAGGTGGCAGAAGCTTGCAGTTATAATATGATATTCCTACGCTTTTTGCAGTAGCTGCTATCCTGATCCACACAGTAGCTGCAACACTGCTAGTCGACGCAACATCTGTGGAGTTCACACGTGAAACAAATAAATATGGTAGTTGGTCAGTAAGACGGGTAAAATGTACGTAGATTTCAATGTCTTTCGTATAATGTTAATAATAAAACAAGATCTTGCTTTTCAATTGAAATATAACCAAATTTAAATATACATAAGAGAGGTGTGCAATATTTTTATATTCAAGAATAATGGACAAGCAAAAATATGTAAATATCATTTATTACAAAAAAATAAATCGGTAATTAATCGAAATACCATAACTAAATTACATAAATAAAAATTTAAAAAAAAAGTTTATTAAAAACAATAAAACATTATAAAATTGAAGCTCTTTTGTAATTCTTGGAACAAACAAAAAATGTTCTTGAAACCAAAAAACAATATTTAAAAATTAATAGTTTTGCAGTTTAACACAATACTAAATAATATGTTAAATAAAAAAATTAAAAAACTTTTATTTGATACAATAAAAGATTTGGAATTGAAAGCTTTATATTGGACTTCAAAAAAGGTAACTTTTTATAAATGGAATTAGAAAATATGCATTTGACAATTTAATTAAATTTAAGTAAAACTGACAATACATAAAATAAGTGTTATCATAATAACAAATACTACTACAAACGTTACAATTAAAATAAATTTCAGTTTTTTAATAAATTATAAATGCATAAATGTAGGCACAGTTAAAGTGAATTTGGGTAATAAAGTAGTCAACTTCGAATTTTCTTGATATTATATTTCTAATCGGCGTGTTAGGTTATCCACGTTTTTTTCTTTTTTAACTTCAAGTTTTGACTTTAGGAGTACATCAGATAGCAAGTTTTATAAACACGAGGCTGGAAACAAAATTATTTCGCATTTTAACCGTAATATATAACCGTTTCTGGGGTATAGAGTACGGATGACCAGTCATTGTGGGGATCATTTACTAATAGTATATTATCTTGTAATATAATAGCAGGAGTTTGTATTTTCACAAGTAAGTGCAGAGCAGAGTACAACATGATCTCTTGTAGCCTCTATGTACATGTCGATAAACAGATTACTGTATATTTCAGCCGTCAATTTGTATTATTATAACGAAATATTAATAATGAACAAGCTAAAAGGATGCTGGTTATTAGTCTTACTATAAAGTACACACTACTCTTGGGCGGAAAAATTCCAGAGACTAATTATTTGTTGGCAAAACAAAAAATGATAAAATACGTATCGAAGTGGCTGTCAGTTATTAGATTCTTACATAGTGTTGAAATTCAAAAATGCTACACAAAAGGTTAGGCAACTTGACAACTCTCAGACTTTTCGCTTGTTAGGAAGAGGAGAGAAACAGATTTTTGCATCGAATACTAAAATATGATACGATTTTGGTTCGTTATTACATTTCCTAGTATAAACGAGCGAATGTGGAATATTTGTAACACTGTTTTAGAAATCTTTAACAGATTAAACCACAGTATATTCTCAGTATTATTGTAATTTACTGGTGAAGATAAAATCTCCTATTGCCTACTCTTTTTACATTTTAGGCATTTGTTTTAAGTGAACAGCGAGTCCAACGAAAAATTAAGTAAATGATTTGTACGCAAACGTATGAGGGGGGAGGGGTATATCTATAAAAAAGTAGCCCAAGAACTTCAAGAATTTATATTAATTTCAAACCTAATCTCGCAGCTGCTCCTAACCCTGTCGGAAAAGTTTTCGGTCTCCTGTTGACCCAGGACTTCCAAGGACCGTTGATGCCTCACAATGGTTAAATCTTCGCATGTCAAACTTCCCTTCCAAGAGAATGGAAACCACCTTCAGATGAGGTTATACGGTTTATTTCTGCCTATAACCTTTTGCAGTATTGCGTACTATTCCCCGAAAACTTGGACGTCATCTTCGAGGAAAACATCACTTCGGCCCTAACAGAATATCTCAACTCTAAATATTTCTAGTGGAACAACAGCAGCAGAATATTGCATAGCTACGTTCAGTCCACTCACTGCGGCCTCACCAGTCACCTGGATGTTTTCGACATAGCCAGTTCCAAAAAAGACTATGCAGCATACCATGGAGAATGTCAGCGCTACTACAACCCCATTTTTCTTGCCTTAGAGGTACGTGATGGGGCAAATAAGGTCTTCTTCTGCGCTTGTACTTCATGGCTAGCCTTCACTAGTGAACTAATCTATGTAGTCTATTCCCACCATCTGTTCGAACAAGACTTGGAGAAGGTAATGCACCATTTCGCTGCTTTCATCCGCTTTGCCACCAACCCCGTCTGCACTGGAAACGGAAGTGAGCTTTCGCCTGTGGACCGGCGGGAATACCAGAAATTGGCTGCAACAGTGAAGAAGCACCGTTACTGAGCACCATAATGCCGAATAACTAAAAACGCTGGATGCCTTCGACATAGTTGACATTAGCTTGTAAAAGATGGTTAAGGTTCTACAAGCCTTTTCCGATATCGTCGATTACGCTGACGGCCACTGCAGAGTCAGCAGTTTTACGACTACATAAATTTTGTAAGTTCTCCCAAAGGAAGCAGTCGTTTACATAACCATTATTGCCAACGCTGTCTCTCCGTCTCTGCCACTTTATGACCCCTAAAAAGTTGCAGACGTCGTAATGCTTGTTAAGTCTCGAAAACCGGTGCGTTTACTCAGGACTACGGTATTATCAGTGTCCTACCAACTCTGGGAAAACTGGTGGAGCAATCGAACATCTCCATATAGTTCCACTCCACAACCCACCATTGCTCTGGATAGTGGAAAGTTCACCATCATAGCAGTTTTCCTGGTGTGGCCAAGGCTTTCGACGAGGTCTGGCATCACGGTCTCGCCTACAAGGTGATTTCAGAGTTCATTCCACTATGATGCTGCAACTGATTCGGTCCTTTCCTTTTCGAGCAAAAATGCCGAATGATGACGTCACGATGGTGTCAAACTCATGACAATTGTCTTTGGCTATATAGCGGGTCCAAGAGAACCTGGATTTACTAGAAGACTAATGCAACACCTCAAAACCAGCTACCATCCACACTAAGTCGACGAAGAAAAAAGGAGATTAGAAGTTGGACTCAGAGACCCACAATGTCATCTACAAAGTCAATGTCGATAATAAAGTATTACGTGTGTTCAAATGTTTTACATTAAATAGGTTTAAATATGTGAACTTAAATAATAATTAATATATTAATAATTAAATAACAATTTTATTTATTTTTTTATTTTTCTATAACAAATTGTACTTTATTCGTATAGCATTTGCTTATTGTAAGCAAATGGAAAGAGCGAAAATGGCCAAAATTACAGTTTAATTTTAACATACAAAAATTTTTTACTATTTTGTTACTGAACCTTGCACAGGACAAACAAAATTCCCCCTTCCTTATATTAATATAGCTCCTATTTTAGCAACGTTAATAGAGCTTTATATGAATGCTTCCGACCGATATAGCCCTATAAATGCAAGTAGCCCGCATAATAATTCCGCGCTGCTCTCGCTTTCAATGTTTATTTTAGTGGGTCAGAATCGACTCTTTGTTGAGTTCCTATATGGGTCATACATCAATGAGATCCGCAAAGTGGCAAACTATCTGAAGTGTTATCGCTTAGATTATTAATTTTTATACAATGTATTTAATTATATGGGAAATATCAAATTTAAAATTACTAATAGGGCACGATGGTACCCAAAGAAGCTCGGAGTGCGTAATAAGTGTTACACATTAAGCTGTGATGTAAGTTATAATACTTTAATGCGCTGAGAGGGCAGCGAAAATGTATTGTGCTGAGTACAATAGTTTATTAGCAATTTTAAATTAAAACAAATGGGGTTATAGATTTATTTAATGAAAAATGTACTACAAAAGGCAAGAGAACAATATTTTTGTCGGCGTTTTAGTTGCGAAATAAAAAATTGCTTACTCTTTCTCAGCGCATGCAAATCTAACGATTAAAGTTACACGTCAGTTTCAACCGAGAAACCACCGTTAAATAAAGGTTTATTCAACACATACTAGATAGCTCGTGGTGCTTACAAAATATACATTGAAAAAATAAATCAATAAAAATGCAAGAAATTTTTTTTTAATGATTATTGCTTCTAAGTAAGATGTTTGTGTTCGTTCTTTGAAAAAATAAATAAATTGAAATGTATGTGAAAGATAAAAAGAGATATTACTTATCTGTTCATTTATTCATAGAAATTTTTCACTACGTTTCCCTCTTGAAGCTGACTCTTTAAAGTAAATGTTCCCATTAGTCAAAAATTTTTGACTCTAACGTATAAGGCTGTTTACGTTAAAGTGGCCGAAAATTACGATAGTCACTAGACTGACTTATCTGTTTAATTGTATTAGGTCACCTTAGATGGATATCTTTGCTGCGCTTTAGTTCCTGTACCCATTTGAACTGGTTTTTTTGAAATTTACACATCCAATTGTGTAACCAAATATGAATTGTAGATTTGCTTACTCTAAGTAGTGGCTTAAGCATAAGTAAACTATTTCATGATCTAATTATTGCTAGTTCATCAGCTTGTTTCTATATTGATATACTCCTAGTGTAGTTTGCAAAGTTTGTAAGTTTTTCAGACGTCCTCAAAGATGCTATAATTGATCTGATAACTAGCAAGGAGTTTTATTGCAGGATGATTATCAGTTAAAGTAGGAATATATTTATCGTTATAGTTACGCAGACAACCCGTCTATAGCGTAAATTTTCACTTGCGCACTGTAATGTTTTCCCCAGATATGTACATGCTGAGGAGATTTCCTATGTAGTCCAAATTTAATGTCACTGTCAGTTTTTAATCCCTTTACATAAAAGATTAGTTTTCCTATCCAACTGTGTTTATGTATAAGTCTTTCATTTCAATGAAGCTTAATTTTAATATGTTATATAAAATTTTATTATTGCTTAATTGATACATTCTTATTGTTTATTTCCAGTAACGGATTTTACAAATTACTATTTATTTGATGTGATTAAGAGCAGAACTGGCATGCCAGTTTTGTTGCACATCAGCCTGTAGCAAGACATCCTTTCTTATACTTTAAAAATGTTTAAATAATTCGGCCTTGTTAGAATATTTTATTAGATCTGCCATGCGTAGTTAGAAAAGTCTTTGGTTTTAGCTAGCTCCATCTTACTTTACTGTAGGATATTGTATAATTATTTAACTTTTATTTTTATTAAAATTACGCTTAGGATTTTCTCAGCAGATCACCTGTTTATTACGCCCAGAATCTTTTGCAAAGATTTTGAAATAGTGTGGGAAATTTTCTCGAAATGAATGTTGCCACATCGTCGCTAGAAGCCCGAGTGTAATACTTTTGTCTATAAAGATCAACAGAAACTTGTCAAGTACTGAAGTTTGTAACCAAGATAATTTTCCTTGTGAGCTTTTCAGAGTTACACAGACAATGGATACAGATAAAAATATACATATCACAAACACTTCAACGACCAAAATGACCATATTTGTGTCCCAATTTAACCTAAAACTAACAAAAAAGCTTTGAAATCCTTCAGGTTTGTTGCGATAAAATGCGTTATGATATTTTTTTGAAGAGGAGATACGAACTTTTTCCAGTCTACTAAAATATTGAGTTAAAACTTGTTTATATAAATTTGAACAATATTTTGTTATTGGTAAGTAACTTTAGTATTAGTCCGTAAATCAGAGATTACTCAGAGATGAGTTTGAGCAAATGTACTGAACTTTATTTTGCCAAACCAATTGCTAGTACGAGGCGCATTCATAAAGTAAGGGCCGTTTGGTCACAGAAAAAAATGTACTCATAAGAAACAAATTTTATTGTCATATTTAGTTAGGTACAATCTTACTTTACTTCTACATAATCGCCGTTCACTTCTAAGCATTTTTCGTACCGCTGCACCAGCTTCTTTAACCTCTGCATAGAAGCTTGCCGCCTGAGAGTTGAACCAGTTGACAACGGCGTTTTTGAGTCCGTCTTCGGTTTCAAAACGTTGTCCACCCAGCCACCGTTTAAAATGCAAGAAGAGGAAGTAGTCGCTAGGTGCAAGGTCGGGACTGTACGGTGGGTGGTCAAAGTTCCCAACGAAAATCTTGAATTTTCTCAATGGTTTTGGCAGCAGTGTGAGGACGCGCGTTATCGTGGAGGAGGATTATGCCAGATGACAGTTTCCGCGGCGTTTGTTTTGATCGCACGTCTCAAGTGTTTGAGCGTTTCGCAGTACACGTCAGCTGTAATTGTTGTCCCACGTTCCATGAAATCAACCAAAAGAACACCGTCTTTGTCCCAAAAACTGTAGCCATCAATTTTCGACTTGTGTACTGAGTTTGTTTAAACTTTTCGGTTTTGGTGAAGATGAGTGTCGCCACTGCATCGATTGCAGTTTTGTTTCTGGGTTGGCGTAGGATACCCACGTCTCGTCCCCAGTAACAATGTGAGAAAACAAATCATCTCCATTTTGTTGATAACGGGCCAAAAACTTTCGTCCACTAGACATTCTTTGCTCTTTGTGGTGGTCGGTGAGCATTTTTGGTACCCACCTTGCACACAATTTGCTGTATGCGAGGTTTTCTGTGACAATATTGTAAACAGTAGTGCGTCCAAGTTGAGGAAATTTGTCAGCCAGGCCACTAATCGTCAATCGACGATCAGATCGCAGTGCTTGGTCCACTTGTGAAACGATTTCATCAGTCTGGATACTGGGCCTGCCACTCCGCTCTTCGTCATGGACATTTGTTCGGCCATTTGTAAAATAACGGCACCATTGTCTAACCTTTCCTTCACTCATAACTGTAGGTCCGTAAACCAGGCATAACTCCCGATGAATTTCAGCAGCCGACGATCCTTTTGCACATAAGAAACGAATCACAGAACGCACTTCACACTTGGCGGGATCAACGATTTTCGCGGCCATTGTTCTTTGCATTCACTGACAACAATACAATTTCAGAATCAAAACAAATGACGCTGTAGCTTCGCAATGAGTCAGTAGATGGCGCTGCAGTGGTAAAACTGTGCTTCGAAGCGCCACTATTTATATACATGCAAACGGCCCTTACTTTATGAATGCGCCTCGTATCAGTTTTGATTTGAATCAAGGGAACTGCAAATAATAATGCCTGTATCATGTTAAAAAATCGAAGCATGGCTATGGTAATTTTGAGTTTGGAAAAATGGTTGATGTTCCGATGCAAATAACTCATGTAAATAAGAAGTTTAAATATACAAAATACTGCTTGATATTTCATTAAAATACTTGTAACAGTATTTATGCTTATTACTTGTAACATACATTAAATAATTTTTAGTATTTTTATTATTATTTAGTGGCTTGTATATTTTTTACTCACAATTTTTATTTGATTGCAACCTAAAAAGTTTTGTTTTCAATAAATTTTATTTTCATAGATAATTGTATAAAAGTGCAGCTTTTATAAAAAAATTACTGTTGTCCTCGCAATGTTTTGTATTTTTTTTAAATTTAAAAACTGTAAACGCGATAGAATACCAAAAATTGCTATTGCGGCTAAATCGTGCTTTTCTTTAATTAGCCAAAGATTTTCCAGTTTAGTTTAAATTGGGGCTTCACCCGTTCTCTGTTTGTGCTGTTTGAAAATACATACATTATCGAGTATGTCGCCATTTGCAAATCCAGCTGGTGGTTCGTTCCGTCTCAACTTGTTCACCCGCTCTGTACTAGATCTATCACCCTGCTATAAAACCGCATTTTCTTTTAACTCGGCTTACGCCCTGGTTGTGCCTTTAACAAAGCCGTCCTTCTGTCTGTTGCCTCTGAGCCTAAAATCAACGACTTGGCCGAAAGAAAGAACACTTTTTACGAGTCGCTTCCAGTCTTCTCATTAAAAGGTGTGTTTTTTTTCTACATTAGCGAATCCCTTTGTGGAAAATTGGGGGTATCATTAAAGAAATGTTGTGCCCGGAGTTTAGAAAGGCCGAGAAAAGTGGTGAGTGTGATGTCGTTTGCCTTTTCTCAATTTTTTATTAGTGACGTTTTTCATTATTATCTCATTATTATAGTATTAAAGTGTTAAGTATTTATTACAATACTTCCTACGAGGCGTTCTGAGAACTCTTATGTCTTAGCCGATAGTTCCGACAATACTGCTTTAAAGTACGTCGAGTATGGATCATAATATTCTTTAACTAATCGCCTACGAAAACAACTAGAGTAGTATTTCATTACAATAGCAGTTGGAACTATTATAGTGACCGAAATGACAAGTAATTTGAAGCAACACTTTCTTATTGAGCTCCTAATCTAGATTTAATGCTGAAAGTAAAACTTATACAATGTATAACATTCATGCGTTTTTCGGACACTTTTAATGGGAATAGCACAAGGCTTATGCTACTGCTTTGCACTTCAAGATTAGGGCTGATGCTTCTAATACCTGATTCCTGAGTATGTAGTATTTGTAATAAAAAAGAAGTTTTGCATTGGCACAATCTGTGTTTAAACGTTGCTTAATTATAAGAACGAGCAGAAGCAGCCGGATAGGTTCATTTAGCACTTCTCTGATAAATTATTTTGGGTGCATTTGCGTTGCGTGCGAGAAGTTATTATAAGCATCATTCACTTTTAGTGCTTTCACTGATAAAGAAGCACGCCTAACAACTGGCGATAGTTAGATGAATTAGATTTCACCATCAAATAAAGCTTTTTTTAGTTAACAGATAGATTGCTCAGGCTGATCTGCTGTAGGATTTTTAAGCAAAAACTAAATTTAATAAATCTATATGAAATTGAAACCAAGTTAAGAATTAGGAATAATAAAAAAAAATTAATAAACATATTTTTATTACGAAAAATTAAACTTCAAAAACAACGACTTGAAAATAATATTTGTTGGATTAATGATGATAATGCACTTACGAAAGTTTATTCTACGCATAAACGAAATTACACCAGCTCTAATTTAATAATCGTTGAATTGTACGACAAATACTTTTTTATGCTGGTCACAATAGTGGAGTAAAATAAATAAGTAAATTAAAATGCAGTCTGTACAAATTCAAATATACTGCACATTGGGTACATATTCAGTTAGGTTAGACGTCAACAAGTAAGATGGTCAAATAATGCGAAGGCTTTCACGGCAGGTGTTATGGTGCATCGTGTGGTTGGTTCTCGGGTTATAAGGCCCTGGTCGGAGTTCAGAAACTCTTGACGTTTCATCCACAACTGCGGCAGACATCTTTAGAAGAAAATCTTCTAAAAATTAAGTAACTGTCCCGTGCGTTTTTCGCTTTTATACTCATGTGAGAATGGCAGGGATGGTGTTGAGGGGGCGTGGTTGACGTTACCGGGATGGTAGATGACGTGATCGGGCTGGCTGCTGACGTCACTCACTCTTTCGCCGTATCGCGGTCTGTTTTTTGCCCCTTGAGAGCGATGGACCAAGACCTAGGTAGATTGAATCCGACGTCCCTGTTAAAATTATTTTTATATTTATAAATTTCCACCGCCTCTCTGTATAATCTTGGGTAGTAATTGATACAGTTAGATAAAACTTGTGTTTGCCCGAATTCTATCTCGTGGTTAAGATTTTCCAAAGCATGTTCTGCAACTGATGATTTTTCGGGTTGATTAAGGCGTAGATGACGTTCATGTTCCCTGATTCTGGTAGTAACCGTTCGGTCCATAGTCTCAATGTAGACTTGCTTACATGAGCAAGGTATGCAGTATACCCCTAGTGTATCCTGTTGGTTTCTTGTATCTTTGGCTGGTCTAAACAAATCCCGTATCTTGATGGTGGTAGTCTAGATGGTTTCCACCTTGTGTTTATTGAGAATTTTTTCTATCCGGTCCCTAACCCTGTTGATGTAAGGTAAAAAAGCTTTGCCTACCGTAACCGATTTTTGCTGCACAATTGTTAGGTTTGATAGCTCTATTTATCTCCGTCCTCGAATAGAAATTCCCTTGTAAGGCTTGTTCCAAAGGTTTGATTTCTTTATCCAAAAACTGTGGTTGGCATATACGTCGTGCTCGATCTAACAATGTTTTCACAACCGTTCTTTTTTGACTTGGGTGGTGATTCGACTGCTTATGTAGGTATATGTCCGTATGCGTGGGTTGTAAATATCCATTCTCCGATCTTAGCACCTATACGTCTAAGAAAGCAATCCTATCTTCTGATTCCAGTTCCATGGTAAACTGTATGCTTGGGTGTATAGAATTCAAGTGCATAAGAAATTGTGATAGGGTTTCCTTTTCATGTCTCCATATGACAAAAGTATCATCAACGTATCTTAGCCATATCGCGGGTTTTAAAAGTACTATATTGATGGAGATTTCTTCTAATTTCTCCATGTAGTAATTGGCGATTACAGGGATAAATGGGCTACCTATTGCTACTCCGTCTTTTTGTTCGTAATACGCCCTGCCAAACAAAGTAACTGGCACTGCTGAAATAGCTGTAAGATATCGTTAGGAAAAATTTTCTTCAGGAGATCCAGAGCATCTTGAATCGGTACTTTGGTAAATAGGAAAGTTACATCGAAGCTAACCATTAGATCTCCCCCCTGTAGCTGGATATCTTGAAGCTGGTTGACAAAATGTGCGGAGTATGCTGGTATGTCCAATGTACAGTTGTAACAGACTGGATAATTATTTGGCCAACTTGTAGGTAGGACCCCCGATGGCACTGACAATGGGTCGCAGCGATACATCATCTTTGTGTATTTTGGGGAGCCCGTATATACTTGGGGGTAGCGCCTCTGGTGGTATTAGTCTCTTTTTGGTGGTACCATCCAGAGAAGAACTCTATCAGTTTGCTCGTGTCGCGTAGTATCCGCGATGTGTGATCACGTTTGACCACGGTGTACGTGTTCGCATCGAGCAGTTCGGTCATCTTCTTCGTGTAGTCCTCCTGTGCTAGTACAACAGTAGCGTTACCTATATCTGTTGGTTAAACAATTATGGTATCATCATTCTTGAGTTTACGTAGAGCCTTTAATTTCGCCCTGGTTAAGTTCTTCCTAGGTGGCTTAGCACGGCGCAGAATGCGTGAAGTCTCGACTCGTACTTCCTCTGCTTTGTCTGTTTGAAGGTTCCGTATGGCTGCTTCTACGTTAGCTATAATGTCTTCTACCGGAATGGATTTGGGTGTTACGGCAAACTTTTCACCTTTGCTAAGAGCACTAATGGCTTCCTGGCTAAGCTCGTGTTTGGAAAGGTTTATTACAGTTTGCTTATGATCCATTTGTGTGGGAGTGCTTTTATTCTGTAAACACTGAAATTTAGAAGATTGTCTAAAGGTCGCGGCTGCTCCGTGTTGACCGTAGAATGAAAAGTGATGCGGTCTACAGTAACCCAATCATCTTTATGGATTCTGCTGGCCAAGCTGACATGGACTTGCATCAGTTCTAGTGAACACAGAGCAAGGGTTTTTTTAGTAGCGTGCACTTGTTCTCTGACTAAGGCAGATTCCGTTCTCCGATAAATTCGTTGGCCTTGAGTAGTGCGCAGATAGCGTTTGACCTATAAATACTTTAGAACTACCTTTTGATCTCGACAACGCAGTAAAAAAGCAAAGCTGAACAGTAGCTGGAGTACCTTCTTGTGTAAGTTCTCGAGTTGTCTTACAGACTTGCAAATCTCCTCCCCGTAGAGGCGTGTCAAATAGATGCGAAGACTTTCACGGCCGGTATTATGGTGCATCTGGTGGTTGGTTCTCTGGTTATAAGGCCGTGGCCGGAGTTCGGAAACTCTTGACGTTTCGTCCACAACTGCGGCAGACGGTGAGAGTTACGGACTTTATTGAAAGTGCGGCCGCAAGGTCAAGTGGTAAAATAGTGTTTAGTGGAACGGGACCTATCGGCCACTCATCGCAGCCGATAAGTTATCTACCGCAGCCAAACTTCGCTACTCAAATCTTTTCGAGCCAAGGTCAACAACAACAGTTGCCTTTTCAACAAAATAACTGCAATGCAGGTACGCAACAATTTTATAAGCCATCCTCCCAAGTTTATAAACAACCCAAAAGTGCAACCACTAAAGTCACTGAACCCCAAAATTCTTACTTAATCGAAACCAGCGAAAAAGATGAAGTAAGCAGTAATAAGTATTCCTGGCAAGTCGTACACAGCAACAAAAGAAAGCGCATCTCCAGGAGAACACCTGGAGAAAATGCCTCTACAGATAACCAAACAAATAGATTTGCACCTCTCAGCCAGCTAGAAGCGAATAATACTCTCCAAACAAACACTGACAGTATGCAACAGTCAAGTACACCTCCAACAATAACACCACCTAAACCACCTCCTATTTTTGTCCATGGAGTGACTAATCTTGACCAAATGCTAAGAACTCTAGCTAATATAACAGAAAAGGAACATCTAATCACTAAATGTTTATCCAACAACGTTAAAACGATTACCGTAAAAACATCTGATTTATACAAAAGATTGTTAAATTCATGCAAAATTAGAATATTATTCATCATACATACCAACTGAAGAAAGAAAAGCCATATAGGGTTGTAATCAAACATTTGCTTCCTACAACTTTAGTTCAAGATATAAAAGAAGATCTCGAACGCGAGGGATTTCCTGTCAGAAACATAATTAACATTAGACAAAGAACTACGAAAACTCCACTTTCAATGTTTTTTGTGGATTTAGAGCCGGCTAGAGATAACAAAGAGATCTACAACCTAAAATATCTTCAAATTAAAGTCATCGCGGTAGAGCCTCCAAGAAAAACTACTGAATTAGTACAATGCACACGATGTCAGCAGTACAACCACACTAAAAGCTACTGTAATCGGCCATACGCCTGTGTAAAGTGCGGCGGAGCACATGACTCAAAAACTTGTACGAAAACCCCGAATACCAGCAAAATGTTTCTTATGCGATGGCGCTCATCTAGCCAACTATAAAGGATGTCAAGTATACTGCGAGCTACAAAATAAATATCGTTTTGGACAAGGTCAATCACGCAAACGCATAACTGACTACAGACAATTCAGTAACCAAACTACCTACGCGCAAGTGACTAAAAACAATGAAGAACCCCCTCAAAACAATTCAGATATAACTCTTTCCCACTTTTTCGAAGAATTTAAAGGAATGTTTACACAACTACTTAATTAACCAAAACAACATGATACTTAATATGTTGTCAACAGATTAGTCCATAATGGCTAAGTTCTTAATAATAACTCTATAGAATGCCAATGGGCTCCAGTCAAAAAAATCTGAAATCGAATTATTTTTAAAACTACATAACATAGATGTATTGCTGGTATCAGAAACTCACTTCACTGAGAGATCATATATGTGAATACCTAATTCGTTGCATCCTGTCCTCCCATTTAAAACTTATGAGAGTACAATTTCCTTTCTTTTTCAATTTTTTTCTAAAATAGAAGTTAAAATATTCTCAAAATTGTCTTTTGTGTTTTTATTTACGTCATTTGTAGGAGCATATACCGCTATTATGCAACTAGTATGCCCAAATATTTATAATTCTATTGTCATTAATTTTTCATTTACCCCTTCTCAGTGTAATATGTTTTTTATACATTTTGATATAAGAATAGCTACTCCGGCCTTTGCTCTTTTTCCTTTGGATGTTCCGCTATAAAATCATACGTAGTTTGCACACTTTTCATTTTCTGTTCTATTTTGTTTGTCTCTGTAAGTGTGCCTATATCATTTTTATATTCTATATATATTTATATATATATATATATATATATATATATATATATATATATATATATATATATATATATATATATATAAACATCAAAACAAGAAATAACAAAAGTAAAGAAGCTAAATGTGAACGGATAAATATTTCATATAACAAAATTAATATTTTAGATAATATTAACAAATGGAAATGACTAACACCGGAGAGAAAAAACAATTATAGTAAAATAAAAAATAAAAGTAAATGAAAATTTAAGATGTTGAATTAAAAACCTTGAAAACAATATATTGGCGTAAAATCAAAAAATATTATCGCTACATTTTACATAAGCAATTAATTGGTTTTCTAAAGAATTTTAGGAATGCAAGTAAATATTTGGTAAAGCAATTAAATCAGTTCTGGCTATATTTCAGTTGTAGCAACAATTTGGTAAATAATTTACTTTCAACATTGTTGTTACAAAAACTGAACCTACATAAAAACAATGTCGTGAAACAATGCTGCTTTCGCAACACGCGAACAAACATGAGAAATAATAATATACACAAATTAAGATATTTTTTCCAAACGCATTGCACCTAAATTCCGAGGAATCGCGTGACTTGGATACATACACATATTCATGTTTTTATGGCATCACGTTCAATCTTATATTAATTAACTGTGATAGACATTCGTTTGCTTTTGATGAAACATATTTATAATCCTCTTTGCAGCACAATTTTTTCTCTTTAAAATGCATGACAAACGAAATTAATTTGCCGAGTTCGAAATTATGATTTTTTTATCTTGCGTTAGTGTAGCTCGTTTCGAGTTTTATTGTAACCAAAAATAGAACGAGACCCAACATTTGGTTATAATTTGGATTGTGTCGCTAGGTGGGTCGGGCCTTGAACGTCTTGCAATAAACGGAGCCACCGCACATGTGGGCAATTCGACACCATTCGTTACTTTATTATACTTTATTGCCGGCAATCTACCATTACAACTCCTACAATTCATTTATTTATCAGCAATTTAAACAGGGCTGGATAGTCTCGGAGGGCGGGATATTACTCTACTCGTTCCCTTTCTGTATCAGCGAGCACGTCGGGCAGACGACGGGAAGCTAATTTGTCGCCGAATACCCTGACAAATCAGACCGGAACTTGGGGGCTGACATGATCTGGCAATGCAAGCCCCAAATTGCAGGCACGAATTGAAGCAAATCGTACGAATGCTGCTAACGTGGAACTTCCAGCCGTAATAGAAACGGTCTGTAGATGTGATTGAGTGAGTGCACAGGAGAAATTAAGCTGTCGGTATTACACTCTTGCCAATATTTGCTTTAATCATAATACTAAGAAGGAAAACATTTATATTTTATTTCTTTATTTTTAAATTTTTATATTATTTAGTTATTTTGTTATAAGTATATTTTAATTACTGTATGCACGTTGCAAGTATTTGAGCGTATCTGATATACAATTTTTATTTGTATGTACAATATTGGACAGCAAATTTATTAATGTTTTATTTGTTCATTTAAAATTTTAAAATACAATTATGATGCCAAGAAACTCTTGCCGAGTGTAAAAAGAATAAAATGCGACCAATGTTTTTTACAGGTCATAAAATATTTGTAATGTTCTATTATTACGATTATATTGAAAAACTAGAATGTGGATACGTGTTACATAGATTAATTAAATTTTTGGGTTATTGTGACTTTAGAAAATTATATTTGCAACAAATATAAACTATAAATAAAAATATTAGCCAACTTCAGCGTTACCGCTAAATAACTGGGATAACAAATGCATTTACTTGCATTTACAACAGAAAATTAAAAACAATAATACAAGCACTATAACAGAAGTTTTGTTTCTGAAAATCAAAAATTGAAGAAGCTAAATAAGAATTAATATTTATAGTAGCAGGTTTCCCCTTCAACCAAATTACTGTAGTAACTAGTTATAAAACCCAATTTGAACTTACTTCCGTTGATAGTAACGACATATGATGATACACTGTAAAAACTTGAAACAAAAGTAATCAGAAGAGATCAGACATTATTATTGGGCAATACTCAATTTAAAGAAATAATTTGTTTCCCATAGATCTTATCTTTGGTAAAATTTGATTAATTTTCAAACTTAATAATTTTAAGAATTGGCAGTGTCATCAAACAAACAATAAAGTTACGGAAACAAATAATGGCTATGGGGATTTAAAATATTTAAAATGCAAACATTAAATATTACAGTGAAATTCGATTACTTTATAATACTACATATATACATATATACATAATCCTGAGGCTTTCTAATATATAGTGTAAGGCTTAGAGTCAGTAGGTTATTATTTGGTTGCTGTTTTTGATACGACATTCACTGCACTTTTTCTTTCACTAAATTAGGCTTTGGACCTTTCTGCAGCTTTTATCATTCCTGTCCTTGTTTTTTTTTTAGATTTCTTGCTCTGTTCTCTGGTGTTGTTTAAAACGAGAAGTTGTCCGCAAAAAGATGTTTTTTGCCTCCTATGCTGACAATTTTTCACCCGCTTTCCCATACGTTTTTGCAAGGTGGAAACCTGTAAATTTTTAACTTGATCGACTTTTTCGCCTGGATCGGGAACGTAGAACAATTTAACTTACAATCTAAGCTCTGCTCTGAGGAAGCAAACCAAATGTCTGTGGTAGTTGAGTTTTTTGCGTTCGGCAATGATTGCGTGTACGTTTCCAATTCGCAAGCCACGCAATTGTATTGTGCAAAGCTAAAAAAATATGTAACCAGCTGAGCCCTTCAAATATTTAAAAAGCGTTTCTTATCAGATGTACTGTGGATCGACGATCCATTCCTCAAGGAGCCAGAGCGGCCTCAACGTGCTTGCACGAACGCACGGACCTCTTCGTGTAAATCAAAAGCTCAGGCCATGCCACATTTTTTGTCGACTTTCTGTTCAAACGTATAGCAGTCTGTTTCATTATTTTGTTGTCCTGTCGTTCTCTATATGTGTTATAATCATCCTAATTGTTTCTTTTACTACCTTTACTTCTAACTGCCTTTTGTGTATTGGGTTGCTAATTTTGTTGTTTTGTTTTCCCTATAATTTTTCTCAAAAGCCTCATATATGTGCTTGTCAACTTGCTTTTTTGTTTATCTGTGATAGTCCACTTCCTACACTACTACCACTTTTGTTGTTTTTTTTGGTATTTTTACATCTCCTAGAAAGGTGCTTTTTGTAGTATTAAAAGCTTTTTTTTGCACCTATTCTAAAGAAAAGGAGTCTCAAAATATGCAGAGATTATAGGCTTGTTAGCATAATGTTTTAAGAATAATTCGTTTAAGAAACTATAAGAAAGTTGCTTGAGTGAATCACAGTTTAGTATTATCAAAGCATTAGGTAGTAGGGAAGTTCTTTATAGTATATATGTATTAGTACCAAAATGTTTATAATTATCATGTCAAAAACTGTATTGTTGATTATACAGAACTCACACGCGCTCAGAAAATATAAACATAGGATATAAAGATTTATGTATCACAAAAAAAGCTTTACCGGAATCAGACTGCAACGATAAAAAGAATCGAGACCAACAAACTGAACGTTAATGAGGGAGTTAGGCGGGGGTGCATACTTTCGCCAACACTTTTTAATATTTACTCACAGACTGCCGTTACAAAAGCCTTAACCAATTACCCGAAAAAGATAAATTTAACGGATAATACCTTAACTACATTCGATACGCTAACGACATGACAGTTCTCACAGATAACATTAAAGATCTCAAACACTTATTAAGAAAGATAAACAACGAATATGTTAATATAGGCCTAAAAATTAATTCAAAAAAACTTAAAATGATGATTGTTAATAAAACCCCCATAAACAATAAATTACTTCTTTTAGATGGTAACCAAATTGAACGGGTTAGTGCGTATAATTACCTCGAATGTCAAGTAAATAAAACCTGGGATCCAGATTAAGAAGTTAAAATTAAAATAGAAATAGCCCGAAACGTCTTCATTAAAATGAAACAGTTACTGTAGAACAAACAACTTGATATAGATATTCGGTGGAGAATGGTCCATCGCTATATATTGTCAGTTCTACTGTATGGTATCGAAACATGGACCCTAAAATGAAAATGATGAACAGGTTAGAATCAGTCGAAATGTGAATGTATCACCAAATGCTATGCATTCTATGGATAGCTAGAGTTGCAAACTATAAAGTGATAAGAGTAATGCGAAGAAAACGATAGGTATTAATAGCAACCCTAAAACACTCTAAAGCCAAATACTTTAGCCATATAATGCTCAACTGTAAATATCGCGTGCTCTAATTTATCGCTATGGGTACAATAGAAGGAAAACAAAGAATGGGTCGACCAAACATGTCTTGGTTTAAGAATTTGATAAATTGGACTGGCTTAGGAGTAAAGGAATTATTTAACGTATCCCGAGACAAAGAGAGATACAGTGAAGTGATCGCTAACATTATTAAACGATGGCACTTTAAGAAGAAGAAAAAATTTCTTACAATGGCTGTACGTCCCTTTATTTTATCGTTTATCTTTCCATTGTTACTGATAAGTGTTTCTACATAAATAAATTTGTTTAACTCGTACGCTTTTTTTTCTTCTATTGTTATGATTTATTGTATTTTATCTACTGCTATAACACAATGACTTTTGTTTTTATTCTATTAATTTCTTTGTTTGCTTTTTTTCATTTATTATTCTTGTATACATATTCAAGTTAATTTATAATTCTCTCTCTTCCCGCTCAGATCATGTCATCCACGTATAATAATTTAGACGCTTTTGTTATACCTTCTTATTTTTTTTTTGGTTTCTTATACCACTTCGTATATGATTAGTATAAACAGTATTGGATATACAACCCCTGTTAAATCTTTCATTGTTTCAAAAGCATCTAACTAACCATTCTCATTCTCGCTACGTATGTTGTCTTGTTGTGTTGTGTAATATTTTAACTATCTCTATTTTGTTTATGACTTTATTTTTAATGCTACTTATACATTTATTCTTCTGATTCCTTCAAAGTATTTTTTTTAGATGTATGTAGCATACGTGAATTGGTTTTTTACTTTTTATTGTCTTTTAACGGTGTAGTAGCACTATCACGCCAATCTGTTGGGGGACTTTTGTTCGTCACAATGTTGTTCATTAATATTAATATTCTTTTTTACTTGTTTTCCCTAGGTTAGTTCTGGTATTATTCTATTCTTTTCTGCTACCTTTTTAAACCTTATTTTTTGTGTCGCATTCTATAGTTTCATTTTTGAAGTTATTTTAATGTTTGTATCTATAATCAGTGTGTTGTTTTACTAATTTTTATCGTCATCTTCTTTTACTTTATTTTTACCGTTGTCCTCTATCATGTCCTTGAAATTCTGTTTCCTTTATAAGTAGCCTCTTTATGGTTGTGTCTGATGTTTTTTAAGATACTAAGATTTTAGTGCAATATAAGATATTTTATATCCAAATTTTATTAATCTCTTTTTTATCTTATCTTTCACTTCCCCTGTGAGCTTTGGTAGTTTTCTTTTATTTTAATTTATAAGTATATTTTCTAACTGATTTTCTTTCGGTTTGTTTTTTACTTAACTTTTTTGTCTATTAAGAAGTGTTTTATAGTCTTCTTATTTACTTTTATTATTTTGCAGCTTAAGAAAGCTGCTTCTAGTATGGTTTGCTTTAGACAATTTTTATTTTCTTTATCGTTCTTTTTCTTGTATCTTTGTTTTGTTTCATTTGTATTAGTTTCTGGTTCTTTCACGTCTCTCTCTCTGTTAGTTTGTTTTTCCTTATTACTTTCCTTTCTTTTTTTGTTATTTCTCCATTTTACATATTGGTAGTGACCACTACCAATTTTTGATTATATCACTTCTGTCTCTATGATTGAATTTCTTTGTCTCTATTGCACTTCTCATGTGTATTTAGGTGAATTTACTTATGATGCAATTACAAATTTTTATACTAAATTTTCTATGCAACTCTGTTCTTTTTTCAAGGCCTATTACGAGGAACTATTATTATTATTGTTATATTTTCCTAGGTTGGATTAAAAGTTCTGTAGCACTTGCGAAAAAATCGATTTTTATGCGCAAAATTATTACCACCGAAAAAAAATCGTGTAGTCCACAGTCCCCTCTCATTTGGCAGCATGAATCTTCTTCGTGGCATCTATAGTCTAAAGTCCTCGTTTCCAACAACAACACATTAAAATTTGAAGTTCGATTTTGCCCAAAACCACCTGAAATTCAGAAACGTGAATGAACTTGATAAGCGATAAGTACCAAAAAACAACAAATATTCCACAAAATATGAACAAAAATTCTCAAAAGAACAAGTAAACATCTATTTTTTCGCAGGTGTTGCAGAGCTTTTTCCTTAACCAAGTATTAAATCTAAAAGTATCTCTAAGTACTCTCTATTTCTTTATTATCGTTTCCTACTCTTGGTTTGGACCGTTCATTATAATAATATTTAACCAGCTTTCATTTATCTTTTTTTATACATTATTTCAGACTACATATTCTAAACAAATATTTTGTTACTATACTTTCCATTTCTTTGTCCCTCAGTTTGTTCACTTAATAACCAGAGTAACCATTATTCGTTTATTTTTTGTATTATTCCATGTTTTTCTTTTCCATTTCTATTACACCTAACGCTGCTTTTTCATTTATTTTACTATATCTATTTTATTCCATGCTAAGCTTTTTACATTTATGTAATCATTTTTAATGCAGTTTGTGTTTGCGATTATTTATTTATCCTTTTATTTTGCTGTATTTATCTTTGTGTAATTTATCTGATTTTTATTTCCCTTTCTATTCTTTCCGTACATATCCTATGTCACTGTTCGTTTGTTTCTTTAAACTTGTTTTTATTACTTACGGTTTTGTTATAAAAATAATCACCGTTGTGGATCTTCTCGCCTTATCCACTGATTTACGCCGTTTAAAAACTCACGAACAATTAAACTGATATGTGCCGGAGTGCCATCATACATAAAATACATTTGTAATCTTAAGTGATATGGAACTTCTCCTAACAGCAGTGGCAGATCCTTTTCAAGAAAATGGCGGTATACTTCTCCATTTAACCTCATTAACAAGAAATGTAGACCTTTCAGGTGATCTAAAACAATATCGTTCCACACATTTACTGATAAATGTTGATAATGGACAACCAATGTTTCGTGCTGGTTTTCTTCAACCCATATGTGATTATTATGGAAATTTATAATAGCGCTTCTAGAGAAAGTAACCTCATTAGTGTAGAATACTTGCGCCAAAAACTGAGGATTTTGTGCAATTTTATGTTGCATCCATTGACACAAAGCCACTCTTCGCGGGAAATCGTTTGGCAAAAGTGTCTGTACTCGTAGAATGTAATAGGGGTACAACTGTTGTCTCTTTAATATCCTCAAAACTGTGGATTGAGGTATCCTTAAGGCAGGGATTTTTTTTTAGTGCTTGCAGTAGGATGTTTCTGGATTTCATTTAGCACCATTTATTCAACTTGTGAAGTTCTAGCTATGCGAGGGTGTCCGTTATCAGCCGTATGTTTTTTAAAACTTCCCGTTTCATTAAGTCGTGGGTGAGGTCGGGCAAATATAGAATGATTACACTTGTTAAGGGTAAATACGTGTAGCTGTACGTGAACTGCCATTACCAAGGCCGTAAAAATGTATATCGTATATCTCAGCGTTTATGTAATTTATTTTGAAGAAAAAATGCTGACAAACTTGGATAAACCAATGCTTTGCCTCAATAATATTAAAATAACGAATAAATAGTTTCACATCAAAATTATGATATTGGATATACAATTTTTATCAAGGATTAACTATTACTACTTGATATTAACTTCTTACCTTAAATTCAATAGGGACTAAAAACAATGTCATACCAGCGACACTCAAAAATTAATTGTACTAATTTTAATGTATTTATAAAGTGTAAGGGTTGAGCAAGTACGTCTTTTTTCTATACATTGTCTTTCGTTTTCGATATCCTTCGTCTGGCGGTAAACACCGTTCACCACACTTCTCTGTCCGTAGAACCAATCTGTTTTCACTCCATGTTTTATCTGCGTTTATTCTGATCAAAAATTCTTTACTTTTACTATTGTAGCGGTCTAGTAAGTGTTGACAGATCTCAACACGTATAAGCTTATGTTCTGCGATAAGCTCTCTTAAATCTCACAGAAACTTTATGGAAATAGAGCTCGTCGTGGATGATTTGATAGACAGAGAATACGCTACACTGTCAATAATAACTCGTTGGTTTGCTACTGCCATATCTTGAGCTTGCTGAATTTTCTCATCAGTTGTGGAAGTTAAGAAGCGCCCTACTCCCACTTCATAAATCACGCTTATCCAGTTACTTTTAAACTTTTCGATTCCCGAGAGTTAATACTACTTATGATAAATGTTGAATGTACACATTGGATAAATTAATTGATTTTTAGATTCTTTAGTTTTCTGCTTAAACTCGAATAAAAGTATTTCAATAAGCTCAATGTTTCACTACATAAAGGAAGAAGAGGTATTTTAAAGGAATAAATTGCTTCTGATGACTTATTGTTTGCCATTAAAGGTGTATATATAAAACTAAAAAGACAAGAACCTATCCAGTCTCCTAATGCCACGTTATTTGCAAACAAACTTGAGTGTAATACATATAACGTACTTCTTACTAAATTATCTTTTATGTTTTTAAGGTAAGATAGATACTTGGACAGAATTTGCTTCTAGATTTAGTTCTTTAGTTTACAAATATTCTTCCCTAGACTCCATTAAAAAACTGTGTAAAGTCTTCCTTAACAGGAGCAACCTTTTTGATTTTGGGTTTCTAAATTACTGCAGCAAATTATGCATTATAACGCGTCGTTAATCAGATTTCTAACTAAACTAGGACTTGAATCAATTATTAATTATTGTGTTTAGAAATAAAGTACTTTCTATTTTGAAAATATTCCTATTTTTGATGACTTAATTTGTTATTTAGCTAGTTTGGGTCTACAAAGTTAGGGAAAATACCTCTATTGTTTATATACTTTCAAAAACAATAGTTATAAATCTAGTATTTTATTAGTAAATGGAAATCTTGCTTTCAAAAATCGTGTATCTACTATGCTTCCTAAAACCCGTTTATGTTTTAAAACTCATTTACTTTTAGTTCTTTGAAGTGTCCTACGTCAAGTGTTGTCATGTATTGTACATCAAATAAGAATAAAATTCTACATGCCCTTCTTTTGGGAAGGGTAATATATTCTCATTGATCAAAGCTTTCAAGTTGCAGCTGAAGCTTTATTTTGTGCTTAGCAGATATCAAATTCTCAACTCTTGTTTCCGTAAATTATTTGTATCAATTTATCCAAAATTTATGTTTGCGTGCATAGAGTGTTAGCTTGGATGTCGGATTTATTGTTAATATGAAGCCAAAATAAATTCACATACAAAATTAGAAGATGTTCCAACTTCGCTCGAATTAAATTTCATTTTTCTTAATTTATCCAGGCTTACGGGAAATTTAACTCACTAAACACAAATCACAAGTTACGATTTATTTATAGACAACTACAAGATCTTTGCGGCACTTAGCGTGTTGTCAGTTTAAGTGGAAAACAAGTACAAAACACCAACAACAAAGGTTTATTATATATTAAGTTCTATTAACTGAAAGTTTGTGGACAAAATTGGTCACTATCTCGACAAATATCTAGGCATTTTAAAACTATCGAAGATTATAGTATTATCTTTTCAAGGATTGAAACAGTATTCAATAGTCTATCCTCTGTATTTTTAAAAACCCATCAAAACTTTTAGATTATTCCAGATATGGATATTTTAAAAATTTACTTTTTGTTTCTGAGTATCTCACTTGTATTAAATAATCATGTGTTTATCAAGTGGGTACACCATTTGAACATTTATGCATTGTAAATATTCTGATACAGAGACATAGGTAATGTTGAACTCATATGAAAATTTAATTTAGAATTTTCCGAGTGTCATCTAGGCCTAGTAAAGTCCTTGAATTAGGATAAAGATAGTATAGAAAAAGTAGCCACCATTTCTATAGAAGAAGTTGTGTAATAAATTTTCTTGGTTCCTTTCTTGATAACTTCCAGTAAAGTTTCAGAAAAATTAATATTGTGTTACTTTAAATTATTTCCTTTTTTGTTTTTTGATCATTAGTCTATTGAATAAACAATAATTTTTTAATGAGCCCACCAATCTTTTGTTTGAACGATATTATCTTTATCTGTCTGAAGTGGATCTACATTTGTAGGTTAATAGGTAACAAAACAGCCCATCTAAAAAAATTATTTCAAATAGATGACTGATTTTAATTGGCGAATATTAAGTTTATTTTTATTTTTTATTTAGTATGTTTTGAGGACTCTTGTCCACTACCAATATGTTACTTATTTTAAAATGATTATAGGAAATCGCACATTATAATTTATTTTATTGAACTAGAGCAACACAAAAAACAATATACGGTAAATGTTGGCGCATTAAGATGTGAAATAAAACAGAAGAAAAAACTGTATTAAAAAACGTGTACATATTACAGTAAGAGTAATAGTAACAAAATGACTATAAAAAATATATCAGCAATACTTTGAGAACATACCTATAACGTATTTTATGGTATATCTATATATTAAATCATTAAAAGCAAGGAATGTTAAAATAAAATTAATATTCCAGAAAGATTGTATTCAAATTACATCATTTCTACTATTTAATTTTAATTAACTGGATTATATTTTAAATAATTTGCTTTTGTAAGATATATTAAACGAAAGTATATTATTTTAAACTTATATAGTAAAAACAAGCAGAAATACACCCCTAATAAGTTAATTGAATAATTTCAAAACAAAATCATTACAAGTGCCAGTTTGTCTTGTATTATTGCTAAATATGTCCTTTAAAATCAAGTTTGTGAATAAATAGTATTACAACGTGTGAAAAATAAAATACTTAAAAGCATCTTGAAGTACTACTTTGGAAAGCTTCAGAATTTTAAAATCGATGTTATAATAGATTTACAAAGCAGTTGAGTTGCATTTGTAGGTATATTAGCATGAAACAAATTCAGTTACACAACGAACACACAAATAATAGAAATGTTATCAACTTATTCAAATTATCAGGAGATATCGTTTTGATTTGAATACATGCATATCAAATGAACTCGTCGATAGCAGAACCCAATCGCATTACGCTCAGTGGTAAAAATGTGTTTGCTGAATTTAAACGGCTACTATATTCGTGATATACTTCTTTATGCTAATATTTACGTCGTTGTTTGTTATTAAAAAAGCAGTTCTTTTAATGGATTCAACCAGCAGCCTTGTTATTCCCAATTGTGCAATGTTCGTAAAAACTAGTTTTATTTTATTATAAAAGTGAAATACTTTTTAAAAATTTTGTTATAAAAGTTAAAGGTAACATATTCTTTTAACACCACATTAAGTTTTAATTCTGTGATTTGTTGTCTTACAACTTTCTTGAATTTTTTTATTAGAATAATCGAAAAATCTAAATAATTAGAATTGATATTTAAACATTCAAATTACTTTAACTACTTTAATTATTAAAAATCTTTATATGGCTCAAATGATAACCAAAATATTGTTTTTTAAAAACTTTGTACATGTTTCTTAGTATTGTTATTATTACAACAACATATATTCCCGTTATTAGTTTTCTATTTAAATATTCAAATAACTTTAATCGTTGAAGTATACAGTTAAGTTTATTCAGAATACCAATTACGATGTATTCGAATATTCAGAATATTCGAATACAAATATTTGTTTATTTTTTTCTAAAAATTTTTGGTTGTAATTTGACTTATTTAACTACTTAATTAAACGACTTTAGTTGTATATGTATTTCAAAAAACAGTTTTAAAAATAGTACATTTTTATACATGTTTAATGTAAATTGAATCTGAAATTCAATAATGTGAGGCAAATGACCTAAAATGTTTAACCTTATTAGATCTTAAAATTATATACCTAGTTAAATTCTTATTAGGTAGGTAATGCTTCAATTACTTCAAAACTATCGTATAATTGAAATTGAAATGACACAACTGATTCAATCTTACTGAGCCCAAAAAAATTAAACTTTTCTTTGCAGTGACTTTGCATATTCTATTAGTCCTTCACGGAAAAAGAAGACTACATTTTGTTTATTACTATTATTTATTATGACTTATAAAAAGATAATTAAATAAATATTGTACTGCAACAGAACTCTATTTTGCTATTTTTATATTAGTTGAAAATTCAGAAATTTAACTAAAATTAACCTTCCTAAGCCATGCGACTAACTATTCCAAAATGTTTTATACTCATAGACCTACAGGTACAATGTAAAAAGTTTTATAAAGTACCATATATATTGGTAAAATGTACTAAAGAGTAATTTCACAAATAATTAACTTTATAAAACTCGACGTAAAATTAGTTATTCTATCGCGCAAATGCTTTACTCTCATCAAATGGTATTAGAATAAAATGATTTCTTAGTAATGTATTGTAACAAACTTGTGGGTCCCATTATTTATTTTTACTTTATAATTATTTAGTAATATACAAGCACTATTTATCTCTACAATGGATTAGCAGCTAATCAACTAACGCGTCATCTGCTATTTCTAATTATTTCTAAAGGTCGATCTCTTTTTTGGTGCACTTATATCATCAATCGAACTGTACTTTACCCAAAAATGTCTTCTGGCACGACGTGGACGTGGACATACTTGGGACATAAGATATTTGGATTTAAGCAGCTAACTCTGTCTTCCTTGGAAGCCTTGGCGTAAAAAGTTGATGTGACCTTCAGGCGCTTCCAGCATGACAGGTGTTTCGTGGTTTCTGAATATGCCAAGAGTAGTGTTGATTTCATTGGTGCAGGACATTAGCCTTGAAACAGCCTACAAGTAGTGGGCCCCGTTTTGGGTGGTCACTACGATATTTTTAAAGGCTGCAAGGAACGTGGAGTGGTTCCCGTTCTGCAACCGACCGGCGATAGTGGTCCAGTCCCGTTGATTGGGTTGCAGTGGGTGTTGATCACCTGGCTCAAGCTGCTGAGTAATTGTGATGGAAGCTAGAGCATTGAAAGTATCTAGTCGCCGGTTCACGGATTACCGGCTTATGGAATGCAGGGTACCTTTAAAAGGTGAGGGTGCTAAAAGTTAACGTAGGTGGCAGCCTCACTACAAAAGCTTTGGCCATGTCGTTCTGCTGGAGCTCAAGAAACATGACCTCCTTACCGTCCAGGAGCTCTCAACACCTTCGAGCCACGTTAGGGAATTTTTGATTTGATACACTGTTCCCCCCTTAATGCCGGTCTTTCGTAAAATAGCAATGATCTGTGTAATTTGGAAAGGATTGAGGAGAATCACCATACCATCCCGGAATGTTGTAATAGTAAGAGTAGCAGTAAACCGTAAATAACTTGATTTGGTATTACATTTGTATTAAACCCATTAGTAAATTAATTTATATGAGTATCTTTAATGCTGCCTCACGACCGAAAATTTTGACTATTCTCCATTTTGAAATTTCTACCTCATATAAGTCTTTGTTCAATGCTTCTCAATGCATACGATCTAAACTTTGTGTTTTCTATATAATTCAGGTAGTAGAACCTTCTGCGATGTCTTCTTAATACTTAAGCGTTCTCTCGGCGCGCTATCATGCAGATAATATAGGAATGTTTGGACACGTGACTTTTAGCTTTAATAATCGCAACCTCATATTCAATATCATCAATGTTTCCCAAGTTTCTCTTCAGAAGACTACCCTGTTACTTTAATGAATGGTATTGTGCTGAATTAGCCTTTACAACTGTGTTTAACGCCCTAGTTTCTTTCCCTTGCCCTTTGTTGTTCTATTCAATTTTTAATTTGGATTACAAAATAATTTCCTCGCAACTTTATCAACAAAAAAGTTGATTTTATGCCTATTTTATTTTAATTTTTAAACATTTCTGGTATCTTTGCGTATTCTCATTTAACTCGTTGTAAAAAAAAACACAGTACGTTTTTTCGCTCTTATGCTTCCCATTTATTTATAATTCTGGAAACTTGCATTATAACACTATATTGAAAGTTATAGAGTATTTTTGTATCTTTGCTTCCTACAACTTTTCTTGTTTTTCTAATCAAAATTTTTAAATATTCTATTGTGTTTGCCTGTACTTCTTTTGTCGAGTTTTGAAATTTATCTTTACATTTAATTCATGTATTTTTTTTCAATTCTTTTTTAATGTTTGTTTGTATATAATTTGATTTGTATCTAAATATATGAAGCAATAACAAACTTCAAACACACAGGTTTTTAGTTTCTTCCTTGACAATTAGGATCCGTCGCATTCTTTCTTGTATTACATTCAGTTTCTATGCCATTTCAATCTTTTAATTTATCTATTTTATCTACAACTATTAGTTTATGTATCAATATGCGACTTTTCACTCTTATGATAGTATATATAGAGTATATCTGACAGTAAAAATTTGGGTTTCTGATTCTACTATTTATGTTCTTTAATTACTAATTTAGCACTATAAAGACACTTTTCATCTCTAAAGTGGATTAGCAACTATAATTGAGAGCAAAACAATCGACTTAGCAACATGCTCGAGTTTTAAGAAAATGTGTTTCCATTTTGATACCATTCCAAGTAAAGTTCAGGGTACTGTTTGAAAGATTAAAAACTGTGGTTTCAAATGATATTACTTTGATTGAAATCGAATCTGTTCTGACAAAGTTATAGGCCTAAGAATATGTGTAACATATAAGCGTTGAAAGAAAAAACTGTGATTATGGAAGAAAAAAAATGAAATCCTCAGTTGAAATTAATTTAATGATTTTTTCCAATGCATGGTGTTGCTACATCTACTCCTAATTGCACGTTCCAAGCGATTACGCATGGATGGGATGGCTTTTCCTGTGCTGTATTGAGGGATTGCTAACCACTCTTCAATTAAAGGTGCTCTCAGTTCTACCACGCTGCTTCGTATAAAATTTCTGGCTCTTTGCTTAAGCTCATTCCAAACATGCCCAATTGGATTCAAGTCTAAGCTACACGGAAGCCAGTTCATTTTTGGTATACCGACATCAGCCAGGTAGGTAATGGTCACTCGCGCGGTTTGTCGTACATTAACATAAAATCCTCACCAATAAATTTTGCAAACAGAACAACATATTCCTCTAGAATGTCCCTGATGTAATCGTTAAACCTCCTCCGCGTCCTCCACACCAACTCAGTTTTTCCGTGTATAGAACCGCTCAGAACATACAAGAGCCACCTCAATATGTGACAGTTTCTTGAATACAGCAATGAGAAAATTGCTCTCCTGACCTTCTATACACTCGACGTCTCCTATCGTTGCCATGTAGATACATCCTGAACTCGTCTGTGATTCTAATGGCCAAAGTCTCAGTCGAGATGTTTGCGACCAAATTTCAGTTATTTTTGCTTTTAGACTGCAGTCAACTCGAGACCCGTAGCTGACTTTCTTGGGTCAGGTTGGCTGTCTTCAGTCCTCTTCTCACTGTCCAAGTGTTGGCGACAACACTACTAACCGTTCTTGATTAATGTCAATGCCAGTCATATGTCAATTACTGAAGGATATTTTTCTCCGTTGTCACGTACCTACGGCCGCTTCCTTTGCGGCGAATGTAGGTACCGATTTTCCGGTACCGACGCCACACTCTGGACACAGTTGATTGACTCAGATTTAATTGATTTGCCACGCTCTATGACTGAGGCCCTCTCAACAATGCAACTGCTTGCGTTGCTTCGGAGGCTGTGGTATCTATTTTCTTGCAAATCACTTGAGTACTTACGTCAACTTCGGATGAGTGAGGTGAATTACCGGATCGTAAGCGTACTGTAGGCCGATCACAGTCGTTGCACACGTGCGTTCCAATTATCAAGATTCGTAAAACCCAGACCATGATGCATATTTTTTAAAATGCGTCATCCGATGAATGCAACAGTTTTTTAAAGTTTAATAAGAACTTTTTGCACGTTAATTTTTTTTTTTATTTTTCTTAGACTGAAACAGGAAATGAAAATGCGCGTGAGTCGATTGTTTTTCTCTCAAGCTCCATCTACTATAATTATTTATTTCCACAGACCGTTCTGTTGCCCAGTGCACTAGGATTTCTATGCAAACTTAACGTAACTGAATCCTAACCGTTGATTTCTCGTGCAAAATCAGAGATTCCTAGCCCTTGCTCTTAACTTCAATCTTCTTAATGCGATTTGGAGTTTGTTCTTGGTGGATCGTATAGACCTCCACCGTATGCCTCAAAGAGGAATCAGGAATTTCGCGCGCTTCAGTTAACTTTATAGTAGTAGAAGCCGCAAATTGTGAAGTTATAGTAGCTCGTTTATGCGTTCTAAAAGTTTTTGGAAATGCACTTATGCACTCTTAGAGTTAATGATTTTTGACAAATTACGAAGCGCCATAGAACTATATTTTATGTGGCCTACAGAGGTGTTTGCAATTCAACTCCTAGTGTATTTGGACTGTACCTTGTACACGCTTAAAAATGTAGAGAGTTCTGTTCTATAATCTTTGTCCCGCGTCGGTGCTCCAGATGGACTGTTGAAACTATCAGTTGCAATTGGCGCTAAAATTACCGAGAATTGTCAGGAACCTTCAGTAGCCGTCCTTTCGCTAAACGTGCAGTATGTTTATTTACAGCTTTTTCAGATAGACTCAGCTTTCTTAAAGCATTTCTTATCAATTCATTACCAACTTATATTCCACCCTTGTTTGGCATATCAACACTATTTTAATATGCAATGGTGTTCAGGGTGTTATAAAATATTTTTTAAAATGTGTTTAGGTACGACGTACCATTTTGTATGTTACCAATTAAAGTCTAATTTTTCTAAATAGTAACTTTAAGAATACAGCATATGAGAAGCAGCATATAGATGCAAGTCAAAAAAATACTTCTATATTCGAGCTGAACAACTTCAAAGTGCACTCAAAACAGAATCGGCATAATTGTTCCATTTGGTTAGAAAATTCGCCGCGAGGGGAGCACGCCCCGCAAACCCGCGCTATTTCAATCCAATCTAAATATTACGTCGAGCAGACGAATGTTTGATTATAAATTGGATTAACTAGAAGGAAATTCGGTTAATATCATTGTAGAATTTTTTCGCGTTCCCTTCGCCCGCTCTCGATGCAGCGATTCGTATGCGGAATGAATAAACGAAATCCCTTTGTTCGAGTTCGACACCAAAATTGCCAACGCTAATTTTTAAATCTTATAAACACGACAACTTTGCTCGCGCTGTTTTTAGCGCATATCCGAGAAATTATAGCTTTGGCAAAAACTGCAGACTCGAGTGTTTGCAGTTAGCAGGGGCGGAGGGAGCTACATATATATGAGCCGTTGGGGAGACACACAGACAGCATAACTTCACACTTTGTGACAGGATAAAATTGAAATTGCCATTTTATTAGGTCTGAGGATCCCTTTAATAAATAACGTTTCTGCTGGATTGGATTACAGATTTCTGGATGAAAAGTAAGCTACTCCAACTACAATATTCTCAACAAAATATTACGCCTTAATTAGCCACATCCTTGCTGCGTGCAGCTATAAACCAAGTTATTACGTTTTTTATAGCAAATGAAAGCCAGAAACATGTAAAGTCGTAAAAAATAAGATGTGCGATATTATCGGTCTGATAACGTCTGTTTAAAGAGGGAAATGTGACACAAATGATAAATGAGAATTTGATGTGTAATTTCTTTTATGATTCCATTTTTAATATTTTCTATTGTAAATGTTTATGCGGCACTGATTTACCCTTGTTAAAGTTTTTAATTTTTTACATGTAGCTTAAAGCCTTATTGTTTTTATGTCGGGAATTTGGAAGGAAAGCTCCGCTTGCGTATGTGTGAAAAATAAGGAGGGATGGGATAGATACTCGCATTCCATGGCGCTGTACGCAGTTCAGTAGGTAGTGCGAAGTGGAAGAAGAAAATTGAGTTGCAGTTTACTCGTTCATAGAAAATCCCATCGAATGTAAAGTGCGTGCAGTAATATGATTTCTGTTTGCAAAAGAACTTTTGGTAGCAGCGATTTATCACAAATTGTGTAACGTTTACCGACCAAACGTAATAAGTAAAGATATCGTACGTCAATAGTAACGCATGTTTAAAGATCAACGCACTAACGCCCACAGTGAGGCAAGAAATAGGTTCCTATCTCTAGACAGCGATAAAGTTGTTTAGAAAATTGCCAAAAAGGCTTTGACGATGACACTACAAGGTAGCTTTATTTCCAGATAGAGTTTTTTGCAAACAGAATTTCAAACACAGTAAGACATTATAACTCGTACTTCAATTTCCATTGCGATTATGTCGAAAAGCAATGTGCTGTTGTAGGTTTCCAATATCTATGATAAAGATTTTTTAACTTTAACTAAATAACGTACTATTTTTAATATTTTCCTAACACAAACTTTATTAAAGCATTACAAAAATAAAGCGACGAAATTATCTAAGGCTATAATTATTCAAAATGTTACTTCTGTAAAAGTTATTGTATCTTCCACCAAGTGGATTTACTTTTAAAGCAATGGAGATATTGTTGATGTGCTTCTCAGCACAAATGTGATAGAAATAGTAAAATCACTTAAAATTGTTTGATTAAATTGAAATAATAAATGAGATTTTTCAAACCCATTTGAAGTAATAGCCAAAGAGAACTTTTTGAGCAACCTAATTATTAGGTCTGCCGGTAATCGATTTGGATTTTCCAAATCATTAGTGAGGCTCTCAGATTTTTTTTGTCAAATTTCTTTACTTTTGTTAATTTAAAAATTATATTTGTGTTAATTAGAACACACTAAGCTCGTTCAAAACTGCCCTATACATGGGAAACTTTAAAAATAAAATGGCATAATTTTTTGAGAAACATTTAATTACTATAATGAAGACTGCTTTATTCATCTGCATAATAAAATTATGTTAATTTTAATGATAATTTAGTTTTTTCTATTTTTCCGTATTCATAGATATAACATATTTAAACATGAAAGTTTTTTATTTTATTTATTTAACTTATTTGGTCGAGTTGTTGAAATGATAATTATTCTTCACCTCTCGAATCATTGATAACAAGGTGTTCCTAAAATGTGTGCGCATCAGCTTTAACAACCTTTTTGTTGATTATTTATGTTTTTGATATCATTTGGTGGCTCCTGTTCTTATAAACACTTATATAATTTATTCAAAATAAAGCTTGAAAATAAAAAAAAATTGCTTTTTGCTTAGCTGGAAAAAAGCAAAAAGTCATTGAAATCAAGAGGGAATACTTTGATTATTAATTTTATTTTAATTGATATGTTATAGCCCATGCCCAACAACCTATTATTTGAGTTAAATTTTCGTGGACAAAAATTTATTATTTTTCCTCAGAAAAAATACTATTTTGTTAGTAAAGGTCTAATGTTCTCTAAACCTTTTAAATTTTTTTTTACCAATGTGCCATTATTTTTTTCCCATTTTGTTGCCATTTTGTTGCCTCATAGGTCACTTTCCTTGTTTCTAAAATTGTTCTATGCTCTTCTTAAATGTAGTTGGGCATTTTCAAATATGAAAAATCGTGAAGGTCTAGATTATACTTTATTTTAATTTAGCTCACTATTTTATCAACTTTATAATCGTCATCATTCAATTCTAATTAAGAGAATTGGAGAATTTTATATGTCTCGTTGTAAATAGGCTATGTTTGTTAAAAAAAATATTGTGAATAATGACGTGCTTTCCGAAATTAGTTATCATCGAGTCATTTTTTCCATTTACAATTTACTTTTGAATGATTAGATTCACATTTAGTGGGTAGAGTAAATAACATACACCTAGATGAAAATATAACTAAAACTATTTCTTCCTACGAGGAATTAATTCCAAAAATAAGTCTCCGAAGTGTTACTTCTCCACTCTCAAGCAGACCATTATTTGGCCTCCGGGTACAGACAGTTTTGGCTCAGCAATCGTTCGAAATAAAGTTCTCGCTAGCTGCTACCGCCAGGTGTGAAGTTCGCTCATTTATACGATTTTTTAACGCGTAAAAGGTGTTAAACCAATCGAAATTTATCGCCAATTAACCGAAGTGTATGGAAAGTTGTGCATGGATGTCAAAAAGTTCCGCAAGTGGTGTAAGGAGTTTATAGGTGGTCGCATGCAAATTCACGAGTGAGAAACAAGCGGGAAACCATCAATCCCCCACGAGACAGCCGCGAAGGTTGAAAAAATTGCGCATAAAGAATGGAGGATCTCTCGATGATCTCTGCATTTTAGTTCCTGACGTTTCTCGAAGCACTATTTATAAGACTTTGCCTAAAAAGTTGAAATGCATTTCAGCGACGATGACAAAGTGAAAGAAGAGGTGCAACGCTTCCTCACCGACACGGTGGCAAGCTGGTATGATATAGGCATGCAAAACTGCACAATAATGTATTAATTATTAAAAATAAACTTTTTTCTACTTCTAAAACTAGGATACCTTATTTTTGGGATTACCCTAGTAGTAAGCAGTTTTATCTTCTTTACCTTTTAATATTTTTAAGAATTTCTATCGTCCAAACATTGCTGGTCTCCACAAGGAAACGTCATAAGACCCATACTATATCAAATACTTTACTGCAGATCTACCATGCAATGGGAATGTAGTCATGACCACACTTGCAGACGATACTACGATATTAGTTTTGTATACAGATCCTACACAAGCTGCATTACATCTACAAAGATGGCTTAATATCTTGTAAAAATGATTACATAAGTGGTGCATAAAAATCAATGAAAATAAATCGACAGCAATACCATTACTACAAAGCGCGATAATTCACCACCGATTACATTAAATGGTCAGACGAACAATAAACTAAGTACCTTAGCATGTATTTAGGCAGAAGACTCACATGGATACCATATTTTACAAAAAAGAGAAAAGAGTTGGACATTAAAATAAAAAGCATGTATTGGGCCATGGCCAGAAAATTTAAATTGCCACTTAATGACAAAGTGCTAGTCTATAAAGTAATGTTAACACCTGTTTGGACTTACGGAATCCAATCTGGGGTTGCGCGAAAACATCCAACATTGAAAATATACAAATATTTTAAAGCAAAACTCTTCGCAGTTTAGCTAACGCAAAATGGTACGTCAGCAATAAAACGTTGCACACCGATCTCAACGTAGCCTGTAGGCATGTGAACAAACTAAAGAGTTATCCTAGTGTTAGAAAATGGAAACACCACTCGACGTGGAAATAGGCAAAAAGCACTAGATTTTACTAATCAGTGATTACAGGCGATCTCCGCTGGGCCACATTTTCTTTTCGTGTTTTTATAGTATTACAAATTATCACATTACAACTAGTTGAGGCTCTCATATGTTCGCTCATTGTGCCCGGTTATCGCGCACCATCTCTGATACGGGACGATGTGGCAAGCACCGCGCCTTAGACGACCACCATTATTACCCCTTGTCCGAGTGAACTCAGGTACTCAATTATTTTTAGTGACAGTAGGTCGCCACTCGTCAGGCATCAGAGAGCTCCGTAAATGGAACCCGGGTCCGTCTGCATTACAACCCGCGGCTCAACCGCTGGACTACTTTGGCTATTAGTTGTAAATATAGCAGTCAATAAAGGGAAAATCCATGTAAGTCATGAATTGTTAGCAAAACTGAGCCATCAAAATCACATGAAATCATAAAGACTTTAAGAAACACAAAAATATATGGCATAAAACGTAAAGTATTATTCCAATATGTTCTATTAAACTAGAACTGCAATATTTGAATTTTATAAGAAAGAATTAATAAATATTCTTAAATTAATTTTGAAATTTGGGATTTTAAAGTAGTTTCTCGGGCTTTGCTGAAGAAAAAGAAATGAAAAACTTAGTGTAACGCAAATTAGACTCCAAGGCATTTTTCCTAAGTAAAACATAAAATATTGGAATAATCCAAATTTTATTGCTATCGATGTAAAGTACAAAATGAAATATGATGTCGGTCAAATATCGTCCATGATGCCGCTGGCATGCGACCATTTTTTTCCATAAATGCAACTCGACTTCAGCAATAACACGTCTGATGTTTTCTACTAACTTGGAAACCGTAGCAAATTTGTTAACATACCTACATTATATACCAGTCAAAACGAAGAAGAAAGAAGCAAGTTAGACCTGATTTCTCCTGGAAGATGGGGGATAGGAGCAAAACCAGTAGCTGGAGTAAGTGTAGGATTCGTCAAATCTACAAGATTGTAATTAGTTTGCAATGTAAAGATTTTTTAGTAAAGACATACACCCAGAATGAATTCCTTTTTTAAAACAATAATAGGAGAAACAACATAGATTTAGTTGAAAGTTCTATTGTACTATCACACAGAATAATGCTTGTCGTTTAGTAGTCGACCAGTTTTGAAGGCGACATTGTTCAAATGGTTTGCTTCTACTAACGATACTAACGATATTCTTGCAGCCTTAACGTTTCACATTGCTTGACGAGTCGTTTTCACTAACAGCATTACGATCGAATTGCAAATAGCAACCTTTAATTGATCAATAAACCGTAGCCTGCGTTGAAAGACTTTAGTCTTTAGGAGCCCCTTTCGAAACAAATCTTAAAGGACAAGTCTGGTGACCTACCCGGCTATGGGATATCACCAAGTAGTAAGATGATATTCTCTGGAAACATTTGTGTCAGAACGTCTTGAGAAATTATCGCAGTGTGTGCTGTAGTCATTTTGTTGGAACTGTAGTAGCGCATTTTTATATTGTTTAAGTCGGGGTTCCAGAAAATTGCGTAACATCGTAATATAGTAAGTAGATGTGGCAGTCACCTAGCATCCTATTTTCTCAAAAAATACAGTTCTATGCTTCCAAATACCATAACAGCACACCAAATAGTTACAAGCTGATTATGGATTGGTTGTTCATGGAATTGTTGTGGGTCTTGTAGGGCCCAATTCCGAATATTTTGCTTATTGGCGTATCTCAATAAATAAAAACCAGCTTCGTCGCTACCGAATACAACAACTTTTGCTAACATGTTTTCAAGAACACCCTGCCGAGCATACCAATCATATTCTTTAAGTTCCTGGACCATTATCAGTTTATATGGATGTAATGCAAGACTGAAATGTAGAACTATCCGCACGTCATCAGATATTTCCAAGGCGAGGGCATGTTTAGCAGCACGCTTGTGGCAATGTGACAACAGCCTGCTTTACTGCTGTGATATTCTCGGGTGCCTGCATGCCACGAGGTCTACCGGGTGGTTTCCGTTTTAATGGTGAATTAGTTAGTCGGAAATTGCGTGCCAGTAGCATTATAGTTTTCTTGGTCGGAACCCTTTCGTGACACTTTGGTCAGAAATGCCTACGAAATAGTCATTATTTTTAAAATAAGCCTCCTATACAAACGTACGGTGTTTGTCACTCTACGTCATCGTAAACACTAAAATGGTTTACTTTGTGCTGCTCTAGCAAGCACAATGCAAGCAGCGGTAAATTTAAATGGAGCATATTATTTTTCCGGATCCTGTACTTGATGACAAAATACTCGTTTAATTTTCCATTGGTCCCGGATATCTGAGTCAACCCCTTATTAGAAAATCTGGATACGCAACTAACATAGATGAATATGTTTTCAATATGTAAGCGACGTGATTCAAGTCAGAAAAGCTAGATTTTGTGCTCTAGATAATAGTTTAAACATCCTGAAAATCAATTCCATTAAAATTTTGGAATTGCTAATTTATAAATAAAACGGTTGTCAAATATTGTTTAAAAAACTTATGAAAATGTTGTAGATCGGTCCTTAGTATGCACCAAGACTTGGATTGATCGTGTTCTTCGATAAAGGATGATTATGAACAAAGAAATATTTCAGTTCATTTTTTATTTACGAAATTAACAAATAAGATCGCTGGTTCACATTTTCTAGACACTCGTCTTCAAAGAAATGCAGTTTAAACAAACAAAGAAAATAGTTGCATTTGCACGACGCAAAAGGCAAGCAAGCTAGCTATACTGTATTTTGTAGTATTATTCTACGAGTGGTGTTAATTTTAAAGGAAGAGGTGGATGTTATACAAACTGCGCATGCACAATATCGTTGTCATATATATGACCACACACGTTCATGCGTGTAGCAGTAGAGTCTGGAGCGTTGTGTAATCCCAGATTAGTCGGAGTGTGAGGTGCATGCAGTTTTTTGCAATCCGAAGATTATTAGAGCCAAATTTATCGCAAATTAGAGCTCGTTTATGGTCCGAACCTTTTAAGCAGAAAAAGTCAGAATTTCGTACAAACAAGTTAAAGATGGACGATCGGAGCTGAATGGTGATTCGGAAAAAAAGGCAAACCAAGAACCTCACACATGGATGACAACTGCACAATTATTAAAAGTTTGAATTGAAAAGATCATCGCATTAAAGTTGATAAATTTGTTGAGACTATTGGCATTCCTAAAAATGTGTTATGAAATAATATGAGATTTAAACTTTTGCAAAGTATCGAAAATGCTTTTCGATAAACAAGAAACTAATAGAAAAAGTGCTTTATTTTAAAATATCACCCGATACAAACAGAAAGGGGATTCTTTCATTGATAGCATCATTATCGGAGATAAAACTTGCATTTACGAATATGAGTTCACCCCACAGACAAAACGACAGTCTATTATATGGAAACGTTAAGCTTCCCCAGTTCCAAAAAAAAATAATTAGAAACTCAACCATCTGCCATCAAAAGCATGGCCACCGTGTTGTGGGATAATAAAGGCCTACTGCTGTGTGAATTCTCAAACCACGCACAACCATTAACAGTGACAGATACTGCGAAACTTTCGAGAAAATGCATGAAACCATCAGAAAAAAGGCCGGGACGATTATGCAAAAAAGTTAATCTTTTGCACGATTGTCCAAGACTCTGCATCTCAAATCTAACCAAACTTTAACAATCTTCCGTATAGTCTAGATTTAACTCCCTTGGATTTTTATTTATTTGTACCTTTGAAGAAATTTTTGGTGAGAACACATTTTGCGGACCCGGAGAATTGCAAGATACCGTTGTAAACTACTTCAAACAACTTGACAAGCAGCAGTACCATGAAGGGATGTTGAAACTACTGTCACGCTGGAATAAATGTCTTAACGTTTACGGAGGTTATGTCGAGAAATAAACAAAAGTTTTTACGAGTAGTTTTTTGTAAAATGTATCAAATATATTTTTTTAATACATATGTTAGTGTAATTTTGGCTTGTATCTTAAATATTGAACATCCATCGTAAAACTAGTAAAAAGTTAATATCCTTAATGATACGTCCTTTTAACGGACAAGTTTAATTTGCTATTAGCCTCTACATTTTTAGGCTATAAAATAACATATTTATTGCTAATAAAAGAATTATAATAAAATTATTTTTAAGTATGTGTATAAACTGCAATATATTAATGTTAATGATTGCTTTAAATTGAAAATTAAACTTTTAGTTACTTTAACAGCAGTATTGCTTATTTAAAACGCCAGCTTAACTTAATGCTTTGCCTGAATGTTAATACCGTTGAACCGATATAGGTTCAGAAGTTACCATTACATTTCCAGCAAATTACGAAGGCCAGTAGTTGATTATCGCCGCAACTGTCAGCATGCTATTTCAGACTTTTACTATTTTGCCGTTTAATACCCTCGATATAAAAACCCTAGCGTAAGTTATAAACCTTTTAGTATGCTAATCCGACGCTTACATTGATGGATTCCTGCCCCTAACTAAATATGAGTCGGTAATGCCACCATCTGATAAAGCAACCATTGGCGAGCGGAGGATTTCGTACTCTTAAATACAAAACCGAAGGTTTGTACAGTCATACTGCCGAGCTAATCTGCAGAGGGAGAGAGCAATTAGTCGCTATCTAATCTGGACGGGTTTGTTTTTCAAATTAGGGCCTATATATCAGTCGGAACGATTCTTCCACGCAGCTGGTCGGAAATATCAAAGAAGGTAGAGAAAATATGCGCCCTGAAATTAAAAACATGAAATATTGGCAGCGGCACCTCCCATCCCCCAGACATCGAGAAGGATCCTAGTCGGCCTAAAATTTTACCATCTGGCTTGTCACAACATGCAGGTATCTACTTTAACGCAGATTTCACCGGTTGTCAGTAGAATTTATATCAAAAATCTTTGTTCTCAATAATTTTTTTCAAAAAAATTTACTAAACTATACATACTGCTGTATTTGTAATAACAAATATATTTCACAATTTAATTAACAATTAAACTAAATTTAGCATTATAATTGAACTTTAAACTAAAGATACAATAGCAATGAATTATTTACCATATTTATATTTTAAGTTTTTTTATCATATCATAAATATTATACAAAGAATTAAAATAAATCCTTATTTTATATTTTTAATATACAAATAGGAAGTATCGGCGGAAACTTTGCTACATGCATGTTTACTTTTGTAGCGGTTTCCCGTGCACGCAGCAATAAATCAAGCATCGGGTTCATTTGTGTCCATAGAATGTAACATTTTGACACTAGCGCGCCACTGCAGCCGAGCCTTCAATCGGAAGATCCTAAAAAGCTTTGTTACAAATCAGCAAAGCGTGAGGCTGCGCGGCGTGCTTTGTCTGCAAACGCTCCCCAGCTTTGTGTCAGTGCAACAATGGCTAAAGTCCCATCAAAGTACCCACATTTTAGGTAACCACAATACTTAATATATGACTTGTCCGTGGATTTCACTCGGTGCATTGATAAATCGATCCGAAGACACCGCCGACCACCATGCAGCCCCGGCCGGGCTTTACGATTGTGCGAGAAAGCGGTTTACCATAAGATTGAAACGCTTTTTATTGCCCTCGAAGGTATCGACACTATCCGTGTTTTGTGCTAATTAGCGGCGTAACAATGAAGGCACGGCGATAAGTTTTTTGGAAATGTGTGGACTTGAAACAAATTTCGCTTCGTAATGCAGAAGGACAAATAGAACAAATAACTCATTATAATACCTAAATGGTAGATGACGTGCCTTATATAAGGCACGCAGGGTGACGAACCACGCAATCAAACGTGTCGCTAATCCGACTATCGGCTGCCAGATCTATGGCTTGAAACCATGCGGGGCTCTCGTTAGTTAACCTTCTATTCTTTAAGATTGTTCCTTTGACAAGCAATCGTCTTCTAACAAAGTGACGTACTTATTTCCATGCGAGCGTGTACCAACTGCGGAATTAACATACGTTAATTTTGTTTTGAAACTGCAGTCAATATTTTTATACAAATCCACAGATGGTGTGAACTAAAACACTAATTATTACAGAACTGAGAGTAACCATAAGTAGAATACAAGTGAACATTTTAAATAAATAATATAAGGTATTTTAATGATCTCTGTGATGCATTCTGAAGATTTGCTTTTATTGCAACTAATAATGATTAAAGTAATAAATTTATAATACTACTGTATACAGCTTATACTTAGAGTTGCAGTTATATACAGGATAAATAATTGTATTAGAAATGTACATGCATTTTATATTTAAAACATTTCTGCTGCTACTTTGCACGTTTTCGTTTGTTTGGTATCATTATTAAATTATATTCATTTGTTTTATGTATTTTTGCTTCTTTTAATACTCCTGAATTATTTATATTTATTATTTGTATTATATTTAATAATAAACCTCTAATTAATTTTTTAAAATTTATTTAAATGTTTCACAGAATTTATGTATTTACTACATATTTAGTTTTTCTATACAAATTATTACTTTTATATCCTATATTGTATAGAGCCTGAGTAATTTATTTAATTTTTTTATGTTAGCACATAAAATTTTTAAAATGTATCCTCTAAAAATGTATTTTATTTTCTTGTGTTTTATTACTTATTTGTATTTCAATTATATAAAAGTAAAAACAAAAATTGTAGACTTCTCACTTACCAATGCTTTTAATGCCAATACATTCTTTTAATGTTTTGAGACTTTATTGATATATTTTTTCAATCTTTAAACAATATCTTGTTTATATATATTTTATAATACAAATTTCTTAATTTCATGTATCTTAAGTCATCTTTTATTGTGGCATATATATTTTTTACTTTTATTTAGTTGTTTACATCATTTAACAACTTTGTTTTTAAGTGCCTTTGTATTTTGCTCTTTTAATTCCATTGTAGTCATTTTTCATGGAATTTTATTGTACGTTATAAATATTATTGCACTTTGTGTTTGATCATATTTATGTCATTATTTTTTTGCTCTTTACATTTATTAGAGATATGTTTTTATATATGTATGTGTTTTTGGGTTAATAAACAAAATAGAAATGCAATAATCCAATTTGTATGTATGTAGCGTTGCCTACTACAAACGATACAATAGCTACGTTCGCAGACGACACTGCAATCCGAGCCTACCATGAAGATCCAACCATTGCTTCACAACACTTACAACTTTCCCTGAACCAACTACAAGACTGGCTACGGAACTGGCGTATAAAAGTTAACGAATCCAAAACAATCCATGTCACCTTCACACTCCGAAGAGAAACTTTTCCGCCGGTATCTCTTAACGATTCACTATTACCTCAACCCAAGGACATGCACTTAGACCGAAGATTAACATAGAAGAAACACAACTTTACTAAACGTAAACAACTGGGTTTGAAATTTTCCACACTACATTGACGTAAATCCAAACTAACCCTAGATAACAAGGTGCTGCTGTACAAAACTATATTAAAGCCCATGTGGCCATACAGTGTACAATTATGGGGAACTGCAGGTGACTCTACTATAGAGATACTACAAAGGTTTCAATCCAAAACATTAAGGACAATAGCGGACGCCCCTTGGTATGTGCAAAACGATGTTATTCACCGTGACCTACAAGTAAAATTAGTGAAAGACGTAGTGCAGTACGCAATATCTTCTTAGACTAGAATCTCACACGAATACCCTTGCCGTAATTCTGTTGGATAACAGCCAGGCAACACATAGATTGATGCATCACAGCCTGCTAGACCCACCGGATAGATTTTAATGTGTTAAGCTTTGTCGGTATTTCGTGGTTTTTCTTACTTATTCTTATATTTAATAAGCATTGTTTAATGAAACCTTTCGCTGGTAAGGTATCTAACATGTAATCTGTAACATTCACAACACTTACTTATTGCACTTTTTGAGTAGATTGTAAACAAATTTTCCGTTAAAACAATAAATATATATATGTAGCGTTAACAAACTATTTAGATCCAGAGCCGCTATGTTTTCTTTCATGATCTTCTATATTTGGATTTTCGTCTTTAGTTGACTATAGCTTTCCTTTGTAGATCCTTTCTACTGCTTGTAACTTTCTTATTTTGGGTCATCCATGTCTTCTATTTTGCTGTTACAGTTTTCTGTTAAGCACGTTCCTAAATAAACAACACCCCTTACTTTCTTCATTTTCATCTTTTTGCCATTTACTAGTTTTATTTGTTTTTATTCCTTTTCCTTTCCAATAGATTTTTCAATATACATGTACACTTTATTTATTGTTGCCATTATAGTAAAATATTATCAACGTACGCTAGACATTAATGACTTTTATTTACTATTGTTCTAATACGATTTATTCCGCTTTCTTTAATTACCTTCTCTAGAAGCATATTAAAAAGTATTGTACATAATGAGTCACCTTATATTAGTCCGGTTGATGTTTTAAATGGTCCAGAGATGAGGTTATTTACTTTTATTTTTACTTTATTTTTAGAGTTCTCTAATGTCATCTTATTATTTTGTTAGCCCCACCTCTTCATCTATAGCGGAGCGAATGCTCGAAAAATATTTTTTATATCGGTCATATTTTTAATGGCTTCAAGGTGGGTCTGTGCAGACCGCAATTATCCCGTGCCAAATTAATTGGGCATTCGGTTTCTTTTACTCACCAAAATCATAGGAAATATTTCATGTTATTATCTCCAAGATAGTTAAGTTTTGGCCTTTACCTTATTGTTAGACTAACGACAAAATAAAAGTTAGCATCCAGACGTATATATGTTTCCCACATCGATTGTGTTTATATTTACAATTCACTACCCTAATACCTATGCATCACTTGTTAAGGTTTTGTTCTATTTATTGAATCATTAACTCTTAAAAAATCTACGAAAATAATATACAGATTAATGCTGTATTAATCGCATTATGTTTGCATTTCTTTTAACGTAAAAATAAAAATCACTAACCGATTTTTGTAAAGCCACCTTAATATTCCTCCTATATGTTCCTGTACTTTGTTATATAATACTGTAGCTAATATTTTGTAGGTCTAATAACGCTATCCCTTTATTATTCAGCTCTTATCTCCCTTTTTATGTAATGGTATAATTATGGGTTCATTTCATGTTTTCGATATCTCTTTTTTCCCATATTTCACTTATTAAAGTGTGTATTTTTTCCTTCAATTGATTCTCTTCATTTTTTCAGCTCTGTCGTTACACCATTCTCTCCAGGTCCTTTTCCACTTTTTATTCTTGACTCGATGGTGCTGACAACTCTACTTCATAATCCTTCTTATAGTTTTCTTTATACTCATTGTTTACTGCATTTATAATGTGTTTTGGATTTAAAATTTTTACGAAATGCTCTCTCTATATTTGAACTGGCTCTATGTCATCTCTTACTAAATTTCCTTTTTGATTTTTATACAACAGCGATCTAAGTGATCTCTTCTATCTTGTATTTTTGACTTCTTGGTAAAAGTTTCTAAGATATTTTCTTTGGTAATGTTCTTTCAAATGTTATAGTACCCTTTCACCTTCCTGTACATACTTTTTGTTCTTATTTTCTAATTTTTGTATATTTTTACAACCTCCAGTTTGTTAGTTTGTGTTTGTCTTTGCCAATATGTGATCGAATCTTTTTTCTGCCACTCTGTATAATCTTACATCTTATATAGCTTGAACTTATCGTGTATTATTATATGAGCAAATTTGATTTTCCGTTCTGCTATTTGGTGAAATTCATGTCTTTATGTATGTTATGTCGGAAATAGGTGCTCATAGTTCTGCAATTTCGACCTGCTGCTAGATAATTCAGCTTCAATCCAATCTTCTTTGATATTTTATGCTTACTGTATATTCTTATTACCGGTTGATGGCGTTTTCCCCTGTCCACTTTTGCTTTGCAGTTTCCTAAAATTATATTTAACTAAACCTATCGAAAATTCCTTCAATTTGTTCCTAAAATATATTGTTCTCTATTTTTCCTTTTTCGTTCGTCGGAAAAGGTTGATATTCCTACCTTCCATATTCACTTGCAGATAGAAAACTTTTTAAATTAGTTAGGGTAAATTTCGTTGCCAAATGCTTATTTGTTTGCTGTTAGAAAGCCTGTTCCAAATGTCCTCCTTTTGTTTCCACTATTAAACAGGATACATTTCTCTAACTACACAATTGTTATTTTTTTTGGTATGGTGTCCCGTGGGGCTAATATGTAAATGTAAATGCTTTATCTTTCTAAAGAAGACGTATGGTAAGCCGTGTGGTTGCGTTAAAAAGAGAAGAAAAGATATAAGGTAGTACAACATAGACAAAATAGTAGTTCACTTAGTTGGTCAGTTACTAATAGTAATGACAACAGATATATCTTCGGTCGTTTTACAGAAAGTATATCAATTTTTAAAAATTAGTAATTTTACAGTAACTTATTTACATTTTCACTCAGACAGCATAATAAAAAGAACAAACCAAACAATGAGCAAATACTTCGCAAAAATTATTTTCAAAACAAAAGCAATTATAACTAATATATATATATATATACTTATTTTTAGATTGACGATCTGTTGTTATGGATATATAATATTTTGCGCTTTTGTTCTTTTAGTATAGACGCATTAGTTTTGTTATTTGTCCAAAAAATCTTCAGGAATCATCTCTAGCAGCACACCTCGAAGTTATTTGCTTATATCTTTAAACTTTCCGACATATACCTTTATAAAAATAATGTTCTCCACTTAGTGGTTTTAGATATGTTACCATATCTTATTTAACTTAGTCATTGCCATTCTGGAAATAGCACTTTTTCTTCGTATCTGGTTTGAACATTTGCCACCCTATTAATTTATGCTCAAATAATTTATTGGTTCTTTTATTTATTAGGTCTGTTATATCTATTATTGATAGTATAGTTTGTTGACGATTTAATTTTGGTTTATTATTGAAATTTTTGGTTTTAATTTTAAGTAGTTTAATCGTTTTATTTTCGTCATTGGTAAGAAGCGTGATGTGATCGGTAATTTTTTTTCTCTAATAGCAATTTTTCCTTCCCAGTTGTTGAAGAATTTTTATATCCTGCCGAAAAACTTCTATACAATTTCTTTTTGACTACAATTGTGTTGTGAGGTTTCCATTTCAGCTGGTATTGTCCACATTATTAGTCCACTCAGTCAAAAACCTTACTGTAGTGCTAAAAGCGTATGTATGTATTCTCAAAATTCTCTTATTTTTAAAATTATATGTCAGAAGTTCAAAATTTGTTCCCTAGTTTTCTTTCCACTTTTGAATTTTGCCTATTTTAGTGGAATTTACCAATCTAGAAAAATTTTAAGGGTTGTAGTAAAATTGTAAGTATGATTTTACTAACAAGTAAGATCAGGGCAAGTTTTGTGTTAAGCCTTTTTTTGTGAATTCTTTCAATTATTTTTGCAGATTTTCTATAGTAATTTTATTCTTTTACCATTAATAATAATGGTAACTCTCTAACGCCCCGCGTAGGATCATGGCCTGCAACCCGAAAGGTTAGGGCTCTCATATGTTTGCTCTCTCTGCCCGGTTGTCGCGCACCATCTCTGGATGCGGGGCGATGTAGCAAGCACCTTAGACGACATCCATTATTACCCTTTTTAGTGAACCCAGGTACTGAATTATTTTTAGTGACTGAGTAGGCCAGCTGCCAGGCATAAAAAAAGCACCGGGAATTAAAACCGGGTCCGTCTGCACCGCAGCCAGCGCCTTAACCACTGGACCACTCTGGCTATTCTTTTACCATTAAGTTATATTATTATATCTGCATTAATATTTTGTTTTCCACAGATTTATTTTTTAGCTTTTGCATTGCTTGTGTAAATTATTTCAGAATATTTGGTAAATACAAGTAGAGTTAAGACATACTTTCCCTTTATTTAAGAAATCAAAGTAAAAAACAAAGCTTAAATGGGCAGAGTCGCATCTCTGAGGTTAGACCTACCTTAGGAATGCGATTCCTACACAGAGTTCGTGAGGAAGTATCTACCCGCTATCCATAATGAGGCAATCATTTCGTTTAAATTCAACTCCCTATGTATATGACAGCATGAGCTAAAATAAAAAGACAACAATAAAATAGAAAATACAATAAAAGCTTATTATCTCCCATTGTTACTGTGCTTAAAATTAAGTAACATAAATGTTGCTTAGATAAAGCAGCTACTGCAAAATTTGACTTTGGAATAAACCTAGATAAAGTAATAGTAAATATTTTTTGTTCAGATGTTTTGTAATTAGTTTTATATTTAACGTAAACTATTCAACATTTGCATACATTTTGTACTATGACCAACAATTTAATAAGGCAAAATTTGTCTGATATCGCCCAAGTTTTTTGTCTAAATGCAATACACATACACAAAGAAATTTTATGTTTTATTACTTTATAAATATTGCAATACAGCTATAGTACATCCGAAACACTTCATATTATTATTTTGCAGCATGTGTTCTTTGGCGATTGCGTCTATGTGTACTTCGCGTTGACTCTGCACATGTTGAATTTGTGGTTTTGGGCCAGGTGCGGGTTTTAACAAGCATCATCTGGTACCGAAATGTACAATCTATAGGCATGTATGTTATTTTTGGAACGCTTTGCGGATAAAGAGAACTTATTATCGAGGAGTAGAATTTTGAACACTCCTGTGTGTTTGTTATAAAAGTCTGATTAAAATGGGTGCAGTTTTATTCGGTTAGTTCTCATTTATATTCAAATATACCGTTTAAAATTTATTACATGTAATATAAATAAGGTATGTAAATTTACACAAAGATATATTGTATTATTATAAACGGTTTTTGTCACACAATTATGGAAGACAGTAACTATGGTTCTCTTTATATTTAACAAAACCAAATTATGGTAAATATTTTTATACTGTGCTTTCTATTTGTGCATTGTCCTAGTCTTAAAATTTTTTAAATACACATAAATACCCTATTTTTTAAAATTCATCGGAAAAATAAATAAAGCTAGAATTTTCAAAGATCAAAACAACAGGTACCGTTATATTTAAATTTAAGAAATATCTTTATGATTGACCTAGCGTTTAGGCACATTAATAAAAATTGATGATATATTGTCTCTATAATTGGAATACTCTTAATAAAAAAAGTTACTTAAATACTAATTATTTCAATTACGAATTAATAATAACAGCATAATATTTCATTAATAGTTTTTGTAATAAAATGCATATATTAACATTTATATTTTTGCGTCGCGTTCAACTAAATTTAATAGGACGATTTGTATATTAAAAAATTATAAATATGACTATAGTGTAGTTATTTGTTAGCAATATATAGACAAGACATTTGGTATCCATAATTCAAGAAGTTCCGCGATTTTAAAAAAAACTAAACAAAAATAATATCAAAATTTCAGAGTATGAGAAAATTAAGAACGCATTATAACAATAGTTCAAATATCAAAGAAGGTTTAATGTTCTCATAAATGAATTTGCTAGAAGGTTGAAACCAAGGCAGGAACCAAAATTATTATTTTTGTGTAACACAAACCAATATTTTTTTAAAAAATATTTATGGGGCATAAGTAAATGAAGTATAAAGTATAAAATTTAGTTTAATTTAATTCTAATTTAGTTTTTGTTATATTTAAGTAAACGCTGTGTTATTTGGATGTGTATTTTATTTAACAGATAGATATTTCATAAATAAATGACTATTTAAACTAAAAGCTTTAAAAATTCACAAAATTCAGTATTCAAACAGTTTTGACAGTTACCACCAAAAGGTTATCAGTAGCAAGTACACTTTTATCAGTCACATTAAAGAACTTTGCACTACCAAAATAAAACAGATGCCAACCAATTAACATCATCCCCCCGTTGTGTCAAGCTGTACTGCCAACCACTTAAATCAACTTAATCATATTATTCATACCCTCATAAACGCAACAAATACAAACTGTGTAAATTCGTGATGAGTGTATCATGTCAGTCAACAGGAATAAAGAAGAAATAACTGTCTTGAATGATTTTTAGAAAATAAAATTACAAAGAACCAAAAACCAAACAATATAGCATAATAAATAATGAAACCCAATCATGACCACTCAGAACAGACTTTTACCGCTTATAAAAACAAAAAGAAATCTGATAAGTTGAACAGTAACCACATAACAAGGAAACTAAATACCGGGTTCTTTCTTTACTCTACATCACATCGCAGGTTTAGACCAATTGGTCAAATTAATTAAAAAATATAAAAAAAGAAAATTACGGTTATCAATTAATAAAGGAGAAGAAATTAAAACTTCAAATAAACAACGTAAGTAGTTATAAAAGGCTACATAATTTGTTTGTCTTTTATAAATTAGCAAGTCTTATATATTCAGCTAAGAGGAGAGAAAAAAGTACAAAGTAGTACTAAGAAATATACACCACTCTACCGTCTACAAGCAAATCACTGAAATACGAAAGCAAAAAATCTACGCGGTCGTTAATATCATGAATGAAATGAATAAAAAATTAAACATAAAAGACACTTATTATTTATAAATTTAAAACGCAAAGACAATAATAAAGGTATATTCAAAATAAAGTGAATAAAAAAAGCTGGTATAGTTTGAATAAACTAGGAAAAGGTGTACGAGACCAGCCCGCAGAGTAATATGTATTAGGCTACTGCTTTTTCACTAAAAAAATAAAGAACGTCGTAAGAAAGTAACGTGAATAAATTGCCGAGAGTTGTTCTAGGTTTCGAGTATGGGTAGGTATTATAATCCAGCTACTAAAATTTATTTTAAACAAATCGAGTAATTTTTAATCTTTTTGGGGATATTAATTGTTATGTTTTTTAGAATTTGTTGCTAATCTGTAGTATACATGTACGTGTAAACTCACATATTGTCACTGATAACTTTGTTATAGTTTATATTTTTCAAATAAATTAACTCCAAAAAAATCTACTTGTTTATACCATAAGATGGTAGTGACCACTTAGGCGGCTATTAGTGCAAACAGATATCGCTTGAAAGCTTGTTATTTAATTAAGAGGATAACTGTAAAATAATCACAACTTGGCATTGCTTGTTCATGAGTAGGTGTAGAATTCGGTTATTGCTTCTGTCCAATCAAAGCGTAGAACTACCGTCGACGTGCCTGTCTTATTTATTTCGCGAATAGCACAAGTTATCTTTAATGGTGTATATTTAGTGTGATCTAAAAAGCAGTAGTCGTTATTTTGCAAAACAGATAAAATAATGCTTACAATTTATTACTATTATTATTAAGATTGCAACTTTAACAAGATATGATAAATATAGTAAAATACGGTTTCTGCTCAATTTATCGTTAAATTATAGAATTTTTATCTAAACATGCCTAAAATATCAAGAGAATATAAAACCAAAGGACACGACAATAGAAAAAATTGTTTTCTTAACAACTAAAAGCAGACTACATAAACTTAAAGTGCATATATTATAGAAAGATTTAAAGTCAATAACGAAATTTTTTCATTTGGCTTTCAAAGTCATCTAATTGTGCCAAAGTTACAATCAGTAAAGACGTGATTGCATTAACGTAGAAAAAATATTTAAAAACACTCCATCAGCCAAAGATGGTATTTATCAATAATGTGCCCAATAACCACCGGCGTCGATAATTGCCTGGCATCGTTGAAGCTTACTTTCGACTAAATTGACGGCGTATTCATCCGACAAGAACCTCCATCCAAGTGCAACAAATTTCTGGTGTTGACTATTTTCTTTTCCATAAAATTTGTGTTTGATGTATGTCCATACATTCTCAATCGGATTTGCATCGGGCAACTGCGACGACCAATCAAGTGTAACGATGCCAGACTGTTCTTTCCACTCAATACAAAGTTTTCTGCGGTGTTTGAGGTCGTTGTCCTCTTGCAGAATCTGACCCTCGTTTTTTTACTGAACGAATATTTGACAATAGGTAACAAACATTTCTTATACATCTCGAGCATTTTCAAAGGATTTCCATTACACGCAAACAAATGCAGCGTTCCGAAACCAGTTTTGAGAAGCAGCCCCAAATATGCACTGTACCAATCTGTTAGTTAAGGTTGACCAGGCTCGTGGAACAATAAGATATCCCCAAACAGAAACTTCATCTGTAAAAATTACATTGTTCCAATCTTGGTTAATATTGTCTTTTGCCCAAGCCAGTTGCTTCGTCACATGATTTTCACCTAACAAAGGTTTCTTCACTAAACTACGGCATTTGCTATCTATGATATATAATTGGTTCGGATAGCTAGGTATGATATATCTACACCTTTCTGTTTTAATTTTGCTGCTCCTTGATCCAATATTAAGTCCATGTCCCGCCTATCGAGGCACGTTCCGGCAAGTTATCGACCTTTTTTGTTTCCTTATATCGCTGCACTTACTTGCTGATAAATATTTTTGACTTGTTCATTTACTTAGCAGCAGTTCTATGAAACATTTTTGGATCTTTTGCAACAGACTCATTCGTAGTACTTTAAGCGTTTCTTTAGCAAGAATTCAATGAGCACTTAATCTTTTATGACAAAGGATCGAGGACAAAGATGAACGACAACATTATTTGGTTACTGATAAATGCGGTTGATAAAATAAAAATGCTAACAATGCTGTCTACGTCTATTAATTTTTTCTATTGTTAATAATTCGTTTATACTGCTAGACTGAATGTTTGAACTAATTTTTTAAAAATGATATAAAACACATATAACACCCAACACTACAATAAAATTATTATAAAACATTTTACTGCAAAGAAAACATCATAGTCTATCTTTCAATACAAGATTCTCCAAGGCAAAGAAATTTACGTTTTTAAAAAATTTAAAAAATAATACCGTAATGATTTAAAGTGGAACCACTTACAGCAACACAATTAGAATATTCGTACCTCTTTAAAAGTACAATCATACGTTTACTCAAATACACGAAAATCATACACAGTACTTTTCTTAACACCTCACTTAGTCTACTAACTTAAAGATTTACGTTTCTTGAGCCGTCTTACTATTTCAGTCTTATTTAACAGCTAGATTGTCTTAGTACTAATGTGGTTTTAAAGCAGGTCTTTATGCTTTTTGGCAAATAGTCTAAGTCTATCTACCTTTATTTTCATCTCCAGATACTGATATAGGTGACTATTTTTAACATACCAAGGGGCATAGAATAATCTTTTTGAATATATTATTGTATAATTTGTATATTACTGTAGCCAACATAACCCCATAATTGGGAACTATATATCAAAAAAGGTTTTAATATATCTTGGTCTTTTTGAATTTGATGTTTAGTTCTTCTCTCCTCTTCTAGTTTAGCATCTAGATTTATAGCTAGACATTGTGTAATATTAGCATGTGGAACTGTATGTCCGTCGATCGCCGATAATAGGATACATAAAGTTGACATGATCAGATTTATTCTCATTGATTTTATGTCTTAGCTTTTTGTCTATGCTCTATTTATTACTGTTAGTCAGTTATTGGCTTCAAGTAAGCCTCAGTTGCGAAATACCTGTAACGTTTGCAAATGTAGTGATCAGGGCATTAGCAGCTTGAGGTAGTCGTAAGTGAATATTAAGTACAGTATGGGACCCACCATACTACCTTGTGGCACACCAACTCTGATGTATCTCAACTGGAAGTAAGCGACTTCTTGTGTAGTACCAGATTTTATCAGTCTTTCCTTGAAAATCTTTTATACTTAAATCCAAATTGACACAAAGTTTATAATATCAATCAACCTCAAATATCTACTTTATAATTCTCCAGGAATAATTGCAGTTTATTTTAACTTACAGCAGTCCGTTAGAATTCCAAGCTACGATCTCAAAATCTTAAGTCATTTTTCTAGGTCCACCCAACGTTTTTATTGTTAGCTTCCAGATTAGAGAGTCTGGTTGAGACAGTAAAAAATTCAATTTTAAAACCAGGAGTTACAAAGACGAACAAGCTTACAAAGATAAAACTTTTCAAAATAAAAATATTGCAGTATGTTATGTTGCCATAGCATCTTACACATGCAAGCTTTGAGTAAAATTAAAAAAAAAACAGTGATAAATTAAAATTCCTTTTTCTAATGTTAAACGTGTACACACTGATAAGGAGCAATCAGGTAGTTGCTAAAATAAAAATCATTTTTTCTATAAAATTTGATATTTGGCAATTCTGATGTGTAAAATTCAGTAAATAAAATTCTAATTCTAGAATTGGTAAAGGTATATAAAGGGTTATGCAATATTTTTAGAAAAAAATATATAAACTTCTTATAAAGTACAAAAAATTGACAAAAAATTAGATTATATAGAAAACCGTTTTTTATGACATTAAAATTTACCCACTTTTGAATTTTTGCAAATAATATATTTGTAGTTGGTTTTAATAAAACATATCTTTAAATTGTGCTTTTAGATGTTTCGAAATGATAAAATGTTTATTTTAAACGGGATATGTAAAACAATTTACTTCATGGTTCAGGAGAATAATTCACCGCCATATTTTTGTTCCACAAATAGCAAGCGTTGCGTATTCCACAGCTTACGTGCACATTAACAGACGGTAGCAAAAATAAAATAAACGAAATTACAATCGTTAATGCATGCAGATGAACTCCACAAAGTAAATAACATGCTTTTAACTTTACAAAAGGTTAGCTGCTTGCTTTCTTAATGTTCCCTGGTTTATTTTCACCTAAATGTTTGTTGAATATATATAACGGTTTATGGACTTGCAAAGTAGCTCTTAAATATTGAAATATCTTATATAGGATCTGTAAAAAGATAATTAAGATGTAAGAATGTGAAAAGTAACCAATTAAATAGTATTTTCTATTTTCTATAAAACAACTTCTATGCAATTGTTATTATTTATATTATTCTTACCTTTTGAATTTTTTTAACAATTCTGTACCCCCATTGTACTTCTTTTTTAATTTTTCGTCGTAAGACTAACTTTTTCCAAAATATAATATTGTAAATCTATTTTGGATATGGAACCAAATATTAATAATTTTTTTAAACGCAAACCAAATTATTATGTTTCATGTTTTATTATTACATTTAATGTTAAAATATGACTTGTTTAATTATGCAATTATGCAACACTTTTAAAACTGTTTCAAAGAATCTGTGTAATTTAAGTAATTCTAAAATATAATATTAAAATCTGTAAGTACTATGTAACTTATCTACGGGATTGTAAAAAGAAATTTCTTAACACCAAAAATGTGATTTTATACATTGTTTGTTCTTTTTTGTATGGTGCAATCATCTTTAAGTTGGAAATATCAATTGACAAAACCAAACTTTGAGTTTTGACTTGCTATTGTTGGGTACAGGTACTGCCAATAAAAGGTAATGCACAGAATATTTACATTACCAAAGGACAAGGGATTGTGAGCTGTATAACCATTTTCAAGCAGCACTAGAGTTCAATTCTGATAACTTTAGCGTTAAAGATTAACTACATTCTGACCAACCATTTACTTTAAATGAAGGAGAATTACAAACTGCTGTGGATTCCAAAACCTCATCAAGCTCTCGTGATTGTCCGCTAAATTTGGCGTTTTAGATATAATTGTGTGGGATCATTTGTATCAACATTACCTTGTGTGAATGAAGCCAAGGCAGTATCCTCATAAAGTGACTAAGCATAAACCAACAAACAAATTGAAATTTGTTGTTAACTGCTTGTCAAAAAATTGTCGCCTGTAATAAAAACAGACTTTATCTTGTTAATGGAGATTGTTTCAAATTGGTCTTGTACCTTTTGCTTACGATCCCTTTTAACCTATGGTGCTTTTTGCGCTGTCGTTGTTTTGAGTCAATTGATTAAGTTGAAGGGGCATGTCAAAAATTATTTGTTGCAAAATAGAAATATTGGTACCGCGGACAGATTTGTCAACTTTGGGGTACTGGAAAAAAGTTATAGTAAGTGTTAAGAAACTCTTTTACAACTTAGCATATTGGTTTTCTTCTTTTAAGTGCTGAAATAAATTTTTAACATTTTTATTATAGTTGCTGCGTTAAGATTCTTGATATATTTATTTTATTATCTTTGCATTTTCTGATTGTAAAGTATTAAAGGTCTATACCTTTTTTAATAAATAAAATTGTAGATAGTTTTGTATGATTAAGTTGAAACATACCACAGTAACACCCTGTAGATAACATATCTATTAAACGCAAAATCTTTAATTGAAGCCGCTAAATAATTTTATATGTATTGTTTACTGCAACCCCACTACTTTAGCTATTGTATTCACTTTAGTATTAAAATAACTTATAAACTTACTTTTAGTTTATTTAGTCTGCTTTTAGTGCTTAATTTTGATTTATTATCTAATATCCAAGAATATTGACGCCATTTTAAGTTTGTTTGTTGTAATTTTGTTTTAATATGTTTCTGTCACGTCAATTTCTAATAAAAGTATAGCTTTGAACTTTCTTTTATTCTAAATAGTTATTTGAGTGTTCTTGATAGAGACGGATGTGCATGTTGAATGTTGTGTAATAAATGTAAGTTTTGTTAATTATTTTATTTTTTGAACCATCCTTGAAAGAGTTTTAAATATTGGGTGCCTACGTAAATCTGCACTTTAAATTAGACACGGCAAAATACTTAACACGCTTCTATGTAGTGCACTTGTTCTTAATTCGGAGGAGTTCAAGCGTGCAATGCAGTATTTTAATTAAAAATACTTTTGAGTAAAGTAAGATCTATTGGTATATAATAAGTAAACAAAAAGTTTTAGTTTTACATAAGCCATACTTTATAAAATACTTGCACAATATACAAAAATGCCATTAAATGTACTGTGTCCTTTTCAAGTTTTATTTATTGTATTTTAATATCGTTATTTAATTGTTAAGTTTTATTTAAAAATAATATTTGGCAAGTCTAAATTATATCACTTTTGTAATTGTTTTTCAAATAATTTTGATGCGATAGGCTGATAAGATTGCAATGAATGACTTAAATAGTACGTTTTTTTGACTTAGACAATATATTTAGCGATTATTTCAATATCGGTTTTTTTTGTATTACTTGTAAATAATACAGATATTATTTGTCGAATTTATAACTAATTCGTTTTTTAAATTGTATTATAATCTTTGAAACGTGTGGAAATAGGAAATCCCAAGTTTTTATAATTGTGATAGCCATGTAAGTTGCCTTAATTTACTATAGATCTATACATAATCTTGTTCATCCTTAATTTTACTTTTTTATGGTGGAATTTTCGAATATATATTTCAGTAGGTCTGAATACCTTGTGTCTATTCGGGCGTTGTCCAGTGATTTTAAGATTGCCGGAATTTCAATGGAATCAAATGCCTTATGGAAGTCTATAAATGCAAGATAGATGGGCATGTTGTATTCTGTGGTTTTTTCGATGAGAGATCTGAGCGTTTGTAGGTGATTATTAGTGCCATAGTAACTTCGGAAGCCCGCCTGCTCTACCGGCTGGTAAAAATCCAATTTAGTTGTTAGGCGGTTTGTAACGATCTTGGTCGGCAGTTTGTAGAGATGTGATAGGAGGCTAATGGGGCGGTAGTTCTCCAAGTCTCCGCTATCGCCCTTCTTAAATAGTAAGATGACTTCCGCACATTGCCAAGCAGTTGGAATCTTCGCTTCATAGAGACATTTGTTTAACAGAGTGCGGACTGATTGTAGTAAAGGGTCGCCGCCCATTTTCAGCATTTCGATGGTAATGCGGTCTTCCCCTGGTGATTTCCCATTTTTCATTTGTCGCAAGGCTGCTTTGAGTTCCCCGTTGTTAATTTCGGGAATTTCTTCAGATCCTACATTCATAATATTTTGTTGTTGGTATTTTTCTTGTGAATAAGTGTTGTATAAGGATTTGTAAAAGTTTTCGACGGACTCGATTATATCTTGTTTATTTCTCACCACTGTTCCTTCGGAGTTTTTCATTTTATATATTTTCGCTCTTCCTCTGGCCATTTTCGATCTCAGGACTTTCATGTTTGCATTATTTTCAATCACTGATTGAATCATTTTTGTATTGTATGCTCTTAGGTCTTTACGTATATGTTTGTTTATGTCCTTATTTAGTTGCTTATATTCTTCAGTTTCTCGATTTAACTCCTTTCTGTGTTCTATCATTTGCAGTGTTTCTTCTTTGAGTTTACTTGTTTTTTGTCTTTTTTGTGTGCATGTCTTTTTTGCCGCTGTTTGAACAGTAGATGTGATTGTTTTTGTTAATTCGTTTCTTTCTAAATTGTTTAGTTCTTGGGTGGGCGGCAATTTGTATTTGATAAGCTCTGCATATTCATGTTGATGTTTGTCTAGATATTGTGTTGTAGGAAATAGGTATAGTTTTTGAATTAGTTTTTTCCTTTCGACTTTGATATCGATTTTAAGGGTTCCCCTTACTATCCTGTGATCACTTCCCGTGTCAAACTTGTTCAGAACGGAAACATCGGTGCAGATATCTCTGCGGTTTGATAGTATATAATCGATCTCATTTTTCGTATGTCCATCAAATTACCAATCAAATTAAAGTCAAGAGAGGCGTGCGCCAGGGCGATACTATTTCGCCAAAACTATTTACTCTCGTCTTGGAGGATATATTCAAAAACCTTGAATGGAAGCGAAAGGGACTAAATGTAGATGGAACATACCTAAGCAATTTTCGATTTGCGAACGATCTTGTCCTAATTAGCGATGACCTAGAACAACTCAAAGACATGCTAAATGAGCTCCTCAAAACATCAGAACACGTAGGCCTGAAAATAAATGTCCAAAAAACGAAAGTAATGGGCCCAGTCGAAGAGAGTATCAACGTAGGCAACAACAATCTTGAGGTAGTCAAGGAATACATATACTTGGGCACAAATTCAGGATCGGGAAAGAAAATCAGACCGCAGAAATCTCACGCCGGATAAGCCAGAGTTGGGCTGCCTTTGGAAAACTCAGTCATATAATGAAAAATACCGATATACCAACTAACCTGAAGAGAAAGGTTTACGACACCTGTGTGCTTCCAGTTGCAACATATGGCCTGGAGACAATGACATTGACGAGAAAAAGTATGGTAAGACTTAGAACTACTCAAAGGGCTATGGAGAGAGCTATGATCGGCGTCAGTCTCAGAGAAAGAATCAATCACGAAGAGATCAGAAGGAGAACCAAGGTGACGGATATAATCTCAAGAATACTAAAAATGAAATGGAAATGGGCTGGACACGTGGCACGGCAGGAGCCAAACCGATGGGACACAAAGATAATCCAATGGAGACCAAGACTTACAACGCGGAGCAGGGGAAGACCACAGAAAAGATGGACGGATGACATCAAACAAACGGCGGGTAAAAACTGGATTCAAACCGCAAGAGACAGAGACGCATGGAACAAACTTGAAGAGGCCTTCATTCAACAGTGGATAATAAGAGGCTGATGATGATATACATAATGCTCGACAATGTTTTGCCATCTTCTTTGTGCTTTTTTCTTTTCAGGTACTGATTCAAGTATATGTTATGTCATGTGTTGAAGATCACGCTGCTTCTTAAACTAATAAAGTAGTAGTTTGTTATAATGTTTTACATTTATATTTATGTCTGTTTTTATGTACGATAGTGCGAAGATTCAGATTTACTTACAATCTAAGCACTCAATGTAACTATAATAAAAGTATGATCTGATAATAGTTTACAGTTGCGATTAATTTGCACGTAATATGATGTTATGCTTTTGAATACAAAAAACCTAGAAAATCTGGTATTTTTTTAAGTTAGCTCACCCGTTAACTGGTGATCAGACATTGTTTGGTTAAAGTTCATAAAAAATTTCTCCTTTTTCGATGTCTTGCAGCTAGTTTAATTTTTAAAACAAATTTTAATTTTGATCCCACTACTTTTAATTCCCATTTCTGGTATTTTCTTTGATTAAATTAGGTTAAATAAACGAAAATTTAAAATAGTCCAATAAAAAAAACCTCTTTAATACTTCAGCCATATTTAACAAAGTTAGCAAGAGTATCTCTGTTTCTAGAATGACTCGAGGCTAAATAAAAAATATAATTGCTTTGTTGGCAGGCTTTCAGCATTCCTTTTAAAACTACAGCCAACTAATAAGAAGTAAATAAAATATCGTACAATCAAACTTAATATCATCAAATAATTATATTCATACTAACTTTACAAAAAATGTGACAATTCTCTTGGCAGTTAACTTAAAGGAAATTACAATTTTCTATAAAATTATACAAATATGTGAATCGCAGAATTATAGATATTAAACTAATGTTTCTTCAAATTATAGAAATATAATTTTAGAATTGTGCTAAAAACATCTTAATTAATATTCATATACAGTTTCAGTCAATGTCATCTATGTACCATATATAGGTGCGTTACTTCTCATATTGGATTTATAATGTAACAAGTTAAATTATTATTAAATTGATAGGAAACACTTTATATAAAATATGTTTTTAAATTATAAATATATGTTATTATTGTACAGATACGTTGATACGGGATAAAACTTTGAAAGTTACTCCATTTAAAAATGAATTATCTGTGTTTGATTCTATAACAAATGTTTTTTATAAAATAGAACAACTTGCAAATAGTAACAAAATGCATCACAATAACGGTTATATGTTGCATAAAACGATTTGTTATATAGTTTCAGGTAAGCGCAGCGAAGCTGTCAAAGTTTTATGATGGTTTTGTGAAACTTAAAAGAAATATTAAAACGACACTTGCGAAAATAGAATATATGCAAGAATGTAAAAATTTGAGAGAGAAATAAGAATAATAAAAAATAATAAAAAAGTTTGAAAAACGTTCTAGATCTTTGAACAAAATAATTAGAAGTGAATGCAAAAAAATGCTCTGGAAATTGGAAAGAAAAATTGAAAAGGAAAATGTAAGAAATAAAAAGAGGACACAAAATAAAATTCCGGAATCTGTAAAAACAAATTATAGGTAGAAGTAATTATCCTATACATTTGAGCACAAAATTAAAGTTACGTAAAAAACTAGAAGTTTGAGCAAAGCGCTTATAAGAAAATTTCCAGAAACAAAGATAAATGTAGAAATATATTTCAGAAGTTCAAGAGAAGAAGTGGTAACGACTATGAAAAAATGTCCCGTAAGTTTTTGATAAGAATTAAAGGCCAACGCAGAAAAATCCAGAAAACTGGTAAAAAAACAAACTAAAAATTGCTTTAGGGACTTGCGAGAGAAGTTGAAGGAGAACATTCGACGAGTAATCAAGAAATTTCAAAGAAAAATTATAATAATTAAAAATAATAGTAGACGAATTGTTGATAAAGTTGCGCAAAAATTTGCAAGCAAGAAATAGTTTTCGAGTTACGGTGAGCCTCCGTGTTTAAAGATCAGTAATGGACATAGAAGAAGTTGACAAAAAGAGTGTCAATCAGAAAGGTAGAAGCGGAAAATACTGAGAAGAATATGTGGACCGGCAAACGAAAATAAACTGTGGAGAATAAAAATAAACCATAAACTAGCATCAATATATAAAAAAGCATGTATAACCAGCAAAGTTAGAACCAGAAAAATAGTTTGGTTAGGACATATACGTCGTGACAAAGAAAATACTAGTAAATAGATCAGAGAGTAAAATAACAAAAAGTAGGGGTCTAGGAAGAAGTAGATGGAAACTTGAAAAAATCTGAGAAAGTTTGAGTTTAAAATTAGAAACAAACAACGAAAGTCGAAAATAAAAAATATAGAAAAAGCGCAGAAGCAATCATTAAATAAAAAATAACCGTTCCCAAAATAATTAAAGAGGACGCCCTCTAAACTAGTTTCAAGAAGGTTAGAGATTAGCCTGGTTTTGGTAACCCTGCATGAGAGACTATGGCTCTTTATGTATTGCCAAGTCAAGAAATAAGTACTACAAAAAGAAAGAGGATAAAAGCAAGTGCTGAAACTAAAGCACTAAGGAATGAGCCGAACCTGGTGGTAAAAGCTTATTGGGTATAAAAAAGTATTCTGTATGTTAGAAGATGGTCTTCTGTCATTAATCTAGGGCGCAGTTATTAAGGCCGAGAAAGATAAGTGTCGGACGTGGTGTCAGGAGAACACTTTGGGAGTTGTAAAAATTTCGAGGGAGATTCTATTAGATGAACTGTTAAGAAAGATTCCGGTATTGCAAGTGCAAAAATAACCTAAATGAAAAGAAATGGCCACGATGCAAGCAAATATAAAAAGCCAAAGAGAAAAAAGGGCACACATTCGTCGTTCCTTTTCAGAGACAGAAAATGACAACAAAAATTATTTCGTTGATGTGGGTTACCTTAGTAATAGGTCTGAAGCGATACCAACTCAAAGGTCATCTATAGCTCTTTGTCACTTCTACAGAACACATGCAACTTCGAAGCAATATTGTGATTTCTCATAGCCTTTCTTAAAAATTGCGTTTTTACAACAGGACAGTTTTAAGGAGGAAGCAGTGTAACGGTCGACCCCAGACAGCGTGAAAAAAGGACAGCTGTCGAAGATTCGATACGTTCCTAGAAAATGTTCTAATAATGTACTCGGTTTCTAGGTCAAGTGAAAATCTTTCTTTCTTTCACTAGCTCCTAGTACGTTTAAGGGTGTTGGGTTTATCAGTCCATGCTACTGTCTCTCACCCATTTTTTTCATTCTTTTCTATCTCTGGTTATTATTCTCATGTTTTATATTGGTTTCCCCTTCTTAGTCCTATCCTCTTTACTCTTTTCCATCCATGGCTTTCTTGGTAGATAAATATGTGTATTAAAGAAAAAAGTATTTATTTAGGAAGTCTTGCATGTTATGCAAATAAATTAAAAATTTAAACTTTTCAATCTTCTTGGAAAGCTTTTTACCAGTTTAAGTTTACTGAACGAAGTAAAGTCAAATTGCAAATATTAATGTGAAAGAGGCAAGAATGGTTGGCTCTAAGTGTTTTAAATTGTTCTATTTGAACTAATAGGTAACCAGAAAAGTTCTCTTTTATAAGCGTACAGTAATTCCAAAAATTAATCATTTGTTCTCTTAGTACGTATTTTACTTCAGTCGTTCACTGAATCTCAAACTGCTCACTTTAATTTAAAAAATAATTCCAACTCTTCAAAATGTTTGTAAATAATAGTGTAATAGGTGCATGTTTATTTGTGAATTTAAACTGCAAAACATTGTACTAGGCTTGGATAAAAGACAGTTGCCTTAAGAACGACCCAGAGATTGGTTAAAAATATTTGTATAGAGGACGAATTCGTAGAAGATGAAACCAGATCAGAAAAACAATCAAATTTAAATATCGATGAAATGGAAGCAACAATCGTAACAAATTCTACTTTACTTTTTTACAGTAAATGAAGAAACTATAAGAAAGTATTCACACAAAATGATAAAGAGATAAAAATTAAGTAAATGGATACCATACGAACTAACTCCCAATAACAAATTTTGACCACTGATCAAAAATAGACTGTGTGTTCCAACTATAAACAATACGATCATTAAGTGAACTTGTATCACAAAATTCTAAAGGAAAGCTAACACCACAATTTTTTTTTCTGTGTTTGGACTTCAAAAGAATTATTTACCATGAATGAGTTGGTCAAAACCTCGCAGCAAAAATTTATTGTGAGTACACGATGCATTACATAAAAAACAACTAACACTGATAAATCGTAAATAAGTCTTATTCTTGCAATATTACGCATGACTACACGTGGAGTAGAAATTGGAGAAAGAATAATGAATTTAAGAAGGCAGATTCTCCCCTAACACCTGTATTCCTCAGATACGTCTCTATCGGATTATCATTTATTTTTATCTTGGAACAGTAATATACATGCTAAACAATTTTATAATATAGTTAAATGTAGAGGTGTCTTCATTTTATGAAAATAAAACAAGTGTGCAATAAGTACTTTTGATAGAGTAAATTGTATAACACTTATTTTTGTCATATATAGGGTTAAATTGTACATTAGATGGAGTATATTTGTTTCATCCCCATTTTTTTGAATTCTGTAGACTACACAAATCAATATTTCTAATAGGGGATATTTCATTAGTCGTAAGCTGAAAAAATAAAATAAATTAAACAAATGTAAAGTTAAAAAAATACTTTAAACAGTATATTTAAACTTTTTCAGAACCTCTACTCCTACTTAGAGTATTTTTTCCGCATTAACTCCCCTAGCTTCATAACTCATTTTTATTTCTGCGCGGTCTGTGGTTTAATTTCCACCATGCAGTGCTCCAATTCGGATTTAGTAGCGTCAGGTAACATATTTCACAAGCAAATTAATTAGCTGCAGAACTTAATCCGCGGAGTAATCTTTGTGGGAGACGTCGGTCGGAGTAAGAAATTCCGAGTTCGTTAAATGTGGAAGTTCAAAAGCCGGCGTCATCAGAATCCCGATGATATATGCACGTAATATAACTCGTCTAGACCAAGTTAAGACGCTGCAGTTTCCCAAAAAGCAGCCGACTTGTGGCGCTCCCACGATGATACGGCACTTCTTACAACTCGCTACACGAAAGAGGTGGAATTCGTTATAGGTGGGCAGTCGCGTTATGTGTTGAAACTTGTCCGATTGATGGCTCCGCCGATTGCTTGTTATTTATGAAATGATCTTGCTGTGCCCACCAGTACAGGTGTGTTGAAAAAACATAAATGCAGATTTTTGTGATATGATAGTACATAGTAGTTTCCCTAAGTTTCCTATTAGAATTTAATGGTTTCAAATCTAGCTTATACTAAAGAAACCAATAAACAATACTCGGCAAAAATAATGTGATAAATAATTATATAGAGCATGAATTATGTGTTACTAAATTCCAATTTAAAAAGAGTTTTGTATTTTTTTCCTTCTATTTATTCAATATGGCTTGAACATTCAAACTATTTGCAATTTTTTCTATTTGGGTTCTTTAATCCCACAAAAGTATTATAAAAAATGATTATTTATAATTACTTAACTACATCACTTTTTTAACTTTATATCGGGACTTTACGTTAACTTTCATTTATGTTTGACAATATTACTTTGCTCATTTTTAGTAGATTATGTTGTTAAATTATATTAATTACTTTGAAAATGTCTTTTTTTTAAATATTGTAATATCTAGAAACCTTATTAATTGTGACAATTACCAGGCTAATTTGGAAATAAGCATTCGTTTTGTTATCAATCCATAGATACAGAATCTTTACTATACACCGCAGAAACTTGTAGCAGCACATTACTTTTCGACATAACCGCCATGCAAATTGAGGCACTTGTCATGACATGGGAATGATGCAACAGCATCTCAAAGCGCAGTGTTATAGTCAAAGTAGCGCGAAACAATCCGCTGTTTCATGTGCATAACGGAACTTTTTATTGATTTCTACACAAGTTCATCATTGACAGATAAGTGCAGGTCAGTGCGTCCATATTTAAACATATGACGTTTGACAGCTCCACTCATCATGTTTGGTTTGTAAAAATTATACAGTTTGCAAATTCCGAAAGTTTTTTGCACATAGAAATCGTCTTACTGCATGTACTTCACATTTGGTGGAATTTTCTGTAGCAGCGTTTATTTTCAGTTGACTCAGAGCCTAAGATTCCATTCCTTCCTGTCTTTCCAATCTCTATCTGTTAGTCATCTGCTTTCTATTGCTTTGTCTATGTCGGTCCTTCACGATCTCCGTGACCTCCTTTCCTCCTTCTTCCCAGATAGTTCCATTTTGCTACATTCTTTATCCATCTGTGGTCGTCGCTTCTTCTTACGTGTTCATATCATTTTAGTTTCTTTTTCTCTATGGTATCTATTGTACTTTTTTACTCTCATTCTATTTCTTATGTTTTCGTTGCGTATTCGGTCTATTCGTGTTAATCTGCAGCATCTTCTCCAACACTCCATTTCTGCCGGGTTGACCTTAGATTTATTTATTTTTTTTGTTTATTATCCAGGTTTCTGCATCTTATGTCAGAATAGTTTCTATCATTAACTTACATATTCTTTTATCTGTTGTTTTTGGTAACGTGTTTGTTTCATACAACTGCGTTCAACTGTCTTACGCAATTTCTTGTTTGTTCTAGTCTGGCCTTTATTTCTTCCTCTGATGTACCATTGCTCGTTATTATACTCTCTAAGCATTTAAATTTGTTTGTTACTTTTATTGTTAAACCGTCTTCTATTTCTGGATTTTTTATCCTTCCTTTCTTGTTATTAAGTATTCCGCCTTTTCTAGGTTTATCTCCCGTCCTGATGACCACTTGGTCATCCGCAAAACTTAGTGTGTATAAGTAGTCTTCTTTCACTGGGATTCCCATTCCTTTGCACTTATGTTTCCATTCTTTTAAAACTTATTCCATGTATATTTTAAAGAGTGTTGCAAATGTAGCGCATTCCTGCAGGAGGCCTTTGAATGTTTGAAATTTATTGCCGAATTTTTTTCCATTTTTTACAGCTACGGTGTTGTGTTTGTAGAAGTCCTGTAATGCTTTAATTATATCTGTATTTACACCTATCTCTTCCATTGCCTTCCATAATTATTTTCTTGACACAAAATCGTACGCCTTTCTTAAGTCAATAAAGGCTAGGTGGATTTCTTTGTTTTTGGCGAATTTCTTTTTCCTTGTTTGTCTATATGATCTACATAAGGCCTTCCGGTCGTGAACCCGGCTTGGTCTTCGCCAATTTTACCCTGTATATTATCTCCTACTTTGGTTTTTATTATTTTGCCGTGTAATCGTCCAATACTCAAAATATGCTTATTTGTAGTGTGCATTTTCTCTTATCGTCTTCTTTGAAGATAGATGTTACGTACGCTTCCGTCCATTCATCTGGTAACTTCTCTCAAGCTGTCGCTTTCTAGAACATATTTCTTAGTATCCGGTGTAATTTATATGATCATCTCATTTACTATACCTTTCGGCCTTGGTGACTTGTTGTTTTTCAGGGTTATTCTTGCCTGTTTCACTTCTTCGTTACTTGTTTCTATCTGTCTGCTATCTCTATTTTTAACTTTCTCCATGTTTTTTTCTTGAAACTGCTTTCTATCTTTCTATATAATTTATAGTGTTGTTTCCATTGTTTATTTTATGCCTTTATTATTTTCTAGAATTCTGTACTCTGTATTCCGCTTACATACTGTCCAATGTTCTCACATGTCTTTTTATATATATTTTTGTAATTATTTATTTCGTTTAGCCATTTCTCTTATAAGGCCTTCTTCTCTTTTATCTGCTCTTTGGTCTTATCGCTGATCCGAATTTTACAGTTTGTCCTAATTTCGTTCTTTTCCTAAGGCTTCTAGAGCTGCTTTCTTGATGGCGTTTTTTACTTGATTATATTCTTCTTGAATTATTGCAGTTAAATTCTGTAAATTTTTGATCTGGCCTTTTTATACAGATCTCTTACCGACTCGTCTTGTAGCACATAAATTTTGAACTTTTTCTCTTTGTTAGTTACTTTAGGCGTTTCTTCTTTCTTTCCATTTTTTACTGTTTTTTTTTGTTTCTGTCTTAAACCATATGAATAGCTACTAACAACCTAAAATCCATTCCACATTTGTCCCTCTTTTAACTCTAACGTCTTTATTATGATTGTAGTGTTGTGTTTTACTTTTATGAATTCTATCATAGATTTTAATTTGCGGGTTCTTTGGATTATTGTAAATTTATTGTATTTATAGAACCTATTTGTTATCTTGAGGTCATTTAGTTCGCATATTTCGATTAGTCTTTCCCCATTATCGTTGGTGGTTTCATTCCAAATCTTCCTACCGTATTTACATTTACGTCCGGCAATTACAATTTCTTGCTGGTTTTTCATTTTTTTAATTTTCTTTTAATGTTTCTATAAATTTGTTTTTCTCTTATATTTCTGTTATTTGTTTGTCTATATGCTCCGAGTATTAGTCTTCTGATTGTTAAATCTCTCGTTAACGGGTTTTCACGACGATATTTTCCTGCTCCATTTTTTTCTTATCAATATCTCTACTCCCGCTTTTGCTCTTTCCTTCTTCTTTACCCCGCTCCACCAGTGGATCGGTCTATCTATTCTGTTGCATCTTAAATTGTTGCGTTACTTAAGTATTTTGGTTCTCCATCCCTGGGCGTTCTAGGTTCCAATCCTTAATTTTCTGTTTTTGTGTTTTTGTCTTTGGCTAAGATTCAAGCATGGGTTTACCATTCGTTTTGACGTAGTATTGCTCCTTAACCCCCGTATTCCTTTTGTTCTGTCTTTTTATACTACCTTTTGACGTTCAGCATTTTTCAGTTTCTATTTTACGTGGGCCAGGGTGCTAACTCCTAACGCCACAACACTCCTCCTGTACACGGGCTTGGTACTGCAGGCGGAGTTCTGAATTTGTAAAAAAATTGAATTACGGGGAAAATGTAGATTTTTGTAATCTTAGATAGTTTTAAAATATTTAAAACAATGTTCAATTGCGAAGAGGTTTTTGTCGATTAAAATTTTACAATTAAAATGTTTTATGCTTTAGCAGGCGAATTTGTAAGAAAGAAAATTCGGAATTTTTCAAATGCATACCGTATACACTCGGCGATTCCTACTTCATATCCGCCAAGCTAGCCTGAATGAAGTTTTACGAATTAAACCCGACGCTGGCCTTCTATATTTAATAATCTAACTTGGTGGAAGCTGGAAAACCAATCCTAACTTTTTATAACGGTCGAGTTGGCTCGATCCTGACAAACTTGCAATGCATGTGTACTCAATTTCAGTCGATTTTTTATTCGAACTAAGCATCGCGAAAGCGTTCCCATTTCCCGGGCTTTGCTGCCTTCTCGCAATCGCCGGCCAATCATTCTGTTGTGCTTGCAATTTTCCTAATTAGCCGCCTCGCTTCGGAAATAGAATCCTGTAATTCGTAGCCATATGGCGCTTTTTATCGGTTGCGGCTTTTCTAGTCAATTAGTTATGAAAGCAGCTGTTCGGTGTGCAATTGCCTGCAGTATTCGTTTGTCAATACTGGGTAGGTCAGGTCCAAGTTTTTCAGTTGATTAGATTTCCCAAACGACTGAAATTGTGCGCTGACGCGTTAAAAACAAAGCAAAATAAAAAGCTTCCGGCACATAGTATTTCATATGCATGGAATTTTGAAATGAATGACGAATTTTAACAATATTTGCCGTCCCCTTTTGAAGCACATTAGAGAATGTCATTTTATTGAGTTTTCTCTCATTTAAAACTTAATGAACTATAGAAGCTTTATATTGTAACAAAATATAGTTGAATTGCATGTGTACTTTGTATAATGCGTACTATTTAATAATAAGTTTCAAACTCCTAGTATATGTGATATGAATCCTGTATTATTCAGCTCCAAAAAATAACGTAAACAAAGAAAAACAAAAATTCAAAAATATGTAACTACTTATAGTAGTAAGCATTTCAAAATCAAATTAAATAATTTAAAAGTGTGTCTGTTCGTTTTTACAGAAAAGCATCTTAGAATAGTAACATTAAATATGTAATTTTAAAAATATGAGCAACAATTGCTTAAATGATTCTCTGGCGTGGATGGTGCATGGTCATATAGGCTAACTCCATGCCGCGTCACGGAGGAATCACTATTTTTTGGCGCTTGTGGCAGGCGTTTCCATCAACCTCGTAATGGTAATAGTCACGGACAATAAAATTGCCCGTAGCCCGTATATTTTGTCAAATCTCTTGACCGCTAAGGAAAATGAAATCCTTCGGTTTTTCGATGAAGGTTATGGTTTCTTACAAATCATGGGGCATTAGATATGGATTGAAAGGCCGGATTCTGGACAACCTATTAATATGAGTATTTACCACCCAATCACAAAGATCAACTTATTTTGTTTCGCAGTCGACTCTGAGAGGAACAACGAGCCAAGTGCCGATCTCATCGTTTTCTCTTTTGTAATCATCCTATCTATGTGCAATTTACGGTTCAGAATCACCCCGCAGGGTATCTTTCTTTCAAATATTTTGAGATTCGCTAGGTTATTTCGCTAGAAAATGGCTTCTTGGCGGGGAGCAAAACCAATAAACTTTTCTCAGGATATAGTCTTCTTATTTACTTGTTGCACCAGTTTTCCAGAACATGCAGTTTTCTTGGGGCCATTGAGTTACGAACGAGGTCCTTATCGAGCTAAATAGCACCGCTGAATTTTCTACGTACTAGTCCAGCGTGGAGGAAAATGTCGTTGACATCTCCTATACTAGACGTAGAGATTATATAACATCGATGGCAAGATAAACCTTCCCGATAACCTCATTGCACTGAACTTTTTTTCTCAGAGGAACGATCAGCTGCACTATCGGTAGCGGAATTATGGTGGGAACCATCTTGAACAATAGACCATTAGGTGACACTTACCGAAAGACTTGACCACGCAAAGAAAACTATTTTGAAAAACTAAGGAGTAGTAAAATTTTGAAAACTAAATCCAAACTGACTCTCCAGAATCAGTTGGAGGTCATCAACAGCTATGCATAGAAGACTCGAAAAGTGGCGGAGACGGAAGACAGCATTTATGATGGCAATGACAGATGATTGTCTTAGTTGGGAGATCCTTACAGTGCGCAGTTTGGGATGCCATTCGAGCCAGCTGCCTTGTCCGATTTGAGATCTTGGATGAGCTGGAGGAATTCTTTGCCCTTAAAGGCGATCCATAAGCGGTTAACGTGGTCGAGGCGATTAGGGTCAAAGTCGTCATAACTGTGGTCGCACTGACACTCCAGGTTGTGAGTAAATACCTTAGGCTTTTCCGTTTCCCGTGGATGGGTCATAGTAGGGTGAAATGGTTACGGAGAACCTTGTTCACCTCCTATGGGCTATTTTTGTTAGTCAGGTTAAGTGCTCCTGGCTTGCTTTCTGAAACAGTGTTGTGGTTCTTTGCGACGGTGATCTTAACTTGTGCAGCAAAGCTCTGATATTTTTGCTCTTCAGCGGAGTTCGAAGTTTGATCCTTCTTATATATCATTTTTGCAGCTCTAGAGATAGGTTTCTTCCATTTCCGAGGCGGACAAGGTTGGTGATGAAGCGGATAGATTTCTGAATAGAAAAAGTACCCCAGGTTTCGCCAGAGCGGATAATAGGACTAAAACGCAGAATAAGATAAGGTTGTGATAGTTTTCCAGCTCTCTTTGAGAATGGTAACATCTAAGACATCCGGATGACCGGTGATGTCGCAATCGGTGAGTTTTAGTGATTTCAACATCATGACCATTCAGCGTGCTGCTTTTGGTGTTGACCACGCGGTCATTCCACGAGCATGTTTGGAATTTAAGACACCTATTAAGATTGTTACAATATCCTCATCGAAAACGGCATCCAGGTTTTTGAGGGGGAGGAGACGTTCGTACGAGAAAGAATTATAGGAGGAGACTAGCGGAGACCATACCCTCTCATATGAAGGCAGATAGTGGTAAACTTCAGGTTCTCAGTGACCCGGAGCGCAACTTGATAGTGTTCCAAGCAAGACTTGATGTAGACTGCCGTACGTTCTTTTTCGTTAGCGGTCAGTGCGGTGGCAAGTATAATTTGGAGGTCTGGCCGTCTTTCTACTCTTAAGATGGGTCTCCTGGTCTAAAATGATATCCAAATCATATTTAGAATAAATACGTTAGACCTTTATATACAAAATATAGACGTTAATGTGCATATAAAATAAAAATTGTAGAATTATTGGAGTTATTATATTTGGCAGGATGTGCCCGTTTAAATGTTTTCGTTACGATGTTTCAGATATGAAAATTTGATTAGTAGAAAAAATAAAAGATCTGTATCTCGGAAACTCTTTAAAATTTTTGTCTCTAACTGCAGAAAATGCTATAAAGTAGATGAATGTGCTTTTATTGATAAAAAATTAAAGTTATTTAAGAATTGTTATTTATTTAAGTACGCCAGTGTAATCTAAGCGGTTGAGGTGCTGACTGTGATGCGGATGTATACATACGCATTCCATTTCCGGAGCCTTCTAATAGCTGGCGTGTGGCCTACTTAGTCACTAAAAATAATTGAGTACCCTGCGTTTATTTCGAAAAAGAGGTAATAATGACGGTTATCTAAGGCGCAGTACTTGCCATATTGCCCCGCACCAGAAATGGTGCGCGAATACCGGGCAGAGAAGACGAATATGAGAGTCTTAACCTTTCAGTTTGTAAGCCGTGTTCCCACTCGTGGAGTTAGTGCCGTGGAAAAAAAAACATTTAAGCAATCCATTATTATTAATCCAAATGGTATAGCATAAAAGTGCCTGCAACTGTAGAGTTAAAAATTAAATATTACATATTGAATTTAGAAGTTTATGTTGGCTTATAAGTGAAATGCCTATTTGAAACATTAAATGATTCTACAAACAACGCAAAAAGATTTGTTTAGGTAATATTCAGAATTGACAGAAATATAACTGACGATAACGAGCTTACTAGCTTTGACTAATCGACTACTTATTAAAAAATTATAAACTTACCTATGTAGGTACAGTAAGAAAAAATATGTCAAATTGTCAATAGAAAATATTGTCCAATACATTTCAAGTTTTATCTTATAAACGAATAGCTAAAAAATATATTAATATTATTGTTTAGCACGCATCATGATGGTGCTGGAGATGAGCAAACCATTAATAAAACAAAACCCAAAAGGATAATATATTATAATAAAAGTAAACCGAATTATATGCCATTTACAATATTTTACGTAATACAATGGTTATTTTTAATTTCTTATAAACAATGCGGATCCGTTAACTTATCTATATTACATAAATATTATTGTTTAATAACCTAGGTTATATTGGTCATATACTATGTTTCTAATGTTCCGTATTTGATTACTGAACGTTGTCAAGATATTTCTCTAGCAGATATCTGCCTAAGTAACATAAAGGATCGTTTGGGCCCTCATTATTATTGGGAGAAGCAGTTGTTTCAGAATTCTTGACTTTAAGATTTTTTGTTATAATCTTATACTTAGTAAGTACATACAGTAAATATGAAGTGTATTAAACAATAACGTTGCCTTTTTAAACTTTATATATGAACACAAAAAATACAGTATTTTTTCTAATTAGAAATTTATACTATTTTTGTCTTGCGTGTAAACCAAACGAAATTGAAAAACACTATCTTATTTTCTCATGTATTTTAAAACCGAAGCTAAATTTTATAATTTTAAATGTTTGTACTTTAGGTTTGACTCGTATTTTTAATTATAACCCAAACGCTTGTATTTAATCTCTAACACCTTAATTTTCCTAATTTATTTTCTATGCATACTGCTTATAAAATTGTAAAAACTAATGTTGACACTGATTTGTCAGTATAAAGTTGTATTTTTTGCAACACCTGAAAATGTTGCTTTGCTAACAATCGGTTTATAATAAAAAAGTCGGTACAAAATGCAAATCTATTTATGTAAAAAATATCTTCTCAACGTACATGCACATGAAAGAAAAATTATGTAAGATTTAAGTTTAAAAGCTCCTTGTAACTTGACACCGGTATTATTGTCCTATTATAAATGTAATGTTACAACTGAAGTTGCATTTCAGCAACGCCGAAGAGCCATTTTAAGTGCATGCTTACTTACCTACTATCTAACACAACACATTAGCTTCACATAACAAACAACCTATCATTATCGATAAAATGAGTCAAAAATACAGCCACAGAGCTGCTTACTCGAATCTTTTCCCGCCGGAAAATCGCCGACAGATATTGCTTGCTGTAGTTACAAAAAGATCGAAGTTTATGACGTAGCCAAGAATTACAGGGAATCTGTCTACAGAAAAGATAACTGCTTACAGGGCAACTCTTAGCAAGTGATCTGATCGCAAGAGATATCATGAAATTGTTTCCTGATTGAGAGAGAAGATCGACCAGTATTCTGGGCGAACCACGATAGGACCTGGTAAAATAAATGGGCGTGGTGAGGTTGACAGTTAATCTAGCATACACCAGGGCCTGCACTACAAGTCTTTTGTTTTGAGAGACCGTAAACTGTTAACTGAGAATAACGAGATAGGCAGAGAGTTAAAGGGCCTAAGCACTGTTGAATGATATCAAGCACCCTTTTTGGACAAAAAGAACTTCATCCAGAACTGGAAGGTGTATCGCCAAAATGATCACTGAAACTGCTAAGATGCCCTTAAAGTTTCTTTAAGCTTGTAAGCAGCAAAGTAAATATCATAATGCCCCACTTCTGTGAAGAAGACCTTGAAGGTAGTTGCATATTATATATCAATATGGAGACCGTTATCAGACCATGAATAAAGGAGATAGCCGTTGGGTGGAAGTATCTCGTATAGCAAGACTTTGCTCTAGCCCACAAGGCAAGAAAGACCCAGGCATAGCTATACGAAAATTTGTATTACGGCTGTTTCCTTGACTACTAAGTGAATAAAGTGGTCAAAGCAAAGGTTAATAAGAGTCTTGATAATGTCCTTATAATATAAAAATACGACAAAGATTGTATTTGATATATTATAAAGCAAAAATTTAATACAATTGTTAAAAAATAAGAAGTTACTACCAATCGTAATAAAAACATTTACTAAAGAACTACATAATACAAGAAAGGTGTTTTGGTTGTTATTCAAGTTGCAGAATATGATCATGTTTACATTACTTTTACGAATTATAAGCATTAATGGATATTGGTTGTAAGATTTAAATTTTGCTCTTGAAACTAAAATTATTGGTAATATAAATTACACCCAACATTGTCGTAAGCTATTCTAATGACTTTGCTTAGAACTTTGTCCAAATATGTCACACGATATAAACTTAAATAGCAATCTATTTGTTAACATTATAAATCGTTTCTAGATTGTTTACAAGGTCAAATTTAAAGAATCAGTAGTTATTTTGAATAACATATTTAGAGCTTCTGTAATCCAAAATTATTTAGTTTTAGCTGTTAGTTATAAAAAAATATTTTTTAATATATTATTGTAAAAGAAATCAGTAAATCTTCAAAACTGTTACCACAGAAATGTTGATGCCTTTGGCTTTACATGCTTTGTAGTGACAGCGTATTTAACGGCCACATAAATTCACGTTTTACTGATTTTTCATCTATATTTAGAATCACAACTATTTAATTCACAACAGTACGAGTTAAACACAAATATTAATTTGATTTTAAATTTACTGAGTTAAAACAATTAGGTATTGAATAGCAAATTAATTATGAGAGACACAAATGCAAACTAGTGGTAGATAGTAAATGTACGAAATGATTCTAAACAGTGTTATAACTTTATTGAAAATTTACCGACTGAATATTACTTGACGTTTCTATGTAATAATAATATAATCAACTGTTGCTTACAATTTATGTCACCAGCAGCGATTAAGATTGAAATAGTTCGGGGCTCCAGTATCGGCATGATTTAGGTGTGGGTATGAATTAAGCAAGTTTATTTCATTCACTTACCTCGCATGTAAATTTTGATTTGATGTTTTGAAAATAAAGAAAATTGTGTATAATGCAAATGTATTAAAATTAGTAACTTATAGCAAAATGCTAAATGAGATTAGCAGTAAATTAAGTTTGGTAATGAAGGTGTATTTAAGATAAACAACAGCTTAATTTAGAGAATTCTTTTTGAAAATTATCCACTACAGTTGTAGGCAAAACATAAAAAATTCAGAAATTTAAAACAAGGTCTCAACATTTAATAATAAAAAACTACAATACCGATAGCTCAGAATTTTACAACTGGATACAAATCAATACCTTGCTATATACAAGATAAGTGCAAAAAGTCTTCATTCAAACTGAATTCCAAGAGTGATAGGTATAAAATACTTTCCTAATATTTTAAAACATTTGTTACATTTCGAAATTAGTATATTCAATTGCCTTGGAAAAATACTTTAAAGATTTATCTTCCAAGTGCTCAAAAACAGTTTTCCATAATTCTTCATAGCTATCAAATTTTCTACCTTGAAAATCTTTCTGCAATTTTAAAAATAGATAGTAGTTTGTACGGTGGGTGGAAAACTCCTCAAAATCACAGTTCTTTGCGGCAACTTGTGTTATGCAGAAAGCTGACAAATCGATTTAGTATGTCATTCTTTTACTTTATAACGTTACGCAGTAAACTGACGAAATAGTCTTTGTTTACCAGTGTGTTTTTTTTCTTAAAACTAATTACCAACATTTTTTCTAAATTCAAAAAGATTGTTGCTATGACCTTTTTATCGATTAAATCACCTTTGCCTTTCTTGATCATAATTTTGTGCAGTTTGCTCCATTACACTGAATCTCTTTTTACTAAAAGTTATAGCACATAATCCTAGTTTCATCTTCTGTAACAGCAAATTAAACATTTTTTTTTGTTGTTACGGAAAAATATAAATTTTTTACAACAGGATTGCTGTTTTTGAACCGCCGACAAAAGTCGAGTATTCATATGAAGCTCCTCATGAAGAATGCGTCGCAAAACTATAACGAAAAACTTTAATTTTGCTGTTAATTCTTTTATTTTTAAATCTTGTAGCATCTTACGCTCAACGAGGGTGATCTTTTCTTTCTAAAGTACTTCAACTGACCTAGTATGGCCTAGTATAGCCGTTTGTACCTGTCCTGTCTCAGCGACAAAAACTGGAGACACGTTAAGGTCAGGCATATTAATTTGATAATTATAATTTTAATTTTAAATTTCGCATGCAAATGTCATATAAAATATTTCCTACAGGGAAGAGCTCGGAGTTGACCTTTAATGCGTATAAAATATCACGCTGAATGCACTTCATAACTATACACAAACCCCGCAATATTCCAGTCTACTCGAACAAATTTGATTAAATATACCATTCTCTTCTAAGCGCTATAATAAAGCGACGCCCATTTTTATGCCTTCTTATCAGCCGGGAATAAACCAAAAATCTGCCCACGTATAACGTATTAATAATCCTAGCACAAATAACGCAGTAACATTGTTTTCAAACAAAACTAATAACATGGACCTTGAAGAGTCTAGTGAGGACGAAAACTTTTTCATAGATAATGAAACCATAAACCAAACAAACGTTCTTAGCAAACTGTCAGCGTTAAAAGAACGAGAATTAAAAGATGTCTATAAAATAAAAATGGTAGTACAAAAACTGATTATGAAAGTCCAACAGATAAAAAAGAATAACGTAACTAACAATGTTGCAAAAGAAGCAACTCCACTTCCAATTTGCATATATGGGGTAAATAATTATAAGAAGCTGTTAGAAGATGTGGCACTAGCCATCAAAGTTAAAACTTGTACTACTAAAACTATCAAACAATACTGTCAAAATGAACCTCAAAATACCATGAAATTTATAGAAAATTAATAAACCACGTCACAAGCGAAAACATAATTCATCGCACATATCAAGTGAAGCCAAACACATATTTGAATCACACTATTTCAATCACCGGAAGAAAAGCTGAAATAGGAAAACATGGACAAAGTAAGAAACATTATAAATATTAGACATAGTCATCATAAATGTATCAGGAGTGGCGGATCACATGATACCAAAATCTGTAAGCAAACTAAGGACACTCCGACAAAATGTGTACTATGGGTTGATCCAAGGCAAGACAAAGCAACCAACCGACAACGACAAAACACATCAACGGACTCACAACCTACCCTATCCAACCTCCCTCAACTAACTTCTGCCTAAATCCAACTAGTTATGCTCAAGCCACAGCTGGTATCCTAATAAACCAAACCAATAATAACAATAATCCTGACATAGCAGACAAACTGGGCAACTTGCTCAACGAATTTAAAAGTATGCTCTCGCAGTTATTAAACTAAAACAGTATGATCTTGTCAATACTTACTACTGTCATAAATAAATTAGCAAAATAATGGCTGGAATACTAATAATGACAACGTAGAATGGCATTTCTAACCATATCCAAAATATAATTTTATTTCTTGAAATGAACAAAATTTATATCCTATTTAACTTTCTCCTGTGTGGGGTTACTGGTTCCCCATCAGGCGCCTCCCCAGGTGGTGGATAGGGGAATGCCTCCCAGATACGGGTGGTACCGGGGAAATGAAATACCCGGGGCCAACCAAAACCAGTTTAGTAAAGGCAGCAGTTTCATCAATATCAAGTTGTAGCTGAAAAGAAAGGCTTCGGAAGGGTACAGTATTGAATACCGGAAAGCAGAGCTGAATCAGCAGAAAGGTTTCCGCACTGCGGTGAGGAAGGCAACGAGAAACCACTTCACTACTTTCTACAGGATAATCATGATAATGGCTGACAAATACAACGGCCCTGAGTACGGGCGCCCCTTAAATGGGGCAGGGGTGCTAAGAATCTCCCGGTCAGCTGCTACCAAAATCGAAGAAAGAACAAATATACATAGAATAGGTACATGGAACATCCAAAGCATGTACGAGTCAGGGAAAATACAAAACATCATACAAGAAATGAAAAGGCTAAACATCAGTACACTAAGAATTAGTGAAATGAGATGGCCAGGCTCCGGGATGTACAGTAGATGATCATACGGTGTATTACACCGGTGAAGACAACACTCAGCATTATAACAGAGTAGCAATAATTGTAACGCCAGAAGTTTCTAAAAAAAGCGTGATACAATACTCGGATAGAATAATTATGATAAAGATACAAACAAAAACAGTAACTATGAACGTAATCCAAGTGTATGCCCCTATATCAAAATGTGAAGAAGATAGCATTGAACAATTCTATGAACAACTTGAACAGATAATGAAATTAACAAAAAGTAATGATGTAAATGTATTAATGGGTGATCTAAACGCTAAAATAGGACAAGGGAAACAAGAAGATATAATAGGAGAACACGGTCTCGAAACTCGTAATAACAGAGGAAATTTGATTTGCTCAATTCTGTATAGAGAAAAGCTTAGTAATCACCATTACATACAAAAAACTACATAAAAGACGGCTTTATAGTGGAAATCACCAGCGGATTCACAAAAAAAGATTATTCGTAAGCAAATTGACTACATAACGATAAACAAAAGATTCAGAAATATCATAAAAACTGTTAATACATATCCTGGGGCAGATATACCAACAGATCATAGCTTACTGTTGGCTCAAATAAGACTACGGTTTAAGAAAATTCAGATTAACCTAAAAGACTAACAAGGTTGAACAGAGAAAACTAAAAGACCCAGAACTATGTAGAAATGCTACACAATAAATAGAGAATAAACTCAACAATCAATGAGCAAGAGAAGATATAGAAACACAGGTGAAACGGTTAAAAGATATAACCCTTAACATACAAGAAACAATATTCAAAGAAGAAAGACATGGTAAAAAAAAGGATGGATGACAGAAGAGATTTTAGATCTCATGGACGAGAGAAGGAAACACAAAAATCGAAATCAAATAGACTATAACAGAATTCACAAAGAAATTAGAAGGAAAATAAGACAGGCACAAGCAGAATGGTTCAACAAACAATGTTCAGAAATAGAAGAATACGATAGAAAACATGACATGTTTAATCTTCATAAAAAACTAAAAGAGGTATCAGGACTCAAAATAAATATAAACAATAGAGCCCTAGAAAATTATGAAGGAACGCTTATAACAGAAGAATGTCAAAAATTAGAACTATGGAAAAAATACATCTCAGAATTATTTAGCGTTGATAGAGATACAGAATTCAATATGAACGATATAAGAACTGGACCAAATATTACAAAAGACGAAGTGGAAAGAGCAATAAAAGTAGCAAATAATGGTAAAACACCTGGACCGGATGGACTAACAAGTGAAGTACTAAAAATGCTTGGGAATATAGGACTGACAATGTTAACAATCTTATTCAATAAAATATACAACACAAGAACATTGCAGGAATGGTTAGAATCTACTTTTACGACATTGCAGTCATTAAAGGGATATCTGATATAAATAGTGCTATTGAATCTAGCTTTGACTTTAGTTCAGACCAAATCCCTATTATTATAAATCTGAGTACAAATATAATCTGAAAAGAACCTTCTTTCCGACTCTGTTGACAACATATTAATGAAACTATAAAACGTGATGTTAACCTAAAAGATAACCAAAATATATAGGAAGCTGTCCGATACCTGTCTCAAATAATCTAAGCTGCTTGAAAATTAATTCCAACTGAACTGAGTACGATGCAAATTAATCATAACTTCCCGCTACATATCAAAACAAGATAAACGAAAAGCTAAACAAAGATTCTGAAAACAAAAATTCTTTAGATAAAATACTCCTAAATACATTAATACATGAACTACAAAAATTTCTACACGACGGTAAAAACAAATTCTGTAAAACATATATCACGAAGCTTTCTCCGGATAATCACTTGTTGTAGAAGGTCACTAAAAAGCTTAAAAGACTTACAGTAACTATTCCACCAATTAGAAAATGGACAGAACAAAAGCACGTTCAAATCTTGCTAATTTGTCTTGCACATTTGTGGATCACCTGCTAAATGTATTCTCCCTACCTGAAACAACCAACAATAACCTAGGGATTGAATATTTCTTAGATATATCTTGCCAGCTATCTTTATTAATAAAAGCTTTCACTAAAAAAAGGTTTTAGAGAAATAAAACACTTAAATCCATTCAAAACTTTTGGGTATGATCCGATTGTTACAGAAATATTAAAGAATCTCCCAAGAAATGCAATTGTCCTAATCACAACAATGTATAACAGCATACTACGTCTTTGCTACTTTCCAGCACAATGGGAATATGCCGAGACCCTGATGATTCAAACCTGGTAAACCTCAGACGAAACCTAGCTCTTACAAACCGTCGGTTTATTACCTATTATGGCTAAAGTCTATGAAAGACTATTTCTCAATAGAATACTAGAAAACGCTTCCTTGAGTAATACTATCCCCAATCATCAATTTGCTTTTGTCAGAACCGCTTGACCATACAACAGTGCCGCAAATTAGTCAGTCAAATGAAAGATAATTTTGAAGGCAAGAAGGAATGTGCTTCTATTTTCCTTGATTTTCAACAAGCTTTTGATAAGGTCTGGCACATAGGGCTACTTTCCAAAATAAAAAGTAACTTTGCTGACCAAATATACCTTATCCTGAAGTCTTGCTTTTAGCGAAACATATTTTCAAATAAAAAGCGATGACGAATTATCTGACTAGCACTGATTCAAATCGAGAGTGCCGCAAGGTAGTGTGCTTGGCCAATTTCTTTACGTAATGTACACTAATTATGTCCCACTAATGAAAGATACGTTAATGCCCACATTCGCTGACGACATGGCCATCTTATCAACCGATGCAAATCCACATAGGGCACCATAAAAGCTATAAAACTACTTAAACACACTACAAAAATGGCTGAAGAAATTGAAAATCATAGTAAATCCGAAGAAATCCACTCAAATAACATTCACTAACCGGAGACATACAACTTAGTATAAACAGCGTACCTATTCCTATCACAGAAAAAGTTAACTATTTTGAAATGCACCTGGATTAAAAACTTAATTGGGGAGTTCGTATAAAAGCCAAAGAAAAACAAATCTAAAAATTAAAAATATGAACTGGCTAATTAATAGAAAAATCTCAATTATCTATGGAAAATAAGCTTTTTATATTTAAAATTATCATAAAACTAATTTATTTCATACGAAAACGAACTTTGGGTGCAGAAAACCATCCAATACAAAAGTATTGCAAACATTCTAGTGAAAAACTCTCCTGAATGGTAGCCGACGCACCATGATACGTTTCCAATTAAACATTGTTACACAACAATCTGGAAATTCCATTCATTTCAGAAGTGATCAAACGAAAGGCCACCAATTACAAAAACAGATTTGTAGGTCACGGTAATCATAGTCAAATTAATCAATCAACCACTTGTCGAGAGAAGACTGAAAAGATTATGGCCAGAAGATCTCCCCAATTAAATCCCAACGAACTGTCTATGGATGGTTTCTGTCACAAACCCATTCGCTTACATATTATTTACTTTTTTTTTTTTTATCATGAAGCAGATTGTAAATAAGCGTTATTAAAAAAAACTGAACGATCTGCACGTGATTCGTCTCTGATCATTTTAGAGCCCAAGCTAAATTGTTTTGCTTATTCTTTTATAGTGAAATATAAAGGAGAGGGTTCATAGTATTCATCATCTAGATATTGTTTAATATTGCTGTGACTAAAACCTTTAGTAAGAAATTTGATGATGGCTCGGTATTCGATTTCCAAAATTGTAGAAAATTATGGTTGGTACAGAACTGAGAAAAATTTGATGCTGATATATTTAGGAACATTTAACTAAAGATAGCGTTATCTGAAACTATCGCTATTATTACTGAAACAGAGTCATTTTACAAAAAGATAATAGGTTTTAGATAAAACAATAAGGTCTGAAACATAATGTTATATAAATGCTATTAGATTAGTGATTGCGGTTAATAATTAACAAAATCTCTCCGGATAAAACAATTCAGACTAATATAGACAGGCTGTTTGCAATTAGCACTGCTTACAGATGCAATAAAAATAATTTACTCTAAAGTACTGTAAAGTATAATTTATATATTATATTTATATTTCAACAAATTAATTATCAAACTAATTATAAAAATTAATGCTATATATCCTAATAAGGTCAATGTACATCTAATAATAAGCCCGTGTGGGGTTGCTAGTCCCCATCGGGCGCCTCCCCAGGTGGCGGATAGGGGAACACCTCCCAGATATGGGTGGTACCAGGGAAATTAAATACCCGGGGTGGACCAAAACTAGCATATCAACGGGCAGCAACATGGATATTAGTTCGTATAGGCGGATGTCAGGAAGACAGGAACGACTATAAGAACAGATAACCTTAAGCACGGAATAAATGATATTGAAGTGGTTAAGATATTGCGATGAGGAAGGCAACGGAAAACCACCTCATTACTTTTCCTAGTAAAATCATCATGGTAGTGAAGACTGACAATCTAAATGTTACTGATCATGGGTATCGGACCCCAAGATCCGGCAGGGGAAGAGAATGTTGGGCCTCCCAGGTCGTCATCAAGCGAAATCCCGGCAGAACGAACACAAACACAAATAGAAATACATTCTTGAAGATAAATAAGTCACCGGTGCAAATAGCAACATGGAATGTCAAAAGCATGTATCAAGCAGGAAAGGTACAAAATGTTATTGCTGAAATGAAACGGATGGACATAGATATTCTTGGAATCAGCGATACTCAATGGCCAGGGAACGGAGAATACACTATAAACAACAACTACAGCGTTTATTACTCTGGTGGAGATGAACCCAACCACAGATATGGACTTGCTACAATACTGTCAGATAGACTGAAACCGCAAGTTAAAAGCGTGATAAATTATTCAAATAGAATAATGTTGATACAACTACACTCTCACACCAATGACATCAATATTATTCAGATCTATGCCCCAACAGCAGACAAAAGCGACAATGAAATAGAGGAGTTTTATAATCACCTGGATATACTGATGAACTCCATCGCTAAAAATGACGTGACAATCGTGCTTGGTGATTTTAATGCAAAAATAGGAGAAGGAAGTGTACAGGATTATGTTGGCCCACATGGACTAGGCCAGAGGAACGAACGTGGAGAAAAACTCATTGAATTCTGCCAGAACAAACAGATGGTAATATCTAACGCATGGTTTAAGCTCCCTAACAGACGGTTATATACTTGGACCTCACTAGCACACACCAACGACCACGTGGTACGAAACCAAATCGATTTCATTTTAATAAATAAAAGATATAGAAATGCGCTTCTGTCCGCCAAAACATACCCTGGTGCAGACGTGGGATCAGACCACAATCCAGTGGTGGCTACTTATAACTAAAATTGAAAATAATAAAAAGAAAACGTCTGGATCCAAAAGTCAATGCCCGAATTTTAGAAAATGCTACGGTAAAAACTGATATAGCGAAAGATATTAATATAAAATTAGAAACACTAAAGAATTCAAAAGAAACAACTATCGAGAAGCAGTGGCTAAATATCAAAACAGCAATAATAGACGCAGCCAACCAAAATTCTTCAGAAATAACCCAATATGCAAAATAGGAATGGATGACACCTGAAATCCTTAAATTAATGGAGACGAGAAGGAAATATAAAAACATAGATGACAACAAGTATAAAGAAATACATAAGATTATTAAAAAAGAAATTATAAAAGCCAAAGAAAAATATATGACCGACAGATGTAACGAAATAGAGGAGCTTCAGACGGAACATGATACATTCAATTTGCATAAAAAAGTTAAGGAGATGACGGGAGTAGCAAAGAAGAGACAGAGAAGTATTATGAAAGACAAGAATGGCAACATAATTACAGACATAACCAAGCAAATAGAAATATGGAAGGGATACATAAAAGACTCTTTGACGACGACAGGACGTCAGAAATAGAAATGGAAAATAACCAAATCAGCTCGGATAGCCCGGCTATAACGCTAGAGGAGGTTAAACATGCTATATACAACTCCAAAGACAATAAAGCCGTAGGCCCAGATAACGTACCTGTAGAATTTCTAAAGCTAATAGAGGACGAAAATCTACACTTACTTGTAGATCTATACAATAATATATATAAAAAAGGGAGTATTCCAAACGATTGGTTACGATCGGTGTTTGTACCTCTACCCAAAAGAACAACCCCAAAGACTGTTCAGAATTTAGAACAATAAGCATTATGAGCCATACTCTAAAGGTGTTTTGAAAATCATACATAAAAGGATCTACAGAAAATTAGAGGCAGATATTAGCGACACACAATTCGGATTCCGAAACAACATGGGGACAAAAGAAGCACTCTTTGGGATAAATGTTCTAATACAGCGATGTCTCGACATGAATGTGGATTTGTGTATAGGATTCATAGATTATGAAAAGCCTTTGATAAGGTAAAACACGATAGGTTAATAGCAATTTTGAGACAAAAAGGCTTGGATCCTTGTGATATCCGCATCATTCGTAATCTTTATTGGAAACAACATGCGGCGATCAATGTTAATGGCCAGTTGTCCGAAAATATTGAGATCCTTAGGGCGTTAGACAGGGATGTGTACTATCACCTGCCCTCTTTAACATGTACTCTGAGTGTATATTCCGGGAGGCTTTAGAGGACCAACAAGGAGGGATAAAAGTGAATGGGCAAGTGATCAATAATCTGCGATATGCGGATGACACTGTAATAATAGCTTGCAATCCCGACGACCTACAAAACATGCTAGAAAATATCAACAGAGTTAGCAAAGAGTATGGTCTCAAAATTAACTGTAAGAAAACTAAATTCATGGTCGTCAAGAAAATAGGAAATAATAACATCAACAATATAAAAATAAAAAATCGAAGACACCGAAATCGAAAGAGTGCACAAATACCAATATTTAGGGACCATAATAAACAGTTGTAATGACCAAGCTACTGAAATCAATAGAAGAATCGAAATGGCGAGGGCAGCGTTTGTAAAAATGAGGCAATTCTTCTCTAATCGCAATCTCTCGCTAGATCTGAGAATGCGCATGGTACGATGCTACGTCTTCTCGATTCTGTTGTACGGAATGGAGGCTTGGACCCTTAAACAACAGCAAATGAAAAACTGGAAGCCTTTGAGCTCTGGATATACAGACGCATACTTAAAATATCATGGACAGAACACGTTTCCAATGAAGAAGTCCTCCATCACATGAACAAAGAACGAGAGTTACTACTGACATTGAAAAAACGCAAATTGGAATATTTCGGACATGTCATGCGAGGTAAAAGATACTGCTTGCTGCAATTGCTCATACAGGGCAAGATCTCAGGACAAAGATCGAGAGGCAGAAGAAGGATGTCGTGGATGGGGAACCTCCGGGAATGGTTTGGATGTTCATCAATAGATCTATTCAGAGCAGCTACATCAAAAATTAGAATAGCTATGATGATTGCTAACCTCCGATAGGAGATAGCACTTTAAGAAGAAGACATCTAATAAGTAATTAGTGATTTATTATAATATAAAGAATGATATGATTTACATTTTTTAATTTTGAGTAATTCTAAACTAAGATTTCGACAACATTGTATTTACTAAAGATGTATTTAAACTTATGTTTGCGCTGCCTCTTTTTTCTATAATTTAATTGCTCGTTAAATGGTGCTTCTTTGTTTAACTTTAATAATTCAAGGTAATTTATAACTTCCAAAAAACCTAAGCAAAATAGCTATGTAAAATTAGTAAAGTACAAATAAAATTTTAATTATTTTTTCAGGTGCGTATTTAACAAACAAGCTCAGACATTCATACTGGCTTAACGTCGATTATAACCCCGTAAAAATTACATAATCGCTTACCGCTTATGTTTTCGGCAATATTTCAATTTATAAGTAACTTTAATGATACGTGCATAATTTAGGGTCAACATGTTTCCAATAATATATGAGCAGGTAAGTAGGAACCTGTAATTATCAGGTTTAATACCGGCTGACTGCGGCACACTGCAACCAAACATTCAATTACACGGACCACCCACCTGAGTAAATCACCGCACACTAGTTGTCCCATTACTTATTCTACCGCACACACTGTTTCATGAATAAGTAGTTTTAACAAAAAATCGTGAAATTGGAACATGATGGAAAGGAAACTATTTGGCAGGCAATATTTTACACCGGGCAGCTATTTTCCGTGCTGACGTGCGTATAATTAAACCATCTAGTTTAACACTAAATAACGAGCAATAAGTGCGTTGTACACGCACGCGTAATTTCCAACCAGTAAGATGATGAAATATTAATTGTAGCTTCTTTAAACGCTAAGATTGAAAGTTACCTCAAGCGAGAATATCATAGTTAATATTTAACAATTTTAAAGTAGGTAAGCCAAATAAATTTATGTTCGAAGGCGGATTATTATACCTCGACTGGCCCACCTTAAATATCCACATCGCTATTGTCTCACCGAACAAACATAATAAGCACCTTGCCTAATTGATAGCGTCGCAAGATCAGGAAACAATAGAGACGATAATGGTTTGTAAGACTAACATATTTATAATCTACCGCACGAAGCATTATACGAATTTTTGTAAACGATAAGTTAGGAAAAATGCCCATTTACTGTTTTTTTTACATTATTCTGCGATAGTTAATGCCTTTAAGTCTAAATTAGCGATACAACAGATGTTACACGAAAGTCGAGATGATTATCAAACCGTCAGTGCCATCAACGGTCCCTTTACAGGAAGAAAAATGTGACTGCATCCTCCTATTTTACCCTTGTATAAGTTTATCTGCTAATTAATATAACCGGTGTTGGTTTAAGGGACGTGCGCCATCTGCTATTTCAGTAAATTTTCGAACACGTCCGTTTCATCGCAAATATGGCGTACTGCTAAATTTTAAATTATGCCCAAAAATGCGAGGCGATAGCACAGTAATTTAACTTCCAAAACTTCAAGCTGACAAAGATGCATTTGCTTGGACACATAAATTTGTACCCTGCTGCTACATGTAATAACTATAAATTAGGGACTTCGCCCATCCGCTTTTTATATACAGCTCTGAACTTATAATTATTTGTGATTAATAGCGCATGCACCATAGTAGTCGGCCATTCTATGCAAATCCTAATTAAAAACAAAGCAGTGAGGGCCGGCAAATTGAAAACATATTTATTAATTACGCTCGGAGTCAAGACGCATTGTTATGTTTGGTTGAACTATGCTAAGCTTTAATTTAGACGACAATGTGTTGTTAAATTAGAAGCTTTAGAGTTTACACATTACGTCTAATAAAAAAAAATAATAATTTGTTATAGTATCAAGCTTTAACATTATTTAACAATCCTTTAATATATACAAAAATAAATGCTGCCTACCAACAATTTTTACTTTCCAAGTTCAGTTACGTTATACCAGATTAAACAAGTTCACTCACGTTAAATAACATAACAAATGGCGACACATACCAAACAAATGACAGTTACTCTTTGAACTACAATTTAATTTTTTGAAAAACAAACTTATTTTTTAAGTTGACATTTGCTATAATCATATTTATTTATTTTGAAAATTAAATGGTCTACGTATGTTTAAACTTCATTTTGTAAACTACATAAGTTAGTATATTTCGATACATCTAAAATTGTTATTATATTTTTAATGTAATTCTTAATTTTTTTAATGAAAGGAATTGGATCGGATAATTTAAAAGATATTAAATACGATTTACTGCATAATACGAATAATTAAACCATGCGTTTTGTTAGATATTAATATAAGCACTTTATTGTGGTCATTCTGTACCTTTTCTCTCAGGTCCTACGATTACCCTGTTATTCGAAATATTTTTCGCTTGCAGTAATTGCAATATACTATTTGAATTATTCGTTATTATTTTTATTTGGTACCTCTTGTACAAGTATAGCAAATGGACGACCCAAACCATTAGCATCCTACTACCAATTTGTCTACCAAGAAGTCAGGTGGTGCCCTATCTTGTGGAGAAACAAGAGTATCCTTGCTCTCATTTTGTATTAATGGTTTTAACATATTAAAATGCAAATTTGAAAATACTGTTATCATTGACTGTAGACAAACTTGCTCATCGTTAATAATCTTCTTCTCTATCGTAATAACTAGTAAGTTTGAAATATTGCTTGAATAAAATTTTTCTAACTAAAACAATTTAAGACTGTGGTCTATATTGCGATTTATGTCTCACGAAATAGTTATTAAATAAATATTATAAATAAATAAATAGTTTTAAGATTCTCCAATAGCTGTACTTTTTTGTACCTTTTTTAATCTATTTACAAATACTGTAATTGTGTTATCACATTTCTAACGGTACTTTAAAATAATTTTGCTTTATTCTTTACAAATGTGATAGTACATATACACATATTTTATTAAGAGAAATCTGGATTCTGGATTTTAGATTCAACACGGAGGATAACAAAGTCGCGCGCACTTAGACCTCAATAGGGGTCATTATACTGCTTCCTCTACCGCCTCTAACTATTCGTCCATCAATCAAGCTAACAACTCCTTTCGATAAATTTGAGGATATCTATCAAAAGGTAGCGCTAATGCTGGCTATGTTAGACCAGAAGTCCTCAAACGTAAATCTTCTAATTCGAGCAAGCTTCTGCACTTACCTCTGTCGTGATGCTAGAAGTTATTGTCATCATGGTGGGTATCTCTTGCGAGACTGCTGTTCTTGCGGTGATTGTTCTTGCATTTAAAGCGTATTCTAAATTTTGGCTGTTGTTTCTTTTCTTTGATTTTAATATTTAAAGCCGAGAACTGATAGAACAGTTTTTCTCCTTTGTTATTAATGTCAGTCACTGCATTCCCACTTATGTCAAAGACTAGGTGTCTACCCATTAATTCCTATTTTTATGCATTGTAGAAGATGGATCACTGTCGGACCTTCGGTTAGGAATTTTGCACTGCCAGCTTACGGGTGACGGTTTCTGTGGTATCAAGTTTTCCTAGAATCCACAGAGCCACCTTTCTTAACCTAGGCAGCCGATTCACCCTCACGACTTCCAGACAGGCTTCAGTATCTAGGGAGGAAAGATTGGTAACTGTCTGTTTTAGCCACTGTAAAGCATGATCGTCTTTACAGATGATTCTAAAAATCTCCCCTGAATACTGCCATCCCCTAAAAGTAAATACGGGTGAGTTTTCTGTTAAGGTGAAGATATGTGTGTTCAAAACCCTCAGCATAATGTTTTAGCTTAACTATTGGTTATTTTCGCGTATGGCTTAAGTAGGTCTACAATAGCTACCCAAAGGTGGCTTTTGAGAGCTTGTCTAGGTAGCTTAATGCATGATATTGTTGTTAACCTAATTGTTATTTGGGCTTCTCTTAGGGATTATAGGTAGCTGGTGAGTTTTCCTCCAAACGAACCCTCTCATTCTTTATATCTAAAAAGAAAGCTTCTCCAAAACCAGCCTCCCTCGGGTTAGCTGAAGCTACCGGCCTTTAGGTAACAGTAGTGGTGCCGTCAGTTCTTTTCGTTCAAAAGGTCATATTTGCTTCGTCCTACTCTCTTGTACATAGTTAGCTTTAGTAGCCAGCTCCTATAAAGAGGTAGTGCTAGCAATAATTACTCTATTACTGCTCTTTTTCGCAGGGTTAGCTATATAAGACAGCACCTAATTGGGGGTAGTAAGAGTTGGGTTGGTTTTGTTAGCTGCTGATGCAAGGCGGACTTTCCTACGCTTTTTCTGTTCAGTCCCAAAAATCCTTTTTGTTATTTTTTTTAACTGAATGTCTTGTTCTTGGTGCTGAATTGTATTAGTACTCAAAGATGCTTCCTGTAGGGTGTTTTTTTTGTAAGAAATTTATGTTGGATAATTAAACTTTATTTCTGTAGCCCTCCCCCCCGTGGCGGAGCCCAACAAGAGGATGTTAAACTTCGACTCCAAGGCTCCTAAGAATGTGTTGCACGCAAGTGAGTGACCGATTGATCAAGATGGGTTAGTTTCGACCTCCCGTCTATCTGAAACCCAGAACGAAGCTATGTGTTGACGCTTTGTAGAAAACTCACCCGTCTTAGTGGTGGCTCAATTTCCAGGTTCTTTTCAGCCACTGACACAAGTCGTCCCACACGGCACAAACACGAGAGTGATCTATTCCTGTGAAATCTACTGGTCGATCACAAACCAGTAGAGAGAAAAGATGGTCCGCGGTGGAAGCTTTTAACTCACCACGGAAGTTCTCATGTCTAGGGTTACATTACTAACTTGACCACTAGGATTGGCCACAGAGCCGTTCTCCTATCCGCAACCTGGAAACGCGCTCGGTAAATATTACATTATATTAAATTATATTAAAGTATATTACATTATAATAGATCTAGTAAAAAGGAATCCATTATTTTTGCATGAAATTGAAGGTTTTATTTAACATTTAGGTCAAATATGCGCCGTTTTTTCGATAACTTGTTGCCATTTTGAAGGTAATTCCATTACGCTTCTCTCATAGAAGCCCTTGTCCCTATTGGCAAAAAACTGGGACAGTCGATTTTCACAAGCCTCTCTTGAGGCAAATTTTTCACCAGCAAAATAGTTCGCCATGGACAGGAACAGGTGGTAATCACTTGGTGCTAGGTCCGGACTATAAGGTGGATTCATAAGAACCTCCCAACTAAGTTCCCGGAGCTTTTGGCGAGTCGCTATCGATATGTGTGGTCTGGCGTTGTCTTAATGAAACACAATTCCTGTCCTAGTGGCCAAAGTTGGCCGCTTCTGGGCGATTGCTTCCTTCAGACGGTCCAATTGTTCACAGTACAAGTACGAATTAAAAGTCTGGCAGTAGGGGAGCAGCTCATTGTATATGATTCCTTGCCAATACCACCAAACGCATAGCAAAACCTTCCTGGTCGTTAAGCCTGGCTTGGCCACCGTTTGCTCCGGCTTACCGCTCTTCGACCACGACCGCTTTCGCTTGACGTTGTCGTAAGTGATCCACTTTCATCGCCAGTCGCTTCAGAAATGGATCGACTTGTTGCGATTCAGCAGCTATTCGCAGATAGAGATTCGGTCCATGAGGTTTTTTTGCGTTAACTCGTGTAGCACCCATACATCCAGCTTTTTTTTGTATCTATCCTTTACCAAACAGTTCCAAACGGTTTTTTGTGCAACGTTTAGCTCCTGGGAAATAGAAACAGTGCTTATATGACGGTTGGACTAGGCCATTTCGATGATTTTATCCACATTTTCGACAATTGGCCTTCCAAAGCGTGGTGCATCTTTGACATCGAAATTACCGGAACGGAATCGACGAAACCAAAAGTGCGCTTGATTGGCTATTACGGTATCAGAACTATAAACACTTTTCACATTTTCAGCCGCCTGGTTTGCGTTTTTACCTTTATCGAAAAAAAACCTGTAAAATATAGCGTATTTTCTCTTTGCTGGTGTCCATTTTTGACTTGAGCTCAAACAAAACTGAGTCAACCATTCACAAAACTGTCAAATGAGTTTTTTTAGTACGAAATCTCAGCTTTCTAACGCCATCTAATGTAAACCGATCGGACTTTTAGACCGCGAAATACAATTTATTAAATCCATCTGTTGAAAAAATAATGGATTTCTTTTTACTAGACCTATTATTAAATGTAACCCCACAGTTATCAAGAAGGTTCAATTTAAAGGCAAAATATCACAGCGTATGCACTTATTTTCAATTGTGACTTCGTGGGGAACCCAACTACCTTTCTTGCCGATGCTCCCTACCATATGTAGACGCTTATAAATGACTTCTCTTTGTTACTTTGATTTTTTCCTCTGCGTGTGACATCTAAAATGTATTTAAAAGCTATTCTAATTTTCCAGAATTATTTAATTATCCAGGACGATCAGCAACAAGTTATTTATAAATTTGTATGGGTACTATCATTGAGTAAATTTAGGCACTGAAAATTAAGTTGCGCATCCGATATTCACTAGTTTTCCCCAAAAAATTATAATTGGTTTTGAAAGAGAGGCAAATAAAATTCTAACATAAATTCAGTAGCATACAGGAGTTCGGAAACCAACAGTTCTTTAGATGGTAACCCTAAAATTGCAAGTACTTATTACTAATCTGCTGCACTTGGTTCAGACTTAAATGAAAGAATGATTTTGAGTAGTAACTAGTAAGCAAGTTAATTTGAACTCATAGACCACGATGGCAGACCATTAATTTAAAAAAAGTTATTAAGACTACTTATGCAGTTATGGAACGCGTACTGCAGCTACTAGTTTTCCTAAAGTTTTTTTTTTAATAAACCAACATAGAAATAGGAGCGCTCAAATCTCCAGTATGATAAGAATTTTTGGACCACCTACATAATCAAACGAATTTATATAAAAGTATATATAAAGCGATGCCTTTTGTTTGAGATGGTCCCATGTAATTGTATTTCGTTTGAATTCTTATATTATTCAAAAGCATACATGTCTTTCAGTGCTTAAAACCCTCAAAACTAAGAATATTTTGTGCTTCCTGATAGCTGCTAGGCCCCGTAAATCATATACATATAAAAAATCATAAATATTATGAAACAATAAAATTAGTCTAAAGTTTGCATGATGTTATTAGATATGGACTAGAGTTGACCGAAAGAAAATATTATTTATGAGTAAAAACAGATTCAATCTTTTTAGGACTAATAAAATACAGCATGTACGATTGAATCCCCAAGGGCAAAAAGAATTATTCCACAGTGTGTACGTTGTCAGCGTTACGGACACACAAGGAACTTCTGCCAGCTACCCGCTAAATGTGTAAAATGTGCAGGCAATCACCTCACAGAAAAATGTCAAAGAAAATAAAAATCCCGCGATGTCCGCTGCGTCCTGTGTAAAGGAAACCATCCTGCGAATTACAAAGGATGTACTATATATAAACAGTTACAAAGTAAACATTTTCCAACCCTTCGACAAAAACAGTACATACCACTCCCACAAATTAGACTATCGTATTCACAAATAGCTTCAGTACAACAACAAAACTCTGAACATGCTGTAAATCTCCCACAAACAACAAATACTAGCCATCCAAACCAACAAGCAAACGACATACAAGAATTAAAAAACATAATGTTAAAGCTATCAGAACAAATAGGGACAGTATTAAACCTATTAACAGCAATCATTGCAAAAATTAAATAATGGACAGACACTTACAGCTTGCCCAATGGAACGCCAACGGCGTGTCACAACACCTTGAAGAATTAAAACTATTTATTACTAGTCACAACATTGATCTGTTACTTATTTCGGAAACACATCTTACTGATCGAAGTTTTATCAAAATCCCAAATTATGCGGTTTATACCACGAACCATCCGACGGGAACAGCAAAGTGGGGGGTCTGCCATAATAATCAGAAACACAATCAAGCACCATCAACTAGAAAGCCGCAGCAGCAATTTTCTCCAAACAACAAGTGTGTCAATTGAGGATCAAATAGGATCTCTCAACCTCTCAGCGGCGTATTTCCCCCCTAAACATGCTGTTAAAGAAGAACAATTTACAAACTATTTCAAAACCCTTGGACAATGATTCATTGCGGGCGCCGATTACAATGCCAAGCACACTGACTGGGGTTCCAGAATTACAACGACAAAGGAACGCGAACTAAACAAACTCTTGTACACAATAACTTGCGGCACCTATCCACGGCAGAACCCACATATTGGCTCACGGACCCAAACAAATTTCCTGATCTGGTGGACTTCTGCATAACAAAAGGAATTCATCAAAGTCATGCCAATATAAAATCCTGCTTCGAACTTTCCTCTGACCATTCCCCAATCCTGATCACCCTTACCACTAAACCCCTCAAAAAAGAAACAACCCCTAAATTAAGCAATAACCGTACAAATTTAAACACCTTTCGGTATGTCGTAAATGTTGAACTAACCTTAAATATTCCACTGAAATCTCCCGAAAACATAGAGGCTGCAGTCAAATTATTCAATGATGTCATTCAGCGGGCATGTTGGAAGGCCACGCCGGTTATACCCGATACAGTCACAATTCCTGATTGCCCCTTAATTATTAAACAAAAAATTCTAGATAAAAGAAGACTTCGAAAAAACTGGCAAGGGCTGCGTACACCTGAAAGCAAACTACTACTCAACAGAGCAACTCGAGAGCTACAAGATCTCCTTAATAAAAACAAAAGCGATTGCATCGAAACTTTCCTTAAAGACTTATCACCCACGGAAGCGACGGATTATTCCCTGTGGAAGACAACAAAAAAACTGAAACAACTGAAAAGATTCTCTCCGCCCATCCAGGGCAGCTGGGCAAGAAGCGATAAGGAGAAGGCAAACGTATTTGCTGTATACTTAACATCTGTGTTCCAGCCACATCCTTCAGAAAATCTCCCCCAAGAAGAAGACAACCTCACTCAAACACTGTTTCAACCGTACCAACTTGAACCGCCTATTAAAAAATTCAAAGCTGCTGAAGTTCATGAAGTTATTAGAACACTCAGCCCTAAAAAGGCTCCGGGGTATGGTTTAATAAATAGTAAAATACTCAAAGAGCTAGCTGCCATCGGTACACAGTACTTAACTCAGTTATATAATTCAGTCCTTCAGAATGGTTATTTTCCATCCCAATGGAAAGTGGCACAGATTATACTCGTCGCAAAGCCTAATAAACCCCCCAACGACCCAAAGTCCTATCGACCGACAAGCCTTCTGTCTATAGTACCTAAAGTTTTCGAAAAGCTCTTAGTACAAAGACTAATCCCAATTATTGATGACAAAGAGCTACTACCATCCCACCAGTTTGGTTTCCGAAAGTTGCACTCAACAACTGAACAGATCCATCGGGTAGTTCAAGCAATCAATCAAGCCTTTGAAGACAAGCACTACTGCTCTGCTGCGTTCCTAGATATATCACAGGCATTTGATAAAGTGTGGCATACGGGACTCCTATGCAAACTAAGAACACTCCTCCCCCTAAACTACTTCCTAATCCTGCAATCCTATCTCCTTAATCGGTATTTTCTGGTTAAATACAAAACTGCAACCACAAATCTTTTTCCGATCAACGCTGGTATACCCCAAGACAGTGTTCTCGGACCACTGCTCTATCTCTTATACACAGCAGACCTCCCAACAATACCAGAAATCACAACAGCTACATTTGCGGATGACACCGCTGTTCTGGCTACTGACAGAGACCCAGTCGCAGCCTCACAAAAACTTCAAGCCAATTTAACTACAATTGACAAATGGTTAACAAGCTGGAGAATCAAAATAAACGAATCTAAGTCAACTCAAGTAACCTTTACCCTGCGCAGAGATACGTGTCCCCTGGTTCAGATAAAGAACAATCCTTTACCGCAAAAAGAAGAAGTAAAGTACCTTGAGTTACATCTTGACAGAAGGCTAACATGGCGCAAGCAGCTGGGATTAATTTTAACCCAGATGTACTGGCTACTGGGACATAAGTCGAAGTTATCATTAAGCAATAAACTCCTTTTATACAAGGTAATTCTCAAACCCATATGGAGCTACGGGATTCAACTTTGGGGAACATCTGCCAACTCTAACTTAGAAATCCTAGAACTCTTCCAATCTAAAGTGCTGCGCTTGATTGTAAACGCGCCCTGGTTCGTGTCAAACACGGCTATCCGTAACGATCTTCATATGCCTTCAGTGAAAGAAGAAGTCAGTCGTTTCAGTGCTAAATACAGTCACCGTCTTAGTGCATATCCCAACACATTAGTAATGGATCTTATAGTTCCCCAAAATCGCAATCGAAGACTTCAAAATATATACCAAATGACTTGCCCACTAAAGTCTTGCGTTAATTTTATTTTAGTTTTAAGATCTAGTTTATAATTTTACTTTTATACCCAAAAACTCAAAACTCATCTAGATGACAACTGCTATAGAAGCATCCTACTGGGGATGCTTCTACATGTCCAAATAATCTATCACAGAATTTACTAAATGCAACTTGTGCAGATTGTAAATAAATTGGGATTTCAATAAAAAAAAGATGGGGCCGGCGAAGAGATTGCTCTGTAAGCAATCCCAGAACGAACTTAAAAAAACCTTTCGATTTCGATTTCGAATTTCGGGAAAATTCGAAATCGAATATCTGAAAATTATTCGACATAGAATTTCTTCATTTTCGAATTCAGCATAAAATTTCCTATAAGAATCACATTTAAAATCGTAATGTCGAAAATTTTCCGAAAATCGAAGTCGAATATCTCGAAAACTATTCGACATAGAATTTTCGATTTCATTATTGAAATCAGCGTAAAATTTTATTTAAGAATTACTCATAAAATCGTAATGTCGAAATTTTCCGAAATTGAAGTCGAATATCTCGAAAACTATTCGAGATAGAAACTTTTGATTTCGATTTGAAATCAGCGTAAAATTTCCTATAAGAATCCATTTTAAAATTTTAAAAAATCCATAATTTTGTGACAGCGACAGACCGACAGACCGACAGACCGACAGACATATAGAATTCAGTAACGAACTTTTTAAGTTCGTTGAAAATTCTTTATACAACCTAGAACTTAATAAAATAAAAACAGCTAAGGAAACTTCAAACAAAAATAGAGAATAGCCGAAAAAATTAAAAAAAAAAGCATTACAATAATAAAACTGCCGATAGTACAGAATTATAGTTATAATATGAAATAACACATAAAACGGAAAAAAGACTTCCAAATTTTTATTCATACCGTCACAAATATTTAATGTAAGCGTCTGACGTTACACAACACACGGTAGTTCATTTCGACCCACACACGCTGTGGTGCTTCTTAAAGCAGGAGTAATGCGGCCTCAAAATTCATCCAATACTGTTGCTATTGGTGGAACTGAAACTAGATCTTTAACGTACCTCTAAAGGAAAAACTTGCAAACCGTAAAATGGGGAGACTTGGAAGTCAACCGAAAAATACCAAATTATTTCTAGCGCATCGGTAAGGGAGTTCCTCATTTAGATAGCCACGAGCCCCACTTACACTAATACGGTGGATCCCGGTCTTGTTGAAATATGAGGTTATTTGAATCCGCTGACTGTTGCACTATATTTCAGTTTGTACACTTTTATTTTGATGACTGCATAAAAGAAATTTTTAGCAATTTTTTTTATGTTCTACAACGGCAAGAGAATTTTTCATTTCTATTTTGTTTTTTTTTCTACGTTTCCAACTATCCCTAAGTGTTGTTTCTGTCAACCATGTTTTCTCAGTCACCTTCGTGATATTATCTGATCATGTCATTTTTGACAGTTATCACTTCTTCTTTTCGTTCTTGATGGCAATTTCAAAATTTTTCTACTCTCTTTTCTCTTTGACGTCTAGTAAAGTGCCCGGGTTAGCTCCATTTCAATTGCAAATTTGAGTAGTAACTTTTTCGAATTTAGTTCGTTGTCCTGTATTACCATACAAAAATCAGTTTGTTTCACATGGTCGTCGGGTAGTAAACTTTGAACTGTTTGTTAGCGGTATGGTTTAAATTGCAATTGCTATCGTAAAATCCTACATACAGTTGGTTGCATAATACCAAATCAAATACTAGCTGTGCTAAGCTACGCACGAAACATTTCTCATCTGCCCCCACTGTGTTGTCAGAAATTTTTATTCTTCCTGTGTTTTTACGTTTGCTTGCAGAACTCGTATCCTTAAATTAGTATTATTGCAGAATACTAGGGTGACCTGGTGGTTTTCTTTCGTACTCCCTTCCAAATGCATTAACGCATTCTTTAGAAAATAAAATACATTCTGCTGCACCGTCATCATTTTACAAACTGGGTCTGTGCTGCCACATGGACTGTTAAAACGAAGTTTGTAAGCTCACATTTTGAACTGCGGCGTTTTCCCTTCCTTTTTAAGTATCGTTTAATATTAAATCTATAGTATTTTGTGAGATATGTTTGTTGTTAAATCCGCCGATTCTTTTGTAGTAACTCTATATATTTTGCATTGATCCCTATACGAACTCCAAATTAAATGAAACGTAAATCTACGGATACGTTTGCGAATGTTTCTTCTACAAAGTTTATTCAAATCCAAAGAAAAATTGTAACACCTTCGTGTTTGAATTTTTAACTTTTTTAAAAATATGCATTTTTTTGATAAATGAATTTTAAATTTTGACTTTTCTGAATAAATGCGTATGCACTTGATTGCAGCATATAGGTCTAATTTTACATTGTTAATTATTAAAAAAATATATATTAGACTAAACAGCCCCATTAGCTAAACAAATATTGATGCCAAATTACATATTTTCGTGCAATTTCCTGTTGAAATAAGGACAACGCATACGTTAAAACTTTTAGCACCTGATTTTGCTCTGATTAGTTCTACATTTTTTAAAATTTCTATGCAATTGTCGCATAATGTACATTAATTATATATTTTAAGTTTAATACAATATCAACATCTTTACTTATAGTGGTAGATTTCCTCCGAAATGTTTTTCAAAGTTATTTTATGCAAAAGTTTGTCTTCATACAAATTGCAATTATCCGTGTTAAAAATAATGATGATACGATGTAAGAGACATTCATTAGAATTTTGTAATTTCTAACAATTTTTCGCGACGTTGCGGCACACAATTACTGACGTAATGCATAAAAACCCATCAGAAATCTACCTGGACGAACGTGAACAAGGTCTGAGATAATTATACATCATCGAGAGTACGCTGGAGAGATAGTGCCTGCCTCCATGGCTATCCATCAAAAAGCGAAGCACTGGCTGAGTCGCTCGGCTGGTGCTTGTTCCGCTTTCGACGAATTGTGCCTTGGAAGAAGGGTAAGGGACCAACCACGCCCCGCTAACAACTACAATTACTGCTAACGATACCCGTTATTTCAGATACGACCGCAAATATAATTTTACTACCATCCGATCTACACTCATATTGATTTTTGACCTGTGGAATTTAAACTCGACCAAAAAACAAGTTGCTGCACGAACCAATTATTTTCCGAGTGCACGCAGCACTGCTACAGATCATGAGTGAAATGCGCTGCGTCACTATAAATGTTCTCTATTGTGCTGTACGAATTTGTAACAAAACACCTACAGGGCAGCATATAGATTTTAGTTTATTCTAAAGGCTCCATATATTCACAGAGATGTGTGGAACTCGCAAGTTTTTCTATTATTTCATATAAACTTTTTTATTTATTAAATCTAGTAGTATAATAATAGATGCATATAAGTTTAGATAAATTACTTTAATTATTTGTACTTACTAGAACTACGCACGTGTTTATTATTTATGTGCATTTAAACATTTTTATAGGTTTCACATCAGTACATTGTAGCAATTTTAATTTTTATATCTTGCATAAAAATGTAACCTATATAAGTTTGTTAAAAAAGAGAATGCAATTTTTAAGTCATAGAAAAGCATGTAAATAATAATTATAATGCAGAAATTAAAATAAAATCGTCGTGAACAAAGAAAAGCACGGTAAACTAGCAAATATAAGACAATAAAAAGAAAAATGCAATTCTAACTTAAATGTGCTAACCGTGTAACTGAAACATGTATTTGCTAGAAAGTGTTTTTACAAATTTGTATATTTTTACGATAATTTATAATTAAAATACAAGGGCGCATCAGGAAGTAAAGACAATTTTGAAATTGGGAGGAAAAATAGGAAAGTAGTAATGACGCGCAGATTATTTAATTGAAAAACAATACGCCGTAATACATTTTTGTGGGCAAAAGAGTTACATCTGCGGAAATCTATTAGCCGGATGTTGACATAGCATGGAACTCATACCATACATTAACGAAAAATGCAGGAGCGGATAGAACGCTTTAAGAAGGGAAGATCAAATGTAACGGATACAATTCGACCTGGCCGCTTATCTAAATTACGCACAGACCCACACATTTAAAGGGTGGATGTCTCGATCTAGTGACGTCTGATTACCACTTGTGGGCTTCTTAAAGGAGACACTGCTCAGATGGTGAGGTTCAGCAAGCGGTGCAACGTGATTTCGTGAGCAACCGAAAGCTTCTTTTTCGAAGGGACGAAGAAACTCATTAAACGATACCAGACTATTTCGAAAAGTGACATACGCATCTGTTCTCCTTCTATAAAATAAAGTTATATAGAAATTGCCTTTATCTTCTGACTAATCTACGAAATGCAGCTGTAATTTTAATAAATTTATGGCACCAAACGTAAAAATTACATGTAAGTTTTTCAAAAAATTTGATAACCATGTAATAGATATTTTTTAATTAATATTAATATAATGTACATCTACCCGGGACTAGTATTAAATAAATGTGTCATTCGAGTATAAGATAATGAGGTAGATAATCATCCACTACATGTATATAAATTAACGCAACATATTTTGTTTAGAGGGAGAGAGTTGTACTGCAACACTAAATTGGTTAGCCACAGTTTTTTTAGTTTTTCGGCATTTCGGTTTACTGGCTTAATCTGTTGTCTATGAGATTTTGCATAATATTTAGAAGCAAATCTTGTCTTATATGAAGCGTACTTTCAGGTCTACGTGGATTGTTTAGTTAGTGACATAGCAGAGTATGTTAATTATTGAATGTAGGATCTTATACTAACACCGCTCAATAATGCTAATATTTGATATCTTGGCAAATTCAAAATTGAAGACAATATGTACAAATATAAATTTATGCTTGGTAGTAGCTTGTTATTAAGTTTAATGATGATCCATTACAAAGCAATAACTACACTTTCCTGAATTTTATGTTTAACTACTGTCTTACTCTCATAGTACTTTAATTTATGGAGAAACACCGGAATAATACTCAGAAAATTTGTTTCTACAAAGTGATTAGTTGTAAGTACTTTTATAAGCGTTATCTCTAAACGATTGTAGCAAACTTTATGAAAATCATGTGAGTTATTGTTTATACGACTCCCGAAAGAGTACAAATCATCGAATACTGGTATGACTATGGGAAGGAGACGAATGAAACTGTCAGAAAGTGGAAGCGAGAGGTAGCCCGGAAGTCAATATTAGACCCGAGGTGAATAAAAAGTTATTTATAATATATGTTATTGATGTTGAAAATTTTTGAATTTTTAACGTGATTGAATAGATGAAAACTTTTAATATATTTTATGGATTGACTGAAATATGGTAAACTACAGGCGGTATCTAAGATAATAGAGAAAGAAAAGCCATCCAACCAATATAAAAATAAATAAAGAAGATTTGGGTTTTTCCGATCACAAAATTCAATTCTATCAACCACTAAGCAATAAAGTAATACGCCAGAGACATTATTTTGCTAGAACTTAAAAAGTGATCGAATAAAAAAAATTAATTGTCTAAAGACATGGTTTCCAGATAAATATCGTTATGAATTGAAAAGGCTGTATCAGCACTTAAAACTATTAAATATGGAAAATCGAAAAATCGGAAATAATGATCGCACGCCCCTTAAACGCAAAGTGAATAACTGTTTGGTGTGCCATTAGCTATGACATGGTGGGCTCATATTTTCTAGCAGAAACAATTATTAGTAAAATTTTGACAAATTTTTCTATCACATTAGAAGAAATTCAATGAAACGAGGATTCTGGTTTATGTGAGATGGCCCATAAATTGCGGGAATTGGAGTATTGGCCACTGCAATTATTTACTATGGAGTTTAACAAAAGAATGCTTACCATCCACATCAAGGAATAACAGAGAAGATCAATGGCCTCCAAGTTCCCATTAAAGATGTCATTAATTCGACAGAAAAACTAAAGGGCAGAAAATTATTTATCACAATTTGAAACGTTCGGAACTTATGACCAAGAGCAGAAGAAAATGTTATGAAAATATTGTCTATCGTTTTACCTAATCAATAAATAACAGTTTATCCGGTTTGAATACTGTTTGTATTTTTTTTGTAATGTAATCGCAACCATCAGCATTCAATTAAAGGTTGCCTTGTATACTTCATTCAGTAATGACGGTCAGGTAAGTAGGATTGTAGAATTAAATAATATGTGCTTGGAAGTAGCTGTTATAGCAATCCTGCATGATTTATCGAGAAACGCTAGTGTGCTATATTGCTTCTCTTTTACGATTTCAGCAATTTTATTGGAATGGTTTTTGCGGAATACAAATTGATGCCAAGGTTTTACTATAGAAAGTTGTACGTCTCTCTAATTCTTCTTTTCGTATATTTTTCTTAATATGGGTATAATTGTTGTATAAGTTTTTTTGTTCAAATCAGTTAATAGGTCTTAATACGATCAAAATGTGAGCATGCTTTCAAAATAAGTGCTAGTAGGTAACGGTTAGTATGTGATTAGATAGTCCAGTGATTAGTACAATAGTGTTCTTAGGCAGCATGTTTAGTACTTTGTACATTATTAAATTATGTTATGGAATTTTGAACTGCTTTAGTTTATTGATTTTGAGTTTTTCTTTTGACCAAGGTTTTATAACAATGTCTACCAATGTCCGGAGCTTTTATAAATAAACTTTCGGTCAAACCGATCTCGAGATTTTCCGATCAGGCTGATATTTGGCGTCTGAACTTGACTTATGTTAGTTAGTTCAATACTGCCTTGATCAAAGTTATAAGGAATGACATATTTGAAGCTGGGTTTGCTAAAAACCCCTATTGCATTGTTGTAGGACATCCCATCTATGTCGTCTCGCAGATGTGAACCCGGTAGGCCATTGGCTTTCAAATAATACCCTCCTTATGTTTTTAGATTTAGTAGTTCTCGAGTTGAAAGTTGCGACGGATGTCCGCGTCGATTACATTAGGCTTTCTTTTCGGGTATAGAAGTCTAAAAAGAAATATTTGACATTAAATATCTATATAATAATTCAGTTTCTTAATTATAATGGTTTTCCAAGAAATCGAAAGGTTTCAAAAAGTTTTGCGAGCATATCAGACTTTCTTTATTTTATTTAGTCCACATATTATCAAGGCTTTAATTGACAGAACGTAAATCTAATTTCGTTTATTTTTTTTTTGTTCTTCAGATGAAGGTTGGTTATATAGTTTTAAAACGTATAATTTTTGAGCTTTTTGAGAGATGCTCTAAATTCTCCATCTTTTGTAGATTGTTAGCTACATATCGTGATCTTTTCCAGATTTTCTAGCTTTGTGTTAGTTGACCGCTAGTTCTCTTATGTATAGTGGAATATTGCTACTTTTAGTTGTGGACTTCCACGCAGATTTCTGGATAAGATTAGTCAACTGTTAAACTGCAGCATCGAGAATTGCTGCTGAATCGGCCAAGAAAGCGAACTTAATTCTACATTTGCAACTTGAATCCTTTTGGTTTGGAACATGGGCAGTTTATAATAATGAATTTGGTTTTTAATGCTGATCCACCGTGAGCTGTGTTATCAAGATGTGTTGTCGAGCAGATTTGATATGCAAAGTACGATTCGTTCTATAAAATATGTTTTTAGGGTGATAATGATGTCAATTTTATTAGTATCTAAAAATGCAATTTGTTTTTATGGTCTAGTAACCCGTTTAATGTAGTCGTTATAATTTTTTTTGATTAATTTTATTTATTCTTTATTTAGATAAACATGGTTTTTATTAAATTTTTATTAGTAGAGCAGCCTTTGTAATTAGCTAGATGAGCGCCTCCACATAAGGTATTGCTAAACTTTTTCTAGATTTAACGCATGTTTTTAAGTCGTGACCTTTACCGCATTTTAGGAATTTATAAACTAAACTTTTATTTTCATACAAGACAAGAACTTAAGTTTGTATATATATCTTTTTATTGTTTGTGCCAGTCCACCAGCCCACGAAGAAAGAGGTAGCAACCCTTCACTTTCACGATGTTGAATGTTTATACTAATTCTGATTTTGTGATCTTCTAGTTTATGTTATAAATTGGTATTGACAACACCACATACTTTTTGTTGATAAATGTTATGAATTACTTTTTCTTCTAGCAATCAGTTTTCTGTTTATATCTGTAGTTAAAGAATTTATAGTATTTTAGGTCAAAGTCTTATTATGGTACATTAATATTTTTGCTACTTTAGCTGAGCTTTTAATCATAATATTCTAGTTTATAACGACAGTATATAAATCAATTGTGGTATAGAAGTTTTGGGAATCTGAATATTATTTGATAAACTTGGATTATTAGTTGAATTCTCGTTAGTTATATGGTTTTATCTGTTCTGCACTTTTGTTGGGTGGTAGTTCAGAGTTAATATATAGTTGAGGTGATTGTTAATTAATATTTCTTGAGGTTGATGATGGTACCTGGGTATCTATTGATTGTTTATCAAATTTTGTGCATACCCGTGGCAGCTGGTGGCTGACCATATAGAGAATATAATGCTCTCCAATCTCAAAATTTTTTACATACTTGAAAGCAAAATAATCGACTTACTAGCTGCACACGCATTTTCGTCTCCTGTTTCAATCTAAGAAAAACGAAAATAAAACATGCAAGAAGTATCCTTATTATTGAGCTTTAAAAAAGTGTTGCTGTTGCATTAATCGGATGACGCATTCAAAAAAATACGTATCACGAACGGGGTTTTACGAATTTTGATAATTGGAACGCACGTGCGCGACTATTGTGATTGCCCTACAGTACGCTTGCAATCCAGTAATTCATCTCAGTAACTTATCCAAAGTTGACGTTGTGGTGGAGTGATTCGCAAAAAAATGGATACCACAGTCACCGAAACAGTCCAGGCAGTTGCATTGTTGAAAGAGGGCCTTAGAGCGCTGTGGCAAATCCACTAAAGCTGTGTCGAGAGTATAGCGTCGGTACCGGAAAAACCGGAAGAAGACTGACGGAATCCAACTTGATCTCAAAAAAGCTATAGCGCCTTTCCCTGACAACATATCAAAATAAGTAAAAAAATAAAAAGTAAATGTTTGAAATAGTTTACTTATATATTAACGGTTTTAAAAACTATTAACAATTAAAAAATATATTTTAAAAAACCAGACAAAGTTAAGTGCTATCTAAATGTAAGTAATACCCACGAAAAGATGTAAATATGTGTTTAAATTTGTCCTGAAAAACATTTTAGTACAATTCACAAAGCGATGATAAAAAATTACAATAAACTTAACATAGAAACAATTAAAATTGAAGATGGTAATCAGTTGCTATAAAATTGTTTTAAAAAATTTTCTCTTAGATATTAAATTGCTGTTTCTGCATTCTAGTCTTGTTAAAAATATATTTCTTGGATAATTGTGGTACATCGTCTAACACGTAATCCAGAACATTTATCAATATTTAACGTATAGATCTTAATTTATGTTTTGGTGTAAGAGATATACCCCTATTAATATTCGACTAAATATTAAAACCAACTCGGCCTTGCACACTCTTTTCTTGTATTATGTGTTCATTTGTATTTGTGTAATGGTGTTCATTATTATAGTTAATTATATTTGCACTTGTAACTCGTACTTAATCTGTTCATATTACTTTTTTTACTACAATCTACTATGGAATATTCCACATACAAAAATGTTGATATCTTTCTGGATTTTCGTTTTTTTAAATATTTCATTGGCACTTGATTTACTAATCTCTTTATCTTCTGTACTTCACGTAGTAAAATTTTTAAGTTTATATTTACCACAGCATGAACGTATATTTCCATTGTTTATTCGTTGGGTTTGTTATAATTTCTTGTACTAGGTTTTTGAAATTAACTAAAAATACTGTAACAGCTCTTATAGTTGAAATTCGTGATAAACAGACAAAAGCGAACAAATTGAAAAGTGTGCTTATATCAAAATCTAGGACAAACAGGCTAAAAAAGACGCAGAATAAGGTACTACTCGTTAAATGTATAGATAAATATACTACACAGAAAAAATACAAAGCATGGTCGAAAAAATGGGACTGATTGTTTAATTAAAGAAATGTTTAGATACATTTAATATTTTTTAAAATTATATTTTCGTACACTATTTCAAGCGGTTTTTCTACGTATTGTAACTTGTTTGAAAGTCTTAAGCCTGCACATTTTTAACAGTCTTAAAATGGTGTTATTTTATGCTGGACTTGAGGTAACAAAAAATCTACACACGGTTTTACTTCTGTTCGTTGGTCAAAATCTATAATATAATTAGAAATCACATCGATTATATAATTAGTAAACCAAAGACTTTGAAATGGTTTATATGGGGTTAATAGTTACCTCGGAGCCGATACAGAATCGAACCATAACTTACTAAGAAAATTAGAACGGAACTAAAAGTTCTTAAAAATAAAAACAATCCAGATAAAAACAGACCGAAGCATGTTAAAAGATACTGAAATTTAGAAAAATGTAAAATTCAAGTAAAAGACAATATGTTGAAAATAAAATAAAGATAAAGGACAACAAAATAAATAAAAATTGTAAAATAATTAAAGAACCTCTCCTTGGATTGCAAGGGAAAAGCTGCAGCCAATAAAGAAGAATAAGAATAAAGAATGGTTAAAAGACGAAATAATACAATTAATGAATTGACTAGCAAATAATAACAAACAAGAATACAGAAAGATACAAAAACAATTCGTCAAAAGATGTGTGTAGCAAAACAAGAATGGATGATTGATAATTGCCAAGAGATCGAAGAACTGGATAAAAACAAGATATATTTAATATGCACAAAAAGAAAAAATAAGCCACAAGAAGAGACAAAAAAGGCAAGCAACTTACTAAATTGACCCAGTTAAAATACAACTTACTACAAATCAGAAGCTATAAAAATCGGAAAACTACATTGAGAACTTATTTCACTATAATAGAAGATCTTAAAAAGACAAATAATAGCCCTAGAATATGCAAAGAAGAAGTTGAATGCGTAATTAACCAGGCGAAAAAATAGAAAGCAATTGGACCAGATAAATTGAGTAATAATCATAATGTTAGATGAAACATACATAGAAATAGTAACAAATATAATGATATCTATGAAACGGGAGTGACTTCACATGAATGGCTAACATCTAACTTTATAACAATACCCAAAGTAAACAATCGCGAAAATGTAGACACTATAGAGTCATAAGTTTAGTGAGCCACGTGCTAAAAATACCTACTTCTTAAAATAGTACCTTGACGAATTTATAGAAAGTACGAGGCCTTATTGAGCGACTCACAATTCAAATTTCAAAACGGTTTAAGAATTAGAGAGGTAATATTTACGAGGTGTGGTAGAAAAGTAATGAGATTGATTTTTTATTTACCAAAAATTTTATTTTTTTCAAACATCAATGTTATCCCCCTCAAAGTAGTTCCCTTGGGCAGCTACACACCGATCTAAACGTTGTTCCTACAGTTGATAGCAGCGCTGGAAGTCTTCAACTGGTATGGTCCTCAGCATGTCCGTTACATTCTTTTGGATGTTTTCTAAAGTCCCAAATGTCCTTTGAGGACACTTTTTAGTTTAGGAAAAACTAAAAAGTCACAGGAACTGAGATCAGATGAATAGGGGGGCTGGGAACCACAGGAATGCCTTTTGAGGTCCCTTTCACATGTGCAAATGTTCAGTCAAAATTTGATGAATGGTAAATCTGTTCAAATTTAATTGTTCACTCAACATTCTTAATGTTAAACGATGGCCTGATCTCACAAGATGTTCGCACGTGGAAGGCCTCCCTGAAATTCCGCTGTTCCATTTTGCGTGACGCACAACTAAAATACAACTTCACTAATAGCAGTCACAAAAATCGCGTAGTTAACGGAACGAGTTGAAACTCGCACTGAGCTATGGGAGGGTATTTATACACGTGCTCTATCAAGGACAACAGCGTAGCGTTACTAGATCTCTTGCAGTGTTGCCAGTCTCATTAATTTTCTGCCACACCTCGTAGCATGCAAGTAGTGATTGAAAGATGTAGAGATGTGAATGTAGATGTTTATGCATGTTTCATGCATTATAAGAAGGCCTACGTAAGACACGACAAATTACTAGAAATCTTAAGAAGAATTGGGTTAGACAACAACAACGTGCAAGTAATAAATAATCTGTATTGGAAACAAACTGCTACTGTTTTGATTAACAAGGAAGTTACAAAACAATTAAAAATTCTTAAAGGAGTACGAGAAGTTTGTGTATTGCCCCCGCTCTTATTTAATATATATTATGAAACCATTTTTAACAAAGCACTAGAAAATAGACAAGAAGTGTAAATGTAAATGGTGTGTTGATAAATAACCTAAGATACGCTAACGACAAAGTGCTTTTGGCACAAAATGAAGAGGATTTACAACAGCAAATTAGTCACATATAAAATACAGGTAAAGTGTTTGGACTAAATATAACAAGAAGAAAACGAAAACCATCCAAACAATCATTACAATAGAAAATAAACAAGTAAAACAAGTAAAAAAATACAAATATCTAAGTTGCTTATTAAACGAAAACTGGGATCATAGTAAGCAAGCAAAGTCTGCATTTGTAAAAATGAACAAAGAATTAGAAATTATAAAAACTACTAAAAGGCGGAAGTATTTGGAGTATTTGGGACTTGTAATGAGAAATGAAAAATACCAGATACTACAACTGATTATTCAAACCAAAATTGATGGAAAAAAGTGCTGGTAGACGACGAACATCCTGGCTGAAGAACTTAGGCTAGTGGTACGGTAAAAGCACAAAATCTCTGTCCGATCAGCAGCATCTAAATAGTAATGGCATTGATAATCGCCAACCTCCGGTGGAAGAAGACAACAATAAAGAAATGCTAGCCAAGTATAGAAATAAAATGCTACTTAATAACGGAAACAAACGGAAGTAAACTGCAGCTAAACAAGCTGTGGGATAGTAACTCAATGATTTTCCATATGCACTTGTTTCATGTTTCTCTTTTTTTATATTTTCCTTAGCTGATACTTTTTATTTTCAAACTTGTTACTGTTCTTTATTTAGATTACAATAGAAATACTCAAATTTGGCTTATGGATATTAATTATCGCTGAAGTTGAAATCATTATTTACTGATATATATGATTTGATTAACTTTTATACATAATCAACTTATAAAAGTTATCAAGTTATAAAAGTATCAACTTTCTTGGGTAAGTGTTTTTTCAGAAAAAAAATTTAGATGCCTTAGAACTTGAACGCACCTCGTAATATAGAATAATATGTGTGAAGAATAATATGTAAGAAAAGCCTATAGAGAAATAAAAAAGTAGTATAGAGATTACAGTTTTTTATGTTGTGGAATATTCGAAATATTACTATTAAATTTAAAAAAATGCTTTTAGTTTCCAATATCTATAAAACATTAAAAAGTTGTACACCTACTACTACATTTTTATAATTTATTAGACAGAAACTAGCTATTGTTATAAATTCTCGATAATGTAACATAATAATAGGTATAAGCTAAAGTTTCCTGTTATGGTGAGCTGGCCGCTGTATAGGGAGAACACTGGGTTGGCGTAGATCAGTAGCAACAACAGTATAATAGACCCATTTAACAAAGGTCCGATGTGGCCTCTCTTGTTGATGCTTGGCCTAAGCCGAACCAATACTCGTTGATGTAGTAGTTGTAGTAAATGGGTTTTAGCAGTCTAAAACATAATTAGGTCTTGTTTCAAACCGCAGATTGCGTTGCCGGCCGCTACCGCAAAGCCTCATGCTTCTATTAGTTGATACCTGTTCGAACATCCTTGGTTAAAATTTACTCAGACGTGATCATCCTGGCTATTGTTTGCACGGGCGCGGCCTAATTAGCGACCATAAGAAATTTCAGAGGCTTAAACGAGCTGCAATAAAGACATGCGAAAAGGCCTATTATCCTTTCCGCGCCACCCGAATTATACCCCACTGATGACTTTGCAGGCTAATATCTTTCATTATTTGATATTATCTGAATTTGTGGTTATAAATGTTCAACGTTTTAAATAGAACTGCAGCTGCCATTTTACTTATTAATAGATAATATCGATACTATTTTATTTAATACATACGTTTATAACTAATTAAAATAATACACCCTCCTAAAAATACAACTAGCGTAATAAATAAAAACTTTCATCCTTTTATCGACAACTTGTATAACATCACTGATGAAAGCTGACCTTCCAATCCAAAACGTAATTCAGCGCCGTGACCGCTTCATGCAATAACCCTCAACAATTTCCCGTCGTGATTAATTAACCAACGTAAAATTTTCACGTAATACGTATAATGGTTTTATAGCAATTTATAAAATCGTGTGCTTCATTTAACGAGACCGCTTAGTTTCATAGACTTGATTAATGACGAACTATCAGTTTTCAATTGAAATTATATTACGTTCGTTAATATCGGAACATATGTAGTCATTATAACAATAAAGCTTAAATAGGGGTGTTTTATATATTTATTATTTTTATACAAAACAAAAGTATTCTTAATAAAATTGTTTGTTCTACCATCGATAATTATTTATGGCTGTCTAAACCAATTGTCTTCTTTTATGATTTGTACATCTAAAATTCCAGTTTGTCTTTAGGATTCCGATTCTCTTGAAATATAAATCGGTTTTCTGTTAAATTGAAACAAATATTCGTATTCTTCAGTGCTAATTACATACCTAGAATTAATTTGATTACATGTCGGCGTGAACTCTTCATGCTAGAAATTTATTTGTTTGGAATGAACATGGCTTATGATGCGATAATATATTGGAAATTACTACGAATATTTTACCTAAAGCTATATCATCAGAATAAATAGTGCGATATTATATAGTATGGTTATTTTTATTGCTGTATAGTCAATAAAATGTGTTTCAAAAATAAACATTATATTTCTTTAATTGGTTTGGAAAAAATGTATAGTATTATCCCATTTTACTCAGAACCCTTAAGAGCATGTTTAGTGCCATATTATTTTGATTGTTGTCGTCTCTATCTGGTTCCGAATTATTCTAGAATTGTTTATAGTAGCTTTGGGGTTTCTATAGACTTCGCAGCTTCTGTCATTTCGTGGGTGATCTTTTAAACACAAAGCACATTTGACTAGTGTAGTTTTAGGTAGCATTTATAAGGTCTCTGATAATATGACTACAAGTAATAATACAATCGACAGCGTCTACATTGTCTGTTATTTTTCTTATTTGGTATTTCAACAAAGACCTAAGAATTTCAGATTGTATATAAGTTTGTTGTTTGATTTCGGAAACCTACGTAGCAAACTAAGGCTTGTTTATGGGGTCTATTTGTAACCATAATGTTTTTAACAGTATGACCTTTTTATTCTAACTTTTTTATTTTGGAAATTGAAACAAAGTTATCTTCTTTCGGTTGATACATGGGTTAAAATGTATTTTGATCATTCAGAATATCTAAAGTTAATTATTTTTTATTTGCACTACAGTGCAAATTAGTTAGAAAAATAATGTAAATATTTTGTATTAGACACTTCAAGACTAGAAATATCCGACTGAAGATGTCTGCGAAGTTGTGCTCTCATGTGAAGGCTGCGTGCCAGGAATGGCACACATTCTGCTAAAGGACAGCATTGGCTTGCATCCATCACAGAACTCATGGGTCAGGAGAATTCTAGAAATACCGACTGTACAACTATTTAAGCGTATAAAAGACACGATCGACAAGCATTTGGACGAATAGTTTGAGTTACCATTTAAATGCGCTACGGAGCGGAATATGGAAATAAATAATTAACGATAGTGTTGGTAGATTAATTAATGATTAGGCAACCAATTGTAGAAAGTCAGAAATCAAGGTCGTTACAGAGTTCGAAATTGTGTAGCGACAACATACTTGCTAAAAATCTTCTCCCACGCATCAGTCGTATAACCTTTTCAGGTTAACAAAACGATACGTAAGGCTCTCTCAAATTTTAATATGGTACCTTCATTTTACCTTATTAAAGTATAATAAATAAAAGAAAATAAATAATCTGAAGAAAACTAAAGATGCTAATACTGCAAAAATAGTTTTAAAACGATACCATAGTATTGTAAGTCCACCAAGAGTGTCATTGCCTATCATTAATTGGAAATTCACTAAGCCACATATCCACATATGCTGCTTTCCATACCTCAATATTATATTGTATCTCTCTCTCTCTCTCTCTCTCTCTCTCTCTCTCTCTCTCTCTCTCTCTTCTCTCTCTCTCTCTCTCTCTCTCTCTCTCTCTCTCTCTCTCTCTCTCTCTCTCTCTCTCTCTCTCTCTCTCTCTCTCTCTCTCTTTCTCTCTCTCTCTCTCTCTTTCTCTCTTTCTCTCTCTCTCTCTCTCTCTCTCTCTTTCTCTCTCTCTCTCTCTCTTTCTCTCTCTCTCTCTCTCTCTCTCTCTCTCTCTCTCTCTCTCTCTCTCTCTCGTTCCTAACATAGATTACAAGATCTATACACATAGGCGCTTTTAGATATTTTTATACCCAACTTTGTATTTTTTTTACGTTTTATACTTTTTTTAATGCATCTTCCATTATGATGTTAAACAAAGTGGGGCTTAAAACGCTCCCTTGACTAAGTCCTTCTTTTGTTGCAAACTCCTTGGACACAAAGTTTGTAACAACAGGTTCTTACATAGCAGCTTGTGACTTGGTACAAACTTTTAATGGCTTTACATAGATGCGAGTTATTTGAGCTATAGGTATATCGACGGATATATATGTAATCATACAGGGAAAGATAATTTGAAAAACATCTACAGGCAGAAGACATATCCCTTAACTGAAAAATCTCCATGAGTAGTTCAACTGCACTTCAGTATATCTATTCAGGGCGGCAACATCTAAAATCCGTATAGTCTTGATGATCGCCAATCTCCGTAGAGAGAAGGCATTCTAAGAAGAAGACATAGATGCGTATATACCCCTCTTGTTATTCAGCTGTTTCATATAAGTTGTCTCGGTACTCTGTTAAACGCTTTTTTGAGATCTAAGAAAGCTATATGAATCTACTTTTTTCTATTAGTTGCTTAATTGTAAAGATATTATTATGTATCCGCGTTCCTTTCCTTAACGCATTTTGGGATTCTTCTGACTGATGTTCCATGATTATTTATACCCTCCTGTTCAAGATTTGCTCATACATTTTAACCACTATACTAAGTATTGAAATTTTTCGGTAATTGGAGGATTCCTAATTGCCTCTTTTTTTATATAACGATATGATTATTCATAATTTTGTTAATATCTTTCTTAAAATTTCTTGACCTTTATCGCCAGTATTTTTCACCATTTATGTGTTCTCGTGTCCTGCTGCTTTGCCTCTCTTCAATGCGTTGATCGATTTATTGATTTCTTCTAGTATTATATCTTGTCTGTCTTGCGTTTGACTTTAGTTTACTTGTTTGTCTTCACATTTATTTTCAGCTTGGCATATTTAATCTGTATTTAGAACTTTATCAAAATACTCCTTCCATTTTTGAATGCTTTATAGAATAGCTTTTGGTTTCTATGTTCGTCACTTTCCAGTTTCTTCCCAAATTCTTTATATGCTTTTATTTCTCCTGTTTTCGCATATCTTTTAGTTTACGTCTCTGTACTTTATAATCATTATACTACTAGTTTATTCTAGATTGTAAGTAACCTTTTAATTTACCTTTTTAATTATCACTTTAATTTCTTCTTTAATTTTTCCACTCCTCCAACTTGTTTGTTTTATGTTCGTATTTATTTTGATAATTCTGCATGTTTCTGTAGCAGTTTTTTAGATCTTCCCTTTATTTTTTTCAACAGTTTTTCTTGTATTCGCGGCTATTTCTATTTTTGTAGTTTGTAATATCTAAGTTTCTCTATTTTTTACCTTTAGAGTGTCTAGCGTTTTCATTTTGTCCTTCTTTTCAATTATTTCTATTTTTGATGTTAACAGATAATGGTTTATATATATATATATATATATATATATATATATATATATATATATATATATATATTTCTGCCCTCTTTAACCCTTGTATCTTTTACTTCTTTCTTGTATTTGCTGTTTATAATTATGTAATGGATAATAGATCTCTTATTTCTGCTATTCACTACCTCTGTATATTTATGAATCTCCTTGTTGGCCAAAAATGTGTTAGTTATTTTTAAATCGTTTATAATATGAAAAACAATGATTTGTTTACCATTGTTGTTTCTTATATTTTTCACATGCATTTCTATTAATTCACTCGTTTCATCATTTGGTTTGATTACAGTTCCATTAATGTCTCTAAGTATTATCAGTCTTTCTTAATAATCTTCCACTCGTTCCATAAATTGTTCCCAAAATCCATCTTTTATCTGTAATACCTATTATATCTATTTATTTTTTTCTAATTCTTCAATTAACTCATTTTTTTACGATATATGCTTCTAATACTCCAGGTTCACATTCTCCATATTTTTTCTTTTTTATTATTTGTATTGCATCTTTTGTTTTTAACTTGATTCAATTCCACCTTTCTGCCTGATTCTCCATTTCCTAATTCTTTTTTCTTTTGCAATTGCTGCACCTTTTTGCTTGACTCTCCATTTTCTAATTCTTTTATCTTTTGTAATTGCTGCTTCAGATGATTTTGATCGGGAGATCTGTCGTTCATGGTTTCTTATTTATTTTTTTTTCCTGGTAATCTAGATCCGGTATTAATTTTGGTATTTATTTAGTTTCATATATTTGTAATTAGTTTATTGTATTTTAACTGTTCCTGTTTCTGTGTCCCTTTTGTCTAGCTTCTTTTAATAACGGTACTAATCGTTTTCGTTCATTCTGCATTTATTTGGTCATCTATCCAAGTGTTCAATCTTTTAAAGTTCTTGCCTGACCTAAAATTTTAATTTTCTTCGTGTATCTCGTTAGTTTCGTTATTATTGTCTTGTGTTCTTTTCATTGCATTTGCCAATTCTTCCTATTTCGTCTAAATCGATTTCCATATTAATTTTTACACATATATTTTCTATAAGATTTTTTACTTTATTTTTAGTTTTATTTATTTTTTATTTTCCTCTTCTCCAACTCCTTTTGTTATTAAGTTATTCATTTATAAATTTATTTCTAAAACTTTAATATTTTTTATTCTGTTGCGTAATTTTTTCTCTCAAGTATTTATTTTCTAGTTTTACTCCAACTACGTTAATCACATTTTTTATTTTATTGCTCATTGCATCTAATTCTTCTTTTATTATTTGAAACAGTTTTTTTACTTTATCCATATTCTTTTATATCGTAACCTCACATCGACCTTTGAGCCACTTTAAATATTACTGTTTTAATTAGGTGCATCACCTGAGAGGGTCGACCCTTCTTTCTTTTTTTCCAATTGATCTTTTAAATCCTGGAGATAAATTACTTGCAACACATACAACGTATTGCTTGCTAGTTGGTGTGTTGAAATTTGGACTTTAAACATCGGAGCTTCCAAAATACATGCGCATAGAAGAAAAAAATTATATATATAAAAGTCATTTAGTTCTACTACAAATGAACAACAGTTACAAAGAAATTTGGAGCACTTTTTGACTGACATGAATACTGATACTAACAGACAAGGAGAAGGATTTCTGATTGAGGAAAATTTTTAATGAAATATCTAAAATGGTATGTTAAAGAAACGTAAGAGCAGTGCTAACTATGATATTTTATATAAAGATCACGTACACTTATTACTAAAAAAATTACTTTGAAGAGGAAATTTATAAAAAGGAAAGGTCAAACTACTGATTTTTATTACAAAAAGAGCACATAACAGAATTCTAATAGAACGAGGGGTTGTCCGCAAAAAGATATTTTTGGCGTTCTAGACTGACAATTTTTCACCAACCTTCCCTCAAATTTTTACAAAGTGGGAACGTAGAACAATTTATTTACAAATGATGACATTTGTGAGATAAGTGAGATAAGTCGGTGCGGTGACCTTACGAAAGTAAGATATGCAAAACGATTCTGAACATAAGCAACCAAACGTACGCTCAGAACTCAGCCACGCCACATCTCATCATCATCAATAGTTTTTGTTTACTTTCTGTTCAAATGTATAGTGGATAGACAGAAAATGAGTTGTTGACTGCCATCAAGAATATTTTAAGGTGGTAAGCAGATCAGGGTAAATATTGAATTGCAAATACCATAATTTTTCAAGATAAGATTTTTCGGATAAAAGAAGGGACAAAAATAAAGAAATCTACTAAAGTACACTTGATGCCACTTCTGGTTCTTTTGAAGTTTTACGTACATACTATTATAATTAGCATTAATTACTCTCTCGAATGTACATGCCTCTATGATCTCCATTCGTTTGCTCAAAACCCTCCGAAATTAGATTTGGTGATTATTTATTTTATCTGCATTGTACAGATATTTCTATGGATCCATTTTTTATATAGTTGAATGTCATATGCTCAATATGTAATTGTACCTTAAATTGTACATAAAATACTTAAATAATCATAATAAATTGTTCTATAAAATAAATTTTAGGATAATATAATTTAAGAAAACAGAATTACAAACATTGCAAATAGTGCTTACAACACTGAAGAAGTATGCTTGAATATACATTAATTATGTGTATATTTAACGCACTGCTGATTCAGGGTTGGATAATCTTTTCGCTCTCAGTGGTGTTTTCCGATATTTATCAGTGCGTACCACTTAATGTGTAACCTACCCTGTAAATACCGAGGCGTATCATCTCAGTACATCAATAATTCTAATGTGCTACTGAATTTTAAATGATAAACTGGAGCATCGTGGTTTTACGATATTGCACGACGCACAGTGCCAAACCAAAATACACCCAACTGCCGCCTCTTCCTGCGCCGGAGTATTATTTTAACTTAGCGGATCCTTTAACATACTTCGGCGCACGGGCCCTCCAGCTACACGTACAAAATTTACTTAATTTAATGTGTAAACACACAGGAAGCTGCGGTACTAATTTGAAACAAATTTAGAAAACCTCCCCTGCATAAATCAGGGGATACTGTAGGATGCTGCTACAAATTGGTTATACCCGTTGCCAGCAGCTGAATGCCTAATAAATAGAGCTCTAGCGTTTAGGCAGGCGCAACATCTTTAACGTGTTTGGACGATGTGCTCGCTGCAAATGTGAAACGTTCTGCTAGCTTCGTTTCACAAACATGCAATTAATGGAAAGGAAGCAGTTAGTGATTGGGGTAGGTTTTTGAGTTTTTTTTTAACAGTGTATAGGCCGTCAACGTCTATATGTTGGAATTGTAGAAGCATTAAAAATAGTAATATAAGACGTAAATCTTTGAAAATAATTAATATATTAATAGAGTTTTAAAAATTGTTTATACGCCTTTATAACTGAGTGATAATTTTTAGTTGTTAAAATTTAAAGCAAATACCATAAATTTTGATTTTAGTAGGCAACGGCTTAAAAATGTTTTATGTGACGAAACTAATGTAAAAGTAAATAAAGGCAATAAATCTTCTACTGCGTCAAACGCTGTTTTATGATAAGCTTGTAAAAATTCTGTTGTAGAAAGTTAAAAAAACATTTTAAATACATGTAATTCCATGTATAATTTTAATAAGTAGTGACATTAAATGTAAACCACATATTTAATCACAAAATTATTTATACGTAGGTGATTCGGTAAGTAACTTAATTTGACAGTTGTAGAAGACGACAACAACTGTAGATGTGTAAATATTTTATGGTCACATATCATTTGATAGTTGCAAAATTGAGAATCTTTTAAATTGTATTGTAATTTAATTTTTTACTAACGAAGTAATTTATAAAGATTTATACTTACGTTAGATGACTCGTGCCATGCTCATTAAATTATTCAACTTTGGGCAAGCAAATTTAAAATCAACAAAAGAAACATTGAAGGCATGCCATATCCTAAACGGCCGAAATCATTCACCATACTGGTTATTTTCGATAAAGTCCGTAATTCAGTTTTGCTCTTCAAACAAGTAAAAATGTATGAGTTAACAAAGGCCACCTCATTTGCATAATCCAGTACACATGAAGAAACTTTCCGCAAGATGGGTGGCCACCTTGGCTCACTCCAGAGTAGAAGCGAATTTGTGTGCAAAACATTAGTTGGCCGTTTAAAATGTTTAACAAAACCCCAATGGATTTTTTAAGCATTTTATGACCATGAACGAGAGTAGAATTGTCACTAAATAAATGAAATAGAAATTCCAACAAACGAAACGTATTATTTGCTAGAATAATGTTGTCAGTTTTTTAAAATCTGAAACAAATAATCTTGACTAAGTATTATGAGAAAAAATGTTATGGTGCACTTTCTAAAGGATTGCAAAGAGCGGCCGTAAAGAAATCTTCTAAAAATCTAATAAAAGTATAATTGTTTTATAACAATGAGCTGGCGTGCTATTGAGCAAAAATTAAATAAACTATATTGTAAATTTTTTTCTTATATGTTCCGTTTGTTCAATATGGCTTCTTCGAACTACCATATATTCCAGAAATTTAAAACTTTTTTGGCCGAACAAAAATTTGTATTAAACGAACAAGTAAGAAAGAGTACATGCAAAGCTTTTCACGGACGGTGATTTGATGCATTGTGTTATTCGTTTACGGGCTGTTAGGTCGTGATCAAAGTTTGAAAGCTTTTGGTGTTTCGTCCACAACTGCCGTGAATATCTTCAGAAGAAAATATTCCTTTGCTTTTATACCAGTATTGTTGTGGTAGGGATGGTATTCATACCTATTTACACAAACATGGTATCCACTATACCTTTGATGTATCCTGTAAGTTTCTTGGATTCTTGGTTGGTCAAAACAAGTCTCGTATTTTGGTGCTAGTACGTTTATTCATAACTCTTCATATCCTGTCCGTAATCCTGTTGATATAAAATAAAAAGTCTTTGTCTACTACAACCGATTTCAGTTTTGTTGTTTCTGTTAGATTTAATTTTTTTATTTATTTCCGTCCATTGTAAGGCTTGTTCCACATGTTCTAGTTCTTTATCTAAGAACATATTTGTAATGCCCGATCTACCAATGTTTTCAAACAGTTTTGACTTTTGACTAACTAGCTAGTACATAACTTAATTTGTATTCTAGTTGCTTTCTCTTGGTAAAATATATTTTTCCGTGGTAGCCGATTTAAATGTATACCGAGATTTTTAGCACCTTCGGCCTGCGAAATGTAACAGTAGAGTTTTAGGAAAAGGTATATTTTTCTAAGTAGGGTTAAAGTCATATAGGCAGACTTTAATTTGTTAGCTTTAATAAAGTTCTAGATTTTGTTTAGACTGGTTTGCAAATTCTTAAAGCTGATACTGGATCAGTATGAGGAGCTATAATTGTGGTGCAATTTATAAGTTGCGTTGTTGGTAAGCCTGCAGTATCGCAGAGATGTAGAATTAATTTGAATAAGTGTTTTTGAGCTAAAGCTCATAACATAATTTCTTAAAACAACCATGTAAAGTATAATTAACAGGGTTATAGGCTTGCATGATAAAACACCCTTTTTCTGGGTTTGAGGTTCAGGATTATTTAGACAAATTGTCCAGCTGTTAGAAAAGTAATCTGTTCATAATGGACTATTAAAATAGAGATTATAAGTTTTAAGCCTTTTTGTGTTTGTTTTGAAATTGTTTTAAAGAGATTAAATCAAATTATTGCAAATTAACATTAATATTTTTTACTATGGACCATTCTACTCTTTTTGTTGTAATTATTTTAGGAAATTATTTGTACTTGGCCGTATTTTTCTTTGATAGTCAGTATAATAATGGTAAGACTTTAGGCTCGACGTGGAAGATTGGCGTTCAAACTGAGAGGTTAAGGCTCTCATACGTTTGCTCTATCTGACTGGTTGATATTTAAATTTAAGTTCTCAAAGGTGTTATAAAATGTCACTGGTTTTTTAAACGGCTATTTTATATTGGTAAGGTCCCCCTACTAAATTAGTCTAATAATAAAGTTGGTAAGTAGATTGAGCATAGTATCCATATGATCCATAAACTTGGTAAGTATTAGTTCAAGTTTAGTACTATTAATAATCGGTTGGTTATTTGTTGATGTTTTTTTGATTGTTAAGGTTATTCTACACTTTAATGAGAACCCATAGCGCAAGGTAAAAACCTCGGCCTCCCACACTGACGACTCCTAGTTGAAAGGCAACTCATCATCATCATATGTCATGTTCGGTTTCCCGAACGTTCTGCGAATGCGTTTCTGTCTTTTGCTAGTTTAAATAGTTCTCCGATTTTAAAGGTAACTGTGAACGTCAAATACTCTTTGGTGGTCATACACACACGTGAAGTGCATCCTTTTACTTTTAAATTAACGGTTCAAGCTATCCACTTGCTCGAGATACGCCTAACATGGCTCATATTACCGCACGGTTGTGTGGTTAAAAACAGTTTAGCAGCCTATAAAACCAATACTAGAAGCAAAAAATATTATACACTTTATTATTGCGAACTTCTTGTACATAAGACGTACCTGTTTTGGATGATGTGGGTTGTATTTCTTTTCTCGTATAAGACAAAATAATGTTCACTACAACTGTTTATGTACCAGACATTTTCTAGAGTTTACTGAGTGATTTACACCACAACTCAAATTTTTGAATGCGTGTTTTATGGACATATTCTTCATTTTTATGTTGTCCTAAGTACTTAGCACATTTAAAATACTTATAATGCTACTGGTACACTAGGGTAATATTCTCTTAATATGCGGTGGTTCACATCTAATGATGCTAATTCTAAATAAATTCGTATACTAGTTTATTATTTTCTTATGTGTTTGGGGTGGGGGTGGGGGTTATATCACTATAAAATTTCGAGAATATTTTTTTCACAGTTCTCCGTTTTATATTACATACTTTTACTACTTTAAGATGAAGCTCTAGCAACAATGCTTTTGTAGCGTTAGTATCTATAATATAATCCTCTGAATGTTTTTTTACTGTTTGGTCTAAATATGTAACATTAGATATTTATGCTGTTAGGTTCCTCTGTTTAGTATTTTAAAGCTTATCTTATATATAGTTATGAGCCGTGATTTAGTTGCAGTTCTTACAATAACTCATTTACCTGATTACCAGATAAGAAACAAGAGGGTATATGTTAAAAGAAAAGACAATATTTAACAAACAGTTGTAACAAAAACTTTGCAGGGACAGATTATTTTATGTATTTGTTTATATAAATATTTTATTAGTTTATTTATGTTAACAAGTTTTTATCCTAAGTAAATAAGTTTTTATCCCTAAACGGGCAAACATCTACGGAATTCAAGATGGAAAAGGGCATAAAACAGGGGGATAGTCTCAGCCCCCTACTTTTCGTGATATATATGGATTACATAAACGAAGAATGTAAAAAAGACACCAGAAATACTAGCCTGGGATACCTGAATCTATACCCAGTACTGACACAAGACTTACTATATGCCGACGATATAATTCTGATCGCAACAAGTGAGGGACAACTGCAAAGGAAAGTAACAACATGGAAGAACAGATTGGAAGAGAAGGGGATGCAGATAAATACGGACAAGAGTAAGATTATGAAAATATCGCGGGAAGAAAACGAAAGAGCAAGGAAAATGCAAATACAGATAGAAGGAAGACAATTGCAGGAAGTAGAGGAACTTGAATACTTAGGAGTAAGAATAAATGCAAATGGGAAAATTGACGAAGAAATAAGAAGCAGAGTAAATAAAGCTAACAAAGTCTACTATCAAATAAACAATACCTTAATGGGAAAAAAGGAATTAAGTAGAAAAGCGAAAATGTACTTATATAAAACAATCTACGTGCCTACCGTAACATAAGGAGCCGAATCATGGGTAATGCAAGATAAACACAGATCAAAAATAACAGTAATAGAAATGAAGTACCTAAGACGGGTAATTGGAAAAACAAGAAGAGACCGTGTAAGGAATCGCAGTGTACGAGACGAACTAGATCAGGAACCCTTAGTAGAAAACATAGAATTAAAACAACTTCAATGGTTTGGACATATGGTACGAATGAGTTAGACAAGGTACCTCAAGAAAGTGTTTGCAATGAAAGATGAAGGGAAGCGACCTAGAGGAAGGCCTAGAAAAGTATGGGAAGACAACATCAGAGAAGTGGCAAGGAAAAGAGGCAAGACCATAGAACAAATAAAGATCCTGGAAGGGGATAGAAACGCTTACAACCGATGGCTCAAAACCCCAACACCGTGAGGTCAAATGGGAGAAGAGAAAGAAGAAGAAGAAGTTTTTATCCATCGTTATAATATAAAAATTTTAAAATAACAATATATTTTGATTGTTATACATACAGTAATAATAAACAAATTGTTGGTCTTGTTAAATTTAATAAAAAACTTTAAAATTTAATTTAATCATTTCAAATAAACAATATTTATTGTGCACCAATTTAAATCAAATATTTTTAACCATTGTTTTTCCCTTTTTAGGCAAATGCAGTAGGAAATATGTAATAGATGGAAAAAACAGACCTAGAAAATAACAGACAGTAGAAATAGAGAAAAAAAATTGAAAATTTCCTTGTTGCAAAATGAATCAATATAAGATTTATATAAGACAAATCTTGATCAAAAATTAATAGAATTTCATCTACGGAGATGACGAAAATAAGGTATACGAACACATTAAAGATTGTATAAAGCAAGCTGGAGGAAAGCACTTGAAGAGACAAAGGAAAAGCATTGAGCGTATAAATAGAACCTCTCTGAAAACGCTCACGAGAAATTAAAAAATAAGCATTACCTATATCATAAATAAACGAGGAAGTCGAAATAAACGTAATCAAATTTAGAAACGATAAAAAGTTATAGTATTAATTATAGTATGGCCACGTAACGTGATCAGAAAACACATGGATCAATAAAATCCCGGAATAGAGTCCTGTAGGAAAAAGAAAACGAGAAAGACCTAGGAGATCCTGGAGGGACGAAGTGGTCGAAGTTAGCGTTTTACTCTGAGTCTCAATCTGTCTACTCCTCAAGGAAAGTTACGAGTTTTTGAGTAAGATTGATCTTGTAGGTGCCCTGCTTTACTATTTATAGGACTGAAAGAGAAAGTTTAGTGAAAATGTTGTTTGACGAGACATCATTGGGTTGGGAAAAGTTTGTTGGTTTAAGAGTATTGCGTAATTAATAGTGTAGAGTAATAAGGGTTCTCCATATGACGGGTAAGCATGGACTATTATCTCTTGTTCATGCATTGTAGGCCTTTTTCTGTTTCAATTGCCTCACGGATAACCCTGCTTGAGATTTATTTGCACAATGATTCTTTGCTGAGCGAATAAACTCAGCTACTTGATTATTGACAGTGAAAACCGTACGTATATTTTGCCTCATTAGTATGCTGTAATACCTTTGACATAAGGTACGAATGCTTTTTTATTGACCAGAGGGGTTTTGAGATTGGGAGTTAATACTTTTATTTTTTTTATATTTTTAAGAGTTCATTAAAATACCCATTTTGTAGCCGTGTGGTGATAAGGGTTTTGATTTTTGTTTGGATTTTCTATATCAGAAAGTTTGATAGATCTGTTGATGAGGAATTTTGCAACCGAATAAATTTGGGCAGAGTGGTAATAGGATTTCGTATTTAAGTAGCGGTTAGTATGAATGAGTTTTCTATATACAGTGTAATGAAAGCTGTTATTTGAAGAATTTATTGTTATATGGATACCTAGGAAGAGAATTATTTTGTTTGGTTTTTATGGTAAATTTGGTAAATTTGATATTGGTTAGAATTTTATTTAGGTGGGAACAGAATTCTGAAAGAGTAGTAAGGCCAGATTACAAAAGTATCATTGGCATATCGTATCCAGCAGGTAGCTCTAAGGTGAAAGAAAGTGAGGGATTCCAATAAGATTGCAGCTTGTAGTTGCGTACGCACGAGATTGGTTTATTCCTCTGTAGTGACCCTAGCAAACAGTGTTAGTTTAGAATTCACTGTGTTCACTGCTAACAATAACCCACCATGGGCGCGTCATTTCCACTCAGATTTAAAGAGGCAAACGCTTCAAAGTGAACAAAACGATATGCCAAAGAACAAAGAATTCTATACGAGTAATACATATTAATAGTTTCTAATCTTTGCTCGTATCTAGAGCCCTGGAGCACATAAAGAGGATATAAAACGCTTTCTAGAGGCGCCTTTGAAACTATCACTATCAATTAATAACTTCAGAGTAAAAGTAGTAAATGCAGCAATTGCCAAACTGCTAGTAAAAAATCCACTGGATAGGATCCAATAACAGGGCGTATTAGTTGCCATACAAAGGACGAAAACACTTATACTTAATAAAAAATAGTTTTAATACAAAAACTCGCTAAACCACTAAACCTGGCAGAGCTATATAGCCCCATAAACTTGTTATCTGTTATTTTCTAGTTATTTGAAAGATCGTTACTTCAAAAAATAATGCCTATCACGGAAGACAACCACCTGATACTAGATCATCAATTCGGGTTCAGAGCTGAACACTTAACCATAGAGCAAGTACATCGTGTGGTGAATACTATAAATTCCTCCTTCGAAGCAAAACAATACTTCAGAGCAGTTGTTGTCGACGTTAGAAAAGCATTTAATAAAGTTTGGTATAAAAGACTTATACAAACAGCTACCAGATAACTATTATCTCATACTTAAATTTTACTCACAAAATAGGCTATTTTAGGTCAAGCACAAAAAAGAACTCATTAACTTGTTAGCCATAAACTCTGGAATGCCTCAAGGCAGTGTTCTGGGGCGGCTGTTATACCTTTTTTACACAGCTGACCTACCAGAGCGCCACGTTCGCAGAAAATTCCGCGCTCCTAGTCACGGTAGATGATCCAGTCGAAACTAACAAGTACTCCAGGCTCATTCTGATAAATATCTAGGAACGCATTTAGACAAGGCTCTACACACATATGGAAGAAACTAAAACAATTAAACCTGAAATTAAATAATCTTTACTGACTCCTAGGTGGAAACTTTCAACTTTTCCTTTATAATAAGTTGCTCATATACAAGGCTATCTTCAAACCGGCACGGATGTATGGCAACCAACTATGGCGAACAAAATCACCGTATATAAATAACGCAGATATTTGCAGTGATCTTAAAATAAGGGATGTGAAAAATGAGATTGTAAACACTAGTGAAACAAACTAGAATTACAGAATAATAATTTAGCATTAAGAATACTATACAACAGTAAACACAACTGCAGACTAAAAAGACAATACACCCTTGATTTACCCTTTTGGTTTTAATTTTATAGTTATTTAAGTTGTATTATTACTAGTTATATATGGCACAGAAGAAGTGACGTTAATGAACGTCTACTTCCATTTCTAGCATTTATGCATGTATAATATTTACTTATCGCTCTGTATCAAATAGCAAATAGTTATTTAACTAATTATAAAAAAATATTTGATTGCCCCTTACTTAGTCGTTTAGAGAAACTTCTTTAAATTCTCTAAGATATTTCCTATCTGCTGCTTTAATTTTTTTATTTTTGTTGTCAGTATCTATGATTTACATCTGTACGTCAATACATGACTAAATATTGTTTTTTATATATTCAGCTTTGTTTGTGTGCCACATTTTACTTATGAAAGTGTAACTCAATTAAAATATTATGGTTTTTGTAACTTTTTACAGTTAGTTTTTTCTTACCTTTTTTATGAATTTAAAATTGTTTTTAAGAGAAGCATTGTTAGTTTATTTTGTTTATTTACACTAATTTAATATTAATTCTATTTTTTATCGTTTATTATAATACAAAACATAATTAAGTTAAGAAAAAATCAAACATATTAATAAACAGCCAAAAATAAAAATTATCAGAATTTGTTATGAACATTAAGTAAAGACCGTGCAGTCAAAAATTAAATAAATATTTTTTCTTCCAATTATATTTAAATAAACCTGACGATACTGCGCCTAAACGCATCCGAGGACAGAAAAGCAGAAAGATATATAGCCGCTTTCACTGTCGATTTCATGTGAAGTTGTGCGGAAATATTGGTCTTGGTTGGGGTTTGTCTCCGAAGTTGCATTTTATGCACACCACTGGCTTGAGTTTTATTTGAAACGAAATTTACCGTCAAATTTATGTGAGCAGACAGGTACTTACTTATGCATGTTTAGCAATAAAAGAGGTTTACGTATATAAAATACAGCGCTCCGATTTTCGTTACGTGAATACTGACCCACATTTGTACGTCTTGCGCGTACTTAACGCGACTTCACAAACAGTACAACGGATTACAACATACGACGAACCTAAAATTTCTAGCTGTGCATCAGATTGATTGATTCTCCGGAGGCTTCAATTGTGATTGTGTAATGAATCGAGACGTGATTGTCTAAAATATGTGCCTCTGCCGAGATCCGAGATACAACTGTCACATATGACAAAACCGAGACGGGCGGCGTGATTGAGTAGTTAACTTTTATAAGGAAGTACATGAAAGAAAATGAAGCTGGAGTTATTCTCTATTCATAGCTGATTACCATGGGGCAACAGACTCCCATGGGGTCTAGCAGGAGCAGGCACAAATCTCACTTAGGTGGCCACCGTAACAATGACTGATTACCACTCAGGAGAGCTTCCGATCACACGTGTGACGTCACTGATTGCTGCACTATCGGCAATAGATAGAATTTATAAATCTGGTGCTAATACTGTGTTAATTATAAAAAATGACTTTATAACAACCATATGGAGTTGCATATTTAAAAAAAACATTAACGAATTAAATACTAAGCTTATTTATAAATAACACTGAATATAAATACCCATATTATTAAGATAAATTTGGTAATATCATTTGTTGAATTATATTGTGATTAATAAGATATACAATATTACACAGTTTATAAATATATAAATAAAATGTAGATTTGAGATGTAGTTGTATATAAATTACCTTATATATAATTCTATTCAAAATCTGAAACAGAAAATTGCACACTTTTTAATTATATAAATATTTAATATATTACATATACAAATTCTAAATAGAAAATTAACTTTTTATTGACAAATAATGTTAATTATAATTAAGGCTTAATAGCATTACAATTTTTTGCCGACTTTTATATAGGTTTTATAAAATCTGTTGATGTTCGATTTCTAGGCCGTTTCTTATATTTAGTCGGTCTTGATATTGTTCTTTTTATCGATTTATATGGTTTATTGCCTTTTTGACGTTGGTTTCTCAAGCTATTTGAAATCTTCTGCTTTTTTGTTTGTCTGGTGGCCTCTATATCCATGCTGCTTTTAGTAACATCTATTTTATCATTCTTATAACCTGTCCAAAGCTAATAAGTCATAATAGTTTTTTTTTTACTTCTTCGACGATTATAAGTTTCAGATTAATACAATGCTTAGTTGCTTCGTTTTTTACCCTTTTTTGTCTTGATATTCTACAAGATCTTTGCAGTATATCAATTTCCATTGCTGATAATCCGCCTCAGTCTACTTACACACTTCTGTGTTATATAGTGCCATAATTTTTATTATTGTATTATAGATGTTATATTTTGTTGCTAAACTTATACCTTTATGCTATCATGTCACTTCAGTCCTTTTATTGCTTTCTTTCTTTACACCATTCTGTCTCTAAGCTCCTTCCTGCCTCATCCGTCTTGTTCTGTTCTCCACTTGTCAACTAATTTCTATATAATTTTTACGGGTCTTCTTGGATGTTACTATTTGTGTGTGTTTCTGTATTATCTGTTTCTTTCCTTCAATTAAAAATTTTGAAAACAAGTGTTTTATTGTGTACTGAATATATTGAATTATTAGTTATACGCTTTTTTACTTTTGCTTGCTCTAAATTTATTAACAAACCTTTATCCTTCTGTACTTTTTGTCTCTGATATGTAATTCGTTTTCCCGTACATTTTCTATCCAAAATTTTTTGTTTCTCTTTCAACACTGTTTTTCTACTTTCACTATATTTTATTTATTTATTGTTGGAGGCTGCTGGTGCATCTGTGTTCATATTACCTGACTCGGATGTTTTAGGTGATGAATAAGATTGGGTTGTTGCCTTTGCTATAAGAGCTGAAAGAGCAGAAAATTTTTATGGCAGACACGACTTTAAAATACCCCCAGGAATCAGAAACAGAACTGAAAGCTTCATGGCGCGGTAGCAGCGACTCCGAGGTTCAAATGATGGAAAAATTATGGCATTTCGTTGGTTTGACAACACAATTGTCAACATGGCGTCAAACTTTATTGGTGTAGAACTACAACGTAAAGTAAAAAGCTGGGACAAAAATCGGAGAGTGTGTATATATGTCAAGCATCCAGCAGTTATAGTTGCATACAATGCCTCAATGGAAGACGCTGACAAAAATTACTTTTTTGGTTAACATTTATTAGAATCCGCAAATGGTTTTTGAGCGTAATTTTCCATTACTGTAAGCTAGCTGTGTGTATTGCATGGCTAGAATATTAATCAGATAAATAGAACATTCAAGTACAAAACTTTTCTTGCTTGATTGTTGGGGCAATAATGAAAAGTTTGGCTTTTTTGGGCCATGTGAATTCCATTCCAAAAAGAGGCAGACGACTGTCAAATTCAAATTCCTCTATCACTCCAAAAAAGTCAAGTTTTGTCTACATATTATACTAGGTACAACAATGTTGGCCACTATCCTATTCATGAGCAGGAGTGTGCACTCGACACTTTCTCAAATATTATGTGAAAAACGCTGGGCACCACTATGTCTTTCTAAAACAGAAAATTTTAAAGTTTATCATGTACAATAGGTTTATATAAAAAAAACAACAAAATAATATTTTTTTAACGACTTTTTGCTCCACGAAGACCTGGTAGTGACAATTGCCACATCTCTCCATTTTCATAACTTTAGCAGTCTTGGGAGAGTTTTAAGTTTTTATGTAATCCTTTTGACTATCTAAACCCAACTGTACAATACATTTCTTTTGCTCTAAAAAATTCAGAGCCGAGACGATTAAACGCGTTGTGGTAATGTTACCAAATCTATGAGCTAAAAAAGAAATGTTCTCAAAATTGCCTTGTGGAAATTAAATAGTTGGAAAGCAAAAAATTATATATCAGTCACATGTATGTTAGTAATGTTAAAATTCGGTTAACTTATACATTAACCAAAACTAATTAGTAAAAAAAGCATCAAATTTTTTTTCAAAAATCAAACTGGGATCTGTCAACAAACCACACTCCTTTTGTTACTACCCTTAGCATCCACATTGCTAATAGACCTGAATTTCCTAAACTGACGTAACTTAAAACAGAATGGAATTATTTCTGAACCTACATTGAGAAAAAAATCAAACTTAGCCTTAGAATTAAAGAGTCCGATGAAATTGATAATGCTGCACACTACATCATCTGTTTAATCCAAGCAGCATCCTGGAAGTCTACCCCAATTACATCAAGAGTCAACAAAATAATACACAATACTCCATTATTTATCCGAAAACTTGTATCCGAAAAAAGGCAAGCAAGATGCAGGTGAAAGAGAAACAGGTATCCAATTGATAGAAACAAATGTAAACTAGAAAACTAAAAGTAACTCTTCAAAGAAATACGGAAGGCTACATTTGAAACTTATATCACCAACTCATCAAAGGAAGGTTACTAAAGCAAATTAAAAGATCAACATTCCGCAGACCTCCCATTAGAAAGACGGCATTGCCTGAAATCTTTAGTCTACCACATCCAAGTGTCAACAATAATGATAATAACATTAAAAATTTCCTGAATACCCTATGCCCTCTGACTTTGCCAATAAGCCCTTCTCGCTAGCTGAAGTTAAAAAAGAATTTGCAAAGCGCAGAAACCACAAATCACACAAATTTGATTTCTTAATAGGCGAAATACTCGGACAGCTTCCGAAAAAAGCATTAGTTTCACTAACTACTAGATACAACAGTATGCTCAGGCGGACGTATTACCCAAAAATTTGGAAATTTTATGATTCACAAACCCGGAAAGCCAATAAATGTTGCATTTGCATATCGACCAAGAAGTTTACTACCCAACATGGCAACAATATTTCAAATATTGCTGTTTAAAAATAATTATGGGTAAAATTAACATGGACAAGAAAATACCATTAATCATTTCCGGAGTATCGTCACTGGACAACTCTCCACTCACGTTATAAACTGTAAACCAATTTGTTTATTGCTTTAAAAGAGCAGAGCAGATTGTAAGTACAAATTAATTAATAACAAAAAAATTGTATATATTTTTATGTAATATGTTACATATTAAAGCCAGCGTGGTCCCGTGGTTGAGGGGCGGGCTGCGATGCTGACGGACCCGGGTTCAATTCCCGGTGCTCTCTGATGCCTGGCGGGTGGCCTACTTAGTCACTAAAAATAATTGAGTACCTGCGTTCATTCGAACAAGGGGTAATAATAGCGGTCGTCTTAGGCGCGGTGCTTGCCACATCGCCCCGCACCAGAGATGGTGCGCGACAACCGGGCAGAGAGAGCGACCGTATGAGAACCTTGACCTCTCAGTTCGCAGGCCGTGCTCCCACGAGGGGCGTAGAGCATTACCATTATTATGTTACATATTACATTTTTTTTAAATATATAAATTAATTTGTCTTCATATAGTAACAAATATTTGTTTTGTTTATATTGCATAATGAATTTATAATATTTTTGTTACATTTAAACATTTACCGGCTTATAGGTAATAATTTCAGCTCGGGTATCGGAAATTGTATAAGAGCGTGAGATACAACAAAGTCCTATCTCGGAAAAGAAAAATAAAAGGAAGTAACCAACGGTGTACAGGTATCCTGCGCGAAAATACGTTAGATTTCTGTGAGTACCAGCAGGTATTTAGGAGAGCATTCGCCCCCAAAAACAAAATTATCCACAGCTCATCAGGTCTGAAGAGATCAGGATATCATGCCGTCAGGATCCCCTTGCCAGGTGACACGACTTTTCATTTGTTTAGAGGTCTTCAAGCGATCCGCCGGATTTGCGGCGGGTGTTCGAAAAAATCGCTTTCCCGTGTCTCCGCTGTAAAGTCTTAATAAGCGCGCCGCTGCGACTAAGACTGGGAATTAATGGAACGGCGGAACGTGAATTTTAGTTCCTCAACCTCACTTTCATCGTCGGTGGGCGTACTCTCTTAGAAGTTGTGATTATTTCGTTATGAAAACTATAACGTAATAACACGAGCCTGTCAAGGCGAGAGACAGCAATGTTGATTACAAAACAAAGCTCTGCTTATTATAAAAATTAGGCTGCCTGGAGATGTAATTAATTTGCTTTCGTAATTATAGGGAAGCTTTTTGCTTGCGAAATAGACAGTTGCTGATTTTAGATTAAGATAGCGTTGGATATTCGTCTTGTTTCAGGTCACAACTCAGTTGGACATATTGTTTTTACATGTTAATTTCAAATAAATGGATTTGATTGCATAGCTCGTGAATTGCAAGTCAAAAATTACTAATACTTTAAATTATTCAAATATTAGGTAAGTTTTTTGTTGTGCTGCTGCTTGAAATTTATAAATTATTATAGTTCCTTACTTGTGTTACTTGTTAATTAATGAATTGTTTATCTATTGATAAGAGACCACAATTAAAATGACAAAGATACATTTAAGTCTATTTAGTTTACAGTTATATATTACTTTTGCAATTATTGTGCCCATAAGGTCACACAAAAGCAGTAAAATGAAGATAGATGAAAACCAGCTAAGGTTATTATTAATTATTTAAAATAATAATAAGGTAACATAACAGTTTAATAAAAAGTATGTCCAACAAAAATAATTCTGCAAAAGATCAATAATAACATTAATACTTAAGCTATTTTTCTTTACGTATAAGGTACGTCCGAAAAGTAATGAGACTGATTTTATTGATTCGAGTAGAAGAGTCGGGAGGGGAAGACAATTTTTGTGCTTGATGATTGGTGGGAGATGTTCTATACAAAGCGCGGATCCCTTATAAAGTAGACAGTTGTTTGAAAATCGCGTCACGGGTTTAAACGCAGTGCAGTGTCTATTAGTGATAAGTGATAAAATTTGCAACACAAACGCTCGTCATCAAATAGAAAGTTAAGGGAAAGGACACTTTATCAAAAGAACAAATGTGTAAGTGGCGCAAAATATTGAAATAAGGAAAAGGTCAAGAATAAGTAATGCGCAGGGCGTCTATCAACATATCACATTTTAAACATGGTGAAAGCGGCTCTGGATTTCGGCCAACTCCTGAGTGTCAATTTGATAGCAGATAGTGGGACTTTCAAAATCCATTGTGCATAAAATGAAAGTTTATGCTAAATTAGTTTCAAAAGTTAATGTTATATGTATATTTCTATTATTAACAGAAACTGATAAATGCTGACTTCTAATTGTAAATTTAATCTGTCTTAACTTACTTTCCTTAATTTAAATTATTTAAACTCTTGCATAATATTTAGGTCGTTATATATGTATAATGATGTAATTATAGGGTTTTTGCGGTTTGTAAGAAAAACGGTATTGCGAACTGCCTTGTAGCACCCCTACCCTGATTGGAAAAGTGTTTTAAAATTCATATTGACTTTGGTTAAAAATTATTTAGATAAGATTTGGAAAGTTTAAATTATAATTGAGCAACTAGATTAATTTTACAAAAGAGAATAGCTTGTCACATTATATCAAGTATCCGATTTATATCTAAAAATATGTATGAACAGTATTTTTGTGCTCTATAAATTTTCTTGTCATTTAAAAGATTAGGTGGTACTTTTGAGTTGTTGAATAATGTTAATAAAATCCAAATTGATAAGCTGAAATTACATCTAAAAGTGGACTGGTTAGGTAAAGTAGTTCTTTTGTAGAAGCTTAAAATGACTGATAGATCTGTTTGAAAAGACGTGGTTCTGTAATATTTAATTGGAGGAGCCAACATTGAAAACCACGTGTGTTATTGAATATATGTGTTAGCATTACGATGCCTTTCTTTAAATGATTCGGATTTAAAAGTTCTTTTAGCATTTTAGTTGCAACTTAAATATGTTTAAGTGATTTTCAGTTTAATTTTCTGGTTTAGTTGTTTATTCTATCCATGGAGGATTGTAGCTTTTCAGCAACCTCTTCATTATTTTTTTTTATTGCCATAATGACGGTATCATCTGAAAACGTTGTGTTCTGTTCAAGTGTTTTTGGAATTATAATCTCTCTCTGATATAAACTTTGGATCGAAATATATCAAATTCAGCAGTAACTTCATATATTATTGTCTTATGATAATGCTTTTGCTGTAAGTAGTGCGACTTATAGATATTTTTTGTATTCTAATTTATAATTATCAATTTCCTTTTTTATTAGCATTACTTTCAGCGTGAGTTATGGTATATGAATCATTAGTGTAGTAAAATTTACATTTTAATAATATTTTTGTAATATAAAATTTGATTTATCGGTAAGGTGATAAGGTATTAATTGTTGATAAAGAAAGATTTTTATTTCTTTCTTATGTTATGTCATTACAGTTTTATAGAGCTGTTTCAAATAATATCTTCGTATTAATTTATTTGTTTAAACATAACTTTTAATTTTATCATAAATCGACCAAGTATATAACTCATGTTTTCGTTCTATTATCGTTCTATGTTTGAAGTATATTGTTCATAATTTTATTGGGTGCATTAAAGTCGATATTTCTTTAATTTGTGGTATAAATTTATATTTGTTAGTGTTGTTAAATGGTTAATACAATTGTTATTGGCACAGGTTTATATAAAGAATAGTCATATTCATACCTTTTATAGTTTATGGAATGGCAACCACCGCATAACGTAGTTTTATTGTAGCTATATTACTGTGTTGTTTTTTATCTACTACATTAGCTATTGTTTTTTATTTCTGAAAAGTTAGCCACTATATAAACAAATATAGAATATAATTCTAGGATAATTGTTTAGATGTCTTTTTATTTAAGGATTTATCATTAAGTGGGTTTAGAACCTTACATATGCTTAGTTTTTTGAGAGTAGATTTTTTGTTACAAAATATATTTATTGTTTAAACTTACTTTATGGCTTGCTATCTTTAGATCAAATTTGCTTTATGTTTTTAAGCTAGAATAATTCAGAAAGATTTTTTAAAGGAAAAGAACATTAAGTTTGCCCCTAAAGAAAATAATTCTCCAAATTTTTATCAGGCGCAACTTTATGAAAAATTAAAAAAATTTTGATTTTCTTCTTAAAACTTGTTACATTGTTATCTTGCCTGGTTTCATGTAAACAACGACATAACGCTACCGATTGCATTTAGTCGTGTAGAGTAAAATTTTAACAAACCTTATGCATATACATAGTTAATAGTGAATAGAATATTATTAAAACATAGTTGGTAATTTGGGGTATAAGATTCGTTTAATTTTTTTAATTTTTTATAATCTCCTCTTAACAATAATGGGGGTCAATCAAACAAATTACTTACTTTTCTGTAGCATTGAAAGTATCAGTAGTGTTGTCACTGTCCTCAGTCCTCAGTTCGACATAAATTTTTGAAAAAGCTGGTTTTCTACTTTGCTGCTTACAAACCCCAGTATCATCACAGAAGCAAGGAACTTTGTATGCATGACGATAGGTACTTCAGAGGAATCTTGGTAAATTCAATAATTATTTTGGCGATTCACCCTTCCTGTTTTAAAAATTTGCTTGGGCCTTTAACTTTTCATTCATCTTGTTTTTACCAATCAACAACTAGCGGTTTTTCATAACAAAAGACTTGTAATGTAGATCTTGATGCACTCCTAAAACGATCGTCGACCTCGCCAGGCACATTTATTGCCGACGAAGTCATCACTTCCGTTGCAATCAGATTGCTTGAAGTAAGTTGTTTGTCAGTAGGTACTCATCCTCCTAGTGATCAAAATTACTGTACTTATTGGCTAATACTGCTTTTTGAGCAAACCACGCAATAATTTTTGTCAACGGCTTTAGTACAGTAGTTCTGTCTCGTCTCATTTTATCGATAATCATAGATTGTTAATTATATGAAGCTAACCTTCTGTATTACTTAATAATGAATTACGCATACTTTCCTTCAATGCAACCTAAAAAATTACGGGTTTAATTCGACTTCTGTATGTTCTTTAATTTGTATTTGAAATAAATCAAGTTATTAATTAATTTGACAAATTTATCTTTGTAAATGTCCTAAAAACACTTTATTTTTAAATTATTTTAGTACATTGTACTGAATTTGGTGTCTACGTAACACCTAATGCAGTATTAGTCATCTGGAGCACGCCTAGATTTATCTTCTTAAAGAAGAAACAACTGAGTTGTAACATTCTTTATATAAATTCGCATACTGTACTATATGCAGGAATGTTCGGATCAACGATTATTCTCACTTTATTATTTATAGCGATTTCTCGGTTGACTTTCACGGAATAAAGACGTTTCGATCGCCGCTCTCGACGCTTGAGGGTCGGCCGAGTGATAAGAACAGCTGAGTGCACGCGACTGATATCGCGGTCACAGAGTTTAATAAAACTTAAATTCTAATTTAACACAGCAAAACTTTTTCGCTTAATGCTACTGTAAAATAGATAAACATTAATGTAGTGAAATGTTCCCAACCGGGAATATACCCGGACCAACCAGCAACTCCTGTAACAACTGGAATAATTTTCAACCGATGCCATCAATCCAAAACCAGCCATCACCAATGCCAAACTACGTAAATCAGATAAGTCAAACTCAACTCAATCCTCACTTACCTCCGATGTTTCAAAATCAATTTTCAATTCTTCAACCTTATCAACAATGTTTATCCCAAATCCTAACTACAAGCACGCCCATATACAGTAATACTTTCACAACAACTTTCTCTCAAGCTGTACAAGTTAGCAATGCCACTGAAAGCGACGATGACGAATATATGAATGCAGATCAAGAACAAAGCGGCAGTAAATATCCCTGGCAAACTATTATCAAAAAAAGAAAACGAATGGTACAAGCCAAGCCACCGCAACCAACATAACAAACAGGTAGCAGGTCCTCGCTGAAACCGAAACTGTTCACAACTCTGATGAAAGCAACTCCAATGAAACTAACCCTGAAACTAAATCTTCAGAACCTAACCCTCCACCTATTTATACCTACAGTGTTACCGACTTCAAAGCCATGACTGATAACCTGTCCAAAGTCGTCGAAGAAGAACGATTTCATTCCAAATCCCTATCCAATAATACGGTAAAAATAAATGCAAGAACAATTGATGCATACAGGAAGCTAATCTCTCACTTAAGTCAAGAAAAAGTTGTGTATCATACATATCAAATAAAACAAGAGCGAGCTTATAGAATCGTTATACGTGACCTACATCATTCAATCCCTATCCAAGACATCAAGGACGAACTGCATAGTTTAGGACATCCTGTAAGAAACTTAATAAACATCCGACACAGAGTAAGCAAAAACCCATTGCCAATGTTTTTTGTTGACCTCGAGCCCCAAACAAACAATAAGGATTTGTATAAAGTTGAACTTTATACAAAATTCAAAAGTCAGAATAGAAGCACCTCGAATAAAAAACAACATAATACAATGTACACATTGTCAAGCCTATGGCCACTACAAGGCCTATTGCACGAAGTCCTACAATTGCGTTATATGTGGAGGACCCCACAATAGTCAAACGTGTATAAAGACTAGGGAAACTCCAGCCAAATGTGCAATGGCGACCACCCTGCCAACTATAGAGAATTTTCTGTGTACAGAGACCTAAAAGCTAGGAACTTGCCAAAGCAGTCAGCTATCAGAATACCTCACAGAGCAAACCCACCAGCTTTCACATCACTTAACCATCAGCCCTTGTATGACTCCTCTCAGAACGCTCCTAGTTACTCACAAGTTGCAGCAAGAGGAACAAAAAATAATGATGAAATTACAGAAAAGCTTACCTCCTTCCCTAGCGAATTTAAAAATATGTTCACACAATTACTAAATCACAACAGCATGATGCTAACCATGCTCACCACTGTTATTAATAAACTGACGCACTAATGGCTAACTCGATAAGAATAGCGGCGTGGAACTCCAACGGTCTCAAAAATCATATCCAGGAAGTAACTCTATCTTTAAATTACAATAAAATAGGTAAACTACTTATCTCTGAAAGTCATTCTACATCTTATTCGGTAACAAAAATACCACACTATAACACATACTATGGAAATCATCCAGACGAAACAGCACGTGCAGGGTCGGCAATCATAATCAGAACCGCAATAGATCACTATAAATTATCATCCTATACAACTAACAAAATCCAAAGTGTATTAGTTAAAGTTAACTTACTTCCTTGGCCTCTAAATATCGGAGCAGTCTACTGTCCACCTAGGCATTCCATTGCAGCTGAGGAATTTCAAGATTTTCTCCTCCCACTTGGACCTCGCTTTTTAATAGCAGAAGACTGAAACGCCACACATACCCACTGGGGTTCCAGGTTAATTTCACATAAAGGACGAGCACTCTTCCATACCATACAATAACACAACCTAAATTATTTGTCAACCTGTGAGCCAACCTACTGGCCGACGGACTTACGTAAAATCCACGACTTGCTGGACTTTGCGGTCACCAAAGGGATATCCGACATATATAGTAAAACTGAAAGCAACTTCGACCTAGATTCAGATCATTCCCCAATAATTATAACTCTAAGTTCAAATATTATATGGAAAAACACATCACCAAAACTTTGTACTGCTAAAACTGACTGGAAGCAATTCCAACTGTACATAAATGAAAACATTAGTCTAGCACACAAAATGCGAAATACACACCCAGCGAAATCGATGCAACCGTCGAATACCTTACAAAGCTTATTCAAGAGACTGCCTGGCAAGCTACTCCAATAGATCTTAAACGAGCACACAAAACCCACAATATACCGCTACATATTAGACAACTTGTAACCGAAAAACGTAGAGCCCGTGCCAAATGGCAAAGATCCAGAAATCCCCAGGATAAGACTACACTCAATAATCTAACTCACCGACTTTGGAATGTCATACAAGAAAACAGAAATGAATCTTTCGAATACTACCTCCGTAACCTATCGCCAGAAGATCACACCATCTGGAAAGGGACAAAAAAGCTTAAAAGGCCTACCACTCACATACCACCCCTAAGAAAATTAGATGGAAGCTGGACTCGTTCAAGTGAAGAAAAAGCAAATACCTTTGGAGAACACCTCGCACAAGTGTTCACTCCATACATTTCTAACTTTGATACTGAGATACAGGAATTACTAAACTCACCTGGACAATTATCCCTACCCTTGAGACCTGTCTCACCTGCAGAAGTATACAGAGGGATCAAGCAAACCAGTTCATACAAATCTCCCGCCTATGACCTCATTGTAGGCAATACATTAAAAAATCTCCCTAAAAAAGCAATAGTACTGATTACAACAATCTACAACCGCATGTTTGCCATCTCTCACTTTCCGATTCAATGAAAATTCGCATCAATAATCATGATCGCGAAACCTGGGAAACCTCCACAATAATCAGCCTCTTATCGGCCAATAAGCTTATTACCCTTGCTCTCTAAAATCTTTGAGCGATTACTGTTATACAGAATCAAAGAAATAACCCCTTCAGAGGAGTAAATTCCCGTTCACCAGTTCGGCTTCCGTGAAGGACATTCAACCATCCAGCAGTGTCATAGAATAGTTAACTATATCAAAGAAACGTTTGAAGACAAAAATATGTGTGCCTCAGTATTTTTGGATATCGAACAGGCCTTTGATAAACTATGGCACTGCGGTCTCTTGTATAAAATTAAAAGAAAGCTTTCTCACCAAATCTTCCTCCTCCTAAAATCCTATTTAACTTCAAGACATTTTCAAGTTCAGTTCGAGGGTTCGCTATCAAGCTACCACACTATTAGCTCCGGTGTTCCGCAGGGTAGTGTTCTCGGTCCCTTTCTCTATCTTCTCTACACTGAAGATATTCCAACTACAGATAATACCCTAATTGCTACCTTCGCAGATGACACTGCAATAATGTCATCTGATACCAATGCCGACAACGCATCCCAAAACCATCATTCACACCTAAATCTCCTAAAAAGCTGGCTTGATCGGTGGCGGATCAAAGTAAACAGCGCTAAATCAAGTCAAATTACCTTCACTATGAAACACCATACATGCCCTCAAGTCACCATTTCCAACCAACCCATTCCAATAAAAACTGAGGTGAAGTACTTGGGACTTCATCTAGATCAACGACTAGCTTGGAAAGCTCACATAAAAGCCAAAAGACAGCAACTCAATGTAAAAACCAAAAGTATGCTCTGGTTAATCCTAATACCTGTATGGTCTTATGGGATTGAACTGTGGGGATGCAGTAAGCCATCCAACACCAAAATATTGCAGTCCTTCCAATCGAAGACATTCTGACTGATACACCTTGGTATGTCAGCAATCAAACCCTCCACCACGACCTCAAAATCCCATTCATCTTGGAAGTCATCAAGGGTTATGCAGCCAAGAGCAAAATGCGCACATTAAACCATTTCAACCCACTCATTACAAACCTCTACCCTCGCCAGCCCTTGGATAGAAGATTGAAGAGACAATGGCCAGAAGACCCTATTGAATAAGTCGTGGAGACCCGTCAGTGGATGGTGCCCTACTCATGCCAAATACGTCAGTTTCAATTAATTTACTTATTACTTTTATCAAAGTAGATTGTAAATTTGCAGTAGTAATAAAAAAATATATTTATAGTAAAAAAACAGTGAAATCGTCACCTTAAATTTAACCTTAGGTTCATAATTTAAATGAATTTCTTTGGATTTGTTCTATTAATGTCCCATATTTATACGTATTTAGCCGATTAGGGATATAACATAACTGCATCCCAGTAAAGCGAAGGAAACATTTAAAACCCAGCCATGTAGACAAAATAGTCGGGCGTCTCAGCCCCTCGAGCAAAACAGGTGACCTCTCGATGGAGCCACATTTGTCATTATTATGCAGCGAATGTGCATATCCCCAGGGAACTCTGATAGGCATTTCTCCTCTTGTTTATAGCGTTACATCCCCTACGCCAGCAGCGCCGCTGCGAGGCATTTCTACACTTACTTATTTATGTGCTTTCCTCCCCTTCAATTTTCTCATTTATGAAAACATATTAGATTTTGTTATTAATAAAAAATGGTTCGTGTCCCACACCTGTAATATCATTGTCATTGGGAGCCAAGGGAAGTTATTGAACTTCGCTGATTTATAGAATGCAGTTCAGTGCAGAATAATGTGTTATGGCATTAATAAAAAAAGATGCTAACAGTTTGCATTATATATTGCAGAACGTATAGGGATGTAATGGCTGTTTAGAGCTTTTTGCGTTGGGGGAACTTTTCCCTATAAATTAAAGTAGATTTTATTGGAAAAGTCGGTTATATATATTATGCTACGCTACCGTAAAAATTATACACAGGTCATAAAACTTACCAGTACATCTAAAACTCTGTAGTTATAGATATTTAATTAGTCTAGTTTTTCCCTCAACGTCCCGTTTTTACAGTTTTAATTTTTATCAGATATGTTTAATAGTACAATTTAAACTTTAAATATTTCAAAGTACTGATATATAAAGAAATATATTTAAATAGTAATAATTATAAAATATTAATTTTTAATATTAACATAAAATCAAATTAAATAATTCAATTCTTTTGAGTTCCTTAGTACTAGATGAAAGCTGGTGAATAATAAAACCAAAAAAGGTGTTAAATTGATGGTACGTTTATTTGTCCTTAAAGCAACGTTGTTTTTGTACATTGCCGTGCAGGTAAGATATTGTAGTAAAAAAATAGTTTGACATGTCATAAAACTTTCAGGCGGCTGGCCGAGCCGTAATCCCAAATTGTTGCTTAAACTTTAATCGGAACGTGGTTCTTTCTCATTTTCCTAGAATCTCTAATTTTAGTTCGTCTTCTTGTGGTCAGTTTAGATCCCTCAGGAGGGCGATTTTAGCAGCAGAAGGTTTCCAGGACATGATGTACGTGAAGAATAGCAAATTCAAATAGCCGCTTGCCTGGCGGCCACCCCACGAAGGCCTCTTAGCTATTCAGTATATCGGTACTTTGTAGAACGTGCTTTAGGTTTGTAATTCTTCGAATCTTCCGTTCCTGACGTTTATTGACTGGGCTCTTAAATATTGAAGTTCAGTAATTTCGGAGGAAAAATTTATTATAGGAATTAAACATATTTATAAACGCCGGAGCGCAGGCAACGTGTCGTAACTTGCGAAGAGGACTAGCCACGTCCGTACGATCCTGAAAACCTTCACTTTATGACAGGTACACAAACAGTGTCAAGGCTGTAAAACGTACGTAAAACTTAAGTTCAGCCAAGCGTCCGAATACAATTCCTTTTTTATTCTGCAAGCCTTTTTGTATGTTTTCTTGTCTTTGAATGTAACAAAGACAAGTTGCAACAGCTTAATCTAATAATGCGCGTTTGTGTGCGTTTCTAATTGTATTTCAAATTAAATTTTTTATAGGGTTACATGCGAGTTAAAAAAATAGCACAAGATTAAACATTTTTCCAGGGCAATAAATCACAGAAGAGCTGTCAATATCGCGCCTAATACAAAGCGCCACTAAGTAAACCGGAATAAATTAATTTTAATTGACGTTTGTTTGTTCACTTAATCTTGTGACATCTTCCCGTGATTGATAATGCCCATTAAATGAGTGGAATGGCTTCTGTTTGTAGGACACCCTCATTCGTATCAATAAAACGATTAATTCCAGAGACGCCGGCCTTAATTACTGATTAGCATTATAGGAGAGGATCAACGCATTGTCGTAACAGATTTAGATTGAAATGCGACACATCAGAGTGAGTAAAATTTGTTAATGTTTGCAAATTAAGTCTGGCGTTACGTAACTACTCCTTTGAAAGTAATTTTACACCGCATGAGCGGCCGCTCAGAGCACTTCATATAACTGATAAATTTGCTAGAGATAATCTATTTGGTTTTTTGTGTTGTTTGTGAAGAAAGCAATTAGAAAAATGAAGCAATTTGATTACGCTTGTACTTCTATTATTTCAAAAATAGGACAAATTTGAATAGGTTTGTGAAGTAAAAGGCTTTGTAGACAATGATTACTATAATACTAAATAAAATTTTTTTTGAAGTTTCGTAATCTCTAATAAATTATTTTATTGGATACTTTAATACCAACATAATTTCAAAAAACAAATAAACCTACAAAGCTTACAACGCATAGCGAAGTGGCGAAGCAGTCTCCCAAATTTGAGAACCCTCTAGTTTGTAGATTTATGTTTAAATTAATCAGTGTTGAAAGACGAGTTGAATGATATGCTATATGTCCTATGTTGCTATTTTGAAAATTTGAAATCGTAAAGGTCACTAACGATCACCTTTGACCAATCAGTTTCAAAATCACTAGCAAACAAGCCTTTTTGGTCACCTGTCGATCGGTGAAAACAGAATTTGGAAATTCCCAGCCGATCTCGAGTTTTTGGTTGGACGGATGGACGGACGGACAGACAGACAGACGGACAACATGAAGTTGTTTTAATAATTAACAGCACTACTCAATAATAACGATATAAAACTTCTTAAAAAATTAATAATATTTGAATGGGTCAAATAAGAATATTGCATAATTAATTTTTAGGAAATAAAAAGAATTATAAAAACTATCTATATTTTTTAGAGAAAAATGTCTCCTTCTTCTTCTTCTTCATCTTCTTCTTCTTCTTTTTCTTCTTCTTTTTAACCCTTTTACCATAGACGGGTGTCGGGTTGTCCTACGGTTAGTTTCTTATCCATAATTTCCATTTCTTCCGGTCTCTTGCGTCCTCTTTCATTTCAATTAGTGTTTTGCCACTGCTTTTTCCTATTTTGCTAATTTGTTCTAGCCACGTTTGCCTGGGTCGTCCTCTCTTTCTTTTTCTGCTATTTTTTGGAGACAAATATATAAATTTTAAATAATAATTAATCCGTAAATAATCTCCAACCTCAGACTTTATGCAAAGCAAAATTTGCTTCAAGGAGCGCGTAAAAAGGTTCTCTGATGCACTACACCTAAAACTCGCTATAGAGATGGCGTGGGCCAAAGGCTAAAGCAAATTGCAAATCAAAAGGACTTAGGACAATTGAACGGCTTATCGAAAAAAGTGAAGCCAAACAAAAGAATGATTTCTTCTCCACTTCGCAGGTATCCAAAAAAATTAGAAGGTATGGTTCTGAGAATAAAACTATCACAACATTGGGGCAGGTATACAGTCATCAATAGCAATTATAAAGTAAATATATTCTAAAAGCTTAAAACAGGCGAAGAAGTTGAAACAGACTATCAGTGAAAAAGATTTAAAATTTTGCAGTTTACAAGCAGCTACAACTACGCTAAGGTACCGTTTATATCCTGAGGAAATGAAGAATTGAAGCAAATGGTGTTAAAAAAGCTCGAGAGCGGTAATACTGATTGTATATTAACGAATTCAATAAGTTGCTCACCCTACTAAAAACTTCAAACAAAAAATTGGTGAGAAACTGTTAGAGAATTATTTATAGCTAAACCGAAAAATAACTTTGGTTTTTACAAGAGTTCAAGGAAAGAACTAAATAACTTAGGTTTTAAACCACCATTTGACCTGCAGAAGCATTAACAAAAATAATTGTATAAGTATAGTTCTTTGATTTTATTGTTTCGAACATATTTTGCAAAGGAAACAAACTCATATTTAGTACAAATAATCATAAAGTGATTATAATTAAAGCAAACTCTTATGTAAGTTCTCAAATAACTGACGAAGAAAAATCAACAGCCTTTGCTACCCACTACAAAAGTGTATTCACTCCAACAGTCACTTGCGCTCCAAACCACGCAACATATATAATTAATCACGTTGAAACTCATCTCCCAGTAGTTACAGAACCGATAACTCCCTCTTCTTCCCTTGAAATTAAAGCAATTATCGACAGTCTCCCTAAAAGAAAAGCTCCTGGGCACTATCTCATTACCAACCTAATATTATCTCAGCTCACCACCAAAACCTTAGTCTATCTAGCAACAACTTTTAATGCATGTCTTCAGCAAGGTTATTTCCCACAAACATGGAAGCATGCACACATACTGGTGATTCCTAAACCAGGTAAAGACAAAAAGTTGATTAGTAGCTACAGGCCAATAAGCTTACTGACATCACTTTCCAAAGTTTTCGAGAAGATCATCCACTCCCGGCTAATGAATGAATTAACATCACTCAACATCCTACCAGCATTCCAATTCGGCTTTAGAAATCACCTCTACTCAGCACCGACTCCAACGCATAACTGAAAAATAGAAGAGGCTACGAAAACAAAGGTTATACAGTTGTAGTTTTCCTCGATATAGCCCAGGCCTTCGACAAAGTCTGGCTCGAAGGCCTAAAAAGCAAGATCATCAAGATAAAATTCCCAGCTACCTTAAAGCCATAGTCTTCTCCTTCCTAGAAACCGCACTTTTGCGGTGCGCATAAACTCCACATCTTCTGAAATAAAGTCCATCCATGCAGGCGTACCTCAAGGAAGCGTACTGGGACCCCTATTATTCAATATTTTTACTTCAGATATCCCTAACATAGAGGCAACCCTAGCGACCTTCGCGGACGACACCGCAATCTTGACCCAACACACTGACCTTACCTTAGCTATTGAAAAGCAGCAGACTGCACTGAACCAAATATGCTCGTGGTTCAACCAATGGAATATGCACATCAACCACACCAAATGTCAGGCAAAAATATTTTCCCTCAGAAGAATTAGAAACCCTCCCAGCTTAACAATCAACAACAACACTATTACCTGGAATCTCGCCGATGCCGCCATCAAGTATCTGGGAGTGCTCCTTGACACTCGACTTACTTGGAAACTTCATATTAACTACAAGTTAAACCAAGGATACGCGCGATTGGCACAACTTTACCCTCTCATTAATAGAAAGTCATCTCTTAAGCCCAAATGCACCATTATGATGTACAAATCTCTAATACGACCGTTGGTGCTATACGCATCAACAATCTGGAGCAACACTGCAAAGTCAAACAGAAAAAGTCCAAAGACTACAGAACAAAATTCTCCGCATAGCAGTGAATGCTCCTTGGTTCATTCGGAACGAACAACTACATTACGAACTAGACATACCAACAATCCAAAGCTACATCGCCGAGTGCCAAAAATTCTTTGAAAACTTACATAAATGTGAAGGTGCAGTTCTATACAACTTAGGCAGACCAAACATACACCAAAGACTCAAACGAAAATTACCACAAGATTTATACCGAACTCGACATTGATTAGTTAATATAACAATTAGTTAACATACTTGTAAGGGTACAACCTACCTCATAAACTATAAAAGAACGTACTGTTATTGCTTACCTTACTATTATTATCATTGCCATGTATAACATGTAACTGATTGTTGAGCTGGCAAATAAATGATTAAAAAAAATAACTTGGTGGCTTGTGTCCAATAAATGATCGCTCTTTAATCATAAATATATATAAATAGAAATAAACGTATTGATAAACTACTTTTAGAGTACTGAAACCGGACCTCTGAATTAACTTTTACAAAATTCTAAAATTCATTCTCAATTTTTACAATAACAACTGTTAGATAAAAAACATCAATTAAAACGTCAATAATGTTATTTACAGCAAAGAAAAATTAGTACTCCAATCGCAACTATAAAAGAAATTTCAATCAGAACGGAGGCAGAGATGACTTTGTATAGACTTAAATGTAATTGGATTTGGCAAGCCAATTACACAAAGATAACACACAAACCTATTATTGCAAGCAATTAAAGACAATATGGTAAAACTTCAATAAATCTTTTAATATTCAGTCGACTAAAATAAACAAAAAAAAACACCGGATAGAAAAACTCATCTCTTATACAATCGAATTCAAAATCGACAATAGCACTGGAACATACTAAAAAATACTACAGTTGTGTGTTTGCGTAAAAACTATCAAGGTAAAGACAACATTATCCTAACAGACAATCAGGCTACAGGAACTATTTTAACAATATGGTATGGTATGGACGCAAATGTAAAATCTAAATATCTAAATGTAAAACTAATATCAAACAGATAGAGGACCACGCTAGTGACAGGGTAGATTTTCAGACATCATAGTCCAATTAAGGATTTGGGTCCACAGAGAAAAACCAATAAGTAGCCTTCATCGAGCAAAAGCAAAGCTTCACGGATAAAAGATGAAGTAGTCTCATCCTCTTCATTAGAAAGTCTACAAATGAGATTTTCCTTGTAAGCACCCATTGTTTTTATTTGTTTACGTAGGTTATAGTGTCCGGAAATAAAAAAAGCTATTTTTTATTTTAATTAGAAATAATATAATGAAAAAGCTAATTATTGTAATAATAACTACAAATATTTTCTACAAATAAGTAAATAGAAGAGTAATGCAAGAAAACTTGAGGATACAATGTTGGTGTTTAAGTAAAAAATATATGTATATAAGATAATCGAAATTTTGTGTTTTAAATAACGTTATTAGAAACGATTTTAGAAAAACATCTGTATGTTGGTATCTAAAACTTGTTTGCATTGAAGCTTAGAATTTAATAATATACATTTTTTCCATTCTTTGCTGTTTTATTTAGGAATATTTTTTTGCATTATTCCACTTAATTTCCAGCTACTCTGCAGAAGAATGTAATGTGTTTGCCTCTCAATGCTATCCATGTATAACGTCGTTTAGGATGGTAATTAAATAGACTACATAGAAGAATAGAACATAAGTTTATTAAGTTGTCGCCTGTGTATTTCTGTTATCTAGTCCGCATTTTCCTATACGTGTGTTATGTAATTGTTCTTCTTGATATTACCAATTTTGGCATTGAAGTCATCTATATAAGAAAAATTAAATGTATTTACGTGCAACTTAGGACAACTAAAGTACTGAGAATTATATTATTCAATGTAGACCTATCAGCGATCATAACCTTCTCAAGTAGGAATGAACCTGTAACAGGACAACATAACGCTCTAATTGTACATATAATGGATGCTCTTAAACTGTCCTTGGTGTGATGCCTCTCATTTACCTTTGGTTCAACTAAGTCTTATATGTAATAGTTAAGGCAGTCGGGGCTGAAGGGCGGTCACAAGTCGGAGGGACCAGTGATAATAAAAATTGTTGTGTAGCTATATATGGGTATTCCCTGTCTTGTGACTGGAATTTGTAATCACGTCCTCTATCCATGGCTTGACAACTGTCTCCAGAACGTTAATATAGCAGAAGTGGGATGCTTGCAAACCCCAACAGCATCACAGTGGCGAGAAACATGACTGTAGGAATTCCAAATGCATCTTGGCAGATGCAACTATCTTGGATAAAGTGTATTTTATCCTAAAATAATCTCAGTAAAACAGCTCTGTCGTGCTTGATGTCGTTCACTAACTTCTTGTTAATCTCTTTTTCTGTCAATAGCTAACGATTGTCCAGGATGAAAATTTATGGTGTATTGTTAGATTAACCGTCGACCGCGACATGTCCATTTCTTTTGCAGGTCAGTCATGGTCCGCCCAGAACCTTGATAGATCTTCTATTTCAATTCATGAACAAATTCATCACTTTTACGATCAAATAGTTTGCTGTGAGTTGTTCTGTTAGCAGTTATCTCCTACTGGTGGTCATCGTACCATCTTAGTATGGGCCTTCCTGGGTTTCGTTTTTCTCCCATGGTTTCCATTCAGTCGTTTTTCTTGTCCATTTCTTCTTCTCCATCCTCGCTATGTGTCCTGCCCATCTCCACTTTGCTTGTATTATTTTGTTTTGACATCTTCCATTTTGGTTCGTTCTCTAATCCATTTTATCGACTTTTTGTCTATCAGTTTTATGTTGAGGATCGCTCTTTCCATGTGTCGTTGGGTAGTTTGCATCTTACTCATGGTCTTCTTTGTCATTGCCCATGTTTCAACTCCGTATAGCAAGACCGGTATTACACATTGGTTTAATAGTTTTATCTTCATGTGTATCTTAAATCTTTTTTCTTTACTCTCTAATATATGTTTCAATCTTCCGTAAGCTGTCCATGCGAGTCTAATGCGTCTATTTACATCTGCCGTTTGCATTTTCCTGTCTACTCGCAGGTTTTGTCCCAGGTATATATATTGTTCTACTTCTTCTATAGTTTCCCTATTTAGCGTAATGGGACCGTCATCTTGGTTAGAGGATCTCTTCATTATTTTTGTTTTTGTCATATTCATAGTTAGTCCTATTTCTTTTGATTTTTCGTTCAGTTCTTCCATCACCTCCTGCAGCACTACATCGTCTGCGTATCTTAGTGTATTTAATTTTCGCCCTTCTATATTAATACCATGGTTCTCCCAATTAAGGTTTTTGAATATGTCCTCCATTGCCAGTGTGAAGAGCTTTGGCGATATAGAGTCTCCTTGCCTTATTCCTCTTTGGATTTTTATTTTCTCTGTTTCTGAGTGTAATTTCACAGTGCTTGTTGCTTCCTTGTATATATTTTCGATGAGTTCTATGTATCTGGAATCCACTCTAAAGTTTTGTAATGAGTTTATAATTGCCCATATTTCTATCGAGTCAAATGCTTTATTATAATTTATAAAAGCTAGATATATGTCCTTGTTGTATTCTGTTGTTTTCTCGATGATGTTTCGGAGTGACTGTATGTGATCCAAAGTATTGTACCCTTTTCTAAAACCTGCTTGTTCGGTGTTTTGATACTGTTCGAATTCGCTTGTTAATCTTGTTGTTATTATTTTCGTCAGCATCTTATATACTTGACATAAAAGACTTATTGGCCTATAGTTTCCTAGATCTGACTTATCTCCTTTCTTATGTAACAGCACAATTACGGCGTTGTTCCAATTCTGTGGTATTTTCCGTTCTTCCAAGCATTTATTTAGTAGTATCTTTAGGTTTTATTAATTGTTCTCCTCCGTATTTAATAAGTTCCGGGATTATTCCGTCTTCTCCGGAGCTCTGTTTAATTTCATTTCCTAATTGCGTTTTCTATTTCGTCTGCTTCTATTTCGGTATTTCTTCCGATCCGACGTTAAGAATATGTCTTCTTTTTATTTTATCTGGTTTTTCTACCTTGGCGCTGTACAGCTTTTGATAAAAGTTTTTTGTTGTGTGAATGATTTCTTTTCTATCATACGTTATTGTGTCGTCTTCTTTTTTCAGATGGCTAATGATGTTGATATTTGTGTTTATTTTTCTTCTCAGCACTTTTAAGCTTTTGTTTTCTTCAATTGTTTTCTCTATTAAAACCTCTGTATTTCTTCTGATATCTTCATTTATTTTCTTTCATACAGTTTTGTTTAGTTCCGTGTATTCTACCGTACCTCGTTTACCTTGGCTTTTATTCAAACCTAAAGGGTATTATTAAATTTAGTAGTTTTTATTAATATATAAAAATTCAACAAATATGCACATAATGAAAAAGAATGAAACATTTTTTGCTAATACAATCTAAAACTATCAACAATTGATTTCTGCGACAGATACGCTTATCTTGGGGCACTTATATTTGTAAGCAGAGATTCTTATTAGTAATTTATTTAATCTTTGTTTAATAAATTTTTGTTACACATACTAAATTGATATCTTGCATGTAACTATTTTAAAATGCTTCTTAGTGCTAATTTTATAAAAACTACTATTTTGTTATCAAAATTTGCAGCTAATATCAAACGGGTGAACGTTTACTCTGCTTCTTTGTTACACAATGTTTTCACAATGACCTTGCATTAATAATTGGATGATTGACATTAGATACTGCTAGTAATTTTTTAATTTGTATTTTTAGGCCTTTCTTGGTTTATGCTTGATTATTTTAATCAAGAGAGAATTTTTTCAGCCTTGGCATAGCAATTACCAACCAAAGCCTCCCTATTTAGACTGTGTTTTACCATAAGCAGATGAATAACCCAGTTACATACAGCCATTTTAGCACCTAATGTGTCTCTAGAGCAAAAATATAAACAGGAGCTTCATCTATTGGTAAAACTTAGCGTCTTGAAAAATATCTTGTGGTACAAATGATAACTGAAATCCTACTTTTGCAAAGAACTATTGTATGATGAGCTTTTTGCAGGTATAAGATATTATTAATTCAAAGTCGCACTTTAACTGAGTTGACCAAGTTATATGCAGATTATCCGACTATTAGTACTTAAGACAAAAAATGTAATATATAATTCCAAAATATGAGAATTTAATTTTTCCAAATTTATACTCTCGTTCTACCCTTTATTTATCCTAGACATTTTAATCAACCAAATTAAACTGTTTGTTATTAAAATTAACTTTGAGTAAACTTTTTCTAAATTACGTTATATGGAAATGTTAAGTAACGCGACTGCTAAAGAAACTCGCAATTAATTTAAAATCTGTGACATAATAAGTAACTGCCTTAAGGAAAGGAACATCTATGCTTAGAATTTTCTCCCATTCCAAAAATAAAACATATAAAAACATAAAGTTTAAAAAAATTATTAGAATGGAAGTAAACATATTAGGAACATCCAAATTTTATTGCTATCAGTATAAAGTATAGGCTTGAAATATAAAATATAATGTCGACCAAATGTCCTCCTTGACTTAGTAAATTTTTCCATAATCCTTTCCCATGAATCCTATACTATTTGAGCAATTGCACATTTAACAATTTATTTTAGTTTTGAAATCGCAATTTGTTGACATTTTCTTCAAATAGCCCAAAAAAAAAAAGTCTGATGGGGTTAGAACACAAAACCACAGTGGCCAATCAATGTCATCCCTTTTTTTTAATTCGGTTTAAAGTAAAGTAAGTCTTTTACGTGCTGTATGACATGCTGATATATTTTGTTAAAGCTATAAGTTTTTTCAAGTTCAAATCGTAGGTTTAATTGAGAGCAAAGTTGTTTATACAATATAGAGTACAAAATTGACTGTAACAGCGTTGCCAATCTTGTCTTAAAAAATGTGCGTTGAAATAATTTTCCTATCCCATAATGCACAACAATGATTTTTGTAAATGCGTTAGTACTTCAGAAATAGTAGATGAATTTTGTCTACCTTAGATGTGACAATTTTGACTATTTACAAAGTCATTTAAAGAAAAATCAACTTTATCGCTCAATATTTTTTTACAAAAATTAGCTTCAACTGCTATGTTTTCTAAAACCCAGTTTACTGCATTTCTGAATAGTCTTTGGTAAAGTTTAAGATGTCTAGATACCAATTGTACAAATGCAAACTTTCAACGTTCACAGAATGCAAACGGCGTGCTATTCAAATTTCAAAGTTCAATTTGGATCACTCTGTATTTACTAGAACTAACATTGTATCAGATTTTTTATTAAGTTCAAATTTACATTAGAAAAATTAATTTTCAGTGAAACTGATAAAACTGTCGACAAACAACTTTCCACACATTTAATAGTAAAATATTTTCTGCGATCTGTAGTCTTTACAGATTGAGTTTAATAAGACCTATAACACTTATATTTTACATTAATATTTTTTAACTAATAAATTGTAGTTTTATTCATGACATTTCATAGCTTTCATAACATTGTCCCATAATGGAGCTAAACCCGTTATAAATTATAGCATAGTAAAATTATATATATATATATATATAATTATATATAAAAAATTTAAAACTATTAATAAGTAGAAAGTTATCTTACATATATTCGAATTAGTAAGTAAATAGAATAATTTGAACCAAATAAATCACTCTAATAAACAAAAATTCTTACTTAAGGCATTTAATCGCCGGATTAATATAAAAGAAGGTAGTAACACAGCAGAGCAGTAGTAGACTTAAGGACCTACAAATAATCTCTAAGAAAATCCGTATTAATGTTTTAACTTAGAAACATTGTACAAATGTCAGAATTAAAAAAAAGTGAGGCCATATGTATTTCGGCATTAATTAAATTCGTCTGGCTCTTATCGCTTATTAAATATTCGATTAATGCAGCCACTACACAGGCTAATGGGTAATAATACGCGTCGAGACGTAAATGTGAATCGACAGGGTGTAAGTTTAGATTATAAGTGCCGACCGGCAAACGATCTAGAGATAACAACGGATTAAGATGTCCACAAGATGCGCGGACTCTTTAATCGGACCCTTTAATGGATTAACTGTATATGAATGGAACTGTTGTCTAGCCTTCATATCACGAAAATCTTATTAATCTTGATATGTTTCTGAAATGTATCTCCTTTAAGAATTCCGCTTTCTAAAACAAGATCTGGTATAAGTATTTCTGTCACTCAATGTTGTCAGTTTTATTTCCTAGAAGAACCCGTACGTTAATTTACATTTTATGGCCGCAGCAAAAAACGCCTTTGATGGGCGGAATTAATATGGCTTTAGTTGATATGTTAATTTTTGAAGAGATATGGCTTTGACGTTATATTTCCTCCACGAGCAGCATATTTTTAAATAACAGTTTTTACGCTGCAAAGCATTAAAAGTTTCTAAGCCCTAATTAGATTACGCAACTCCGGCCCGCCTTTTCCAGAGCGTGTCCGGCTGCAGATGCAGCGATGAAACGAAATACGTTCATCGAAACTCTACAGAAACATTATTTTAAACAGATTAACATCCCTTTGAAGTTCGCGCCAGGCGAAGGCTATTATGGACGCCTTATTTAACTAGTATTGCCAAGCAGAAGAACAGATAGAGTTTGTCTTAGATCAACGTCATTGATCGAACGGCCTCGTATCATTTAAGCCCTTTGTGCTGGTGCCCTTTGAAGTGCATGTGTGATGTCATACTGACAACACAACAGACGCATTACCGGAGGATATCCGTAAAATAGAAAACGGGACGCTCAAAGAAGATGTCGGAAATCGCCTTCGTCTTCGGAGGTAGGTAATTCAGCCGGCGTCCATGTTATCAGACCCACGTCAAATATCTTGCATTTCAAGTTACAAGTTGCGGGGATAAAATACGGGCTCTGCCTGCTGCAAAATCGTTTCCCGTTAATAATTCCAGACTGACCAGTTCGCTAATTGAACTAATTACAGAAACGTGTCGGCGGACCCCTATAACTTGACAACTTCACATGTGCTGTAAATTTATGTTTTTAATAGTCTCGATAAATTGTGTTTATACGGTGCACTTAACAAATGTAATACTACCGTGTTACACTGCATGGGGCTTTACAATTCCGAATTTGCATTGTTTCATCAGCTATGTGCTGCACTATCCAGCTATAATATCGACTGCCAGTTGAAAACAACTCGTTAGCTTTATGAGTGCCATTCATTTGTCGCTCGTATCAAAAAGATGGATGCAATAAGAGAATGCGTGATTTGCATTCTTTCATAACAAAAAAGTAGCTGGTGCATGTTATATTCTATTTATACTTGTAAAAATTAGTTTTTTTACATACAAATGCGTTAATATTATATATTTATATATATATATATATTATATATTTATATATATATATATATATATATATATATATATAAAAATAACCAAAAATATAGGGTGACAAATATGACGTAAAATACATTAGATTGCACTTACATTCAAGTTTATAAATGTTCAATGTGCTTCCCTCTGACTGTACGGATAACATCTAGACGTAGCACAATTTAGCCTACATACGATGAAGAGTCCACTTAAGCTGGGATTCGATTTTTTTATGTCGTGCAAAGTTATTGTTGTGTGGTACACACACTGATTATTTTATGGAGCCCTACAAGAAAAAGTCGCAAGGTATAAGATCAGGAGATTTCGAGAACATAAATGCTAAATCTTTATTCTCCATACGATCTATTCATAATTGAAGTAGAGATTAATTCAGAAAACGTTGAATACCCAGGTACTAACGAGATATAGCTCCGTGCTGGTTGAAAATGAAGGTTTCTGAATATTGATTTATTTGAAAAAAAAAAGCTGGGCTTACAAATTGCGGGATACCTTAGCCCAAAAATCAACGTACCCCCAAAAAAGAAAAGTCTATAAACTTTAGTTCTTGATTTGGCTCAGAACACACTAACTTTCGGGAAGTTTCTCTAATGTGCCAATGTTGCATGAGAATTTTACAGCTTCCACATTTAACCATTGTGTCTGTTCACTTTTCTATTTAGTTATAACGTTGTCTCGTCACTAAAAATTAAACGCAACACAAAAGTGTTGCCTTCCATATTTTTGAATATACTATTGCAACATTCTGCACGCTATAGCTTGTCATTTGTGTTAACAGTCTGTTTAGTTTAAACATTAAACAGCGCCTTAACACAAGCCAGATAGTTCTTTATGCAAGTCCAAGTACTCTGTTTATTCTATGAGTTTACTTTATTGAGCTGCGCTATAAAATCTCTCTAATTAGTCCTACATTCTTCTTCAATACATGCTGTCGACTCGTGATTTTACCTCTACACAAACCGCCAGTTTAATAACTTTGATGATTCCAACGACAAATTATTTTTCTTTTTGGAAGTTTATTATTATTGCAATGGCAACAAGATGCACGTTGCTCTGACTTTGTGTCACTAAACTCGCAAGAAATTGTGATGCACTGTTGCCACCTCGCTAACAACTAAGTCTACTGCATGACTTAGTGCTAGGCTCGAGCACACTAGAGGTACTATTCGAAACTTTAGGACATTTTTTAAAAAATACTATGTGAATAATTTTCATACAATATATAGTTCCGAAAATATAATCCTATAAAATTAAGTCCATGCTAGAGATTCTAAAATCCAAATTAAAATTAAATTCGTACATAATTTATGTATTAAAAATCAATATTGTATTAAGAAATAACATTACCTAAATCTACAGTTTCCAACGTTTGTTTCGTGAAGGGCTGCGAGAGTCGCATTTAAATTGAAAATAAAAGATTGATATAAATACAATACGCTTTCTTGGTGAGTTTCTAACAATAAACAAAAATATAGTATTGAATTTTAGTTTTATAAAACATAGGTAACGGTGATTTAAATAAATACATATTATTTAACATTCTAAATGTTTAGTAAATTGTATAACATTGAATATTAGCAAGAAGAGTAAAATAATGCCTCAATTAAATAATGTGAAAAAGCCATAGTTTTTATTTAGTCTGTTTAAGTCCTGCTGCCGCTATTATTGCGAATTCTTTAAACATTTGATGGTTCTCTAGAAGACTGAGAATATTTAATATCTTATGTTGGCGCTAGAGATTTAAAATAGTTCTGTATAGATAGATTTTTAACGTTTTCGAATTTTGGGTTCAGCAGTTACTTGATTCAAATATTGCTTTTTAGTTGGGAGTTTTGTTATTCTTCATCTTCTAGAAAAACTTTGTTTTTAAAAAGGTTTTGCTTTAAAAGTATGGAGTACTCAGAATATGTAGTAAACCGTGCTTTTTTGAGTATTGACCAACATCAAGCTTGGTCTCAGCCTGCCACACTAGTGCGCGGCGAGCTTGGGTTCGACTCCCAGGTCAAAAGCAACGGCAAACATTAAGTGCTCTCCGGCCGCCATACAAAAAACTTTGGCTGTCGTAAAGTACATTCTCCTTCTTTTAACGGCTTAGACTAGCCACCTGCCCGGGGTACGCCTAACATGGCTCATAGTACTACACGAAATGTGTGGTTAAAAACAGGTTAATAGTCTATATAAGAGTAGTAGAAGAAGAAGAAGAAAAAGAAGATCAAGCTTGATGCACAGTTTTACTAAAATAGCCTGTTGCTATTATTAAATCATTTTTAATTTTAAGGGCAATATCCAATGAGAATGTAGGATCTTCCGACTCTCTGATCAATCTCCAGTTGGTATATATATTATACAAATCAGGTACTTTATAATAATGCATCTGTTAAAAATCAATAAAAGTGCTGTTGGTGAGTATGTAAATGTGGTTACCTGTTATTAATTAAATATTAGGTCTATTCACGAATAACCTTCCAAATGTCTGCAACCATTTCTCTTCATACCTCAGATATTGTTTAAAAAAAAACTTTACGTTTTTTTAACGACGTCTATTTGTTGATTGTTGGTATCGTATGGCACCAACAAATATAACAAAAATGTTTATAGTTGCCCTTTTAAATCTTATTCCAACTAATTCATCAGTCGCTTCATTACACATTTAATCCACCTGCTCTGATTTCCAGTTCGGCATCAGTTTCTCAAAGTTTCCATGCACCTTCAGAGTATCTTTGACTTTACTACATAAGACCAATGGACGTGGGCTGCACGATATCTATTACAAATTAGCAAGCCTACGTGTGCTAGGTGCGATTTGAGTTTGCATAGTACATTTTACATTTTTGACGCCATACGTACTCAGTATGTTTTTCATAAGGGCGCTATTTGTTTTGTTGTCATTAAGTTCAACAACAGTGCATCAATTAACTCACTTCGACTTTTGGTGATACAGCCCCATACAGAACCATGGTTCAATAAATTTAATCCTAATCGTAGTTCTCTGGCACATAAATTTAAAGAAGGCTGTCGAAAATCGAATGTGGTGCCAGTAAACATTGATGATATGAGCGAACTGATAAAGTAAAATCGTCATGTGATTTATCGTGAAATTTAAGCATCCTTGGGCATTAGTATGTCTAGGATACATTCGATATTACATGAACATTTATCGGTGAAAAAGTTGTGTGCGGGTAGGATCCTACATAAGTCAACGACCGCTCAAGAAACGACTCGTGTCGATTGGTCGAAAAAAAATGCTCAAGAAATACGATCGCGGTGCTTCAAAGACCATTCACAATTATGTCACAGATAAGAAATTTTGGATCTATACGTATGAGTCCGAACGTGAACAGTAGTTTGACTAAATGTTTTTTAAGATGAGCTAAATTCAACAAAAGTTGTTCGCTTCGAAGCAAATGGTCGTCGGTTTTTTTGGAAAAATTGGACATGTCACAACCGTGTTTTACAGGATCGGAAAACGGTCAATTTTGAATGGTACACAACCATTTGTTCGTCAAAAGTTTTGGAAAAATAAGAAAAACAACGCACGACGTCGGATCACTCTCCAACATGACAATGCGAGCTCACATACATTGACGCAAACAACTGCCTTTTTAAGCCTTCAAAACATCGAATTATTAGTTCATCCGTCGTAAGGTCCTAATTTGTTCTCTAACGATTTCTTTTGTTTCCACACGTAAAGAACAAACTCCGACGACAACAAATTTCGACACCGGAAGAGGCGGTTGATATGTTCAGAACCCATGTTTCGGAGATGGCTGATTGCTATGGAAAAAATGTTATGAATATTGGTTCCAGCATATAGAATAATTTATTAATAATCAAGGAAAATGTTTTAAAAAACAATAAAAAATCAAATTTAAACATTTGTTTTTGGAGCAACAGATATCGAGCAGCTCATGTAATTATTTAAATGCAGCTTAACGATTTAAGTAAATATATCTACACTTCACTACATACATATCTTTGTGTTTTAATTGCGGTTTATCTCATATTTACCAATTCCTACGACATATTCAATCTTGGAGTTGTTTGTAAATCAGATAAGTGGTGTTTTTCTCTCACAGTTCTTTTTTTATTTTAAACCATAAATTATATTTTATGTTCTATGATCCTATGCACAAAATTGTTTGATTTTATTTTTAATTACTTTTATAAAAGTTGTGAATTTAATTTAATTAAAAGAAAGGGTAGTTAAATTGTATTTAAATGTAAAAGGAAAAGAATGTAATTTATTTTGTCATAATTGTGCATAAAAAATATTCCGATACGCGATAGAAATGTATGTGTCTTGGGCTTTTTTTATCGCCTCGAAAGGCCCGCGTGACAGCACTCAGCATCCCCGACAAATTTGCACTTGACGGGACTTTCGGGCGGAAAATAATAACATTTTAACGTAAGGTCGCGTGGAGTCTAGTTCACTCAGTTTTTAAACACGGACTTATTACTGCCGACTACTCGTTGTCGCCAGACAATACCGGTGCTACCGCTTCGTATAAGAAGTAATCCTTAAAGTTTACCTTCTAAACGCTCTCCGCCGCTAAGTACCGCTCGTATAGTTATACACGTATAAGGTAGGTTTTACATTAGAATTCCATCGCTATACGTTCACTAGGCCTCGATCGAGCATTGCAGCTTCCATGTGTCTTTTTGTGACGTCACTTTCGCAGCCGCTATTTCGCCTTCTTGCAATGACATTGGTCTATAGGTAAAGTGCTTTCCGACTACAAAAAATACAAACTCTTTTGAGCGGTCTAATGTTTTTTTTAATAATAAATTTGTAATCACTAATTTAATGCCCTTTATTTTTGTAATTACACACAAAATTTCTAAAATCTGAAACTGAAATAATCTTTCTCATTTATTGAATTAAATTTTATCTGTTTAATTTTTATAATTAATCGGATTTAATTGCCTGACTTTGCGTGCTTGTACCCCCTTTTCTCCTGCAATAATACACATGTATTCTGTGACAACTCTTTTGGCCAACCTAAGATATTCCGGTGAAGCCGCACTAAGAAAGGGTCTATCAGCAATTATGTACTTTACGGTCTCCTTGTTCTCAACAGTATAAATAGAAAACGCCTTAAAATTGCCATAATCTGCATAGATTTAAACATTCTGTGCAAAACTAAAACATCATTTTAAAGAAAGATTAATATTTTAAGTTATTACCACATTACTGAAATATTATAAAATTTTTGTTTAATTTTCTCTATTTTAATAAAAACTATAACAACATGCCAGTTTATTAATACAATACAATAACATATTAATTGCTGGATTTTAATCTCAACCGCTGCTATATACATATATGAATCGAACTGGCATTCAATTCGCATAAAATACAACCCAAGATAGATGTTGACTAGGCAAATGAGGATTAATCACCCTATTTGAATTATTTGAAGGTATTGGCAGTCAACCAAATGATTATTTATTGGGTGTTCATTTGTTTAGTTTAACTGAGGTAAGTACTGTTTGTTCTGTAATACATAAATGTTTATTATTATAACAAACTATTGTTTGCTTCAAAATTTAAACATAATGCATTTGTTTTTTTAATCTTGAAAATAGTAAACATATGTAAGAATATTGAAAAATATTGTGTTGTCTATTTTTGAGATACTCAGTTGTGTTCGAAGTTTAGAAGCTCTTAACGTTTCATACATAGCTGCAACGGGAGCATTCAGAAGAAAATTTAGCTAGTATTTTATGCACATTAGTTCTTATATTTGCGCACGTACAGTGAAGTAGTCATAGAAGACTTGTTGACAGAATTTAGCTCGTTGCGACCTCAGCAATTGTTGACATTACTTATTGTTCTGGAATTTTTGTTGCATAACCGTCCATTTGCTTTGACTATTAATAAGAACAAACTACGATCCGGGCAAGTAAAAGCAATCTCTATATTAACAGTATATATAAATTTATAAATTTTTACTGCCTCTATGTACAAAACTTGGGCAATAGCTTCTACAATTAGACAAAATTTGTATTTTCCGGAAGTCAATCTATTAGGCGAGTTTTTCCAAGACAAGTCTAAATTGAAATGTAGATATTGATAATACCTTATTCTGGGCTCATAGTTCCAAAGATAAAACATTTTCACACAAAAAAGTTCTTTTGTATTCTTAGTCAGTTGTAGAAAATTACATATTTTTGTTGTAAAAGTTTAGATGTTTATATAAAACCCTTCCTATCTGTTTTGTTTGTGACTTTACCTACCATGACCCATTTTGATTCTTTCTTTATATCTCAACCCAAAAATAAGCAGTATATTAATTCTTGATATAAAAAAATAGGTTAACATACTTATCTTCTCTAATATCAAAACTTCTACGTCTAGAAAAGCAATTTTAGTGTTCGATACCAATTGTCACGTTATATATTTTGATGTATTAAGTTAAGATGTTTTAGAAACTTGCGATGGTGGCTTTTTGTCGTATCCTAATATTAAAAATGTGTTATAATAAATGGCACTTACAGGCCTGAATAGACTTCCATAGATATTTCGTCTTTTTATTCGTAATATACGCCTAATTTCAACTAAAGAGCTGTGCGAAAGGTACAGGAAAAGCTAAAAGAACTTGTTAGAAAAACCTATCTAAAATGGACCAAGGCACATTTGATTAAAATATTAACACTGGCCATTAGATTTTTCTTCTGTAGTTTGATGTCTCAAAGTTTGTCGACAAAGTGGAGTCTTTGATGTCTAAGTGCAATAAGTTGGACAAATTTTCAGTCAATTTGTAAGTAGTGCTTATACATTTTGAGAAGTATATTTTTGGGGGCAGCAATTCAGTTATTTTTTAATAAGTATGCATTCAGAACGGTGTAAACTTTTGGATGGAGCAGTTCAAATACCTTCTTCGTGTAATCGTCACATGAAACTATTACTGTGGTACTGTCTTTTCTTACCGATAAGATAATAAGATGATGATGACATCACAAATATTCAATTCCTAATTGTATTAGCTTTTTTAAGTCTCAGAGGACTTGATCTAAATTTGTTCTGCTTTGCTAGATGAACATTTTTGCATGGTCAATTTCACATTGTGTTCAGCGAGAATGAATTTGGGTGCTACAGAAAACGTTTTCTTTTAGTTAAGTGTATGTTCGAAAAGCTGTATTACAGTATATCTGCAACTTACTACTACAAATTCTGAAATTTGAAAAATTGTAAGTATTTTTTCTCAGGATGGAATATGCTGCGGTTTACAATATACTAGTCGGATTTGCAAATCCTATTATCCAAAGTGACATAAAACAGAATCATTTCTAGTGAACACAAAACAAGGGTCTTTTTTGCCGTGTGCATTTACTCTCTAACTAGGAGAGCTTTTTTTTAACAGATGCGGTGCATTTTAGATGTGTACAAATAGCGTTTATCTTGCAGATACTTTAAAACTATTTTCCGTTCTCAGTAAAGCAGTAAAAAACAAGTCTCAGCTAAAATTTCTTCTTACATATGTTCTTATATTGTCTTAGCATATTAGAAACTTCCTCTGTATAGAGCCCATGTCTTGATATATTGTGTTGTTTGTTCTCGGACGATTAAATCGTATTTGGATTTTAGAAATTCTTAGGTTTAAGACACCAGTATACAAGTTACAAAACACAAACAGGCCTAAAGCATACAGGCGTGCGAGTAATAAAACTTATATAATATATATATATATATATATATATATATATATATATATATATATATATATATATATATATATATATAGCACAATATATGAACGAATGTATGATGACTTATTGGTACTTATATAGTGTTAACAGTAAAAGTAGCGTAAACGAAAGCAGAGAAAATAATAATTGTATCCTATTGGCATTACTTTCAAGATTACTCATTCCAGTTTGAACAATCATAAATTCATTGTTTAACCAAATGTTATTTTTTGCAAAGTGTAATATAATAATGTTTTTTATTTTCATTTACCTTGCCCACAGAAAACCAAAAACTTTGTTTGTTTGACGGTCGTTGTTGATATTTGATAATTGGCAATAAGTCGTTACAAATTCTATTTGATTCGTGCTCACGTGAACAAGCCCTAACATTTTATTGACAGCTGCGGTAGACAAATTTAAAAAAAAATTCATAAACTAAGCTACTCTCTCGCGTGTAGTCTAACGCGCGCAAGATGTGCTTAAACTTGTTTACTCGAAGTGAAACGATTTTGTACGGAGAACATGAGTCATCTAATGAGGTAAAATACTTTCTGGAATTTCTGTTGCCGCCATTCTATAAAAAATGAATTAAACCACACCACAAGCTTCTATTTTATTCATTTTATACTGGCACTTCACACGCATGTGTAATCAATTGTCAAATAACGAATAATTTTCAAAATTATTTGTAATCGTAAAATATTCATCTATAAAAAGAAAACTATGACTGCATGTACTGTTATTGCTGTTGCTGTTTAGAAGTATCTAAACTTGGTTACTTTATTTACATAAATTTTTAATTTGTTTTGTTTATTAGTGTGGGGTATGTAGTATGACCAATGAAAATAATATTACAGATAATTCAATTTATTTTATCATGCACTAGGCATTTGGTACTGTGCATCTCATAAATTCCTTAATTTTGTGTCATGTGATATTTAGAACATACATAACAAGAAATTATTTTAAATATACCATTATTGTTATAAGATCAAATCTCATAGTAGTTTTAATCGTATGAAAAGTTACGCCAAATTATCTAAAAATTATGATAGATAGAGTTTAGGTACAAAAATTTTGGTTGGAAGTATTTATTTGTTTGAATATTAAAATTTTATCTAATATAATAAGACACGTGATATATTGAAACCGAATAATGAAAGGGGCGCTTTTGTTCTCCATGAGGAGATAATTTAATTAGAAATTACTGAATTAGATGAGCTTATCTCCTTTGACGTTTTATTTAATTAGAGCCCCCATAGTTAAGAAAAGCATGAAAACTGGAAACCCTTTACGATGACTCACTTTCATCTGCTGTCTGTTTTTCATCAGCCCGATGCCGGCAAGTGCTCTCTAGTAGTGGAACGAACGTGCCCCTTTCCCATATCGAAAATCTTTCCGCCCCAATGTGTTTTTAATAATAATCTAATTCCCCTCCGGATATCATTTACAGAAGTATATTTCGATGTCACATGTCTGTTTATTGTAAAAACGAGACTGCCATTTTTTAGCCATTATGTGCGATCACCCCCACAATTCATTTTGTGGTACTGACGCTGTAAAAAAGTGATGTGATGCGCAACTGCTGCATACCCACTCTTTTGCATAACAATAGATCAGGGATATCAACATAGTCGTTATAAGTTCACCCTGAAATACTAATTGCTTTCTAATTGAAACAACCTAACTTTATATATAAGAGGTTTAAGCTTTATATTAAGCTTAATTTAATTATTAAAGCTTGCATTTACTAACATTTAAATTTTAAATTTATTTATAACCCGCATTGAACGTTCAGGCACACTTCACACAGTTAGTTCTCGTCTTCTACAGATGTATAAAAATAAACAAGCAGCAATAAAGTCAGCGCAATAAAAAGCAACCCGCTTTAGCCCTAAAGTAAGTAAATTCACCTTTCGCAATAACTCAACTGCTTCAAATAAATGCTATAAATTTAACGAGCGCGACAGTCACGACTTCACAGAACAATTCGACCACATTATTAAGAAATCTGAAAGGTCAATGAAATATGGAGAATTCGATTCTGGAAAACAATTGGATCGGTCGCTACAGTGTTGCAAAAGCGCGCCTGAGAGAGCTATGCGGTCGTATTGTGGCGATTTAATTGTTAGATGTTGAACCCATTAAAAAGTAGTAGTAGACGATTCCCATGTACTTAAATGTTTTCTTTTTTGGCCTAAGTAGGTGTTCCCTATTAAGGCTTAACTTAATTACGATAAAAAGTAAAATACAACATTTTAAGAAATTCATTAGCAGAATAAAAATGTTGTAATGTAGAAATTTGTTACATATACTCGTAACGTAACTATTAATGGCTACTGTCAATTTTATTTCTTATACCACTATAAATTATTACGATAACCAATAAAAATTAAATAATTAAAAACGATAATATAAATGAAAGCATAGTAAACTAAGTACTTAATTTAAAATCGCGTATACAACAATTAAAAGCAAAAATTATACATTTTAAAGAATCATAATAAATAAGTCATACAAAACATATTGTAGTAGAAAAGATAATAAACTTGGAACTTCAAAAGTTAATAATATATAAAAGTGTGAAGATTATTAGTAAAGCAAGATCAACTTGCGTAAGCATGTCATGCAAAAAATAAGTAAATACACATCGATGTAAAGCAATATTTTATTAGTAAGCAAATACACTATAAGACTTTAAGTGTATAGTTTTAGCTTGGATAATGCAGAAGACTTTCTCCAATGTGGAAGCTTGCAAATTATTTTATAAACGAAAATACCGAGTCACCTTAATTTAATTGTATAAAAATTACATCATTTTATAAAAGACAATGTAGTTGGTATAGGAGCGAAGTTAAAAAACTAATAAGTTAAATATTATACAAAAGGTTTAATGCTCAGAAATTTATGTAAAGCGGTGTATGCACCATCATAACCTCACCTAATCTAATAGAAAGGGCACTAATGATAAGTAAAAATAAATCAGCGCTTCTTAGATATTTAGGGTTATGATCCTCAAACCAGCATTTAAAATGTTTACTGTCATAAACCATAGTAGGGCATCCTGTCGCACAAATCTGTTATCTTTAAGATGCTTCAGATGGGTCCCCGACTAGTGTAAATTGCTGTGAGGCAATCTCCTAAGGTGCACAGGTCCCTGAGTTATAAACTAAAACTGCCGATTTTTGAAACAAATTATTTCTATCTTGATACCGAGGACGAGTCTGGATTCCAAGAAGACTATTCGAAATTGTAAAGCATCTCACGTGTGATTCAAAAACAATAATATTCTAAAAATGTTCTAAAAGCGCAGAACACTAGACTCTGGTCAAATACACTTGATTCCCTTAAAATCCATATTATGCTTGCAGAGTTATACCTAAACAGCATCGGATATTGAATGCCATAGAGACAATATATATGGCCTTTCACCGTATCATAAATTCGACATAACATAAGACATAAAAAATTGTAAAATTTATTTTTACAAAATTTAAAGGTGATGACTCCCAAAAAAGTAATCTTGCAGATCACAAAGAGTTGCACAGCGGCAGTCGGCAGTCTGCACTCTAACACATAGCTTTGCTATTCTTTTTATAAAGTAATAGGCAATCAACGCCGAGTATAAGACCATGTCGAAAGTAATTATCTCACTTATGTGATGTATATCCAAGCAAAAGCTAATTAAAGTAAGCAATTCCTTACCCACCAAAGGTTTAAATAAAAATGATTGGGTTTGTATAATATAGAAGGCATTAATTATTGATTATCTGGTTTTGTTTTTCAAGTATTAGTTCAAATTTAACCAATTTAGATTGGATTAGCTTGGTTAACTTTAGAGTTAGTTGTACTACAGACCTACCGATTTTACGTATGTGCCACGCGATCTTGGGAACCAGAATTTATAAATGCACAAATGTTCAAGAGTGTTTATAGAATAGTCACCTTTAAATTTCAAATAGTTTTACTTTATCTTTACATACCTTTGACCTTCTGTCAAATCTATACACTAGGTCAAATTATAGTACCTATAAAAATCATTTTGCAAAACAAAAATAAGCTAAATATATTAGTTTTTTTATAGGGCTGTACGTTTTAAAATTAAAAACGTCTATAAGCTCGGTACGTTATGCAGTGTTGGTGATTCGATTATTTCATTTTTTAGAAGATTTTTGAATTTCTTTTACAGCTTCTTACCTATTATCGTCTAAACTATTTTAAAACTTAATTTTGCTATTACCATTTGGTAATCAGTATCTTGTCTCTTTTTCTAAAAGTTGTCGATGTGCCTTTCTTCTAATATTTTCGAAATTAACCATGTAATTTTGTCCTCTATGTATTGCTGAAACATTGTGCTTGATATTATCATGTTAATTTGTGTGCCAAATTACAAAATGTCCTTCCACTTTTTGTAGTTACGTCGCAAATGATATGTTTTTATGCGTTAATCATTTTTCATCTTTGCATTAAGATATTCAGAGAATATGATTGTGTCATGCCTTGGTAATTTTTTCGCAAACATCTTTCATTCTTTTATAAAATTTTTCTTTTTCAGTCTGTTGATATATATGCATTTAAGTTGTAATATCGAGTATACAGTTTTTTATTCTTGAGCATGTTATTCTACCGTTTATCTTTAGATTGTTAGCTACTATAAGTTCTGGGCCATTTTTTGTCTTTTCTCTCCTTTGTACTTTATTAAATATTTGTTCTTCTCTAGATGCAGAAAATATTAGACGAATGCATTGGTGTTTGCTTCGTAAGCGTTAACGTTTTATTTATTATAAGGATTGTCTTGAGAAGGTTATAGCATGTAAAAGTTTTATATCAAATTAAATCATCACGTAAGTTTGCATGTACGCTCAATAATATTTTAATTTACTCTCTACTAATACATCTCTTCAACTTAACTATCTTTAAAATTTATTATTGGCGAACAAATTTAATTTTTTTTAGTAAAGTAACATTTATCAAATTGGCGATAGTTACTCCTAAGTATTATTCGATATGTGATACAAGTTTTAAGCGTGTTGCTTACTTCTGAAAAAACAAACTTCTGATGTATTAGTCTTCAGATACAGACACAGAAAAATTGAAAGAGTCTGTTATTTATGACGTAAGATTATTTCTTATAGATAATATTAGCTCTAGACTATCATGTAAAAAATAAATTCTGTTTATTAGATGAGGTTGAAGAAATCCAATATAAACATAATAGCAAATTTCAAACTACTAAGTAAATCGTTTTGACCAGAAGAATAACGTAGATACCTAATTGAGATTCTTTACTTAATATAATTATATGTTAACCTATCATTAAATTAAGTTCCATCTTCGATTTACATATTGGACTGATGTTGAAATAATTTATTCTTTGTCTGTTTTTGGTGTTTTTTGTCTTTGAAGACATTAAATTTAAATAAAATGTCTCTTCTGTTTAACAAAATTCTGACAATGTTGCATGTCGATTTCTAGACAAGATCAAGCAATTTTGTCAAAAAATTATGCCGGGGGTAAGTTTTATATATTTTTAAATATACAGAACACCTCAGCGAATTCTATCCAACACAAATCTGCTGTGGCTTCTCTTCTTTGTTTTGTCTTTAATCTTTTAAACTTAATAATGAAACAAATTTGCTTTACTGTATTTATATTCAATTATAATAAAATTGAGCGAGGTGCTGATGCAGAAATAGAGCAATAAATAAGCAGTAGTTTTTAGAGGGCACCGAAGACTATTTTTTTTTATTTCAATAAGGAACATACAGTCACATAAACAGATATTGCTACATAAATTTAGAGTGATTTAAGACCTAGAGTTCAGTTATATTATATCAATTTATGTATCTGTTCGTGGTTACAATATTTACTTAAGGTATAATTACTAAAATACATAAAGTTGAAAGTTTAAATTTAAACTTCTAAAAGTAATTTATTTATTAAAGTTTTAAATTTTGCTATAGAGCTATTAAAGAGATCAATATTATTTAACCTATCATTGTGAAGTCTACATGGACGTCTAATGAAACTGTTTTTAGCATAACATGTTTTACTGCTAGCAATAGAAAAAAGATTCTTTTTACAGCAATTCCTTTCCTGTTTATGGGGTATACGAAACAAGATGCTTTGTAATAAGGCGGGTACATCAACAAAGTTGTTTATTATTTTATAAAGAAACACAGCGTCAGCACATTCACGTCTACATTTCAGTGAGGGTAGTCTGTGCGTTTTAAGAGAGGTTTCGTAATCCAAATAGTAATTTCCTGTTCTATATTCTAAAGCTTTTATAAATTTCTTTTGCAATCTCTCAATTCTATTAGAATGAATTTCATACAGTGGGTGCCAAACCAAACAAGCAAATTCTAATCTACTACGAACATAACTATTGTATAAAAGCATATATGTAAAAGAGCTCTTAAAAGACTTACCCACTCTTAATATAAAACCCAATTGTTTATAGGCTTTGCATAAAATATTGTCAATATGAGGCACAAAAGATAACTTAGCGTCCATTAAAACACCTAAATCACGAACTTCTGTCACTTTATTAAGATCCTTATTGTAAAGTTTATACGAATACTGAATAGGTTGCTTTTTCGGGTGAAAGTAATAAAACAGCACTTATCTAGATTCAGAAAAGGTTATTATTCCTACAGAAGGATTCTAAGCTAAGTAAATCCTGCTGTAATAGACAACAATCATCGACACTACGAATAAGCGTGAAGATTTTAGTGTCGTCCGCATAAAGTAATACATTTGAATACGCTATGCTTTTCGTGATGTCGTTGATGTAAAGTGTAAATAATAGAGGACCTAAATGGGACCCTTGAGGTACTCCAGAACTAATATCTTTACATTGTGACGAAAATCCTCCCAGTACTACAGCCTGACATCTGTTTTCGATGTATGATTTTATCCATCTTAATAAGTCACCGTGTATACCGAGCCCCCAAAGCTTCAACAATAATGTGTTGTGACAAATTTTATCGAAAGCCTTGGCAAAATCAGTATACACGGCGTCCACCTAACAGCCGTTATCCATGGCATTAAGAATGAACTCAGTAAATCTCAGAAGGTTAGTTTCAACACTACGACCATTAAAAAAGCCATGTTGGTGGGATGTAATAAAACAACGAAGGGCACTGAATAATTGACTGGTAATTATTTTTTCTAATATTTTACCAAACTGGCATAACTTGGAAACAGGCCGGTACTTCTCTATGTTTTGCGTAATAGACCCTTTAGCTATCGGAGTAATCCAAGCTCTCTTCCAAATTTTTGGTACACATCCTTCAGAAATTGACTTTTTATAAAGCATTGTTAGGGGCAACGCCAAAGTAGAATAACATTTACTAATTAGTACTAGATGCACACCGTCAGGCTCTGTACCCTTGTTAATGTCAATATGCTTAAAGAACTTTTTGAAAATTTCTTCTGTTATATGTATGCTATTAACAAACACATCGTGGAATACCCATTGGTTTAGTTTGCCGGATAACTTAGTGTATGTATGTGGCTGTGCGTCTTGTATTGAAGCATAATATGTGTTTCCAACGTTACACATATGGGCATGGTCAATTTATTCCCTCTAGTGAATGAGAAACCAACGTAAGTCCCTAAAAGATCTGACAAAAAAGTTCCAGAGATTCGTAGTACTTCTCACTGGCAATACTCTTAAAATATCACACCTAATTTATCAGTAGAACATTTTTTGACACCAAAAGACAGTCGCCATTTGTTTTGCAATTAACAATCCTGGTCGCGGCTTTTTGAAACAAGGATTTTAAAAACTATTATTCGTCTAGTGTGACCAAACACACAAAAAACGTTTCCAGTTGTATAAAATATAGCTATAGCAACTATTATATACCTATAAATTCATCTATTGAGTATTAAAAGTATAGAAAATTTATGTGCATAGACTTTGTCATCATAAAGTTTTTATGACTGACCTTACGTAAAGAACGATATCTAACGTAATGCAGTTTTGCGACTCAATGCTGGGTTCCAGTTCACAGTTGACAACTCCCTATGTACGAACAAAGCAGTCACCCTCTTTCTCAAAAACTCGCTGTCCTCGCTACTTCTGATTATTTACTTTCATATTTGTGCGCTTTATTATAGTTGCACCCATAGTATTTTACAAACTACTCAACGCTTTTTCTTCTATGCGTTTCAATAACGCCATCTAGTAATACGACTGGGCGTAAGCTTCCATCTGCAACTCAACCAGAATTTTGATAGGGAATGCTTGGTTAGTTTTCTAATTTATGTATGATTTCTGTAATTTCCTTTTCTATGTGGTTATATAGGAGAGGTTAATTGTTTCCACCAGATGTTGTGGATTTAGTTCGATCCCGACATTGTGTAAATTAATTCTTAATTTTTTATTTTTGTATTTTTTATTAATTTTGTACTTCCTTTTTTATTTCTTTTTTAAGATATTTTAATAGTGTTCTGGTAGCTGATTTGTTATTTATTGGTTTTAACTTGTTTCATTCTAGAAGCACTTTTTAGGCATCCAAGTTTACTTCTACCGCAACTTGCAGCTTCAAAGAAAGATATAATATTTTTTTATTTTCATTTGTATCAATGAAAAGAGTTTAAATTATAGTATATTATCTGATCTTGCGATCATTTTGCGTTGTAATAGTTCTAGCAATCCAGTAAATGCCTCCCTGTTCAGAACTTCACCACTGATTTTTTGTATGATATCACGTCCATCCCCAGCTCCAAATGTGCGCTGTCGCTTAGGCAGCAATCGAAATTTTATATTACATTGGTAATGTCGTTATCCTGTTAATCATCAACTATGCATTAATGGTGCGCGTCTGTGACATGGTTGTACATGTTGTACCAGATGTATGGTTGGTCTTTAAGAAGCTCATCATTATTGTAACTGGCATAGTTATTAAACTGTTTGTTAATAAGCACATCTACTCTATAAAACTGCAAAAATGTGACCATATGTGTCTGTTTCTAACTAATATTGCAATTCCTCCTTTAGTTATGAACTGATTTTAAAAGTAAATACCTCATTTGATTCAGTTAGTTGCCAAACATCACATAAAGATTTTAGATTTTCAATGTAGGTCACGGTCAACCTGTTATAGGTCAAAAGATAAATTATCATAAAATAATTAGACAGTTTTTGGCACCTATAGATGTTTCATGCACTACGTGGCCAATTCTTGCCGCTAGTAGGCACATGCGGCACAACTTTCGATTTATGTGAAACCGAATATAGCTGAAAGAATATCATTATAATTAGATATGGCATATAAAATGATTATTGGCTCATTTTGTCTTTAATTATCGACGAAACTCTGAACTAAATATTTGGCTTGGGTTGCTTGTCCTTGAGATGGCCCTACTAGTTAATAATAATTAAAGAAATATTACAATCACTATTGGTTATATATTGTTTATGCTCACATAAAATGTATACCAATTATTCCTAAATAACGTTGGTATTGCTTTATTTAAAAGAAACAGAACATTTTTGTGTCTCTTCATTTATTTGCTAATATATACATGTACTTTCTGTTATTTTTTATAAAGTTATCAAAAGCGCATCAGAGTCATTAGTAGCTTGCGATATAGCATGAACAGAAATAACTAAAGCACAGTGTTTGTTTACTCCGGAAACAAAAAGTTTCTAACAGCAAGTTACACGAAAAAAAAACGAGTTTACGCGTAGCGGACTTTGATCGTTCAATCCCGTATTGGAGGAGACTATTCAATACATTCATCGCTTACTTTAGTAAAGTTAGAACGACATTCCGTTAAGTATCTGATCTGCCTAACAAATTAACAGATAAAATACACAAATGCCGTCATAACCTTACTTTATTTTTTTCTTATTTTTACTAACGATAATGGAAGAGGTAGGTCACAAATTATAAAGATAAATTGACTAGCTAAGATTAAGATTAAATATTTTTAACTAATATTAAATACAGCCTGCTTCCGGTTAATTTAATTTTTTGGTTTGGTTTCTAAATTTTGTGATTGAATTAATAATTAATTTTAAATATTTGAAACGTAAATATTTTTGCGTTACAAGAAAGAGCAACCAAAAATATTTTTTATTAATTAGCCATTACATATTATATACCTTAAAACTTAATTATAAAGATTTTTGTACAGAGATATTTGCAGTTTTCTATATTTTATAGCCTAAACGGTTTTTTATGTTTGTACATACCTACACAGCAAACGTTAAGTAGTAAGTCGTAATAGCAAGCTATAATTTCGAGTAAATACTGAAAGCTAGTAATATTACTCTAATGAAACCGAACTCATAGCCAATAACTAGATTACACGTTTAATTCACGGCGATTCCATTAGGGCAGGCCGGGTTTAACACATCATCATCATGGTAAAACCAAACAATGCATAGTTTCATGCATACAAGTAGCGATTAAATAGGAAATTTAACTGTAACCAATACTACCGTGCAGTAAGTTGTGTTTTCTATGCACCTTAGTGTTTGCATGGAAAATATTATTTGAATTTTTAATTCAACATATTTTAAAATACAAATACAATATAAAAAATAAAATATACCTGCACAATCTTTCCTCAATAGAATCGGGCATTATTAAATTTCACTGAGTATGTTAAGGTTATATCTAAGTCAGTATTATAGCAGATAACAGTGAAATGTTCTAACTTCTGGTGGAAGTATAAGATAATATGGACAGTAAGGAATCTGTATTCAGGTACCGCAGATTAGAGTCCATAAAATTATACTGTTATTATTATGGATGCGAATTTCGTAGACACAAAGTTTAATTTTAACGTATACATTAAAGAGATAAGGCTTATTATTTATCATGTGAATAATAAGGGAAGTACAACAATGGAAACATTCATTATAGAAGCAGCATTTTAATATTAATAATTGTGATGGGTGTTACGCCAGAGAGAGATTCGTTAATTATTTACAGTTGATTATTATTTGTATTTAAATTAGGCGGATAATAAATCGTGCTGGCTGTCTCAAGCTCAGAACCTTTCGATAAAGTGACTCCGAACAAAAACTGTAACAGCAGGAAGTCTTAATTGTAACCCAAATGTTAATATTTCACAGCCCCCTGACGTAATTCAAATTCGCTCCTTTCCGTAAGAGATGATTATTACCCTCTACTTATAATGCAATTTATCTGGCATTTTGCATTTCTATCACGCACCAAGAAATCTACATAATTTTATCTCTATTCATACTCCACTCTAAGTCCGCGGTTGTTCTTATTACTTCAGCTAATTAATCACATTTGGGATTACTGCAGAATGAGTTACTCCCAGTCATTATTTCCCTTCGCTGTCGTACTACACTGTAATTCATACACAAGAAGTGCCCTGTTTTTGCGCCCTATTTTATGCGAAGAATGCAATAACAGTGTATATAAATCCCCGAAGACATTTTGCAGGGCACATATTAGAGACTCACTGTGCACTGCACAAAGCGAGTGTAATTAAGAAAATTTTATTTTAGCTGTTCCATATATGTTCTGCATCTACAATAATTAAGAGCAATTACCGTAACATTTTCTTAATTAAAGTACAGAGTGCAGTGCCGGAGAAATGAGTTTTTTGCTCGGCTAAGGAACTTTGAGTTACTGCAAATGATCTCTTGGGAAATAGAAAGCGCAAGTAGAAAACACAGCAATATTAATAGAGAGACGTTATAAATTGAATTTTGGGAAACAGCAAAAATATGCTAGTATACTTTTATGAATAATTTATGTCATGTAATGTTGATTAACTCTCTTTTTCTTGTTTATATTAGGCGTTCCGGTTAGTTTTAATCACTTTTTTTTCAAAAATCTTTTATTTAACATAGGAAATAGATTGATACATTTACCAAGCTATTTTCCATAATTAGTTATAAACATAAACAACGCCTGTAATTGAGTGTCTTCAAAATTTTTTCCTAATTATGATTTTTCAAACGTTTAAATCTACAGTCGACATATGATAAGCATTTTTAACCAATTGATGTTTTTCAGTATCCGAATGTTTCAAATCTAACATGGGTAGTAGCAAATGTCCAAATTGCACTTTAGAACGTTCTATTCTTTGATACCTAAAAACAATGAATACTTAAATAAAATATAAGGAAATCTGTCATAAACTATACAGAAATATCAAAACTGTCAACATGACTTTTATGGGAATTACTGCCAACAAATAGCTCTTAATTATTTTAATAGATGTCATGCATCAAAATTAATTAGCCATCTATTAATTTTTAAACGCCAAATTACTAGTGTTGAATATGCAGAATTGTAAAAAATTATTTTACTTGTTAAATAAATTAATTTTGGTTTATTTTTTTAAACATCTCTTTTGTTATTTTATTATTTGAAGATAATTTCTTCCCTGTGAAGCTTCTCTATTTGACTTCTATCTCACTTAAGGCCCATCTACTATTTCCATTTAAAACTTCTATTGTTTTGTTCATGCAAAACCCGTTAGAGGAGGGGATTGTTGTGGAACTACAACTTTTTATGATATTTGGTGCTTCTTTATTGTATTATTTCTTAAATGGCTGTGGCAGCTTGGTGGAGGATGGTTTGTGATATACCGTAAAGTATTTGTTATAGTTTAAAATATTTTCGATTAATGGCAGCGGATTTATTGACACAATCTTTAAATCCATATGCTCCATATGGGTACAATTGTGGCCTTATGTATTACAGTTTTATTTACTAGAGACAATTTTAAATTTCTAAGTGAGGACTAATATAGTTCTCTCGTTCTATTTCAATCTGTTTAGCTTTTTTGTTAAATGACAACTTGCTGTTAAGACGAACCTTTAAGTACCTTGTACTTCATATTCTTGGGATTAATAAAATTCTTGTGGTAAATATAAGACGTTAAGATTTAGGTTCGTTAATTTTAATTTTCAATTTTTTGAGCTATTTCTCTAGCTAAGATAGATGTTCTTGAAGGTTCGAAGTCGCTATCGTAGATATTTTCTATATTGCCAAGAGAACCCTGTCATATATAAATGTTTTTATTATAGTATACTTGATAGTTGAGGAAATCCAATGTGTAGCAGTGGCTCCAGAATACTGCCTTGTCAGATTCCTGAATTGATAACTTGGAGTTCAGATGTTGTATCATTTAATCTTGTTCTAAAAAGTTTATCTTCTAGATAATATTCTAGTAAGTTACGGTCGAATTTGGTAATCGCTGCTTAATCTTTTGTCAAAGGCTTAACCAGCATCTAAAATTAATAGCATGTTCGGTGCGATGACACTGCTGAATAATTGAATGTTCTGAACGGAAACTAAATTGATATTTTGGAATTACATATATATATATATATATTTATTTGCAGTTACTAAACTTATTGGCTTGTATAATACAATTTAAGTCAATGTCTTTCCAGGCTTTTTAATAAAAATAATTTAAACTTTTTAACTCTTTAGGACAATAATATATCTTTATGGCATTGTAAATGTGTATATCAAGTTCCATTTTTGGCTTTTTTTAAATTTTTGAATTTATCTAATTTATTTTTGTCGCCTTTTTATTACTAAATAGTAAAATCTCCTCTTTAATTTTATTGACTGTTAAGTTTTATATCTGTTAGTATATCATTTGGGTTATTGCTATATATATTTGTCTGCGAGTGCTTTGGATCCCTAGCTATTATGGAGCAAACGAATTTTTTTTATCGCTTTTGGTTTTGAAAAAGTTCTTTTTTCAAGGCACTTTGTATAAAATGCACAAAAAAATATTTGCGTAAAAGGTGCCCCCTTTTAGGCCCTATAATGTGGTAAAGAAGCCATTTTCCTGTTTCATGCCGTATCAAAAATATAAGCAAAAAAATTTTGGAGAGAATTACGGGAAGTAAAAACATAGGTTATTAATTTTTACCGTAAAGGAATCAGGATAGCTACATCATTTACTAGATTTGTTTTCTTCAACATGGGTGAAGTATAGAGTAGCCAACGTTGCTGGCTGAAGTTTTTAGTATATCTTTATATGTATAAAACTTTTCAAACAAATATTATCGTTAATTTAATGATATTCCTATAGAGTTTCTATTTTCACCTATCATAGCAAACACTTTTATGGCCGCCTCTAAAATAAAAGCTCTTGCTTCCTTTTACTTTAAACCTACATGATCGATAAGGTACGTTGACTATGCATTTTTTATTTTGGTTTATGCACAAGGTAGGCCTTTCCCATTACTCTCTGAGGTTTCTTTTTCCTAATGTACCAACACAATTATTGGCGAGGCAATTGAAATAGAAAAACTCCTTCAATGCCTTATTACTCAAAGGGATAGCGAACGTTTATCCATTACTTTAAAACAGTCATTTATTCCTCATTATCAGTTACGCGGCCCTTCTAAACCAACAACCTTTTACCGATCTAATACATTTAGCGCCAAAGGATGTGCTCGCCAAACTTTCATTTTGAACTAAATAGATAGTAACGTAGAGGACACAAAAACTAGTTCTTTCACTAGCGGAAAGTAGACAGATCAAATGTCTTAGTAAATAGCTCCGATCTCTCTTCATAACGGCATAAAATTAAGTGCCAAGAGGACGAGAATTTTTCCAAATTCACAGAGTTCAGACTGTGAGCCTAATTATTTAGTTTTTTTTTATTTTTCTAACATCACACATACATACACACATAAGCACCCACATAGTGTGTATATGTGCATTTGAAATGTGTGTATAGCTTAATTATATATATAGATAATTTGGTTTACAGATTAAACTATGTTAATACGAAAACGTTACCGACATCCGCCTTGATGTTATTTTTAATCGAATTTAGCTATTTTCTAGAAGTCTTAATCTGCCTGTTCTTTAAATAAAAGATACTAATCTGTAGTCAGTTCTGGTTAAGTTATTGGTTTAGAAGTGAAAATTTCAAAAACTTGGTGGGAGGTCGGAAAGGGTTTGTTTGGAGGTTTGCATAACTGACAACGAGAGATAAGAAAAATCTCCATATGACAAACAAGCTTTGTCTAACTTCCTTGTATTCTTTGTTTGAATTGTACAAGTCTTTTGCCAGCTTCCACAAGGTATTCCATTTACCCATTTATATTCATTAGAGCAGTGATTTTTGAATAAACGAATAAAATTACCTATTTTATTGTTGGTAGTGAAAATTGTATGTATGTTTTGACTCATTAGTATGTGGCTTACTTTATCTACAATTGAGAGCAAAGCAGTCGACTTCCGAGCTGTACGCATTTTCGTCTCCTGCTTTAAACTAAGGAAAATAAAAATAAAAATATTAACGTGCAAGAAGTATCTTTATTATCGAGCTTTAAAAAACTGATTCTATTGCATTAATGGGATGACACATTCAAAAAATATTTATAAAAAGAGATTTTACGAATTTGCTAATCGGCACACAGTGCGCGACAATTAAAATTGGTCTACAGCACGCTTGCAATCCAATAATTCAACTCAGTCACTTATCCAAAGTTGACGTAAATAAGTAAGTAACGCACGTGACGTTAGTGCTCGACTGATTTGCAAGAAAATGTATACCACAGTCGCCGAAGTAGCCCAGGTAGTTGCGTTGTTGAGAAAAAGCCGTGGCAAATTGACTAAATTTGAGTCAATCAGTTGTGTTGGGAGTATGGCGTCGGTACCGGACAACCAGTGGCTACATCCGCCGTCAAGGAGGTGGTCGTAGGCGCGTGATAACGGAAAGAAACGATCAATTTTTTGTCTCAATGTCTCTCAATAATCAACGTATGACTGGGGTTGACCTCAACCAAGAGCTGAGTGCGGTCAAAAGTGTGGTCTCCAGCGCTTGGACAGTCGGAAAAAGACTGAAGGCAACCAGCCTCCAAAAAGGCGCTACGGGTCCCAAGTTGATTCCAATCCAAAAGCAAAAGCAATGAGAATTTGCTCGCAAACATCTCGATTGGGACTTGAGCCATTAAAGTCAGATATTATTTGTCGACAAGTCCAGAATGTGCCTACATGGCAACGATAGGAGACGTCGGGTCTATAAAATTCCAGGAGAACTATCTACTTATTGCTGTATTCAAGAAGCTGTCGCATATGGAGGTGACTATTGCATGTTTTGGGCTTGGCTCTGAGTTGGTTTTCGTGCCTAGTAGAAGATGCTGATAAAGTTTAACAACGGGCCGCTATATCAGAGACATTCTGGAAGATATTGTTTTTCCGTTTGCGGCATTTGTTGATGAGAATTTTATGCTAATGCACGACACTGCGCGACGCCACACCGCACGAGTGACCACTACCTACCTGGCTGACATCGGTATACTCAAAATGGACTGGCCTCCGTGTAGCACAGATTTGAATCCAATTAAGCGTGTTTGGAATGAGCTTAAACGAAGAGTCCGGACCAGAAATCTTAAACCATTCATGGAATTGAGGTGGCAACACCGTGTTTTGAAAAAATCTTTAAATTAATTTTAACTGGGGATTTTATTTTTTTTCTTTCATAATCACCATTTGCCTTTCAACTATTTTGTGTTGCACATATTCTTAGGCCCATAACTTTGACAGAACATGTCCGATTCCATTAAAAGTGGTGTCATTTGAAACCAAACTTTTTAAGTTTTCAGACGGTACACTGAACTTTACTTGGAATGTTATCGGAGTGGACACACATTCTTACAAAACTCGAGCATGTTTGTTGATTGGGAAGGCAATTGAGAGATAGTATTTTTGTTAATACTTTTAATTATATGGGATACAGATTTGCTAAAATACCCGTTTTTTAGTAGAATTGTAGTGACAGCTTTATGTTTTATTTGTTGACGTCATGTCAAAAGAGGTGATGGATTTGATGAGGAATTTTGCAATTAAACGGATTTGAACAAGATAATCGTAGGATATGACATTTAATTGGTGGTTTATGTAAGTATATAGTATTTTAAAAATAAATGTTTGTAGAACTGCGTAGAAAAAGATGAAACTTAATTGGTTCTGTTTTCATAGCACATTTGTGCTGGTATAATTTTATTTAGTTGGAAAAGAAATTTGGAAGGAGTTTCTTGTTCATTAGGCTGATAACAAAAGTACCAGTGACATATCGTATCCAACAGGTAAGTGTAAGGTAAAAGAATGCCATGGATTTTATTTTCAAATTGTTTGTGTTAATTTGCTGATAAAATTATTTATGGTAAACAAAGGGGGTACTAAAGAAGCTGTGATTAGTTAAGAGTGTCGTTTGCCATACTGTAAGCTAAAACTAAATTAGTTTTGAAAATTTATCTATGGGGCAACTTTTGAGTATTTGTATAAAATGGTATAAATTTTAAACAATTTTTGGGGAACATTATTTTGGAATTTTTAAGAATTTTTCTCGATCTGTTTATTTTAGTAACTTTTTCAATTTTACTGGTGTATTCTGATGTTTTTATAGCCATAATAGCGTTGCGCTTATCTGCCTGAAAAGTTGTAAACGGTATAGTGCTTCTGAACACATCAGAATGGTGGTAAAAAAAACTTACTAGAATTATCCGACAATGTTGTACTTAACCACTTTAAAAAGTTTGTTTTACTTAAATTGTTCCTTAACTACTTCTTCATTTATTATCAGCACTTCGTTGTTAAATGAGTTTTATTTGATTATAAATTGTTGGCAATCTTCCTTCTGAACGTATAAAACGTGTAAAAGCTCTCTGAAACGTAACAAATATAGAAAAATGATTTTATTAATTTTTCATCTTGCAGTATAATTTCTTCCAAATGCGTTTTTTAAGTTGTTGTGTTTAAAACATTTAATTTGTTTATGATTATCTATGAAAAATATTTTTAAGGCGTTATGTGTTTTGCCAAATAAAAAAATATTCTTTTAACTTATTTTTCTGGTCGTTTGTGTATAAATTTATCTGTTAAATTAATTGCAATCAATTTAAAAATGTTAATTCAATATCAATTTCAGCTAACATGTTTAATTCGTCCTGCTGTTGCGCTACGTAAAAGCGCATGTGCTTGCTACTTCTACAAAGTATTCTCAATAAGAATTTAAGTTTCAAAAGAAGGGAAGCGCTTCAGGAAAGACCAATTCACCACATTTTATTTCTGGCAAGGTTACTGTTAAGAATGGTGCTTCACGGGCGCCTGGTCTGAATAAACAACCCAGTTCCATATAATAAGCACCTATTCCGCCCAGGGCGAAAGTTCCGTCTGAAGAAAGGATGCCCATAATCCTAAGAACATAGCTGGGAGCCAAAGAAACAAAAGTACAATACAGCGCTGCATTATTTGGTAACCGCTAACGACACGGAGCAAGCGGGGTAAAAGAGAAACGTAAAGCATATTGCAATTGAGGTACCCGCATGTAAAAGTACAAAGAGCCGGAATGTTTGTTTAGTTCTGGCGAACCTCTCGCAGCCGCTTTCGTTCGATTATGCTCGCAACAGTTTCATTTGCGACCCGCAAATGTTTATCTTTCTATAAAGAAGAACGCGATTGCCCCGAACGAACGCGGCATGACTGCGGGGCTATTATACTGTGGCAATATTCAGACGAAGCTTATCGCACCAATTTCGTACTCAATATCAGCAGCGCTCGTACGGCACAACACGTCACTTGGCTTAAAGAACAAAACTGCGGCGCGGTTATCGCAGATCTCGCAAGACATCCCGTAACTTTATTACGAGTTACGCGTTTCTGCATCTCAAAAACCTGACGTTGCTTTAACTACTGCCAAGGGGATGCATGACGTCACGAGCGAGGCTCATTCTCTTCCGCTGCGTGTAAAGTTGAGTAATACAACACTGAATACACATCTGCCTCCGGGGCTACAAGCAGATAGTTATTTTACGTATTATCGTGTTTGCATTTTACATCGAGACCCAGTTAGTGCATAATCAATCCGTAAACAATTTGCGGCTTCATTATTATCAAGTAGCAGGTCGTGCGGGCGCATCTTATGTAGATTTTCAGTGGAACTATAGTTGCAAAATGTTTACGAAGTAAAACTTAATAAAATGCTGTTTTATACTCAAAACAAACTGAACAAACGTTTTTTAAAAATAACTACAATTGAAAAATGCCAACTGTGATGAAAATACATTTTCTTCAAAACAAAGTAGATCTTTTAAAAAAATCTTACATAAACATGGTTTATGTCAATAAAAATTTATAATTTTTTTTATTAAACTCTTGAGCTTTAACTCCTTGGCTTTCACAGTATTTTTCCAGTGAGTCTTATTCATTGGTGATTGTTCTTTACCACGTGGTTTTTAATTGGTCTGTTTTTGTGATTCCTGCGTTATTTTGTTGTCCTCTGTGCGAAGTGTGTATTCTATCCAGTTCCATGTTCTTCTTTTTATTTGTATTAGCACTGTTTTTTTCTCAGCAGGATGTCTCAGATCTGCATTGGATACTTCTTGCAATCTAATACCCAGGATACGTCTTAATCACCTGTTTATAAAGGTCTATATTTTATGGCTTAGTACTTCGGCAACCAGCTAGAATTCATACCCGTAGAGAAGCAACGATTTAGCGTTTCAGTTGAAAATTTGGAGCTTGGTTTTCCTGAAGTACTGAGTAGAATTTCACACTATAGTTATTCTAAGAAACACCTTTAGCTTTATTTATTCGGGTTTTATGTATATCTATTTTGTATCCACTGTTTGTTGTTGCCATGGAGCCTAGATAGCAAAACTTATCTTTTGTGTTTAGTGTTTTATTCTCAATTACTAGTCTATAATTTGATTTCTTTCCTATTCACATATCCACTGTTAGTGGAGAAAACATTAAGCATCCCCGCTTGATTCCACATTTTACTTCTATTGTATTCGTTAAAAGTCTATCATGTTTAGCTCTGCGATTGTACAATTCGTAAATTTTCCATATTTTGCATCTTTTTAACTAGTCCAAGGTTTTATTAAAATCAATAAATAGTACATATGCGTTTGTTCTCCATTTTAAGTCCTGCGATAATTCTCAAAGTATTGATCTAGTCTATGCATGATCCATTTGGCCTGAAATCTCCTTGTTTAGGCATTATGGTTTGTTCGATGGCATGATGGATTCGGTTTAGTAGTATTCTTGTAAATATCTTTAATGCGACTGTGAGCAGGATTATTCCGCTTCAGTTATCACATTCGTTTGGATGGTTCTTGGGTATTTTGACTAGTATTCCTTGATTCCACTCGTCTGGTGCAATTTTCCCATATTCCCATATTTTGAATAGTAAAGGATGAAGTATGTTTGCAGATGTCTACAAGTCTAATTTAAATATTTCAGCTGGGATATTATCGATTCTTGGCGATTTTCCGTTTTTTATTTTCTTTATACTGTTGTTTATTTCGTTCTTTATAAAAGGGGTCGTATCTATTTTAAGTCTTATATTCATCTTCTTTATTGTTGTCATCACTAATATCGTTATCTTCAACATCTTCTTCGTTGTTTCCATTTTAAAGTGGCTTATGTATTTGTATAAAATGTTTTTGCTACCTTGCAATTTGTTCTTCTGTAGTTGCTAGTAGTTTTCTTTATTTACTTTTAACTAGCCTCTTTTGTATATTTCGATTAGCAAGCTGTTTAGCAGTTTTATATAATTCTCGCATATTGTAATGTTTTGCTGCTGTTTTTGCTTGTTCAACCAGTTGATTTGCCCACTTTATTTCGTCCTGTCGGGCAATTTGTTTTATTTTTACTTTCTTTTCTGCTGAGTTACATTTGAGAATAGTTATTTTATTTGAGTTTTGCTCAGTGTTTATTTTTTGTTTAAGCCATTTCCTCTTTTTAATTTTTTACAAAGTATTATCTGAGATCCACGGTTTTCTCCCCTTTCTCTGTATCCCATCGTTTATTTACATATTTTATTTAGCACCTCTTTGATATTTCTCCAGCTATCATTTACGTCGTTTTGCATGTTGTCTAAAGTCTCACAATTTTCGCTTAGGCTAACTACAATATTATCTCTTCTCTTTCTGTATCTTAGTTTTGACGTATCATATAATCTGGGCAGCTCTTTAGTGTTTATACTAGGACTGCTATTTTTAGTTTGATTTCGCTTATTAGTGAGTGATGATCGCTGCCTGTGTCCTGCACCTCTTTTATTTCTCACGTATAGAAGTGGTTTTCTTCATTTTCTACTGATAGTTATGTGATCTGTTTGGTTATTTGTCTTTTTATCTGGTGAGTCCACGTATATTTGCGACATTACTTGTGGAGAAAAAGGGTTTCTCCTATGACTAAATTGTGTTGGCTACAGAAGTCAATAAGCATCTCTCCATTTTCATTTCTAGTCTCTAACACATGGGTGCCAAGAGTTTTCTATTCCTTAATTTTTGCTACTAACTTTAGCGTTTAGATCACCCATAACAATCATAATGTCTTGCTCTTTAATTTCCCCATATTTAAAAACTTGAAGTAAAATATTTATTTCTTCTCATAATCATCTACTTCCGTAGGTTCTTACATTCTAGGTACCAATTTATGTCCGTTTTTTACGCTAAAAGTCATCGTTTTATCCGTTCTGGTTCTTCAATAAGTTGGTTTAAGCTTTACGGGTGATTAACTTGTCAGACGATTCTGGTGATGGGACTTCCATCTGTGGCATCAAACACGTCTCGGGTGCACTTGTATTTGTTATGGCTATACCGACAATATTCGGTCGCCAAAGCCTTGTTAGTTTTCTAGCAGAGGGTACTACGTGCAGATGAAGTTTTCATTTAAGTGACTAGGTTTGGCGCCACTCCTTTCCCTTGAAATATTTAATATTAGCTATTATTATTCTGTGCAAACACTAGGATTTTTGTTTTAATTAACAACAAAACTATAAAATATGTTATCAAATTGTATTTTTTTATTCAAATAATTACTTTTTCTCATTAAATTAATTGGGTTTGTATTAAAGTTTGTAAATAGAACTGAAATTAAATTGCAACTAATTTAAAGACTAACCAGTAATTCTTATCTAACATATTATAAATCCGTTGTCTTCTCTTCACTCCTAGTACACCGGAACACACTTTTTACGTCAAGATTTCTAGCCCGCTAGTATTTATCTTTTTTGTTCATAAAATTGGTATGCAACGATTTGCTTTCATTTAATTTCATTCGCCATATTTTGTTAATGGGTCTCATTTAAGACTTATAGCATTTATGTTGTTCCTATAACGCCCTTTTCTGTTGATACATTGCAGTATCATCTGCGAAATATAAACCACTGTCTCAGTCACTACCCTGAAGTATTCTTTGCTTAATTTTATATATGACATAATACTTGTCCTCATATTTAATCCTAAATAGTCCATCTGCAATGTAAGACTTTAGTAGTACAGAAAATTGCCTAGACATTACTTTTACAAGTTTATGGTTGAATCCTTGATGCCAAACTTTATCAAAACCTATGTAATATCTAAGAAGATTGCTAAACAGACTATTATCTCTTCGATTATGTTTGTTAGCTTGTGGACTTGGGTTATTGTTGGTTTCAGCCACATAAGAAGTAGCTTTTAAATATTTCTGAGATTATTGCTAACAACGAAATAGATCGATAATTTATTTATTCTTTTGAATTTTTTGCAGGCTGCTATATCATTTCTATTTCAATCACCTTCCAAACACTTCATACCTATTTCAATCAAAATTCTGCATTTATTAAGTTTGTTAATTTTAATAATCTTTTTCTAGGTAACTATTTCAATACTGTTCTCCCCCAGATATTTCATATAATTTATGTTTTCTTTAATTTTTTTGTTACTTCTTGAGCAGTAGCCAGTTTTATTTCTTCCGCTTTTATTAATTTTTTACTGCCAGTACTCATCCATTCAGTCTTAGTTGTTTATTAGCTTAGAATATTATTTTGAGATGTTTTGCAAAATCCTCCGCCTTCTTATTGTTGTCTGATGCTTAATACTTTTTATTTTTTTCTTATGGGCATTTGAGATATACAATTTGTTATTTTGATGTCTTTCAAAAATCTTTGTTCTTCTTTTTCAGTAATAAATTAAGCCGAATTCTGCTAATCAACTTTTCCTAAAAGATTACCCAGTCTGTGTAGTTATTGGTCAGTTTTGGATTGGATATTGGATTGGAATTACTTTTTTAATTACACTTAATATTATCGGAAAGATCAAAATATTCTTTGACATCAATAAGATTTTTCTAAGGACCTTCTTCTGTTGCTTGAACTTTGTTTCTGTTGTTCCAGTATGGACATTAGGCTTTGTAATGCATTGCTTGTCGTAACATCATCTTTTTGCAGGTTTCTCTTGATTTCTCCGGGCTTTGAAAATAGCGGGAATACTTTTAGATCTCATTTACAATGTCATTGTGGTTTTTAAATACTGTTTGTTGTTTAATTGGGTTTTATCTTCTAATTTTTAGTTTCTATCTCTTGGCAGCCAGATGGTGATGGTGCTTCAGATCTACTTCAGTAATATATTCTGGAGATCGGCAACCACCTCAAGTTTAGATTCTGATTGGTCACCACAATATTGTTAAAAACTTGCAAGAACGTGGTGGGGCTCTACCTTCTAAAAAAGTCCCACAATGGTAGCATGGCAAAGGAGCATTCACAGTGTGAACTGCTGGGTCCTAGCGGGGGCTGGACCGTCAGGATCTCAGCGAGTATCTCAACATCTTCGAAGTAGGCTCAAGACCTTGAATATTGGCGCTGGAACCAGGGAAGAAGGTGAAACCATACATCGCCTTAGCTTGACGGCAGCGCTTATGGACAGGCTTAAAATCCTGCCCTTCGCTGGGGTTCATCCGACAGGGGAGTCGGAGGCGACTTTAGGACCACAGCGCTAGCCGAAGCGACTGTAACAGCTGGAGTAAATGAAACAACTGGAGATCACAAGGCAGCTGGAAAAGCCAGAGCAGGTGCTAGGGTTGCTCACATACTTCCCGTGAAGAATGCTCCAGAAGTTCTCGAGAAATACTGATATACTCTCCAGTCTGCCGAAATCGGCGCTGACACGGACTAATGGCAAAAATATCTTCAAGCCACCCATCTAGACCGTCACTTTTACTGTTTGGACCAAACATGTCACTAAACGTCATTAACATAGCCAGTTGGCACAGGTAGCTACTGAAATCACTACAATTAACGCACAACTATGCGGCGCATATGGCTAGAATGATCATCTGCAGTACACTCCCGGAGTCCACGTTTATATAATTCTTTGCAAACATTTTGATTTATCTTACTTGTTTATTTTCATACGCCTGTCAAACGATTTTTTAAATCGAGGTACTTTATTAGTATCCTTTTTTTCCCTCTTTTTCCACTTTCTATTTGTTTGTTGTTTATCGTAACTGCTCTAAGTTCAAAGTGTTTTGGCTTTGATCACACTGTAGAGCTCCGCGCTTTACCGTAGACATCGGTTCCCTGCTGTTGGTCCCGGGGGTTCTAGGAAAAGTATATAAGGGTATGGATAAAAATTACGACAAGTGACCCCAGTCTTCACTGCGGAGCCGAACGGGAGCGTCTTTCCTGATGCAAAGGTTCCTTCGTTTTGCCTTGCTGAGCCAGAGCAAAGAAAAAATAGACCAAGTTTTACCAGCAAAAATTTCAATCCCGAAATGCTATCGGGAAACAAAAGGACCTCCGGGAAGAGGTTAATCTAGTTGGCAAAATATCAAATTTCGCCACAAAATTAGCTTTTAACAAAGGCCTCGCGGAAATGAAAACTTCTGCTGCCAATTAAACACGCCGGCGAACTCTCGGTTAAAAATGCTCTCGGCTTTCGGAAAATTTAAACTATCACAAGCCCGAACGGCCAAAAGCGCTAACGAAAGGCGAAGAGGAAACCAAAATACGGCCAGTCCTAATTTAAAAATTAAATAAAAGGTAATTTGAGATTGCTGCGAACAGCCTCAATCAACCATTTTGTTCCTTTAATGAGTTTTTGCTCATCGGTGAGATGAGGATTACTTGGATTTTGATTTGTTAAACCTTCTCCACTTTCACTAATTGTTCTAATTCTGTTTGTATTTCTTATATTTATCGTTGTGGTTTGGTTTGTAAAGAGTTTGTTCTAATCCTATTCTAGAATTATTTTCGTTTACTCATATTCGTTCTTTCTAAGATTTAGCTTGATTTTTTTGAAACGGGAGTTGATATTGTTGGGCTAGCAGGGTATAAACTATTGCAGTAGGTACGGTATAACTTAATTTAAGAGACTAGTCGTTTGATTTTCTGATTTTACTTACATCTGTGTCTCGTAGCAGGGTAGGTGATTTCCGTACAATCTCGAGGGATATCGCTCACGGGTTGGGTTGCGTTCGCAAAAAAACTTATCTAAAAGTTAAACTGCACGTTATTACCATGAAAAATGAAAACTAATATTCGGGAAAATCATAAACCAAAAATTTTCACTTAATGTTACTCTAAAACAAAATAAAATTAAAAAAGCTGTTAACGTGAATGAATTTGTCCACAATAATTCTCAACAAATATCGTTGCAAATAACACGATAATATTAATTACCAACGAGAACCAAATTTTAGTTTTAGAAAAAATTGTAAAGTAAATCTTCTTTTCAATGGGCCTTTGCTTTAAAAATGGACATATAGAAATAAATAAGATAAAACACATAACACATTCGCTAGCATAAAAAACATATCCACCAATTACATCAAATATCACAAAATAAAGTTAAATACATTTAGACAGAGGACCTATCTGACAAAATCACATTTGTAAAAAACGTAAACAACCAAATTTGAAACTAAGTAAATATTATTAGCTTCTCGGTATAAATTCCCAGCTTTCCTTAGATGCGGGATATGTAAAGTAATGCAAAATAGTGTGGTTTTATGAGATTTAGTCTTTAGACTTTCACGAAACTATATCAGAAAGATTTTAATCCAAGAAGCTGCAAATTATATATGTAAACCGTGTTATACACGCAAATATTCAAAGTAGCCTCAAGTTGAATAATGCGAAAAATGTGTTAATTAAGCTAGTGAAAAGCATCTTGATGTATTACACATTCATATTAATGTTTTAGCACTGAACTTCCTACATTGCTACAATTAAATGTTTTCTATATGTAAGTAACATATATAAAACATTTAAATATCTATTAATTAATTAGGCAAACTTGCATTGCACATGAAAACGAAAGATACATATAACTGGATGTCTGCTGTCATATTCTTTTAAGTGAAAAATAAGATCATAAAATTGATTGAAAGATAAAAAATTCCAAAATTAACACTAAATTTTCTATTTGTGATTATTTCACATTTGTACTATTTATTGGCTTTCTATGTAATTATTCCGTTATTTATGTGAAATGTAAATCTATAATAAAATTTCCAGTAATGTACGTTAAAATTAATAACAGTAATCCAATAATCGATTATAACATCAGTAGCTTCTGGCGTAACTCGTAAAATAGCAATAAAATAAATTTTCTAAGCACGCCGGACATTCTGGAATGCTCTCATACAAGACACATGATATACTTCCACCTTAAAGTTACGTTTTAGTAACACATAAAATCGGTTCCGTTGATCCATATCATACTTGGTGACATCGATTGATTTTCTGTCTTGCAGCGAACTGTAAACGTATATATTATTTCTTAAATTTCAGTTTCGATTACATAGCTATCCAAAAATTGTATAAACAAAAAATTAAAACTTTCTATTTACCTAGCATGCAAATTTCTAGTTCATTAGCCACAATTTTTATCTCTATTCAACACCACAGAAAATAGTTAAGATTTCCCATGTTTCGTAATCTGGGATAGGTGAATATCGCAGTAAAACCTTCGAATAGCTATAAAACTGTCAAACAAGTTTTATAACAATTGTAGGTATTTATCGAAGATTACAACATGTAAATGTGACCATAAACCTTGATAGTCCTAGAAGAGCTGCAAAGTACCCTGTGTTTACAAAAGAGGTATAAATTTTATTTAAGGTTATTCTAACCGGTATCTATTTCAAAAGTTAAAAATATTTCATTGTAATTTTAAAACGGCTGTAGCTAGTATTTAAATTTTTAAGTTGCTAATATATATATTCACATAGATAATTTTATGGTGGTAAGTTCCATCGCCAATTAAAATGCATCCATCCGTAAGATTGCAATACAATTTATACAGATATTTTGGTCTAGCTACGCCAACTTTAAATTTATAATTTTTTACTTTAAGTTGCTCTACTTTTTAAACTATCGTTTTTTGTAATAAAATTTTTATACTAACTTTAACTATTTCCAAATTCTTATATTTTAGACTCGTAACTAGTCCACTTCTTGTTAAGTCTCTCGCTTTCAGATCTTAGACGTCCTTTTTTCATGCATTTTTTGCTTCAAATAAATTTTCTTTAATGTTTTTTGAACACTGGCCCATGACTGACAAATATTTAAACTGTAAAATTACAAACTGTACTGCTCAAATTTTCAAGTTTTGAGGTTGTTTATCAAAGAATATGTACCAAAATTGCAATTGTATCTCAAATCACTAAATCAAATAAGAGTATGACGGAGTCACTTTTATTATATGGGTGATTTCACAATAGATCGCACAATTTTTGACAAAATATTTGTTTAAAGCGATCATAATTTTTATCACTAAGACACTGAAGTAATTTTAAAACGAAACTTGCAAATTCTTTTAAATTGCTTGAAGCTTCGTCAAAACATAGCCTAAACTGTATTTGGGCACTAAAACTATACAATTTAGTAGTAAACTTCCCACATCCATGATAAAAATTAGTGAATTTAGATAAAAATCAACATTTTGATTTCTTAAAAATAGTAGAAACCTTTATGAGTTGGATCATTTGTTGGCCTAAGCAAAAATAAAAGTTTAATGTTACGATTTTCGAATATTAAAAATTTACAAAAAATATAAATGCAACTCAAGTGAAATAGACAGGTCCATACATGGTGTGATAAAAGGATGATTGAACTTTATTTTGTGGCATATATTTTGTCTCACTTATGTCGCGTTTTAGAGAAATTGATTTTCGAAAATCAACTGTTTTTTAACTTGAACACCACATAGCCTTTGGGGTATTGACTTTCATATAATACGTGAAGGGACACTTTTGATCATCATTTTATGGGTTACACAAAACTTTCTTGAATTAACTTTATATCTTCAACAGCTAAGGAAATAATGATTAATCAATTTTTTCATAGGATTACATTGGAAAAAAATTTTCATTGTTAACAAGAAATCTATTTGTTTGAAATCTAGGACTTATTGCTATTAGTTTAAGTAGATATTTTTTGTAATAATTAGAAATTGATAGCATCCTTACAGGCCCTTATTGAATGTTTTCGTCAATCCCTGGACGCATTCCAGTTACTGTTAACTAAACGCAGATCCGGAAGGGGGTAGTAGAAATTTCGGAAACAAAGGCACTGACCGTCGTTTGTGTTATCTTAAAGCCGCCACCTCAGCCTTCGGGTATTACACGAGGTGAATTGACGTGTACACAAAAGTCATGTGTGTTAGGTAGGATTTACAGACACATTACTGATATATTTTCTATCATTTCAGAAAAATGTATCAGTGTTCCATTGGTTTGGAGAGTGTAGCCAGTTACCACTTGACCAAATGTTAGCACCCTAGTAAGTTATACGTCGTCGATGAGAAGAGTTCTGTAAATACCAAGAGAAAACCATTATTTTGAGAGTAGATCAGAGTTTGCGCAAATAAAAGTCTCTCAAGTTTTTCTAGGTTCTAACATTTTTGCTTTTACTCTACCTAGAGCTTTTTTGGTGTTTAGAAGACTTATTTTCTTATAAACTATATTCAAAGTAAGATTAGAGTTTTGTAAAATGTTGGAAATGTATGTATTTATCTGGTGATACTCTTCTTATTTTTTTGAGTATACAGACTTTAGCAAGATAAAACTACTTATTTTTGCCTTTAATTGTTTACTTATACAATTTTGTCTAAAGTATAGTGAATACAGTACCGCCCTACCTATGTTTACCTTCTTTCTGTCATAAGTTTTTTAATTTCTGTTAGGCCACATTAAACTCTCTTTGCATTTCAATTGTGCCTGTTTGAGTATGTTGATAAATGTTGCTAAAGTTTCATCTATTTTATTGAGATTTTTCAGGAAAATGTTTAAATTTAGTTCACTTTGTACTTTTTCACAATAATCTTCCTATTGTGTATTCTCAGAATAGAAATTCTAAAAATCTTATCCTTTATTTGTTATTAGTCGTGAACCCCATAGAGTATGTTTACTGGTGAAATTCTTTACTGAAATGAATTTTGTTTTAAAAATTTGAAAGGAGTCTACAAAACGTTCATGATTTTAATTGTGTAGAGGGGGAAGCAAACAGCAACTATCTAAGGTTTAACTGTAGTAACTGTAGCTTGTAATAGACCTGTGTCATATCTAGGCATTTTATATGGTTCACTCTGTTTATGTATTGTTGTGCCAGCGTGGGTGGTTAACTATTGGGGTATGTGAAAATGATCTGTAAAGTAGGTTTCACTAATTAGGAGTATGTATATCTACGAATTTGTGATAAAGAGATACTTACATTTCTCCATATGTTGCAAACTCCCGTTGGAATTATATAAGAGTATTCTAATTAATTAGGCCAATTTTGATGATAGACATAAAAATCATGTTTAGCATTATGGTGTTCTATTGAATTAGATATTGAAACAGCGTCTTGAATTATTTTAGACATTGGCCTAGAATGGAAGAATTGTCTTCTTTATTATACCCGTTGGTTCTGTTTCCTCTTAGTGCATCTGTGTAGGTGATATTTTGTTAAACGCGTGCTGTTATTTACATTCTATGGTTGGTTTAATTTTTTTTTGTATTTTGCTGGTTGTTTACCATTGGCGTTGTTTAACTTTTTTAAAAAGCGATAGAAGTCGTAGCCTCTGTCGTTCGTTAAATACAAGTCTCCACATAATGTACATTTTGTAGGGGAATTTTTACTTTTCGTACAGCTCAACATACTAAGTATTCTTGCGCGTTTACCCAAACATAGAATTTTTGCAATACACTTTTATATGTTTATGCTGTTGACAACACTGCATTGTTTTAGAGTTGCATAATTTTACTCGAGTACTTTTCTTTCTAGTTATTTAGCTGCATTAGCTTTTTTCGTTACTTATAGATATTCTATTGGTTACAGCCAATACTTGTTTAATCTTGTGATTTATCTTTCTTGTTTTAGTAGGAATTATTTTTGCAATGTATTGAAATTCACTTCTTATTCAACTTAATTGTGATTTACTAATTGATGACATATCGTAATAGTACTTTGTGTTATTGTAACGTTTTTGCTCTTAAAATGGCGAATAAAACACTTAAATTTGTTTAAAATTACTTATTTAACTTATTCACAAGAACTAACATATATAATATGATTAAGATATATGTTCACTAATATAAAATTACTTTATCCAGCTCTGTTTATCTGCAATATAATTTAAAGTGCAGCAGAACTGTTCACTTTACTTTCTGATACTCGACTGACTTTTACTATTCTGCTACGTTCTATTTATGGTATGCATACAAAATATGTTCCAGAATATGTCTGAGTTTTTCTGGAATATTTTAGAACTGTTCTGGTACTCATATGTTTACGAACACTTTACGGTGACATCGGACCGATTGGAAATCCGTTATAATATGATGATCAGGATTGGATGGTTAATGTACATATTGTTGTTGAAATACATAAAAAGTTATCACTCGTAGTTTCAAAAGTTATATATTTGCGATATTTATGTACTTACTATTGTAGAGCATTGTTGATTGGTATACTTGCCGCAACATTGTTATTTGAAACAGTTGGCTTGTTTTAGATAAAACCTGGGCCGCTATAGGTAAGTAGCATATTCACATTTAAATTTGTTTTTGCAGATTATCTTTTATTATATGCATTAGTTACTGTTTTTTCTACTACACATTTATTAATAAACAAAATTTATTTTTATGTCCCTTCGCAATTCCGCAAATTTTAAATATAATGAAATATTTTGATTTAGTCCCATATTTCATAAAATAGAAAGTTATTAAAATCATGAATGTTGTTTTTAATTAACAACTAAAATAACTTTATATTTGCACTGATGCGCAAATGTTAAAATTTGTGAAGTAAATATGTGATAACATTGGGAACAAGTTTACTAGAACCATGACAAACTTTGCTTTAATTCCATAATTAGGGTATAAAGACAAGGTGTTTAAAATATAAAGCGTAAAAATAAACTAAAAACTATAGTAAACAAGTGTGGACGTGGAACTTCTTTTCCACCAATGTCCAGGGACTTTTATACATAAACAAAAGTTTGCGGCCACTTTTGGCCAAACCGGTCACGAGATTTTTCGATCAGGCTGATTTTGAGCGTCTGGACTTGACTTATGGTCCTTAGTTGAATACTGAAAACGTTATGTCTCTATCTATCACTGATCAACAATTATAAGCGTGACAGATGTCAGAAATGATAGAAATGGAAGCTGGCTCCAGCTTGGAAGCTGCCTTGATCAAAATTTATAAGGAACGACATATTGAAAGCTGGGTCCGGTAAAAACCCTTATTGCATTGTTGTAGGACATCCCACCTATGCCAGCTCGCGGATGTGAACCGGTAGGCCATAGGCTTTCGAATGATACCCTCCCCCCTCTATGTCTTTCGGTTCAGTAGTTCTCGAGTTGAAAGTCGCGACGTCCGCACCGATTTCATTAGGCTTCTCTTTCAGGTATAAAAGCCTAAAAACAAGAAAAGAAGAGAAGATAAAGGCATTTCCAAAGACGGAATATAAACCGTACATAGAATAACTAAAGATATATAATATAATAAGTAAACAGAACATTATTAAAGAACTCGGGTTATTTGTTCGGAAACACAATTTTAGACACTCGAAATTTTTATATTTTGCAATGGGTATAATAATAATTATAGATACTCAATACGGGATGTTAGTAAACCACATAATAAGATAATTTAAAATCATTTGAAATGAAATATAAAATGCTAGGTGCATACTAAGAAAACTTGACTAACTAATCAGTTTTACTGCTTATGAAAATACAGACACCGTAATTCGTAAGATAATATGACATAGAGGAGTAGGGAAAGAATGGGACATCTCCAATATTTTATTTTTTTTTTAATTTAGAAAACTATAAGAAAGGCAATATTATAATACACTGCATTATTAACTCTAGCATAGCTCCTGTCAAATTACATAAAGAAACCGCTGTTTTAATATGTAGTTTTCTTTTTTATAATAACATTTGCAAAGTGATTCGCAAAGTTTATAGAAAAATGTTTAAACTGCCTAATTGGAAGTTAAAACCACCAATAATTAATTTAAAAGCAATACTAAAAGTTTTAGTTTGAATATCATATTGTTCAAAGCGTTGAACAGCAATAATTTGAGAAAGGTTTTTCTTACAAATTTACGTTTGCTATCAAGCATGTTTTGGGAATGTCATAACGAAGAACTTAAAAAAACCTTTATATTTGTAATTAGTTTGAGACGTTTTCAACATACGTTCCACATAAAATATGAAACAACTTAAGTTCTTGTTTTTCCTCCATTTACTTTTGTAGTTAGATATCTGTTTGAGGGAGAAGACAAGCTTTTCTTGGCGAGAAAATGACTCAAGCTTTTGAATTGTCAGCTAAATTTATTTTTGTTCCACCAGCGCTTTAAAAATGTTAAATTTTATAATATCTTATTTTTGGTTAATGTTTTTCCTTACCACCGCACACCTTTAAAAAGAACTTAACTTATTCCAAAATTACCAAAATAAGTTATTTTATAAAGTTTTATTTCTATAGACTCGGCAAATTTTTTAAATGTTAAGAGTCCTCAAAGACGACAGATAGCAGTCACTTAACGATTTAGATCTATTTATCGCAGGAGATGGCGGATAGATCTCTACTATCAAAACTTGCCTGACACTTATGTAATTGAACACCGATAATCAAATCTGGTGTATTGTAAATTAGTAACGGATTGCCTGGCATAGTTCGATATAGAGAGACTAAAAGTTTTCGGATCTATTAGTATTCAATATTATTATATAAACTAAATTCCTAACATTTAAAAAGCTTTTTCGCTCTTTCTACCTTATTAAACAACCCCAAACAGACAACTGTTTTTACAATTAATTAATACAAAACTAAAAATAGCAATAGATTTTAAAAACCGAATAAACAGGACAATACCTATAGACCCATGATGACAAAAATACTAAAGATTGATAAGATTTTTATTAAACCTAAAACAAAAAATTTTGGAGAAACACATACTTTTAAGTGCAAAAAATATTGTCTTAAATAATTCTCTCTCAAATAAGCTAAAAAAAAGTAAGTATTACTATAATAACGCAAATATTAATGAGGTAATTATAAACCACATTGAATGATGCCTACTTAAATATAAATATGCCTGAAGTGGAGAGTTGAAGGGGCCACAAAAAATAAAAATTTCCCTACTTTTGTTTTCAATGATAGTAGGAAAAATCTGAACTTTGAGAAATACGTAACCGAATTGGAGAGCAAATTTAGTCAAATTAATTATGCCAGCTGCTTTCGAGTATGTAAATAAATGAGCAGCTCGCCAAAGCTCTTTGTGCAAACTAAAATTAAGTGGAGCAAATAAATTAAAATAAAAAAGTAACGAGAATGGTGTAAAACCATAAATGAAACTTTCGACAGCGGTGTGGCGAATTAGCGAGTACAAAACTCTGGTGTTTCGTGGATTCGCTCCGAGATTTTTTGCGAAGAGCCTTACTATGCACAAAAAATTATGAAGTTCTGAGAACTCGCTGATGTTGGAACTTTGGTGTTTCATGACTTCGCTGCGAGAACCTTATTATCCTTTCATAACCGTGTACTCAAAAAATTATGAAGTTCTGAGAACTCGCTGATGTCAAAACTCTTGTGTTTCGTGGGTTCGCTCCGAGTTTTTTTGCAAAGAGGCTTATTACCCCTTCATAAACGCGTACACAAAAAATTATGACCTCACCGTTGACCCCTTGACCATTGGCCGATTGGGCGGAAATTCAATAGAGAAGAAGGTATTGACCTAAGGTATATGTATGCCAAGTTTGAAGTGAATCCGATGATTTAACGGAAGTTATCGTGTCTCCAGACAGACACACAGACACCATGTTAAAATCATTAACTTTCGCCTATAGCGTTCCGCTGTCGAAAGTTAATAAATGAAAGTGGTCAAATTTTAGTTTTTTAATGCCTCTAAATATATTAAAATAAGTTTATTCAAGAAGAAAATTCCTATAGAGAAAAATGATCAATAGCAATTGACAAAATGCTAAAATTATGATAAATATATAAATAAGTACCTCATTATTACTCAGCCTTACCTACGTTTAATAATGATTCAGTTCTAGTCAAAGTATCTAGTAAACTAAGCTTTTTAATAAATTGATATGTTCAAATTATGTTCATAAATTGTCATTAGTGTATTAAATCTCAACTAATAAAAAAGAAACTGTGGCTGGCAATGCCATCGTGTGATGAGTTTAAGGGTGTAAACGCGCTAAAGAATAAATTTTTGATAGAAAGTGTCAAGTGCTGTATCAGTTTTTGGTGGTCGGCCACCACCATTTTCACTTCTTTTGCGCCTTTTACTTTTTACCTTACGCTTTCACTTTCTTTTATTTTATTTAAGATATTTGATATTTTTGAATATATTTTTCCTATAAGATTGTTCAACAGTGAAACTTTTATAGAGATGAAAATATCCGTCTTTCAGAGATTTTGGGTCGCTTAACTCGAAAATTACACTTAAAAGTGCCTACTGACTGAGATTTCTGAATAATTTCACTGTATACATTTTACATATAATGCTACGGGAATACGATAATACGATTTTTTTATTAGGCATTTATTAGTTCAACAAATGAATTGTTATTCATGGTAGCGTTAATACAGATATGCTAATATATGATACAGATTAGAATAACAGAAAGGTTATTATCACCTCTTAGGAATACAAATTAATATGGTTGATTTAAGCACAGTATTGTGGATGAAATGTCAGTTAGTTACCATCAGAATCATGAGGTAGTTTGCCTTTAAATCACGTATGTATTTGTTTCCAATACACTGGATCATTACACTTGTTAATATCGTCGAGAAGTTTTTGAGTTAATTTTTTAATATATCCATGAATTGTATATGCCGAGATCAGTGGAGCTTAATATGTTGGGTTATTAATACTATAGTGTAAATATTAATTGCAAAAGATTTGTTCACAAGAAATGAAAATAGGATTGCTTTAGATATTCTGGGAATAGCAGTTTAGAGATTTTGTATGTAAGACGTTCTGGCCACACGCGGTCAAAAGCTTGTGCTAAATCTACAAAAAACGTCTCTGTAAATTGTTAGTTTTCACATCCTGTTTCAATTGTCTCGGAGATTTTTTGGAGCTTATGATATATAGAATGTCCTCTTTTGAATCCGAATTGGAACTTTGGTAGTAGCTCTATTGCCTTGAGTTTATCTTAGAACCGGATATAAATCACTTTTTTCGACCACTTTTGACAGTGTTATTAGAATACCAATATATAATATACGAATAACAGTTAACAAACTTTTCTTGTTATACACGCCGCCTTTTTGTAGCTTGTGGGGAACGTCCGGAGCACCTCTCTGGATTATTCAGCAGAAATCTGCTAACATTGAAATTGGCCACTTTCTTTTGTAATTATGTTCCATTGTAGAAATGTCCTGATGGAATCGATCTCCTTTTTCGTCACTATAAACGTTTTTCTACTAGGTCTTTGTAATTTTGAGCACAAAGGGTGCCCAAGAATTATGTACTATGATTTCGGAAACAATACCAGGCATGTAGCTTATCATGAATGAGATTGAATACAAAATATTTATCTTGAAAAAGTTTGCGTATCTGGGGACCTAAAAATATTCCCTTTCTTACTTTTTCCGCAATTAGACGTAGAAACTTTTGGCATAAGTATTCAATTGCATGTTAATTTTTGTTAACGGTCTTTGCAAATGTCTCTATAAATCCCAGTTTTACGTGGAGCGGTGGTAGGAAAATGCTGTTAGGATTTGCTACAGGTTTATATGAAAATTTTTTAGTGCCAGGCAACAAAACTATTCGTATAGGCCACTCACATATATAGTAACATTACTATTTATGTACCCACCTTATAGACAAAGCACAATTGCTATCATTGTGATATCACTACAAATGAACCTCTTATTTTACTTGCAATTTAAAAGATCTAGAAGGCATTGACACATGAAATAACTTTCTTTACCTAGGGCTATATAAGCAACACCGGGGGGTGATAATATTTCATTACTATTACATAATAGTACAACCTTCAGGCTTGTTTTTAAGGCGTCTATAAACAGTTTACAATCGTATGCTTTGTACGGAACGTTCAGTTTTAGCATTAGACCTTCACCATCGCTGAAAAATATTAGGTCGTCGTCACTGCTGAATAATGTTGGTAGTTTTTTTGGGGGGTGATCGCGAAGAGTAGATACTCTAACTGTATCTGCCAGGAGGTTTCACTATTGCAATCTGCATGCTAAGAGTTCAGCTTTATTCTTTGGCAGTTCTAAATCAGGTCATGAAATTAACATTGTATGATTCTGTGTACGTTACCGGAGATACTAGTCGGTTGAAATGTTAGATCTGCATTACTGGTATTTAAAACACTTTCTAACACAGCAAGTTCACTTCCATCATCCTCCATATCACTATCTGTCAGAACGTTAGAGGGGGGGGGGGGGGTCGGTGTCTAGCAATCCTTCTGCATGGGCCACTCTTCTTCGTATTAATTTCTTTCTTCAAGCACGATACTATGCAAAACTAGCACTCAGTAGTATGGTTTGTTGGTTCCGTCAAACGGCGGGCACACGAAAACGCATAGAAACTTTTTCCCAATCATTCAAGCATTCAGGGTACTTTAACAAGTCGAATTGTCCTGGTCTCCGACACAACATCCAAAGTACAGTACATTTGCCTTTTTCATTGCAAAGGTCAAGAACCGCTTTCTGGAATCACAAATCAAGTCAGCCCATATACCTATAGCAAAAATTATCCGGTAAATTTATACAGAACTGCACATTTAGCGGACCATAAAATTTATGTAAAAGGTATTTACGTAAAATGTACGAAGTTACTAATGCAGTAAATCACTGATTAAACAAATCAGTAAAAGAAAATTCAGAAACACACGGCACAATATGAACCACACGCGCTGCTACGTACAATATTGAGGCCGTTGAATGAAATCGGTTTTAACCACTCTGTCACGTGATTCATGAGATGAAGGCCGAAAGCAGCTAATAGCTTAATTACAAAGGTTCTTTTTATCTCGGAGCAACTAGCTTTCAGTTAACAACTACGTATTATAAATATTTGCAACTATCCTCTTTTAACATTTTTATCCCATCAATTATGGAATGCGCTTTTTAAGAATATGTTTAACAATAGTTATTAATATATTACATTTTACAGGAAACAAGATAAAATTACCATAATCAATTTATATGTTATGTAATCCAAAACATCCTAGTATATTATTATAAACGATTTTTTAAAGGATGATGCACCAACAATTTTAACGTAAATGGATTAAAACGTCAACACTAAAATAATTTCATGCCTACAAAAAGAATACAAAAAGTGCAAGTCTGATTAATTCAATTAAATTCAATAATGCACTGCTGATGACTAAAGAATTGTTACGTTAATAATTGAAATTTTAGTTATATAAAAGGTTAGATCTTAAAATTACGTTTATCATATAACAAATAACAATTATTTTGAATTATGAAGTTTATTTTTTAAGAAGGGTATTAGTAAACCTAGAAATAATAGATATAAGAGTGTTCTTTAAATAATAAGATGCGTAAAAAGTGGATGATGCTAGTTAAAATATAAGGAATATATTGCAAAACAGTGAATAAATGTATTTAATATAATAAAGCTATAAAAAACTTTTAACAGCCTGCAAGTACAAATAGGGCTTAGAAAAGGCTGAGAAAATTATATTGACTAAAAAATATCGACCACAGACTAATACTCAACCGACAGTAGGACGTAAACAGAATCAGGAAATAACTAAAATAGCTATATAACATATAAGAATAATAAACTAAAACGACAATCTGCACTTCAAATATACGAAAATAAATTTAATGGTGATACTCTTGCAGGGTGATTCAAAATGATGGATTCAAATTCATACATGCTTTCTAAGCCATAAATTGTATGCGAATAATACACAACAAATATCAAAAAGAACATATTATAGTTTCTAATACTATCGCTAGAGCTCTAGCGCCTGGCTCACAGTCATGCAACAGCATTAGTTGTGAACCAGATGTAATGTTCAAACAATATCGCTTACAACTGGCACAAAATATTTGCACATTATCTAATGGTAGTCTCGAAAAATTTTGAGTTAATTTTTAATATATCCATGAATTGATATGCCGAGCTCAGTGGAGCTTAATATGTTGGGTTATTAATACTATAGTGTAAATATTAATTGCAAAAGATTTGTTCACAAGAAATGAAAATAGGATTGCTTTAGATATTCTGGGAATAGCAGTTTAGAGATTTTGTATGTAAGACGTTCTGGCCACACGCGGTCAAAGGCTTGTGCTGAATCTACGAAAAACGTCTCTGTGAATTGTTAGTTTTCACATCCTGTTTCAATTGTCTCGGCGATTTTTTGGAGCTGATGGTATATAGAATGTCCTCTTTTGAATGCGAATTGGAACTTTGGTAGTAGCTCTATTGTCTCGAGTTCATCTTAGAACCGGATATAAATCACTTTTTCGAACAATTTTGGCAATGTTATTAGAAGACCAATATAGAACATACGAATAACAGTTAACAAACTTTTCTTTCTATACACGCCGTCTTTTTGTCGCTTGTGGGGAAGGTTCGGAGCATCTCTCTGAATTATCCAGCAGAAATTTGCTAATATTGAAATTGACCACTTTCTTTTGTAATTATGTTCCATTGTAGAAATGTCCTTATGGAATTGATCTCCTTTTTCGTCACTCTAAACGTCACATTTTGCTGAGAATACATCAATATGTGAATGCAGGAAGCGCATTTTAATGACATATTGCACCCAATTTTCTCGAAGGCAGGTATGAGTTCTTCTACTAGATCTTTGCAATTTTTAGCACAAAGGTTTGCCAAGAATTGTATACTAAGATTTCGAAAACCATACCAGGTATGTAATTCATCATTATTAAGTTTGGATAAAAACCGTTTGTCTTGAAAAAGCTTGCGTATCTGGGGACCTATAAATACCCCCTTTCTTACTTTTTCCGTAATTCGACGTGGAACCTTTTGGCATAAGTATTCAATTGCACGTTAATTTTTGTTAACGACCTTTGCAAATATCTTTAAAGTCCCAGTTTTAAGTGGAACGGTGGTAGAAAAATGCTGTTAGGGTTTACTACAAGTTTGTATGAAACGTTTTTAGTGCCAGGCAACAAAGCTATTCGTAAAAGCCATTCCTTCTGTTTGCAATGGGCATGCCTCGCATAGTTATCCCACTCACATATATAGCAAAAGTACTTTATGTACCCACCCTGTAGACCAATCACAATTGTTATCATTGTGATATCACCACATACTATCCTCTTATTTTGATTGTAACTTAAAAGATCTAGAAGGCATTGACACATGGGATAACTTTCTTTACCTAGGGTTACATAAGCAACAGGGAATGATAATTTATTTTGAATCAAACACAGGAGGTATAAAAATATTTTTTAAAGAATATCTTAGTGCTTCTAAAAAGTTTGTTTTATTATTTTAAGGTGCTTTTTCTATTCAACGGTTAATTATCAATTTTTGTTAATTAGATTATTGATTTAGTTGCTTTTTTATTATTATATCTATTGATCATTTGCTCTTGTATCTCAATGCTAACTAATTGACTATAAATTGTATTCACATTGTATTCAAGCTTCTTGGAACAAAAACTTTTAAATATCACTGTATACATTACCCACAAATCAAAATAAATTTAAATTGATTTTTAAATACATAAATTATCCAATAACGTTGTATGTATACCAAATAGTGCGTGTAGTAGTATTCTGACGAGATCTACTAATTAAACACTTTAGTGGCAAAAATACCACCCGAGATACATAAATTAGAGCGGAGTGGGCTCCAAGTGGGTGGCCAACTGCTGAGCTCGAAGAGAGAATTTGTAACTACTTGTTGACATTCGAATTATCTCCACGATAGCCATGGTCGCTAATAATACAGTCCGCGCTTCGTGTCTGTCAGCCGAGGTTCAAAAAGCACGACTGCAGTTTGACAGCAGATTCACGCATGCATTATCATCATCAATTTGTCTTATAAATATAGTCGTTTGGGAAATTACCCAAATAACCCACTAAATTGTAAACGAGAAAATGAGTTAGCAGCTGCAAACTGCTGAAACCAGTACACGGCCTTAATTTTGCCCCTTGTTCGTGAAACTTTTATATAATTATATTTATTTATATTAATCAGATTATTATTTTACTATAATTATTGTGATCCACATATCTTTTCTATATACGAAATAAAAAGCTGTCAACTTAAAAATGCAGTTACGTGCAATTCGTTTCTTTAAAGCTTTTTAACAATTTAACTAAGACTTTACTTTGAGGCAGCTAAAAACCGTAATCACGTTGCTAACGGAGTGTGGGTGAGGTAGCCAGTAAATTAGCGGAGCATCCTAGCCACGTTTTTAATTTTCTCGGCAGCTGTTTCAAAGGCGTTTAAGACAACGCGGTTACCCCCGGTTTCATAAAAGTACTTTGCACGCTCTTTTGTATGTGTTGATTCAAATTTGCTAACGGAAATTGCCTACCTTTTCCCGGTTAGCTTATGATGATAGTCAATTTTTGGCAAATGCGTTTCCTCGTAACGGCCTCGCGTCATGACTCTCATAAAATGAGAGCGTAATTAAATGTGTTGCAGTTTGTACGAAACATATTTAAACATCTCTGCACTGAAACAGTTTCCAGATGACAATTTAAGGGTGTTTTTATAGCTGCGATGGCCCACACACCCAATAATAGAACGATTGTCCATTTCTAGACAATGAATGTACGTACATTCCGGTTCACGTGCCCCAAAATGCTCGCCTATTGTGACTGCATCCGCTAAATCATGCCTTCGGTTCCTGTAATCAGAAGACCCTTCTCTGTTGGTTTTTAAACAGTGGTGTAGTGTAACAAATATTCTGTTAATTTAATAAGCCGTTAGTTACTTTCTTGCCGTATTAGTAGAGAAAAACTGCCTGAATTTATATGATATTTCAAATTGTAAATGAACAAAATAATACAAACATTTTAATACAAACATGTATAATAAACTATATAACTTGAAGTTTTATCCTGTGTGTGGTTAGATTTACAGCATCGGTTTGTCCTATATACGTTTAACGAGTTGACACTGGCGAGCGTGTAGGTGACCGCAGCAGTAAGTTCAGACAATACAAATTGTGCTATTCAGGAAAGATATTTACAGTTAGCACGTGGGTGGGTTGTTGTGCTGACCACCCCCTGCTGTTTATTGTTTACGCTGAAATTACTAGAGGCCTGCGAATCCCTACGATGACTTTCAGTTTCACAACAAAAGGAAGCCGCCTGATTAAGGCCAAAAATTGACAAATTAACGAACAGTTGCTTCTGTAAATTGTCATAACGAATTATTTCGCTGAAATATAATTATCTCGAAAAATAAAGTAAAATTCAATTACATTTAGTAGAACGTAATTTAGTTTCCTTAAATATTTCATTTAAAATGAGCATATAATTTAATTAATTATTATAAGTACTAGACGACGTTTTAATTAATAATAACTGTATCCTAGAAGTAAAATTTCGTAATTAGCAAATTAGTGATTTTCATGTTAGCGTCATACTGACTAAAAGAAAATAATATTTTTCAATGGTAAACTGTTGTAACTTCAATATGAGGAAAAGCTTAAAAACGCTTTTAAACAGCTACTTGAAAGGTAAACGATCTTAACATATCATACGACTTTCCTTGGTAAATTATGGTACAGATAAATGTGAATGTTTTTCTGCATTACACTTAAAAATCAAACGATACAGTGGAAATAAAATACTGTCGTAAAGAAAAAAAAGAAGACAAGAATTCAGGCGTAAAGATCTATGGCAAACAAATAAATCTTAAAAAGATATGGAAATATATAAATATTAGAATTGAGGTTATCTGATAACAAAAGGAACGGCACGATAACAACAAAATTTTGGCCAGCGGAAACAAGGAATTATCAAATCCACAATGAGACGGCAAACAAATAGAATTAATTAAAAGACGGGTAGACAGGAGTCTAATTTTTTCGCACCAAAAACTGTGTACAAAAGAAAAGATGATCAAAATGAAGGAATAGAAAAAATGTTCAAACAAATAAACGGAAATATTTAGAAAATAAACAGACAGTTAGATAACTTGGTAAAAGAGATGAAAAAGATACAGTCAGAAAACAGCAATTAAAAGAAAAGGTAAAATAATAAGAATAACGAATAGAACAACTTAAAAAAAGATTGACAAAACATAATAATACAAGGAATCGGGGCTGAAAAAATTAGAGTCAAAATGAAACAAAACGGAAATAAACCTTATAATAAAAAATAGGAATAAGGGTGGACAGAGATTCGGAAATATACGAAATAAAAGGAATGGGCAAATACAGAGAAAGAGAAACAGACCAATCCTAGCAAGCTTAAAAAAACGAAGCACTAGGAAACAGATTTTAAGAAATAAAAAAATATAAGGGTTAGAAATATGCGTTGATAAAGATTATTTCAAAGGAGTAATGATACAAGACATACATAAGGTAAAATAAATTATTAGTAAATAATAAAATATACAAGTAGAGGACATAAAATAGAATTAAAACAGAGCAGAAGGAAAACATACAATTGAAAGAGAATGGCAGGAGATCTATCAACAAATTAAGAAAGCATAGAAGAACAGTTAGGGAAGATAACTAAAACAAGTAAAAAAACAGATAAAACAGATAAGGAAACTAATAAAGAGCGAACAAGGCTAAGAAAGGAGAAATGAGGAAAAACAAAGCCAGTAAAAACCTAATAAAAGATACAAAACAAAAAGACAAAAACAAAAAAAAAGAAGGTAGAAAATAAAGAAAATAATGATAAACATTAGAACAAAAGTCAAAAAGATATACGGTGACGCATATGACAGAAAACAAAACAAAAATTTAGAGAATGACGTACTGTTTACATACCACAATCTCTACTCTCTCTCCTGCTTGGGTTAGAATCTGCTCATTCTTGTTTGGAATTTGCTAGAGCAAACAGAAGGTACCACAAACCGTGGAACAACGCGTTGTGTACAAATTTTTTGTTGATGAAAACGTCCCTTCCTCTAAAATTTACTACAGACTCTAACAATAGTATGAGAAAAGGTGTTTTTCACGGACCTGCGTGTTTAAATGATGTAAGTGCTTCAGAGAGAGAGAAGAGGGTGCCTGGAAAATAAACATGATCGTCGGCCACGAATATCCGTTACTGAGTCAAACATTGATCGTGCAGGTGCACTTATTCATGAACAAAATGGTGCGTATGCAACCCGCCAGTTGTCTCCTACAGCAGTTTAAAGACAAAGGTGATGCATTTTTGAAATATATAGCGGTCGCTGATAAAATGTGGATGCATTACTTTATTTCCAAGCCCCAGTAGTCACCCCGCGAGTGGTGGCATAACAGTTCTCCAAAACTCAAGAGAACGCAGATGAGCCGTCCGACAAGGAAAGTGATGGCAATGTTCTTCTGGGACTGGCAAAGAGTTATCCACGTACACTTTTTGACGGATGCCAGAACAGTCAATGCAGCTTCGGAAGGCTCAAGTCAGACTTTTAGGGCATGCGGTTTGGAGATAACGACGCCGTTGTTCAGACTGTTCGGGAGTGGATATGCCGCAAACCAAAAGCCTTTTTTGAAAAGGCCATCAGTATACTTCCAGAACGTTGAAATAAATGTGTTGATTCCGGAGGGGGTGTACATTGAACACTGACATATGCAAGTAAGTGATTGGCAATTTTTTTTGTAAAAAATCAGTCCCGGTCACATTTGAACCACCTTGTATATATACATATATAATATAATATAATATAATATATATATGATTTTAAAGTTTGTAGAAAATGCAATTTCTCAATTTAGGTGTATTGCATATAAGGGGTAATATGCATATATACATGTACATAATTGTTTACGTCCCACTTTATCCGGAATTACTGGAACTTAGGATAAATTTGCCTTTTAGGAACAGTGAGAAGGTAAGCTTATACTACATAAGTTATGTTATATTTATATGACAAGGAATAAAAATCCATTTTTTAACCACGATTATTACAATAGATATAAAAAATAAATGGTGGGTTCAAAATGAAAATTACTAATGAATGGCAACTCTTCTATCACTTAATTTTTGTAAATGTTTTCAATGAGATTAATTAAATAATTTAGCCAACACATCCAGAGAATTACTGCCCTTACCATGAAAAGTATTACCTTAAAGCAATTGAGTGTCGTTACGCACTATGAGTGATGCGTGGAATTCATTAAATTAATAAATTGTTTGACTTTAAATAGTGCGTAATTTGCGTTATACCGTTTTCTTTGTAATTTTATATATGACTACAATTCAGATCAGACTCTAGAATATCTTCCTGAATATTCTAAAACCTTGAATACCATTAATACTTGCTGAGAGTTTACTATTGGTTGTTTCCTATGATGTAGTGTCTGGAACCAAACTTGCTTATAATTTAACATTTTCTGGTAAAATAGATATAAGCAATTTGAACTTAATAATAATATTTAATTTTTATAAATTCTTGATATTTTCTTTGGCCATTTTATTAGCATTGTTTTTTGGTTGATGAGCATTTGTTGCAACAAAGTAATGGTCACACATCTGACAACGTTTTATATTATTATCTAAAATACCGTTTTACGACTTTGGAAACCGTGAGTACCGCCAAATAAAAAAATCTGGTGGCAGTATACTGGATAGAAAGCAAGATTTTGTGCTTCTAACAATTTTAGACTCAAATAGCAATGATGACGTTGAAGTTATGAGGTTAAAAAGGAAAACGTAGCCTAAAGCTTTGAAAGGCGACCGAAAAACAAATAAAAGAGCAAGAAAGGAATACTAAACTAAAAAGGGAGTTCTTTTACCCGCTGAAACATCCATGCATGTCAGCCATGTATTTAGAAGTGCACAGAGAATATCTATAAAAGTTTCAGACGCAATATCTTTATTAATTTTTATAAAAGGGTAATCGTAAAGATTATAAAAATCAGTTCATAGCTTCTTAGGCTTGGAAAAGTAACGTTGCTCGAAAAACTGTCATTTACTTACACAGACAGATACTTCGAATAAATATTGAACTTTGAGGCAATTTTTTGAAGTAAATTTTAAGTGTACAAAACTTTTTTAACTCACTAAACATTTTAGAAACTACTGTGAAAACTATATTGGCTAAAAAAATTGACGAGGACATAATACTGCCTGACTAAAGAGAAATAAAGCACTCGGGTAATAAAATACCAAAAGTTATTCAAGAAGATATTTATAATCATATAGCTTTCTAATTGTGGAAAGCCCTTAAAGTAGAAAACTATTTACCACAAAATATTTCACTAATGAACTTAATATAAAAAAAATGTTTTCGTTGTACAGTGAAGATTGCAAATAAAAGAAAATATACGCGTCAAAGATAGGAAAAAAGATGGTTGTACAGCCATATCCAATTGTTTATTATTGATCAATGTTACAACTTTTCGACAGTGATAAAAAAAAATTAAAAAGTAAACAAGAGTTGCAGGAGCCTTTGATAGTAGCAAAACTTAAATATGATATAAAGAGATCGGAAAAACTAGCTGTAAAAAAATTATTACAATGATTGACATGTAGAAATTCTTGTTAACACTTTACTTAACCAACATACAATCGTTTTATTTGAGAAAACTATGGATTTTTAAGTTTCATATCTATTCCAAATTTTATTAATAGAAAAGCTAACTATGGTATGTGATATAAAACGGTCGGGGCGGGGCATAAGGTGCTTGTGAGATCTCGTCTTGTATTTTTAAGTGTACATTAAATAAAATAACAAGTGGCATTGAAGAACTGAATATCCGATCAAATAATTGTAAAGGAAAAAACGGAAATTTTAATGTCTTGACGAGTTGGTTTTAGTTACTCAAAATATTGGTTTTATTAAAAATAACCAACCTTAAGTTCTTTTCTCGGGAAGCACACTTATATGGAGGTAGATGGAGTTCACTCAGCGGCCGTTGGTGCAAAATGGAAACTGGTGATTCGATCACCATGATGACCCCTTGAAATTAGCAGCAATTGATCTGTCAGTGTAAATTTTAAAAAGTTTTGAGAGTTTTAAAAAGTTTTAGTTTTATTTTAAAAGCAAAAAATTTGCCTTTAGTTAATCGTAAAAATAATACAAAGCAAGAAGGTTAAAACCAGTAAGGTAGTACACCTGCACAGTTGAGAAAAGGGAAAGAATATTTCTATTACTATAATTCTTTGTTTTGGTCTACAAACTGCTATAACATTGAGTCATAGAAACATACTTAAAATAACAACCTTCTAAAATAAGCAAAATTTATTTAGTAAAAGTAATAAACTGTTAAACTCAATAATTTAAAAATACAATTCCAGATCCAAATAACATTACAGTATATAAAATTAACCATTGAATTTGTTTTTATTTAGAACATTAAGTAGATAATTCAATACGTTGAAATTTTGTACACAATTTTAAAATCAATTTTATTGAACTATATGGTAAAATTTTAATTGCCCCATTAACGAGCCATTTTAAGTTTAAACGTATATATTTATCAAAATCTCTTTTATTTTTGCGGTTTTATGTAAAGAATAATTGAAATCAGCAATAAACCGGGTTACACAGTTATCACGTCACACGGTCAGCGCTTGCAATAAAAGTCTAATGAGCAGCGTAAACATAAACCACATCTCAACAAGCTCGCCCGCTGAAGTTGGACATCCATAAGCTTTTAACAAAATCTCGTGTTACCTGCGGCCCGAAACGGCAGAGAACCGAAAGATTTTATGGGTTTTCGAATTTTATGGTTCCATATAAATCTTTGTTTTCCGCATCAAATCTCGTTAGCCTGGCTGCAGGTAGAAGTTAAGAACTGGAAAAGAGCGGCTTTAATTTAATTCATGATGTCGCTTGAATACATAAATGGCAAGTTTTGCGGAAAATAAATTGTAATTCAAATGTACAGCGCCATAAATCGTTCCGCCAGCATCTGTTGAATTTCGGTGAATCCGCTGCAGAATTTAACCCCCTTAATCACTTCTTATTGGAGTAAGCTCCGAAAGCAACCGCCAAACGTCTTCTGCCGGGGTGCCGGCGTCTCGAACAAAGACGGCCGGTATTGTGGCGGAATAGCGCACAGAAATGGAAATACAGCTAGAGCGTGCGAAATCTAAAAAGTGGTTTAGCGTTCTGGTTATGTAAACCAAGAAGATGTATATTTATCAAGCTATTCCAGTTCTATAAATTATTAAGCGCGGAATAATATAGCGCAGTGTTGAGAGAATATGAAATCTTAACTTGAATGCTACTTCGATTATTTATGGCACTAGTTGGAAAACGCGACAAAAACTACATTAGCATTAATTATATTTGATATGCTTATACATTATATCTATAACAATTTACTGACATGACGCAAAGAACTGCAGTAATAACAATAATATTTAGAATATGCAATAAAATTCTTATATTAAACTATATAAAAACAGTTTTTTTGTTTTACTGTAAATGAAATAGCTTTACATTAAAAATATTAATTAACTAATTAAAATATAATAAATAAAATTATATAAATAGACTAACTTGCTTTCCCAGACAACTTCTAATTTTACAGACATGAAAATAGTATAACGTGCCCAAATAACAGAGCACTCTGTCAAAGTACTACTTTTTGTTTTTAAATTATAACTATTTTATTAAACAAGTTAATGAACTCTTTAATGACTACTTTAAGAAAGCAGCCTTCGATGATTTACTTCACTTTTTATGGTTTCGATTTCATTCTTTGAAGGTTGAGATTCATCTGATATATTTGCTTTAGTTATAGTTTTTTTCTTTGGAAATCTTTTTTATGTCTGTTTGCAGTAAGTAAGGATACATGTTAAGGTTGTTTCCAAATTACAGGTCAAACTCACATATTTAATATTTTTACCGAAGTGAAGTTTCCTTGTGCTGCTTCTTCGACTATTTGAAAAAAACATTTAAATGAATATTATAACAAATACCTTTTCGCATTCTTTTTTACGACGTTCACCTAGCATTGAAGCTAATCCTGCAGCTGCACTTTTTATTTGAAAATACAATGCTCTTTAATTAACGTATTTGAATGTAATAGGAAATAAACTTTAAGGGGTTTTGCGAAGTACCTTTTGAGTGAACCAAAAAGTTGTACATGCAACTTCCGGTCGATTAAATGTCCCAAGTGAAATAGGTTACCACTTCTGTCAAAAATATATTTATAACACACGATAAAAAAAATCTGTTAGGCGGAACCGGCTTAAAAAAGTTTGAGTTAAAATTACCCAATCAATTTGAACAATTCCAGAAGATAATGCAAATGAATTTTTCTCATTGTCAACAAATGTAAATCCTACTGATGATGTCCTAGATGCCAATAAATTTTAAACCTCAAATAGATCAGCAGAAAATTATTTCACAAATTTCAAACTATCAACAAGCATCACATACTTAATTCAGCCAGAATTTGAATGCTCTTCATTATGAAGTAGGAAAGATCAAAAATAATCCTGAAACTTACCACATATTTAAACATATGAAAAATCAAACAGAAGACACCAATTTAACGGAACGTCCGCACTAAAGAAGAGAAAGAGGTATAAAGCAAACAATACAATAAATATCACTACATCTGTAGTATGTACATGTAATAGAATTCAGTCTTTATTTAATATTTGGGCTCAAATCCAAATCTAAACCATTTTCCCGTAATCCCAAAATTTCCTCTAATAAAAATATATACCGGGTTGTCGACTACCAAAAAATGATAAATAACCTAACGCAAGCTAGGGAAGAGGAGACATTTTATTGCGAAGCGTTGTCGAACAAAACATAAAAATAAATGCGTCTTTCTCAGATACACACAAAAAATTAATTTGACATAAATATGTCAACCAAGAGAAAATAAAACATACAAAGTCGTTATAAAAAACTTCCATTGCTCTGTTTCAATTTCTGGTGTAAAAAAAAGTTAAAACAAATCATAAACGTTAAACACAGAGCCACTAAGCTATCCTGAATGCTCTTCCATATAGGATCAAAAAACCTGTCAAACAACAGACACATAATATAAAATTATTATATCGAATGAAGATCAGTGTTGAGCTACCAAATTAAAAAAATAACTTTATACAACGAGTACACAAAGTGGTATTGGTTGACGATCTAAACTGTAAAGTTGGAAGTGCGACAAATAACCCAGTAATAGGACAATACGTCGAATAAATTACAAATAATAATCGGAACAAGTTGATAGAGTTATGTAGGGAGCATAAATATATGGTAGCAAACGTATTCTTCAGACAGAAATATACATAAGTATACCTAGGAACACCCTAGCAAAAATTAAAATCAATCATAGATTTGATCCTGTTCAAACAAGAGAGAATATTAATAGTAAAAGATGTTAGAGTCTAACATAAACCAAAATGAATTGGACCACCACTTTTTGGTGAAAAAATTTATTCGTAATGGTATACCTAAAACAAATATGAAACAAATATAAACAATGAACAGATACAACAAATAAAAGAGTATTACTATAAAACAGAGTTACTGTACGAAGATAGTATAAAACTATTATACCAAACTCGTCTCGAAAGAAAATTAGACCTACACGTGCAAGAATCGCCCACAGAATTGTACGACCATATGGTAAACTCCATTCACGCAGCAGTCTATGAAGTAATAGGAATAGCAGAAAATGAAAATTTTCAACCTATGAAGTTAAGTAAAAAATTAGAAGACCTGATAGAAAGTAAAAAACGGATATATCACAATTGGCTAAATAACGAGACACGAGGGAATTACGAAAAATGGAAAAAGTTAGTTAAAAGAGAAGTAAAAGAAGAACAAAACGAAAAATGGAATAGTCTATGCCAATACATTGGTAATATTTTAGGCTATGGCAAATCTAAAAAGCATGGAAAGCTATGAAACACATGCGGAGTAATACAAGAAACAAAACTAACAAGACAGTAATATCGAACGGATCAATAGACGAGAACACCAACAGGGGGAAACCATAATTTATGCATCGGACAACCACTATCGCCGCGCTTATTTAACATATACATAGATAAAATGCCTAAAAGTTTGGACACAAATTCGAAAGTAGGGGAATTATTATAAAAGACAGATAGTTAACACATCTGCTTTTTTGCTGACGACCACATAATTTTTACAGAAAACAAAGAAAATACGACATTTATGGTTGAAGCACTAAAAATAAACTAATAAATTATAAACTAAAAATTAATATAAACAAGACAGAATACATGTGTATAGGCGGAAAAAAACAAGACATACACATTGGTGACGAAATCATTCGACACTGTCAAAATTATAAATACTTAGGCTCAATTATCTCGGCTAATGGTTCGATAAAAGAAGATGTAAACAACAGTCAGGCAACGAAAATCAGCAATTTTCTATAGAACAAAAACATAAGAAAAGAATCTAAGAAAAGTATATTTTATAGTATAACTGAAAGCTTTACCTTGTATGGGGGAGAGGCCTGTTCAGTAACAGAAAGCTTAAGAAACAAAATAAGAACGATCGAATTGTACTTTTTCAGAAGATGTATACAAATTACTAGACGAACAAGATGGAGAACAGAAAAGATAATGAGAAAAGGAAATAACATCATCTATTACCAGGAACCTAAAAAATAGAACTATTCGTTGGTATGGGTGTGTAAAAAGGATGCAAGGTCACAGGTGGCCGAAGAAACTTTTCAATTGGTCGCCGGGAGGAAAAAGGACGAAGAAGACCTTCATGCTACAAATGGAAAACATAACAAAGGTATGGTAGAAAGAGATCTCCAACAAGGAGACTGGGAGAGCCCTAAAAGATGGAGATTATAGACAACAAACCCATAAGAGAAAAAACGTCAGGAAGAAGAAGACTATACAATATATGACTTGTCAGTCAAAAACTTTACTAATGCATAAAATGTGGTGAAAACCACATGTCAGAAACCCAAATGTGCGTTGTGTTTAAAAAATTGTCCATAAACTACAGAGGCTGTGGAGTCTATATAAATCTTGACGTTACCTGAATAAATTTTAGAAAAATTCGTATCCAGCTAAATACACTATCCATACAACCAGTTATTTTATTAAAGATTCATAACAAAGTAACAATCAACTACGGGTATGCAATCAATAACTACTAGATCGGTATACAATTTGGTAACCGCAATTATGGCATTTATTTTTTTAACCATTTTCGTAAGAAGCATGTGGGAATAGATAGCTACTGAATAAATGAAGTTAAAGAGATCTCAATTATGTATTACTTAGAAATCTGTGTGTTCATATATTTGTTTCTTGAGCATTGTTTGTGTGACGTGTTGAAGCTTACAATATTATTGGGCTGTCGTTAATAAGCTTAATTAATTGAAAACAATAGCAAATATATTAATAAAGTTAACCAAATTAAAATAGGATTTAAAAATGTTTACATTAGTAGATTACCTTTAATTATCTATTCTTTGAGAAGATACCCGTTTCTAGGTTACTGTCTCTAATCGGACAAATAAGAAATAAAATAAAAAGTGTATTACAAAATAATAACAGAAAAGTTAAAGATTTGCAATAATTCATTCTCATTAACTTAAGTTAAAATTACTATCAATAAATCCTTAATACTAAAACAAAATTGCGATCCCTAAATAAATTGGAAAAAAATCAGAATTGTCACTTCAGCTATACTTGTATTACTTCAACGTTTTTCTAAAGGCCATAAATTATATATAAAAATGAATGACTAAATCATTATATTTGACAAAGATTGTGCATGTATTGAATAAAATAACTGTTGGTAGGGTAACTCGTTTACTTAACTTATTTATTCAAGAATAATCCAGATACACATTTTGTTCTATATCAGATTTTTTAATTATAGATAAACAAACATGCTATATTTCTATACAAAACTTTAAGAATTTCAAAATTTATAGCATTCACGTTTTGAGTTTGAAAGATGATTTGAAAGAACATTTATTGAGACAATTATTTTGTAACATTTGTCTAAATTTTAAAAAATAATTCTGATGAGACAACTAAATATTTAGTTTTTTTAACTTAATGAATTTTTTCTCCTTTTCCAAAAGCTACTGAGAAAACTTTGTACTATTAAGATTATTAAAATTAAAAGGTTAAAGTGAAAGTGCTTAGAGCAAGGTTTGGTGTTGAAAGCAAGTTGCTGCCATTTATTCAAGCAATTAATGTTTCTTCTAACTTTATTCCCAGTTATATTTTCTATGGTTTTGCATAAGCTAATTCATTTTTTTTAATATGAAGGTCCATAGATGAAGCGCTGCAAACCAATTTACGGATTGCTAATGGAAGAAGAAAAAAAGGTGCATAATGCACAAAACTTTACTTTTATAAAATTTAACAAAGGGCGTTTGTTTTAATTCTTACAAGGTTAAAATTGATTAAAATGGAAAAAAGTCGTTAAGGTATTTAATTGTAAGGTGGGAAACAATTTCTTCCTTACGCTATGCCTGGTCCTGAATTCTGGTTGGTATTTTGAATCCTTTTGTGTTTCAATACTAACAGTTAGATTTATTTATTTGTATGGCTATAGTTCATTTCTATCGGTTAATGTCCGAGTAGCAAATCCTTCAAAAGTCAGCATTAACCTTTGGAGATTTTTAACTTTGTTTTTATTACTGTTATCAAGATTATAACTGGAAATTAGCTGATCAAATTTATTTATTGAGTTTATATTACAATTGTAATTAACAATCAAAGGACAAACAATCGAAATTTTAGTCTGCCAATTTTTTCCACGTACCGTGGAAATTTTATTTGGATCATGAAAATTTCTTAGAATATACACATCCTATTTATCAGTTCATTTTCCGCAGCTATTTCTGTGTTATTTACCAATGACTTCATATTCTTCCCATTGACCTTGTTACAAAAAGATGATAAACATATTATCCTTTAAATTAATACGATTTAAAAGCCACCTAAAATAACTCACAATAATTAATTGGTAGATATATCCATTTTGTAGTGCTCCAGTAGTATCTATAATATGGGAGTTCAATAATTTCCATTAACACATTTTTTTAAATAAATTTATTTTTTATTTATATAGCCTTATTTGGCGCATAAATTTGCCTGCAGCTTAAAAATTGACAACACATGAATACTTATTTAGATTTTTAATGTGTTGAATTCGAAGAGAAAATGAAAGAAATGCTCCAGGTAAAGTATATTTTCCGTCACTATTTTACTTTATAGTTATTTCAGCTATCCTTTCTTTCTTTGATGAGCATAACTTTTTCTACTATTTTAAATTTATTTTTCAAACTGAAAGTTACATGTATTTAACTAATTTGTAATTTGCTCGGTGGAGTTGCATATAAGTTTCATATTTTTTAGCGTTTACAGAAAATAAAAAAACATTGAAACCTTTGTAACATAAAGAACCCTTTGTTTATTTTACGTACAGTAAATTTTTTTTCAAATAATAAACTTTTAAAAAATGCCGTTATTTTATTTTGCAATTACAAAACAACATAATTGAAATTGTACAGTTACATAAAATATCTATAAAATTAAAAACGGCAGAAATCTTTTCTCAAACAACCGCCATAAGTTTCTACACAACCTCTAATAAAATTTTTCGGCTAGCTACACTACATTTGATTGAATTTGTAATTGTCAATGACCAAATTAAATAAAACATAACGTTTAATAGAATTAATTACCGACTTTAATAAATGTCTTATAACACAAAGTAATGTTTTAAATCAATAAACTAAAATGCTGAACCAGAATAAAATAAATTTCAAATCTAAAGGGTAATTAGGAAACGTTGTTTGAAATAAGCTACTAATAGTTTTTTGCATTCTTTCCCACATTGTTGCTACAATTTCCGTTGTACAAAATGCGTAGCTTCTAAAATCATTAACATATGGCCAAACAGGTCTGCCTTCTTGACAACCTATCTGTCTTAATTTTCTTATTATCAGATACATCCCTCCGAAGCCTCTAACTTTCTAGCACGTTTCCTGTGGCAGATTGGAAAAGCTTCAGATCTCGGGTAGACGAAATAATGCAACTTTCCTGTTTTATAGGTTAACGCCTGTACTTTAGTATTCGGCTCAAGTAATCAACATTCGTCATGTAGCCTAGGATAGTGTCTCAATTTTCCTTACGTAACCTCAACCTCTTCAAATTCTGCAGAAAATACAAAACGCCCCAGCCTCATGAAACAAGCAGGGTGCAACAATCACCGAATTTAAAAGTCTCACGATATTTGTAAATTTAGATGGCAACGTAAACACTTTCTTGTTTAATCTTCAATCTGCTTAAATTAACAATATTTCTTTATGTGGATTCCCATTGACTTGAATTTAGACGCTACAATGAACAATAATCTCTATATGAAAATTAATTTAAATTTGTTTGTAAACTTAACTAAACTCTAAAATAGGATTCTTATCGGTCATGAACCAAGTATTTTGGCGTTTTGCTTAAGTTATTTGTCTATTCACTGCCATTACAAATTTACTCAGTACATTTGAAACTTTTCGAAGCGTCGAATGTAATTAACACATCGTCCGCACAATCGTTTCACTTACTGTCAGTTCTTAGATATTGTACCAGTCTATATTTGTAGAAATTCATAGGTTCTACAGAAAAATGTTGCACTTTAGACTGGGACGACGATGATGGCGATGTTCGATTTCTTATGTTCTACTCGTCTGAACTATGTTCCATATGGCCTAATGATGAAATTGATTCCAAGAGTTAGTTATGATTTGAAGATTTGACTGTCGTCCCTTTTTCCAATAATGGTTAGAATTTAGTACATAGTTTTTCTTTTTCCAAATATGTTACGGTCAATCCCTTAAATAAGCGTATACCGAGGTATTTCACACTCTCTGTGGTAGGTACAAACTGATTTCCTATCATTACTGGAATGCCTCGGCATTTAGTGAAGTAATGTGGTTGGACTTAGCCAGCTTTATTTTAATCCTCCAATTATGGGTCCAATAGATTTTAAGAAGATGTGACAGAATGCTAATCGTACGATAATCGGCACAGTATTTTCGCCTTATTTGTATGCAGAAATTAATTTGGCCATTCTCTGGATATTTTCCTGAGTCATATATTTGATTAAAGATTGTATCCGTGTTATAGCATCATCGTCAAAAGTTTTAAAATTTCGGATTGGTTCCATCCGGGCCTGCCATTTTTCCCATCTTTCATAATATTTATTGTTGCACGTACTTTGTCCTTTGTTATATATGGTCCAGTTACACATGCTATTTGTTTCGGATCACCCCTCTGTTCGTCCTCGAAAAGTATTGTAATATAGTCTTTCCATTGTTCTATTTCTACTTCTTTATCTATAATGATATTTCCTTCCTCGTCTATCAACTGTCCAACTGATTTGCGTTTGACCATACCTGCCGTTTCTTTTACCTTACGATCCATGTTAAAATGGTCGTGTTTCTTTTCTAATTCCTCAATTTCCTTACATTGTTGTTCTAGCCACTTTCTCTTAGCTATTCTTATTTCTTTCAGGATATTTCTTTGTATTTCTCCATATTTTTCTATGTTGGTTCTCTTATATCTTCTTCTATCGTCCATCATATACAGAATCTTGTCGGTCATCCATTGATCTTTTTTAGGCTTAGTCGGTTTCAAATGGTCTTTGTAAATTTTTTCTATTGTTGTTCTGAATTCTGCCAGCTTTACTTCAATATTGTTACTGGTATCTATGTTCGTAATCCCTTTCTTCAATGTAGCTGCTACTTGGATTTTGATGTTGTTGTCTTTTAATTTCGTCGTGTCGTATTGTTGTTTACGATTATTTTTCTCTACTTTCTTCAGTCTTACGTTTATTTTGGCTACCAGGGCGTTATGGTCAGATCCTATGTCAGCACTTGGGTAAGTTTTCACTGATTGTATGCTATTCCTGAATCTTTTATTTATTAGTAGATAGTCAATTTGATTTCTGACCACATTTCCAGGTTTATCTTGAGGCGATATCCAGGTATACAATCTCCTGGCAGGTAGTTTGAAGAAGGTGTTCATGATAGCCAATTGGTGTTCTTGTGCAAATGCAAGTAGTCGATCTCCTCTCTCATTTCGGTCTCCCAAACCATAATCACCAACTAACTCCCCGCTCTTCCCTTTTCCAATTTGGGCGTTATAATCTCCCATTATAATGTTTATATCTTGTTTTTGGAGTATTCTAACAAGATCATCTAATATTCTATATAATGATTCTATTTCGTCTTCGGTTTTTTCTGCTGTTGGAGCATATACTTCAACGATATTGCATTTAATTGTGTGTGCTTAAAGTTATTATTAACATTCTTTGATTAACTGGTACAAAATTCTCGATGAATTAATTCATTTCTTTGGACACTATAATTCCGACGCCGTTTTCATGCTTATTTTCGCTGTTGCCAGAGCAGTAGATTGTATATTCTTCAACTTGGCATTGACCTGTTCCCGGCCATCTCATCTCACTGATGCCCATGATGTCGATAGATAGTCGTTTCATTTCTCGGATAGCGTTATGAGTTTTTCCAGCCTCATAAAGTGTTTTTCAATTCCACGTACTTATTTTGAACGTCTTCCCTTATTCTTTATATTCTTTATTATTTATATTCTTTTCTTATCCTATAATAAGGAAAGTAATGTAATCGGCGGATTTTAATTTAAAATAAAAGTTGATAAAATAGGAACTCGAAAAAAAATTGAAGCTCAGGATTTTTAATATACTGGGTATTCAGAAAATGTTTCGGGGGGAGCGCTTGACCGCTAGGAGGGAGCACGCAGGCGATAATGAAGAAGGCTGTGCGGCCGAGCCCGCACGGTTACCTTCAGTGACGTAGCAAAATTTTAAGTACGAGTCAATTATTGTCTTGTACTGTTTATTTTAATCAGCTTTCGAATGTTGGTCTCGCGCCTCGTCTTTTTTTTAAATATCAAGTTCCGGGACGAGAGCGGCGTAGGGCTGAGACAATGGACCCGGTATAATATATAATAATAGGATAAGGAAAGTCGTGTGATGTTCTCAACAGATTTTTCTTTTTAGGGATGCTAAGTTTGCAAGGATTTCTCTGGATGACAACAAAAGCCTTGCAATCTTTCGTGGTTGTTCTCCCCCTGCCGGATCTCGGATTCCGAAGTCCGTGACCAGTATATTTATCAATTCTAAGCTTATCTGCCATATTGATGTACTAGGAATGTCCTTAAGACCTTTAATGCAGTGGGTTTCCGTGTCCTTCTCCATTCCCATGCCATTGACCAGTGGTGATTTTTACGCCTTTTGGGACAGTTTCCCATTCCAAGGGCAAGAGATTGCCCTGTCTGTATCCTACAGAGGGATCACTTATACTGGCGATCATTCGGTCTGCTTGGTCGTGGACTGCTTATTCGTCAGATAATCTGCTTATTTCTCTATATCTAGAGGCCATTCACTATCCGCCACCTGTGACCCTGCTGGTAGCCTGCAGCACAGCCCCAGCAAAAAAGAAAAATTCTTAAATAGAAAAATTAAGCGAAAGAACAAAAAATAAGATAAAATTAAAGAACATACTGCCCATGGAACATCGAATAGAAGAATTAAAAATAAACAAGACAACTAATCAGGCAAGACCTACAAAAATGGAAAAAATAATAGAACAAATGCTTAAGAAAATCTGAAGGGAAAAATAAATAAGGTACATATTGTCCCATAACGCCATTGTTAAATTGAGGCCCTGGAAACGTACTGCTATCCATTTTGATTTACGTTTCGTCATCAATAAGAACACAACGATCTTGGTTTTTCAATTAACGCCGTGCAATCTTTCATAATGTTTTTTTGGCCGAATTTGTTGCACCCCTCCCCCTCGTTCCTCTACGACATTTTATGCTTTTTTAAGTACGTATGTGTGTATTTTTTGATATTGTGAACAGTACTTACACTGACTTTATCCTTTTTGGCTATTTCACGACAGACATACATTTTTTTACTTTCGCAACTCCAAAACAATCTTCTCAGCTATTTTATTAATTAGGGCATTGATGTCGTTATTTAGGAAAATCGTCAAGCTTATACAGCTTTGAACATTTTGTAATTTTTGTTAGTTTTTACAAGGACAACTTTTCTGAATGCCACTTCTGCAAAAATTAAGTTTCTGATTGTAATTCTGATTTGCTTCATTGCTATTTATTTGACAGCTATTGTTAAACCATAGTAACAATTACAAGCGAACACTTAGCCGACTCGATCAATGCTTACTACTTAAAAAATAATTATATTTTAAAGTCCGCATAAAAGTTAAATGTGTCCGTTTAGTAAAATTAACATTTCTTACAGTAATATATCATAAAACAAATTGCCTTTAAAGTTATATGTTTCCGGGAAGAACAAATAAGCTATCAACACAAACAAGCTTCATTAAAGATATGCTTTTATTTCTTATCATCATCATAGACCTATGTTCAAGCATAGCATATTTTACAATAAGTAACATGTTCGATACCATCAATAGCTTTAAGCTTATCCATTATTTTTAAGTATTTTGTTTTAAAATCAAAACCTTAATATGAAAAGCAGTAAATACCTATTATTTATCACAAATAACTCTAAACAATAATTTAACAGCAGGCTTTTATTTAGTACAAATTGTAGAGAAAAATGAAAATTTATTATATCAAAGTTTTTTCTAGACAGGTGTTATTATAGCTCTAACTCATTTGAGTTTTCATAACAGTGAAGGAAGAAAGTCGAAAGAATAAATGTGCCATATTTTTTCAGCGGTTCGCTATCCTAGGAGATCGCTTGTCATATCGAATTGTCATTTTACGAATCTTCTTCCCAATATCCAATGAGTTGTTATAAAGTATATAAATTTTTTTTCGTTTTCTGCTGCAGAAATCAGAAGTTTATCGCTGATGCAAACGTACCATTAATTAATTATTTTCTTATAAACGATCACTTAAATAAATAACTGAAATATATAGATCTATAAAGCAATCAGAAATAATTTGTAGTTTTTTTGAATTACAATTGTATATTTTTATTTTTAAACTTTGTAATATAACATTTTACTGCCACCTGAGAAGGTTTTTATTAACAATAATCCAGAGTAGGCTAGTTCAGATAGTACTTTCCCGGTAATTAGATCAAATCCAGGTAACTTATTCTTTTTTAAATAATTTATTTAATGTTCTACTTCTTGTACAGTGAAAGCTTTAATCGGTGGAGACAGCTGAAGAGGAGCATCTAGGAAATCTTCTACTTCTGGGTTTGGATCATTATTGTGGGGTTGTAAGACCTGTACAAGACATTCCGCAAATGCTGCCACCTTTTCTTTGTCATACCTGGCCCAGGTACCATCAGGGTTACGAAGTGGTGATATGGTAAGGGTAGGACGTTTAAACCCTTTTGTTTCTCTCCAGATTGTATCGTCTTTGGTGCTTAGGTTCTCCACATAGGTTGTGAAAGTGTTGTTTTTGAACTCTCGTAACTTGGTCTTTACTGAGATATCTTATGATCAATCAATTCCTTGAATAGATCCCAATCAGTGGTCTTATTATGCAATCTTGACTTGCTTTTCTTTTTTATTACTGATGTGCTGATGGTGGCGATGACAGGTGTGTGGTCCGAGTTCAGATCAAAGTTAGGTCTAACCTCCGTGAAATTGATTGAAATTCCATTTAGAATGTAGAAATTTAGAAGATCAGGTACTTTATTCAAGTCTGTGGGCCAATAAGTTGGCTCGCCCGTGGATAAAGTGAGATGCCGTTTTTCAGTAATAAAAAAAAGTTTATAGAGTTCTCGTCCCTTCGTAGTTGTTAATCGTGATCCCCAGTTAGTGTGCTTGGCATTGAAATCCCCACCAACAATAAAGCGTTGACCTAGGGATTCAAAGAACGGTTGAATGTGGTCCTTGGTGATTTTGTGTCTTGGAGGACAGTATACGGCTGACATTGTTGTCTTGTATGTATGTCTTGCATAGTTAATTGGATTGTTGTTCCTTGCAGAAAATCTCTGTCGTACTTTGGTAATTCATGATGGGCTATAGATTCGTGGACAATGATAGCTGATCCACCGTGTGCGGTCCCATCCGGATGCTGGGTGTGATATAGTATATAATTAGGTATTCTCATATATGATCTCTCAGTGAAGTGAGTTTCTGATACCAGCAATACATCTATGTTATGTAGTTTTAAAAATAATTTGATTTCAGATTTTTTGACTGAAGCCCATTGGCATTCCATACAGCTATTATTAAGAACTTAGCCATTATGGACTAATCTCGTAATGACAGTTGACAACATATTAAGTATCATGTTGTTTTGGTTAAGTAGTTGTGTAAACATTCCTTTAAATTCTTCCAAAAAGTGGGAAAGGGTTATATCTGAATTGTTTTGAGGGGGTTCTTCATTGTTTTTAGTCACTTGCGCGTAGGTAGTTTGGTTGCTGAATTGTCTGTAGTCAGTTATGCGTTTGCGTGATTGACCTTGTCCCAAACGATATTTATTTTGTAGCTCGCGGTATACTTGACACCCTTTATAGTTGGCTAGATGTGCGCCATCGCATAAGATACATTTTGCTGGGGTATTCGGGGTTTTCTTGCACGTTTTTGTGTCATGTGCTCCGCCGCACTTTACACAGGCGTATGGCCGACTCCAGTAGCTTTTAGTGAAGTTGTACTGCTGACATCGTGTATATTATACATAACATAAATAAAGTATTTTGTTTTAAAATCAAAACCTTAATATGAAAAGCAGTAAATACCTATTATTTATCACAAATAACTCTAAACAATAATTTAACAGCAGGCTTTTATTTAGTACAAATTGTAGAGAAAAATGAAAATTTATTATATCAAAGTTTTTTCTAGACAGGTGTTATTATAGCTCTAACTCATTTGAGTTTTCATAACAGTGAAGGAAGAAAGTCGAAAGAATAAATGTGCCATATTTTTTCAGCGGTTCGCTATCCTAGGAGATCGCTTGTCATATCGAATTGTCATTTTACGAATCTTCTTCCCAATATCCAATGAGTTGTTATAAAGTATATAAATTTTTTTTCGTTTTCTGCTGCAGAAATCAGAAGTTTATCGCTGATGCAAACGTACCATTAATTAATTATTTTCTTATAAACGATCACTTAAATAAATAACTGAAATATATAGATCTATAAAGCATTCACAAATAATTTGTAGTTTTTTTGAATTACAATTGTATATTTTTTATTTTTTAAACTTTGTAATATAACATTTTACTGCCACCTGAGAAGTATTTATAAAAAAATTAATGATATAATATTTGTTTTTTAATATTGCTCTCACGCTGCTCTAACATTTTGCATGCAGAGCCCTTTGTTAGAGGCGCAACAAAATTTAAGAGACGAAACAAACAGCAGCAAACGCCGCAGTGCACATTCAATAGCGCGCTTTCTGTGTGTGACATCCCTTATCCGGAGACACATGTTGGGGCCTCAGTAAACATAGCGCATCTTCGCTTTGTATTTTTTGTAACGACATTCATGTTAACACTGGAACTGTCACGCTGATTCGGCTAGGTTCAAATGCTCGGGGATTTATGGGGGTTCAGCCCGGTGACTGCTTGTCATAGTCTCTTTTCATTCGGAAACCACATTAAGGAGTGATATAATAACAGCTGGAGGCAAATTTCAAATTCGGCTTCGGAAGGGGATGCTTCCTGGCTGCCTTTATATCTTAGTATTTATTGGGATACTCATATAGCGTCGTATCAAGATTAATTTGCAAAAGATAAGGGTTGGTTGGGGCATGGCAATATAGGCAATAAAATAAATGCATCTCGGTTGCAAATCCAATCTCCTGTTGGTGATCATTTAAGGCATCCTAAAATTTGGAAATCTCCCTAAACTGGGGGCCATTAAAGTAATCCTTTCTCAGAATAGGCATTGTATGCACGGGGCATGAGAACCGATAGACAATAAATGATGTGCCAAATGGAGGCCACAATATGATAATGGAAGCAAATTCAGAAATTAGTTCCATTCTCATCCGGGTAATATAAATAAATCATTTGCAGAATCTGCAAATAGCAGTCAACTAGCAACCATCTGCCAATAAAAATGAAACTGCCCCGAATGCGGTGTTCTCACACTGTTTGCCAATACATCAATAAGTAAACAGAAGGCTCAGTTGAAAGCCAAAATCAGAATTTGTAAATTTTAAGTGATGACTAGTTAAATTTAATTTTAATTGCTGTATTTGTTTAGTATGTTTTATATAAACATTCCTTTATTTTCTTTAATTACTTTGTCTTAAAACTTGTTATATTTTATTTTATTTTACAGCACTTTTACATTTTTTGTCCATCGATTACTAGCAATTAATAATGTTGTTTGCTTTATTTTGTGCTGATGTAGCTATAACTGAAAATAGTGAAGGTTGAAGATGTGCAACCATAAAAAACATTTTTACTGTACTGCTTATAAATTAAACATGTTACGGTTTTATTATTTACTATTCTTTTATCAGCCATCAACAAGATAACGGCTGAGTAATATTAATATGTTTCTATTTTTAAAACAATTTCTTTTATACAAACGTATTTTATTGTGTAATTTAACAAAGATACTGCAAAATGATAATAATGATAAACCATTATATAGTGATGTGTCTACTTGCTATATCTATATAACATAAATAAATTTGCAATTAAATTTGTAAAAATAATAAATTTTATACGTTCACGTATAAAGAAATTTGCAAGGGTACAGCATGGCTATTTATCCTCTCTATAATTTATGTTCTAATTCGTATATTCTTTCTTTTTTAACGACCTCCTAAATTAAGAACCTTCTATATGTTTAGAAATTTTCTATTCAGTTGGCTAACGAGTTGCTCATTTATTCATTTATAATAATTAAGAAGCTGTGATTCATTTAGACAAAGGGTAATAATGGCGTTGCCTAAAGTCCGTATCAGATATGGTGCTAGACAACGGGTTATTGAGGACGGACAAACATACGGAAAATTTAACCTCTCAATTTGCAGGACATAGTCCTTGGTGTAGTACATAGATTCACAATTATTATTATTTGCTTGCTTTAGTTCTATTTTTGCAACTATATAAAGCGCTGGAATGACCATTGCTCTGTAAACTTACAAACGTCTTTCTTATTTCTTACTATTTTAAATTTGTTTAATTTTTTGTCTATTTCTGTATTATCCTAATACTAACGTAGGAAGTTAAAACTTTTTACTTATTATTATTTATTGGTTTATTGTCATTAAGGAATGTAACTCTGATTTGAAGACTGTAATTTTCTTTGATTGTGGATCAACGCAGACTACAATTATCACTCGGTTAATTGCAAATGGAATGATATCCTTATACGTTTATACATACATAGATACTTATTTACATACATACGTACATACAGGCCACACATGCGTATACCTACACGCAAACATATTTGCATATATGTGCATACGCATATATGCAAACAATCATACATGTATACATATATACATAAGTATATGCGTATACATAAGCAAATAATTTTATTTTTTGAAAGCCGGTATTTTAAATCAATATCACTTCCGACATATTGGGTTACATAAACAAAATGGAATCACATTTTATCTTATTGTATCTGCGTAGTTGTCTTGAGCCATCCTTCTACACGCTTCCACAATATTCTATTTTTAACAGTTTTCTTTATTTTCGAATTATGTTTTCGTTTTTAATATTGGTCTATATTATCGTTCCATTTTTTGTGGCCTTTTTCTTTTTCTTTTTTCAAGTGGTTTTCTTTATTTTTAGGTAGACTTCATAGAAACATTAATATTTACAGATACCTGTATGTTATGACTTCTCAAAAATTTCATCGTAGTTTCTTGTTTTACGCCTTTTAGATCTGAAATCACGCCTCCTTCAAAATGGTTAAGTTCTTACTGGGAAGAATCGGTTAAAGGTGTGGTAGAAAATGACTATCAAATTTTTTAACTGCTTTTTAATTTTTACAGTTCTTGCAAAATATTGACTAAACTTGGCACATGTATTTCTTAAACATATACTTATAGCCCGAAAATAGAAAAAGTAAATAAAGAGAAGAGGAAATATAATGATACATAAAAAACGCAATTTGTCTAGATCTTAATGGCCTAGACATAAGAGAGGTAGGTCTTTATTTTTTCATAATTATCTTGATTTTTTAGTGGCCCCATTTGCTCTTTTGTGGTCATTCATTTTGATTGCTCATATTTCAAATTTGTACTCCCTATTTTGTTCTTCACTTCTACATGTATGTTTCCGCTAGCATTCCTCTCTCTATTTAACGGATTTAAACACCCATTTATTTGGGCTGAGTTTGTTAATGGCCAAATTGGTCAAAGGATGAAAATAAACCTTCAAATAGAAATATTCTTGAATTTCTGCCACTTTTACAGTTTTAGCCAGATTTTTTAAATATATACCTAGGTATGGTTTGAAAATAAAGTTGAATAAGAGAGCGGGGAGGAGTGGCTAAATATTTCTGATTCATTATCAAGTCACTATATTATAAAATCTATCTGCTTTTTTGGGGCTTTTCCATAAGTGATTTTTTGGAGTCAGAATGCGGATACATTCTGATTTATTTCTTCAGATATTAATATTATATTACTTTATAGATTACACTTTATAAGATTACTGCCATTTATACGTACCATAGAGATTATACCAGTTTTATTTAATTTTATGGAAGATTATTCAAATTTCTAATTTTTGGCATGCTAGCCTATACTATTATATCATTATTATGATAAATAATAAAGAATTGAGAAGTCAATTTTAACCAAGTCAAATTGTAGATTCAAAACCTTTTTTAAAATGTAATGTTTTATATTCTATGCAATATATTCTCTGGTGTGTTTTTCGTTATTAGTGCTTTCCATATTGTGCACTTTGGTATTCGATCAAAATCACTTTTGAGGTTTATAAATGTACATTTGTTTACTTATCTTTAATATTTTTTCAATAATTTGTCCTAAAGTAAATAATACATGTCGGGTCTGAGACCACAATGCTTTTCATCTAATTTTTCTCTATTATACATTTATATAAGCATTTTTGGAACAAATATTCATAGATCTTACCGCTTACATTAAGAAGTGCAATCTGTAGTTGCTGTATGTTCTTGTGTCTTTTTTCCATGTACCTAAACTATAATTAAAGACTTTATGTCTCATGATACTCCCCATTTGGCATCTGTTGTGTTAATGAATTAAAGATTTATTTGTTTATCTGAGATTTTATTAATTCAAATAAGACACCATCACAACCGGTTCCCTATTTCTAGCATCGCTTTGTATATGATATTTTTTATTTAGTTTTGTATTTCAATAGATCTTCAAACCGATTTTATTCGCTTTTTTATTTTCTCTTGACAAGTTAACATCAAAAATTCATGATTACTTAATAACTGACTTATAGTAGTTTTAACTTAAATTTTATTCAGTGTTTTAGTACTAAATGCTACATTTTTAAATTATTGTTGCTTGTATTTTCCATTTCATTACCGAAGTCATCCCACCTTTTTTGTTTACCGCATTTATTATATTCTTTATTATATATACTCCGTATAATCTTTAATTTTAAATATCCCTTTCTCATATATCTATTCTTGATTTTCCCTGTTTTTATTTTTTATCTCTACAGTACCGCCTTATTCCTTTCTGTTTTTAGGTTTGTTATATCACTAATGTAATTATCTTAGACTAATATCATAATTTTTTACATCGTATTCCTAAGCTTCTTTACCAGTTCCCTTATTCTAAACACAATATGTGCTTGGATATTAGATGTGTTTGTACCTTGTAAGCATTTATTTCACATTTTATTTAATTTTTGTTAGTATTAGACAATGATCTCTACCCAGCTCAAGGCTTCTTATTAGTAAGACATATTTTACTACACATTTATTAAATATTTCTATAATTGTATAATTAATTATTGACTTTTTGCTATTAGATTCTATGTGCATTTGTAGATATGCTTTACCAGCATGCCAATTATAAACAACAAAATTTTGAACAAGGCTGGATTATTTATATAAAAGGTCGGATGTTTCATTAGACTTACAACAACTCACTTGCAATGAAGTGTTGATAGATTGAGTCGTACAATCTAAAAAACTGACTTAAGAGGTTATCTGATTGAATATAAGTGACTACAAATAAGTGCAATTAGAAAAAATTTTTAAAAAACCAAAGAAGTGTTTTACGTAGACAAGTTTCTATACGAACACTGTTTAAATAAGTTATGTCTTTTTAGTTATCTTTATGTGCTTGTCTTTATCTGCTGATAATTACATTTGCAAATTACAGTGGTGTAATAATCGTTAAGCACTGGATTCAAGTTAAGTAGTGTTTTTACAATGGTAGTGGTACAGTGACGGTTAAATAGCCATAAAACGTCTTAGTTTATAAACGAAAAATAATTCGTATATTATTTAGATTTCTATCGGTCACCTTTAGTTTTTATAATGAGCAGCTTAAACGTTTATATGATTATTGCTTTGGAAATTACAGTTAATCTGCATTTGTATAGTCCAAAAACTAAATATTTCAACAAAATTTTATACGTCCTCAATTGAAAACAATAAGGGAGTACTAGAAAGCTGCTAACGTACTGGTATTTTTATGACTTGTTTGTTCTATTGACCTGTAGTATATAGAACATGTATGGAGTATAAATAAAAAGCGATTGTTGAATTTGTAATAAGTTTAGCAAAATTTATAAAACCATAGTCTTCGGCATGAAAAAGCCTGAAATGGCATAACGATACAATGACAAAGCTACTGTTGAATAATTTATTTGTTTTATTTGTTTTTGTTTTAAGATTCGAATAACTTTTGATACTACTAAAATGACGAAAAAGTGTTTTTGTATAGTATTATTAAATAAACACTAAACTTAAAGATCTGCTTGTATTGTAAAAAATGTAATTTTGCCTTATATATAGTTACGTCATATAAATTAACCCCTAATATATTATATTGCAAATGGAGACGTAGAAATATTACAAGTTAACGTGCAGATCTGTAGCATGAACTACGATTAGCCGCACTGATATCGAATTTAGCTTACTAGAAATATATTTCTTCAAAATAATACCAGAATTAAAATTCCATATGAAAATGAGGTTAAAGTTTGCATGTAAATGTTGTTTTTGCTGCTGAATCGATGTTTTCACATTTCTTCGCTAAGGTTTGCTTATTGAGCTTATGGCTTTGTAGTCGATTTATTAATCTAAGGGGTATAGAAGCTATCTGATGTTTTTCTGTACGCCACACAATAACGTACTTAATATACATTACAATTTTACAATATTTTTGTTTACCTTGTCGTCGGGTTTCCCTTTCCGAACAAATCGGCGGCTTGAAGCCCCGCGACAGAATTTATTTGCTCGTTCGGCCTTAATTTTTTGTCGTAAAACGGGAGCATCCCAAATATTTCACCTGGGGTCTTCGTTTTTCTTAAACACCTCGGCCACCTCGCTGTTCGCCACACCAGGAATTTAACTCGTTCCAAAAATGCCAATAAACTGAAGGTTTTGTTGAATCCCCGGTAGCGGCTGGCCATGTCCAGTCGGCTTTGATGCCCCCGCGCATCATTAATTAGGCCGTGACGGATTACGAAACCTTGTAATTAGGGATAGCTGGGGAAATATTTTTACACTTGCCTGTGTTTGGATAACGAACTCAATTTTTCACATCGGGAATTTCAAAATCTCCGCGGCCATTTGCGCTCAGGTGCTTTTAAGCTTTCACGTTGCGCATCGAAAATTTATAGCGCGATTCCTTGTATACAGTTCAATTTTTGTTAATGTAAGTTAAGCAACTTCCGTAATATAATGGAGGAAGTGCGGGCTAAAAATGCCTCATATACGAGAATATTAAAGCATAATCTACAGTTTGCTTCCCGTACAATTTCCTCCGATATTTATTTACAAAATTTAATGCTTCGCTGCCTGAAACCGGTTTTATTATTCAGAATACTATTAAACTCGAACTAACAAAAATTTAATTCCCGCTGGAACGCAAAAGTAAACAGGGAAGTTCATAACATCTCGAATGAAGGACATGCAACAACTGCGGCGAAAGAACTTAAAAATAGCAATAAAGCAGCAGCGTTTTTGTTACCTCGCTGATTGCTCTAAAACTGTTAAGAGCGAGCTTTTTGTCCTACGAGTTTTGGTAATTTGATCAAGATACCTACGTGGTTTCTTGAAAGCTCAAGCCACATTGATGGCTCACGAATAATTTATGCTGAAAGAGAGTAGCTGAAAACTTTTACAGGACTTGCACTCTTATTGTGTCGACACAACGGGGAGCGTTTTATTAATGTGGGTCACATAGAATGGCGTACTAAGAATTTTGAGCGGATGCACTTTCAGAATACGCCCACGGTTTTGATTTATAGCAAAATTTTAGCGCATCGTTACAAAAGCCGATAGCTTAACGACGCGAAAGCGTTTAAGTTTCCTTGCAACTTTCTTGTTTTTTATTGAAACTCTGCAAAGTTAAATGTGCAAGTGATGATACGAGGCTAAAATGATAAAATGTGTAGATATGCAAATACGATATGTTTGGCAAGCAATACATGAAAAATGACGCATATAAAACTGGAGAAATTTATGATGCCTACAGAATGGCACATTTAAGTCTTTAGGAGACTATGAAACACATTAATTGTAGCTAAATAACTACTTTATGTGACGTTAAAAATGTTCTTTTCACTGATATCAGCAAATTTAGTATATTAAGAAATATATATAATTAACTATTAATAATAAAATTCTTATTTATTTAAATTGGTCTACAGGCCACGAAGGCCTAGGGCATATAACTAAATTTTTACTTTATTTTACATTTTATTGCATAATTACATAAATACATAACTGTTACAAAGACTTTAGTAAGTATTTATGTACAATTCTCCTTCCCTCTTCTCTATTTATCTAATCCTCGAGTTTCCAACCTCAATAATTTTTATACTTGCTTCAGCCATTTTTTTCGTAGTTTTCCCATTCTTTTACTTTCTGTACAGAACTATATTTGGCATTCCCTCCCCTTGCAATAGTTTTACACGACCTAACCACCTAATTCTTTGTGATTTACTTTATTTATATTATATATATATATATATATATATATATATATATATATATATATATATATATATATATATATCTTTCTCTCCCATCTGTCCAATAGATAATTTTCAACTTATTTTAACTTCGACGTCTCACATGCACAAGTCACTGTCGGCCTTAGGATTGTCCTACATATCCTTATTTTTGTATTTCTGGACACCTCTTTTGATTTTATTAATGAAAGTTACATAATTATAGTTTCCTTTTGCAATTTTTGCTTTTTATATACCTAGATATACAAATTTAATTACCCCTTTAAAAATATGAAGGTCGCCCCCTAGGCTCATTATTTTTAACTCGCTCTTTATTGAGTTGTCTGTTTGCCCCATTACCTTATATTTTATATTTCTTTTATTTGTTTTTAGACCTACTTATTTTGCCTTTCATTCTATCTGTTTGAATATTCTTATTAGTTCTTTTTCTAATTTCGCTATTAAGGCAACATTATCTGCAAAGCGCATACAGTGGTGTTTATTACTGAAAATTGTGCCTTCTTTATTGATTCCACTAAGTCCCCTTGTCTTAGTCCTTTCTTTATCTTACAATGTCCTGACTTATATCCCTCTCATAATACAGCACTATTTAATTTTTTCATCGTTATTCTTATTATTCCATATATTCACTATATCTCGCCATGTCTTTTTTTAATATTTTAAATATTTCTTTACTCTTACTCTTTATCAAACCGCTGTTTTGTTTTTCTTTTTATCTTTTCGGGGTATCGCTAATACATTTGTTTTTGCTATTACTTCTTTGACATTTTTTCATATTTTATCCATTTCAGTTGTTGGTTCCAAATTAGAAGAAGTATGCAAACTTCTGTTTATTTCTTTCTCATATTCTTGCTTCGTTTTTCATCCTTTAAGGCATCCGTTTATACCTTTTTACCTAGGTTCTTAATTTTTCATCCTTCTTCTTTGCCTGTTAGTTCTTCCTGCACGTTATTATCACTAAAATGTGGCCCGATCCAGCTTCAACTTCTCTCCTACACTTTTCTTCTTCTTTTTTTACTCTTATACAGGATATTAGCCTGTTTCTGGCCCCCCATTTCGTGTAGTACTATGAGCCATATTGGACGCACCCCGGGCAGGTGCCTAGTCTAACCCGTTAGAAGAAGGTGAATATATTTATGACTGCCAAAGGTATTTGTAGGACGGCTGGAGAGCATTTGATATTTACCATAGTTATTAACTTGGTTGTCGAACCCAGGGTTCCCCGCGAGGTCGTGTGGTAGGCCGACGCCTTTACCTCGCGGCTGTTGTGCTCTCATTCTCCTACATTTAATGTTTGTAATCATTTTTATATGCTGCTACTCTATTAATACATGATCGATCTCTTTTTTATTTGTATTTATGTACTTACAATTATACTTCTCTCGACTGCATAGTTTATCATTCTTAATCCATTGTCTTTAGTTTCTATGTGTTTATTATGTTCTCTTATAATAAATTTGTATATACCTTTTTGTCCTAGTTTTGCATTGTAATCTCTGAGGATAATTTTTATATCATGCTTATGTAATTTATAATATTCTTTTGCTAACTGTTCATAAAATATGTCTTTATCATCCTCATCTTATTCTGTAGGTACATGTAGATTTATTATTCTTTTTATTCCTTCTGTACTTATAGTACACATTCTTTCTGATACTGCCTTAAAGTCCATTTTTCCATCATTACAATTATTATCTACTATAAAACTTGTTCCTAATTTTCTGTTCTTCCCCTACTTTTAATAAATATTCTCTATTTTAGTGATGTACGACTCTTTTTGTTTTATTTTTTGTAAGGCACTACTCTGTATTTTGTATCTTTTTATTTCTAATTGGCTGTATTAGATATCTACTTCATACGTTTCCCTTACATCCCATATTTCCATTTTTATTCTTAATCGTTCCGTTTTTTCAGCCTCATTATTATTTTTTTCGTGGCCTTTATTATTTCTATTTTGTTTTTGTTTATCTAGTTAATGTTGGATAAGTAAAAAATTGAAAAAGATATTAAATTATTGTGTTCTAAGTATATTACCGTAACGGTTTTTTAGGTTTTTATCCCATATTATAAAAAATGTTACAATTTGTTTGAAAAATAGTAGTATTCTATTTTTATTGCTTAGATTTTATTTGTTTACAAAAGTTATCCCATAAAATTTTCTTTAATTAAAAGCAAACAAAAGGCAACATTAATTATTAAATGGCGAAGCGAAATGGAGTCACTTACTAACTTTATCTTGTCCGTCTGTCTGTCTGTCCGTCCGTCCGAGCAATAACTCGAGAACGGCTGGGAATTTCCAAATTCTGTTTTTACCAATCGACAGATGACGAAAAAGGCTTGTTTGTTAGTGATTTTGAAACTGATTGGTCAAAGGTCAGCGTTAGTGACCTTTACGATTTCAAATTTTCAAAATAGCAACATAGGGCATGAATTTGCTTTTAAACCTACAAACTAGAGGGTTCTCAAATTTGGGAGACTGCTTCGCCACTTCGCTATGCGATGCAAGCTTTGAAGGTTTATTAAAATATACAGTCAGTTAAGTCAAAGCGTGTTTGACATAATTAGCAATTGGTAAAAGATATCGTCCTAATTCTTTCATAAGTCGATAGAGGAAACCTTTCTCCTCAATGACTTGTTTCAAAAGATTTAGTTGGTATTGAGTTTTTACTAAAGAAAGAACCATGAGTGCCACATACGCGTCGTCCTACCAGGCCGTGTTGTTCTATACCCACTCGACAGTTTCGAAAATGTCTTTTACAACGGCTGCTAAGTACATAAAAAGTCTAAAACATTCATCAGCAAGTGGGTTCAACAATATAAGAAGAAAAAAAAACGGTTGATGACTTGCCGGAACGTGGCTCGATAGGCAAAGTGTCTCCTAAAGTCAAGAAACAGATTGTAAACTTGTTTTCGCGGAACCTCAACTTAATATTACGCCAAGAAGCAGCAAAATCACAACAGAAAGGTGTAAATATATCGTACGCAGCTATTGGAACCCATCTACGTGAGGATGATATTGAATACCGTGGTTCAGCAAAGAAACCTTTGTTAGGTGAAAATCATGTTTGCTTGGGCAAAGGGCAAAATCAACCGAGATTGGAACAATGTAATTTTATGGACGAAGCGTCTGTTTAGAGATACAGGGCGGTATCCAAAAGTAGTAGGACTGATTTTTTTTTAAATTTATTGAACATTTTGGTACATCGACTTAATACTCTTCAAAATAGGCCCCTTGGGCATCCACACACTTCTGTTAGTGAGTCTTCCGGGTCGCAAGGCCTTCTGGAACTCGTCCTCCGGGATGCTGTTCAGCGCCCTCGTCGTTGCCGCTTGGACTGCTTCCACCGAGTCGAAACGATGCCCCTTGAGCTGCCTCTTGATCCGTGGGAACAGGAAGAAGTCCGGCGGTGCCACATCAGGGCTGTAGGGGGTGAGGCAACGTGGCTCTTTCGGCACCATTTTCGCGCACACTTTCTCATCGATAAATCCTCTGTGATGATGCGTTGGACTGTCCGTACGAAAGATTCATCTCATCACTAATTAATTTAATGCCCAAACCGTCGGTCAGAGTTCAAAAGTTGCTTAACTTTCAGCACATTGTCGTCCGTTCGCGATGTTGACGGACGCCCTCGACGAGATCTCTTCCCTCCCGAAACAACTTGTGCCACTCAAATATCGAGGAACGGCTCATGGCATCCTTCTTGTAGGCCTGCGTAAGCATGTCCTTGGTTTCGGTCGCTGATTTTCCAAGTTTGTAGCAAAACTTGATGGCTTACCGCTGCTCCAAATTTCGCTCCATTGCAACTGACGACGAGGCGTCACAACAGGAGGTCACTAAAACAGTGGTCCACACTTAACTAACGCACGCAGGCGACTACCGCAGGTCGAAACCTGTTCCCAAGGCTCCCCCCCATAACATCCACGCGCGCGGAAAAAAAACAGTCCTACTCCTTCTGGATACAACCCTGTATGTTATCGTCCCACTGGCCTGGTCACCCTCAAACTTACAGATTGCTGTAACGGACCGTTAAACACCCAGTAAAAGGACATCTTTAAGACTGCTTCTCAAAATTGGGTTTAGTAACGATGTATCCGTTTACGTACAACGTAAATGCTTTGAAAATGCTCAATATTGATAAGAAATATTTGTTATTAACTGCCAAACGTTGGTTCATCAAGGAAAACGAGGATTAAATTCTGTAAGAGGGCAACGACGCCTAAAACCAAAGCAAGCTTTCCATCGAGTGGAAAGAGAAGTCTGGCATTATTACACTTAATTGGCCGTCACAGTCGCCCGATGCAAATTCGATTGAGATTGTGTGGGCATACATCAAACACAAGCTTCGTGGAAGAATAATGTTTACTTTGAAGTAGTTAACATGAGAAATTTGTCGCATTTGGCGGTACTTGCCGGATGAATACTCCACCCCATCAATTTGGTCGAAAACATGCCTCAAAAATGCTAGGCAATTGTTGACGCCGGTGGTGACTAGACGCATTATTTATACAATAACTTTATTCTGATTGAGTACAACGTACCTATGTATTTGAATATGTTTTTGTGAAATTTTTTGTTTACATTAACCCGAATACTCTCTTACTTAACTGACTATAGTCTATTATGATCTAGATTCATCTTTTACCCAATTCTTGTATTCCATGGTTATTAATAATTTCTCTTTAGAAGTAAACAAGTCTTTTTTATCATATTCTCTACTTCCTTTATGTTTTCAAACTTCCTAAAGCAAAGAAGTAAATCATTTACTGAAGTAAATGGTAATATGGTGATAAAAGATTAAAATTTGAATTGCATTATATTCACATATTTGGGCTTTGCTCTCCTGTTGCAGCAATACCCGCTTTTTTTTCAAGAGCAAAACAGCGTTGTGTTAAAGAGATTTGCATAGGTTTTACATAACCCACTTCCCGTTACACGTAATAATTTTTTTTTGTTAAAATTATTTGCAGGATTTATAAATAAGTTAGCATCAAACATTAACTCTCTTTTTACGCTTCAGTTAAATTATACCATCCAATTGTACAGTTCTTTTTGATCTAAGTGCAATGAAGTGACAATGTACATATTATTTTAAAATCCCAACTTTATCTAATAACTTACGTGTATGAACGGTTAGGTATCTTTAAATAATTTAAGATGTAACTTTTAACTTTACTATATTAAATCTTTTTTTAGGCGAACCTCATCTTGAAGGTCGTAGTCATCATTTTTAAATTTCGGAAACTGTATTTTTATCACAACATAATCAAAAACCCGGTCCCTTTTAGTAATTCAAATTTTTGTGCGACCAACTTGCAATTAATGTAGTGAATGTTTCTGCTTGTATATTTATTTTTCAGACTTCTTGAATAAATCAGCGACAATGCAAAATTACTACAAAAAATTTGTGGTAAGTGTCGTAAGAAACTCGATAAAATATTATTTGCTTTAATAAAAAATGTAAGAAAAAATAAATAGAAGTTTATAAAACATCCGTTGTATTTTTTAAATAATTTCATATTCTTTACTGAGTATAATTTTACTGTTGACTAACTTTATTGTATTTTTTAACAATATTTGTTATAAAGCAGCCAAACTGTTTTTTTAATTGTTTATTTCAAAAAACTAGGATACCTAAACATGTTTATATTGCTGCTTTTAGTAATTTTCTCAAGATTTTCCATTATTAACCAACCCGTATCTAAGATTGAAAATCTTAATAAGAGGGGGCTATAGCATTTACACTGTATGTAACATTTGTATAGGCCAAACGGTAAGAGTTAGATTAAAAATTCTTTTACCACTGGATTCGGGAGCCTTCAAAAGGGTGCAGTGACCACTTTTTTGACCCAAGTCACTTCCGGTATGACCAGAAATGGTCATTTTTCGGCTATTTCTGCTAGGGAATTTTTTGTTCCCTATTTTTCAAGGGTCGGCTCTAAAGCGAATCTCGCTCTTTTAAGATCTTGTTTAACTTTTCTATTGCGTAGTTTATTTACTCAATTAGCAAGACTTGGTCACTAATTTAGGTGCAGTTTAGTAGTTCTCCAAATTCTGAAAATATACACTAAATGATTCTATTAAATGAACCTTTTGGTGTAGAATCGAACTAATTTGTACTATTGATCAAGTTCTTAATCTTTCTGGAGCAAGTTTAAATATACCATTATTATGCTTGCAAGTTTACAGCTGCCATAACTCGCATTTTAAAAATTGAAAATGATATTAATTTTTCATGAACGTACAGCATTACGAAGGAATTTATCATCATCAATTTATACCTGTTTTCTGCAGCGTTCAATATAATCTAATATTACGCAATTGTAGTCTAATGAAATAATTTTAAGTAGAAAATTAACAAAAAGTGCAACTGTGCAGGTGGTTTGTAAACGTACATATTTTATTTACTGTATAATTTCAAATCATTGTGCTATTGGACCATCGTTGCTAATGTACTACATCTATCTCAACTCAATCTTATATCAAGTTTACAAATTGGCTTGTTGGGTACATATAACAGATCTACAAATTAAGTGCTAGTGCATCAAATTTTATGAACTTAGCAAAAGCAGAATTTGCTAAATGTGTACTGCGTATATAGGGTTGTAAACCCCTTTTAAACTAGACGATATTTAGATCACAAAGTAAATGTGCATTTTACATTGCAGCTTTTCAGTTCAAAATTTAACAGATCCCATGGCATTATCAAAGGGTAAAAGATCTGTAGTTTATAACCGCTATTGTATATCTAGTATTTGCAGCTGGGCATTATACAAGTCAGTTACCATTCTAATAAAAAATTACGTTTAGAAAATTATAAAATCGGGTAAACTTTGCTTGTGTGCTATAAAATACCTGTAAATTTATTACCGCTTGTTGTATCATCACTTGTGTAAATTTTAACGTTAAAAATAATTATATTAATACTATAGAAAAAGGTTTTACTAGTCACACCAAAATAAATGATTATAGGAGCGCCTTGATTTTGTTTAGTAGAAATAATTGAGCTTATATTGTAATCACTGTAATTTAGAAGATATGTACTGAAAGGACTTCCTTATTGTTTAATATTTCAGTGTTTAAATATCTAATCATCCCTTTCAGAGCAATTATAAAAGTAGTCAAAGTAATTTTTTATTACTAAAACATTGTTTCCCTGTGTATTTGTGTTTTTGTAAATAGAAAATAATTACCATCAGGCTAAATATGCAACTATTTCAGTTTAATGAAAAAGTTAGCAGTAATATAGATATTACCTCATATAAAGGTCAAGATAATCGTATACATGCATCACACTTATATACTAGTAATTATTTAACTAAATATATAAATAAATGAGATTTATAGATGTCACAGATATACTTATTGGGAGCTTTATTTGGTGTACGTTTTTTATCTGAAAATACAATTAATAATTTTGTAATTATTGCAGTTTGCTTCATTGTTTAATTTTTGAACTTAAGTTTGGTTAATATTTAAATTATAATCTCATTAATATAAACTTTGTAGCCAAAAGGTGTTCACTTATTTGACAATCTGTACTAGTGGGACCAATGAAACAAAATACCTTGTGTTTTATAATATTGGAACTAGTAACATTATTGTTGGTATCTGCAACAAGATTACAAACGCAGAAATAAGAGAAAGGGCACATGAGAACGAGAGAACTGTAAGTATATAAACAAGAGACATGCTAATAGAGCATATCCAGAAAAGACTATTGTAGGAATGCACAAGGCAGACAAAGGCTGCAATATACATCTCAGGTCATAGAAGATTTACAGAGTAGGAGTTAATACTGAACTAATAAGGCTAGCTTAAAATAGAAGAAGATGGAAGCAAAGCAGTTAATCAAAGTTAAATACGATTCATAAATTTAATTCACGTACCTAATAGTTTAAACTTCTCCTTAAATTTATAAAGTTGCTGCACTATTTACGACGCACAACACTTTCTCGGCGTTAATCGGAAAAATGGCGAATGTTTACGTAAACGGGCAATTTTTAATGCGCCGAATAATTTGATTTTTTCCACAGAAAAAAGAAAAATTAGCAGTTAAATGCTGAACGAAAGAAGATTTTAAGGTTTTAAAAAGCGGCACATAATGTATAAGAAGTTAAACTTTGCCACCAAAAACTTAGAAAAGACTCACAATTTTCTGCAACATCTACGCTGTCATCTCGAACCTACTTTTAGATGTTTTCTCTCCAATACTCCTCTAGCTGTCTCTGGCTTTGGCTCCAACGCTACCCCCAACGCCGCGGTCCTTGTCGGCACAACCACCAAGCACTCTGTCTAAAGTTCACTCGCGATCACGCCTAACGCAATTTTCTCAACCGTGCGTCAAGATGCTCACTTCGCAACTGGCGATGGAAAACGAACTTTCAATATTTAAGTATTTTGCCAAACGTGTCTGAACCCGAAAAACACCTGCGACCAAGTTGCAGGCTTAGGCGAAGTCGGGATCTGCCAAGCGGTTCGCCAAATGTTCGCAGATTTACCAATTATCTGCAGCAATAAGACAGAAATCCGTTCTCACGTGTAAAAATAAATTTTCCAGGTAAAGCGTTAAAAATTGCTATTATAATAATATATACAGGGCGGCTCAAGAGAACGTACTCACTCTTTGAGCGATTAAGTCAAACGGCACTATTACTCTATATAATTACACTTATGAGGGCCCTTAAAATGTGCCGCCGTTTAAATTTTCAGGGGTGCGGGATAATAGTATTAAACACCCTCTTTTAAACAAACTATCTATCACTAGTGATGCTTACAAGAGTTGCTTGATGACGAAAAGATTTTTTATCAACATGCGATGCGACTTTTGTGAACAAATGGATTAAACGAAGCAGGCGGTGTTGAATTCCTTTCGCGTTCTTAGTCTTTACTTCAGTCGATATTTTTTTTGAAATTCAGAAACAGCCGATGTGTTAAGGAGAAAGGTCCTCGTAAAGCTTAAACATTTGTGAACACATATCATCGACAGAAGTGGAGCGAGTATCAGCATGTGATGTTAGAGTTCTAAATAGATGATACTCTAAAGGTGTAAAATTTGGCGAATACGCGGAGTCTGACAAAATTTTCTAATTTATGTTAATGATGGCTTTAGCGATGTATGGTTGTGCATCTTTTTGACCTTTCAGTATAAAACATTTATGCGTTCAGCACGTTATTTTTCTTCTTCTTCTTCCAGTGCTTTCCCTATCAACGATTCGCTATCGTCACAGCTAGCCGGACCTTATTGACTGCCGCTCGAAATAATTGAGTGTTGTTATAACCAAACCAATCTCTTAGGTTTTTGAGCCGGGACACATGTCGTCTACTAATATTCTTCTTTTCACTAATCTTTCGCTGCATCATTAATTGTGGAAGGCTATATTTGGGGCCTCTCATTGCATGGCCTAAAGAGTGAAGTTTTCTCTTTTTTATGGTGTTAATAATTTCACATTCTTCTAAGGCATATTTTATTTCTGTTCTTAATAGTCTGATGTATGCTTTTATCATAAAGAGTTCCGAGATATGCTCTTTTCATTTATTTAATTTTTTTCTTGCGTCAGTTATATAATATTTATATATATATATATATATATATATATATATATATATATATATATATATATATATATTTCTAACCTTGTTTAAACTTGTTTATTATATTTGATCATTTCCTTTATATTTTTGTGTTTGGAAATAGTCGATTTTTCTTGCTTATTTCGATTACTAGATGATTTGTAACTATTGTTTCTAACCTTGTTTAAACTTGTTTATAATTTTCGTCTGGTTTAGCATATTCAAGTTTTTCACGTTAATGTTTCTCGTGCATTCATTTATTTTTTGTTTTATTATGTTATCTATTTTAGAATCTTTAAGAAGTTTTCTGTTTATATCTTTGCTTTGGTGTTTTACTAACTTTTTTGTTTTTATGTTACTTTTAGTTATCACCGGGTTATAGTCGGAATTACTGTCCGGGTAGATGTTTGGAGTTCTTATAGTGGTTATTGATGATGATGTAATCTATTTGGTTACTTATTATGTTTTCCGGGCCTATTTGCAGGGATTTCCAGGTATAGAATCTATGTTCTGAAAGTTTAAAGAATGTGTTTGTTATCATAAGATCTTTGTTCTGACGAAACTCTATCAGTTTATCCCTTCTATCATTTATTTCGTCCAGGCCAAAACCTTCTGTATTTATTTCCACCTTGTCTTCACCCATCTTGACGTTGAAATCCCGCATTAGTAATGTAATATCATTGTTTTTGATGCTTCTGTAGATAGTGTTTAGTTCTGCATAAAATTGTTCAACTTCATTTTCTTTTTTGTCTGCTGTTGGTGCGTAAGTTTGTATGATGTTTATATTTCTCGTGTTTTTAGTTGAAGTATCATAGCTCTATCTGAGTATATCGTAAAACTCAAAACAGACCTTGTAATATTCTTATCTAGGATCATACCCACACCACATAAAGGTTTAGTGTTGTTGTTCCTTGAGTAATTTTCCTGGTCCAAAAAACTTCTTGCAATCCATCTTCCAATCTTTATGTTGATTGTTGGTGCTTTCATAATCTTGTTCTCCATGTTATTAACATGCACAAATGACTGTTGGTAAGCGCCAGAAGTTACAGTTTCGCCAGGTGGAAGCAAGTCATAGTATACAACACTTCAATGTACCCAGCAATATCTTTCTATCGTGGATATTCAGTTGTGCGATATTGATCGATGATTCACCTGAATAAACGCATGATTCTTCTCTTTTTAAATTTTTTATATAATTTATTCCTTGTTGCAGCTTACTATTTGGTGCATTAATTTTTTTTCTTGGACGTGGAGAGCAACGATATAGCAACATCTTTAGTCTTGCTTTTAGTTTGTGGATACAATAGTCGTCTTTGTAAATTCTTATAAGCTTGTACAGACGCTTGGAAATTGCTTGATGTGTTAACTCAAGTTTATTTGCAAGGTTTGGTTGTGAGCTCAGCAATCTTCTTTTAAAAGTTCTTTAAATTCTTTGTCTTAATCTATGTTTTCCTGTTTAAGACATTGGATAATTAAATCATTGAAACCATTTAGTGCGGGTACTATAAGAAATGTAATTCTTCCTTATCTAAAGGCATACAATTTATTTTTTTGGGTTTTATTGCCACTATATTTTTAGTTAAAACGGAATTTTTTTTGTAATTCTACCTCAGTTTGTGTAAATATTTAGAAATGTTTTGAAGTGCTACTTCCTTTGTGTGGTCTAACTATAAACTGAGAAATTCTCTTCTAATTTCTCATCTTCGACTTTCTTTGGCCGTTTAGAATCTTCGGAGATTTCAATTCCCATTTTTAAACCATTGAAATTACTTCGTAAATTTGCGGGCTTCAATGACATTTTTTAGTTGAAACGGAACCTTTTGTGTGTAGACACTTAGAAATGGTTTGACGTGCTATGAGGTCTGACTATGAGCTTAACAAACTGCTCCCAAAAATTTTCCAATTTCTTATTTTCGAATTTCTGTTACTGTTTCAGACGTTTCGTGTCACTTTCGTCGAAAATCTGCTCTTAAATCTTTGAAACCATTTCATTAAATACAATAAAAGACGACATCCTTTTCTAAACCATAATTAACTGTCTAAGCCCTATCACCAATTTTTATTTAGTTGAAACGGGAAAGAAAGCAATATTACAAGTATTGCTTATCGAACGACATTACATTCAAAGGAGATTTTTTAGGTTATGTTGGTAGAACAGTTACTTTTGCAGTGCGTTATAAAGCTGATAGATGGCGCTTTACCTTAACGAAACGATAGATAGAATATATTAATTTAAATAGGTACTATCATTGTTCGAAGTTAGGGACCTAAACTTAAGATAGTTCATGTAAGTAGAAAAAGCAAATCAATATTCTTTTTAAAGAATAAACAATGCAAACTTTATTTCGCTCAATCTACAGATAACTAAAAATACTAATGTTAACTTCTTATAAGGATGGATGCTTTGAAATTCTTATTTTGAATGTACGAATTGTAAAAGTTGTGATTTGGGAGTAGCAGAGAACATACCAATTTGTGACTCGGTTAGCTAGTCTTTAATGGTATGCACTTGAGTCTCTGTATTTCTTCAGCAACGTAAGGTATGTTTAGGTCTGTGTGGAGTGTGTCGCTGGTTATATACCAAGGAGATTTCGTAAAGTTTTAGATGGGAACCTCTGAAGTATCTTGGTGTGTGAAGCCTTGACGCAACCCGAGAGGTGAATTCCGTAGGTCCAGAGGGGTTTGAGTATCACCTTGTACAGGAGCAGCTTGTTAGATAATCAAAGTTGAAAATTCCTGCCGATTAACCAGCCCATTTGTTTTGTTTTGAGGTCAAGTTGTTTGCGCTTGGCCCTAATATGTGTTTTCCAGGTAAGTCGATGGTCAAGATGCAGCCCAAGGTATTTGGCTTCGGTCCTTACTGGTAATGGGGTGTTGTTGCTTGTTGTTGATGACAGACTGTGCGTTTGTTATTAAAAGTCACTTGAGTTGATTTGGAATGATTAACGGTAATTCTCCACTTCTTGAACCAGTCGCCTAGTAGATCGAGGTGTCTCTGTAACTGGTACGCTGCTACATCTGCGTTAACATTGACTGCCAAGACAGCTGTGTCGTCAGCGAATGTTGCTATTAATGTATTAGGTGTATTTGGAGAGTCTGCTGTATAGATGAGGTATAGGAGTGGACCCAACACACTGCCCTGTGGCACTCCTGAGTTGATTTGGCAATATTTTGATACAGAGTTGTTCAGTTTGACTTGGAAAAACCGTTCACTGAAGTATGATTTTAGGGTTAAGTAGAGTTGACTAGGGAAGTGTTGTTTTATTTTATAAAGGTATGCCGTACTTTATCGAAGGCCTGCTGTATGTCCAAAAACGCCGCTACACAAACTTTTTTCGTCTCAAAACTTTTTATAATTTTGGTAACTATCCGGTGGCTTTGGTGAACTGTTGAATAGCCTTCTCGAAAACTAAATTAAGAGGGAGGAAGTATGTTGTTTAGGCCGACTGTTTATTGATTCGCTTAAGGAGTAGTTTCTCAAAAGGGAGAACTTTTGGTCTAATTTTTATAGATGAGCTTTGTGATCGGTGGCTTTGCTGAATGTTGATACTTCTGGGAAATTCCATTAGGGAGGAAAGTAACATAATCGCAGACTGTTTATTGATTGTTAGAAAAACTTCTAATTTCTGGGAAGAGTAAGTATTCCATATAAGATAGCTTTGGGTTTACAATTACTAATTAGTTGTATTTGGTTCCAGACTTCAGTTGGTGAAAACGGTTTCAGAGTAAATAAGTTGGCACGGCGCGTCGAGAAGCTACTTAAAAGGGCCATCATTATTGGGTTGGGGTGGTAGTTGTAAAACTTTTAAGGTAATAGTTGGGGTTTACATTTAATTGTTCATTTGTCCCAACTACCATCCAGTTTTTAATTGAGGGAATTGCTGTGGTTGGTCGTTTTAATTTTTGTTGCTTTACACAAGTGGTCAGTAGGATGGTTGGTGGTGTAGTTGCGTAAAGGTTTTCAGTTACGCACGTGCAATATGTGTTGTACTTTAACCAATGAGTAAGACTATCATACCAGTTTTGTCTTGAGCGTTTCTGGTTCTTTTTCATGTTTTCCTAGCTCGACAATAACAAGTTTTCGTAAGTGCAATGGTATATTGCTAATTTCGAGTGGAACCCAAGTTAAAGTTGGTGTATATTCTTTACTAAAGTTGTAAAGTAATGAACTGTTTCATCCAGATCATGTTTGGTTTTAATTTGAATAGCAAGATTAGTCATCTGCTCTAGATGAGCTTGAAAGTAGCCCCAATCCGTATATTTGGAGCAAAGTCTTAGAGGGGCATCCATATGGATAATAGTTGTGCTCACGGTGATGATTACTGGCGAGTGATCAGAAGATAGATCGAAACCGGGTTCTGCCATCAGTTACGTACGTGTACGTGCTGACAACTGCAAAGTCGAGTAAGTCTGGTAGTCTGTTTTGGTCACTTGGCGTAGGCATTCCTGTAGAGAGATAGTCAAGATTGCTGTGAAGCATTACGTTCCTGAGGTTGCGACCTTTAGGAGTGATTAATCTTGATCCCCATACTGTGTGTTTCGCGTTCCAGTCTCCCCTACTATAAATTTGTTCCCGAGGGTTCGCAAGAAGTGTTCGTATTTTTCAGTGGTAATGGAATATCTTGGTGGGCTGTATACCACTGCAATTACAAATGGACAAAGCTGAGTTTGCACTTTTATGCTGGCGCTATGGATTTTATCTGTTCGGTAAGATTGAGCTCATATTGTGCAACTGAGTTTTTCACGATGACAGCAGCTCCGCCTTGAGCGGTGTCATTTGTGTGATTACCAAAGTATACAAAGTAGTGTGTTTTTTTTGTTGCGGTCCTTGATGATTCGTGGGATTCTGATATAAGTAAGATATCTATTTTTTCTAGCTGTAGAAATGTTATTATTTCCTACACGTGGTTGGCAAAACCATTAGCTTTCCACAGTGCGATTCTTAATGATGAAGCCATTTTTAAGTCAATTTATTGATAACCGAAGAGAGCAGATTAAGAATCGTGCTATTCTGGTTCATGGTAAACATTGTTTTGAATTCTACGAGGAAGTTAGATAGCTGTTCGTTGATGTTCAAATGTTGCTCGTTATATGTGACATTGTGTCTCTCTGTAAGCACTTGCGAATACGTTGGCTTGTTTCGTAGTATACCTGCAGTTCCATTACTGGAGGTAGTTATTTGCTGTAGGAGTAGAGGATAGTCGTTTGCATTTAAGTTGATTTGTTGCTCAAATGTTTTTGTTATTATTGTTTTGGTTGCGACTTTATGTGGTCCATTTCTGGGTTTTTGCAGATCTTTGCAGCCGGTTGGTTCCCGTCACAATGAACACACTTGGCAGGTGCATTTGGCGTTTTTTTTTTACAAAGAGTGGTGTTATGTCCACATATTCCTGACAACGGATGCATTGTGGTATGATATTTTTCTTTCTAGGAGGTTCAATCGAAACCTTTTGGTTTCCCAAATAATTAACATTTATTATTTGCTTTGGGCTCGAGATCTACCATGAACAATGGCATAGGTTGTTTGGTTACCCTATGGCGTACGTTAAGGATGTTTCTCACTGTATTCCCAGATTGACAAGCTCTTTTTTAATGTCGTCTGTTGGTGTGGAACGAATGAAAACTCTGTATGATCGATCTTCTTTGAGTTGATATGTATGGAATACAATCGCTTCATCTTTAAAGTGTCTAGTTAGCTTCCTATATGAATCTGAAGTTAAAGTGTTAATTTTAATTGTGCCACCGGCCATTGTCTTAGTGTAAAATTGCTCTTTTCTAAGACATTGAAAATATTTTCTACCATTTGATTGTAGTTATTAACACCGTATATATACACCGGTGGAAGCTTTGAAATTTTTAGTTGTTGATTGTTGGAGATTTGTTCTTATTCTTAGTTAATATTTTCCGTTTGGGATAGTACTTCATACCTGTTGAATGTACTTGTTTGATTGACTTTAGATGTGCTAGAGCAGGTTGTGTATGGGTTTTTTCTTTTTTTATGGTTTGCCATTTGTGTTTATTTTCATTAGTAAGGTCACAGGAAGTTTCGTGATCCATGTCTGTTGAATTTACGTCAGAATCCTCATTTATTTGTATACCGTCTCGATTGATACTATTTATAGATCTCTTAGAATGCTTATTATAATTGAGCTGCTTAGCCTGGTGAGGCGGGTTGTTTGAGGGTGTATTAACCGAGGTGGGGAAAGTATGGCTTGATTTTGGGCGCATATTGAGTTTGTGAGTTAAATTGGGTAGATTTGGTGCGTATCGGTATTGCTGAGGAACTGGATTGTAGGTAAGGCCCGTGCTTCTTGGAGTATTTGGATTACTTATTATTGCGGGTGTAAAACCAATTCCGCCTCCGATTAGAAACATGATTTAAATTTACTACATCTATGACTAGTAATATTGTAGTACATACAGTTTTGAAATAAGCGAAATTTAAGCTTAAGACATCTGATTGCAGTTATCGACAGAACAAGATATAAAAAATGACTAGTAATTCTAATATTATAATAAAATGCAGGCTTGACTTAATAGCAGGTAGGGCGTTTTGGGGCACATATATCGAAGCGCGGCACTCGACCGTTCGCTCTGAAATACAAGCGCTGAATATGTCATTTGATAAAGAAATTTTTGGCTCCTTAAATTGAAAAAACATGTGGTTTCATCAAGACGGTGTAACGTTTCGTAGTGAGAGACGACGGAAATGCTAAGAATAATATTTCCAGGACTCCCATCATCAAGTGTAATAGTCCATAACTTTTTTTATTTGGTGATAAGGTTTGCGTTACCAAACCATACACAATTGAGGAACTCAAAAACAAAAACACAGGGGACGCTATTCAAAGCGTCTACAAAAATGATGGAAAATGTGCTTCAAAGAGTTCGAGCCTATGAAATCTTCAAAGGTAGACATTTATCAGATATTATATTCAAAGCATAATTTTGTATTACTGTTAATTATATATTGTTCACTCTGTATTTTAATAAAGTTTGATAACTTCTGCATTAGAACATTCTGGAAACAAACACGTGCATTGGCTGGAAATTGCCCTAATTTCTGCAGTTGTGGGACACGCTGCTCGCCAAATGTCCTCGAGAACTATACGGTTTTTAAAATTGTTTTATTATGCCTTACATTGTCGCACATTTAATTAATTTATATAAATAAATTCTATTCATTAGAGATGTTACAAATTAGCAAAAGTTTTTACTTTAAAAATAAAATTCAATTGCGTTGCACCATTGCCAGTTGAAATAGTAATAAATATGAGCAAAGGCACAATTAAGCACTAGAAATATACCTTAAGGCATTTTAGAAATTAATAAATAATAGAAAAGTGTACCAAAACAATCAAACAAAAAAAATTTGTTTATAGTATTTACAATGTTGCTTTTAAATTATGAAGTCACAAACTGAATGTCATCAAGTTAATCAAACAATGGTTATGTTGTCCATTTCTATCTACCATCTTCCACCCTTGCAGCATCTAGTGTTCTCTCGGATTTGTTGTTTCAAACCCGAAGTTAAAGATTTTTTGGTCAATAGCGAAGTAGATGATAGGAATGGGTTTCATAGGTTTCCTTAAACCCATGGTAAAGACTGATCCTTACCTTAACCGCTCTAGTACCGACCACTTGATTGTTGAACATTTTTATGTATAATTGTTACACAACTATGAAAATTTTTATAATACGTAGCAGTTCTATTTCATCTCTAGAAATATGATAATTGCTCCATTCATTTTATGCACAGAAGATACTTTTTATTCTATGTGTCGTTTTCGCCTACTACACTGAAGCTGTAGTAATTTATTTCATCATATTTGTATTTGTATTAAAGAAGTTTAAGATGCACTTAACAGGAGCAACCGCAATTTTATTCGGTTCTATGGGGCCCCAAAATGTTAGAATCTTTGCCTCCCAAAGGCTGGCTATTCATAAGCACGTCCAGTGCTGTTTCTTTTTCTTCGTCTTACAGTCTGTAAATAGGATCATTAACAATCAGTATTATGTTAATATGTTTTTTAAGGCTAGTGTCCTGTTAATAGTCATGCTATACTCTTTAGTTGTTTCATGTTTAGTTTTAGTATTTCCTTTGTTCTTTTAATGGACGGGGGCATCATTAGCACTTTAGAGTGTCTATGTATCAATATTTGTTTCCAGTAAGTTTTATGTGATGATAGAGACAGTAAGGAAGAAATGCCAACTAATGAATTTTTATTTCTAATATTACGACTTTTCTTTTTCTTTCCTTTATTATTATTTTTTATAAATTCATCAGTGAAAAATAATTTTTATAATACTAGAAATTCGACGCTTGCGCTTAAGTCGTATAAATATATTTTACTATCTCTGCTTTGCACATTATTAATTATTTCAATTTTAGATTTTAGTTATTAGCTTAGTTATGTTCGTAGAAAGATAAATATTTCTTAGAATTACTTTAAAAAATGTATTTTGTTTTAAGAGGCAAGTGTGCAAATCTGCTTTGTTTTTATTAAAGGTTGCGTTTTATTTGTTTGACACTGGAGTTTTACTTTGCAGTTATGTAAGCATTTTAGTACCTTTATCTTTAACGACGTTTGCTAATAATTCAGTTAATGGTTACATAAACTTAACCCATAAAATAAATATAGTCGGTAGCTTAAGCTGCTTATAATTTTTATTTTTAATTTATGGGTTTCTTCTAAATTTCTGAATTAAGCCAATAATTTCTTTACTCTAGTCCAATTTACAGTTGTACCTATTTTTTTCTAGATTTTAGTACTGCAAACCATTTGCTAATTCAATTTTCAGATGCTTAGAAATAAGTTATTTTGTGAGCTGGCTGCATTGGATTAACGATGATATTTGTAGTGGGTGTTGGGAATAAAACAAATTCTGCATGTGTAGATAAGCAGGAATTTGTTGTGAAATGGTTAGACGCACAGGTGTTTGTTATGCCAATCGTCTAAGAATATTGATTGATCATAATAAGCAGCATTATTTGTTTTCTAGCGGCAAATGGCGCAAATACCATTTTACAAGAGTTTACTTACTTAATCTCATCGAATTACAGAGATAGTGAAGAGACCAGTGATTTAAAAAGTATCAACGTTCACCTCATATGCGCACTCTAAAACTAAATAAAATTAATACATCTTTCTGCTTTGATACTCAAATGGGTGCAATATAAAATAAGTCTGATAAAGTGTTTTTATGATCTCCTAAACATTTATTTATAGAATAAATGCGAAGGATTCACGGCCGGTGTTATGGTGCATCGTGTGGTTGGTTCTCGGGTTACAAGGCCGTGGTGGAATACAGAAATTCTTGGCGTTTCGTCCAAAACTGTGGCGGACATCTTTAGAAGAAGATCTCCGCAGTCGTGGACGAAACGTCAAGAGTTTATGAACTCTGACCACGGCTTTGTAACCCGAGACCACCACACGATTTATTTATAGGTTGAAATTAAGGTATAAATAGAATGTAAAATCATTTCTGTTATTAGTAATGGTCACAGGAATGTAGTAGAAACTAATTAATTAAATGTTAACATGTACATATGTACACTTTTAAAAAAATATCCATTGTTTAAATAGAATGCGTAAGAAATATTTTGTATTCTTTTGCAACAAAAGTTCCACAGACACTTTTTCCGTTTATCACTTAAAAACATAAAAGTAATACATTATGTATATGCTATTAAATAAATAGTTAGTGCTGTAACTATTAATAAGTTAATCTATGGTTATTTATTATGATGATAAAATAATTATTATTAGTAGTAACTATACAAACTTCTATAGGCCTCAAGCGTTATTAACTAATAAAATTAATTGTTTTCCATTTTTATCAATTGCTTTTGCTACATCGCTTTAAATTTGCAGCTTTTAAATACTTTTCATATTCATAATTTCTACAATTTTGTTGTTTTTTAATTTTTTCATTCTTGATCTTCCTGACACTCTCTTCCAAAAGTTCATTTGTGCAGCTGTTAACATATTTATAGTTTTTTTTTTTTTGATCGAACCTCTGAGTTATTCGTTATAATACTTTTCATGATAGTATTCTATAATCTCGTTTTGTTTTTATTCAAATGTTTTTCCCATAAAATGCTATTTAGCTTTCCTACTCTGTATGTTACGTTATCAAATTGCGTCATCTATTATACCGTTCTGTGATGTTTTTATTTTCAAATATTTGTATTTAATGAATCGTTTTATTTGCTGTCCGTTATCTATTATCAGATCCTGTTGTTCTTCTTCAATGCACATATATTCAGTCTTGCTCAAATTTATCTCTAGTCCCCATTTGGCATATTCCTCTATAAGTTTGCGGGTCATGTAGTTCATGTAGTCCTGGGCTACTAGTATTCGATCGAGTATATAAAATGTTATTGTTAAAGAATAGGCTCATGCGTTAGCATTTCTTCTTCCATTATTTTAATACGTGTTTGAGGTAAATTTTAAACAGGGAAGATACAGCATCATTGTTTTAGCCCTTTAGTTGTTGTAAATCCTTTTATAACATTGTTACATATCTTAATCTTTGTCTTGGATTGTTTCTATAAAGAAATTAATATTACTTTTCTCGAAGGCTATCCACAGTTTTTTAAGTAGGACACTGTCATATACTTTTTTCAAGTTGACGAAAAATAGATGTAGTTCTTGTTCAAAGGTAACTTTCTCTTCAATAACTTGTGTGGATCGAAAATATGTGATCAATGGTCAATCTACTTGCTCGAAATGCAGCTTGTTATTTAGCTTCCATTTGCTGGTACTCATTTTCTATTCTTTGTTTTATTATCTTTCCGTATAGACTGCTTGTTTCGGCTAGTTTCCGATAATTTTCACATCTGCTCCTGCCACCTTTTTAAAATATAGGTGATAAATAGTAGCATTTCATTCGACTGGTATATCTTATTCGTTTATGCACCGTTAAAAAACTTTTGTAGATATTTAGATAGCTTGCTGCTTCCCATATTTTATTAGTTCTCCATATTTATATCACCAGGGTCCGGCGCTTTGACATTTTTAAAGAGTTACATTGTTTTCCACTTTTTCTACGTTATTCTTATAGGAGAGTCTATTATTCTTATGTTACTCGGCTAACTGTTGACTTTAAACTTTTTATGTTTTTCTGTTTAGCAGTTGTTGTAAGTATTGTTTTCACTTCTCAGGTGTTGTTGGTGATATAATCTCTTCTGTTCTTTCTCTCCTCCTCATGTACTTCAGAATACTTTAGTTTTCTGTACTTTTTCGCCCTCCCAAATATGTATTAATTCTGGATCAATTTCTTCTCACAGGTAATTTGTTCTGGCTAATCTTTTTGCGTACCTTTGCTTGAGTTTCCTTATACATTAGTTTACGTTATACACTTTTGGTATTAAATTATTTTTTATCTTTCTTTCTCATGTTCTATGTCTTTGTTCTGCCAATATGGTTTACTTTGGTTTTTGTTCTCTTCATATCTACCTAGAGTTTCAAGAGCTGCATCATGGATACATTTATTTATATCATTGTAGTGATTTTTTATTCTGTCAATGTTTTTTTTCTCTAATTTTTGATCTAACCTGATTCTATAAAACATTTTCGTCTTCTGATCCTCTAAACTTCGTAACTTATATTTTCTTTATTGCAGTTGTTCACTTTTCTCCTGTTGCATTTGCAATAATATTTTTGTTCTGATGAACCAATGGTTACTACCACAAACATTTACGCCGTGAAATTTTTAGTTTTTTATTTTAATATGACATAGTCGATAATTAACTTCGGTCTTTGAGTTTCTTGTCTACACATATACTTGTGTATGTCGCGGTATTGGATGTAACCATTTAGGATTTTTATGTTATTTTGTTTGCATATTGTTCTTAGTATTTCTCCATTATTAATATGCTTTCTCCATATCTGCCTACAATATTATCCTTTTTTTTGATACATTAAAATCTCTTAGCACAGTAAGCTCTCTTGGTGTTTCAACTGTTAAGAACTTATTGTTTAGTCGTTGAAAGAATACATTCTTTGCATTAACTGGTTTATCGTCGTTTATGGCGTATACGCCTATAATTGTTACTTTATATCCGAATATGCATATATTAATTTTAATAATTCTTTTATTAACAATTTTCCAGGTTTTTATATATTTTCTCCAACTTCTATGCATTACAGTCAATACACTTTTACTAGCTCTAGTTGTTTTTAGTTACTGAAGAATTGGTCATATGTTTCTAAATTTTCGGATCCTCGTCTTTTTCTTTTGGTTTTGGTTACAAACATCTGTTTAGCTCTTTCAGTTTCGTTATTACTTCATTTATCTTTCTATTAACACTTTTTACATTTCATGTATCTAAGTTTAATGTCAATTGGTCGCTTTGTCCGTATTCGATATTCCTTTCTAATCCAATGGGTTTTAACGAGTTTTGTTTTTACGGAAATGGTATGTTGGATCATTGCCCAATCCTCCTCTTTATCTAGGTTTGGAACCGGCACTACTCAATCCACCCAACAATTAAGAGACAGAGTTTCCTTTAATTCACATTCTGTTACACAAATAAAAATTAAATGATTAATATATGCTAGACATTGATTCAGATATGTCACTACAATTGTTTCTATTTTAATACTTGTCTTTATGATTATTTCTTTAAGTCTCATTGCTATCGAGTTTAATTTTGTTTTATTTTTTAAGAATCTATGGCTACCTGTTTCTGTTTGTCACTTTGAACATTTTTTTTATTTTCATATGAGTGTTTTATATAAATCCTAATATTAACTACTTATGTTAAGATTTTACGTATTACATTGAGCAACAATATTGCCCCATAATTATCAAAATTGTAAATTTCTTTTGTTTAATACATATGCGCTCTTTTTGCCATTTTTTTAAAATTTAAAAAAGTAAGTGTTTTCTTTTTTAAAGTAATTAATTTTTGTTTTCTTTTTATTTGACATTTTTACTTTCCTTATCCTATAATAAGGAAAGTAATGTAATCGGCGGAAATTTGACCTACCCAGTTTTTCACATTTCTGGAGGAATTATACCCTCAGGGCACCAACAAAGTTGGTTTGGGCCATTGGTTCGGTGTGTGTGTGTGTGTGTGTGTGTGTGTGTGTGTGTGTGTGTGTGTGTGTGTGTGTGTGTCTGTCGGTCTGTCAGTAAACAGGATATCTCGAGAACCGTAAGAGCTAGAGACTTGAAATTTGGTATGCAAGTTACTTGTAGGTGGGGGACGCAGTGCGAAACTTTTGGTAAAAATCGGCCGAGCCGTTTGGTCGCAAGGTCGCAAAATTGGTCGCAAAGCGGTCGCGAATCTAAACGGTTGAAGATACAAAAAATTTATGAGAATAAAAATGATTTGTTATCTTGAGATAAACATGAATTTAAAGTAAAAGTTGGTAAAATAGGAACTTGAAAAAAAATTGAAGCTCAGGAGTTTTAATATACCGGGTGTTCGTAAAATGTTTCAGGAAATTGATATTACCGGATAGATCAGACCGAGACTAACAAAAAATTACAATAAAATTTTTTGATCCGAGGTCAAATAATTATGTTATAGCCGATTAAAAAGTAATTAAACGGGCCAATCACAGCGCGCTCGGAAAGTTACCGGGCCGACTGCGGGAGGACGGGGGGAGGGGGATCGCTTGGCCGCTAGGAGGGAGCACGCAAGCGATAATGGCGAAGGCTGTGCGGCCGAGCTCGCACGGTTACTTTCAGTGACGTAGCAAAATTTTAAGTACGAGTCAATTATTGTCTTGTACTGTTTATTTTAATTAGCTTTCTAGTGTTGGACTCCCGCCTCATCCTTTTTTAAAATAACAAATTCCGGGATGAGAGCAGTGCAGGGCCGAGACGATGGACTCGGTATAATCTCTTATATATTTGTCTTATCTCCCTAACTAAACTTATAATTCTATCTCCTCCTAGACGCTTCAACCGATTTCCTTTCACACCACATTCACAACTGTATTTGCTTATTCGGTGCAAAAAATCAGCATTCTAACTTTAACCGTTATTGAATTATTTCAATATTTTGATTACAAGGGAAATTACTCCCAATGTTTCTATTGTTTGTAGTGTTAAATGTACGCAAATCATGTGGAATGTTCTACATGACTGCCTGACGTCTAGATCAGGCTTCGTCGACAAAGCCTGCAGGGTTCTCTAGTATATAATAATAGGATAAGGAAAGTCGTGTGATGTTCACACCAGATTTTTTTTTCATATTCTCTTTTATTATTTTGCATTCTAATTGTGTTTGAATTATTTCTTTATATTTTTAATCAAGCCAGCATTTTTAACTTAAATTTTTTATACGACTCTTTAATACCTATTTTGTAAAATCGTAATTCTCCTCTACTTCCTGATATCTTTTTACTTTCCTTATCCTATAATAAGGAATCGGTCGCAAAGCGGTCGCGAATCTAAACGATTGAAGATACAAAAAATTCATGGGAATAAAAATGATTTCTTATCACGAGATAAACATGAATTTAAAATAAAAGTTGGTAAAACAGGAACTCGAAAAAATTAAAACTCATGATTTTTAATATACCTGGTGTTCATAAAATGTTTCGGAAAATTTATAGTACCGGATAGATCAGACCGAGACGAACAAAAAATTACAATGAAATTTTTTGATCCGAGGTCAAATAAATAAGTTATAGCCGATTAAAAATTAATTAAACGGACCAATCACAGCGCGCTCGGAGAGCTTACTGGCCGACTGCGTGAGGACCGGGGGAGCGCTTGGCCGCTAGGAGGGAGCACGTAGGCGATAATGGGGGAAGGCTGTGCGACCGAGCTCTCTCACGGTTACCTTCAGTGACGTAGCAAAATTTTAAGTACGAGTCAATTATTGCCTTGTACTGTTTATTTTAATCAGCTTTAGAGTGTTGATCTCACGCCTCGTCTTTTATTAAGATAACAAATTTTTAGACGAGAACAGCGCAGGCCCGAGACGATGGACCCGGTATAATATATATAATAATAGAATAAGGAAAGTCGATGTTCACACCAGATTTTTTTATTAATTTTTTCAAATACTTAATACATTTTACCTCTACGCTCTTCTTTAGCTATTTCTCATTTAATATTAAAAATTAGTTTTCTCAGTTCTCTCTACTCCTACTTTTTGTTTAAAAATTTTTTTACCAGTGTGTTTTTCTATAATAAAAGCTTTTTTGAAAACATAGTTTTTAGCTTTCTGCTATGTACAACCTATATATTTTTTTATCAATATTTTCAGCATCATTAGAAATTTGTATTGGTTTCTTTCCATTGGGAACTGTTTTTGCTTTTTCTACATTTGCATTATTACCTAATACTATGTTTATATGGTTTGGAAAAGAATCAACATGTTTTGCTACTTCTTCTGCATATTTTATCACGCAACAAATATCTTATGTTTTTAAACTCTTTTGTTATTCTTAAATAATTGATTGTTTAGCCTAATCCAACGTACTTTATCATTAACGATTGAAAATCTTAGTTTATTAAAAGGAAAACTTACAAGCAGTGAATTACTGGGAACCATTCCTTTTTACTTAGCAAAATATATTTGTCTATCATTTCATTTTGTTTTTTTAAAGTAATTTTTTTCTCCGCCAAGTTAGTTAACTCATCTTTCTTTAAATAAAATTTGTATATTCCACGTTACAATGCTTCATTTTCAGTAAATTTATTTTTGCAGTATTCTTCGCTTTTTTACTACTCGCCGTTTCTTCCGCTTTCTTTTTGTTGTTATCTCTATTTTTGTAGTAATTTTCTTTGTAGCCTCATTTGTATTGTTATAATTATTTTTACTATTACAACTACTTTTTCTGAGTTTGTATTTTCATTATTGTTTTTTCGTATTTTTATTTTAGCTGAAATTAACTAATTTCTTTTATTTTTTAACTTTAAATGGCAACTTAATATTTACTTATCATAACATACTTTATCACTATAAATTTATGAATTTGATTTTATTGTAATTATTTTTCTTAATTTATAATATTTGTATCAGATTTATTTTCTTTCGGTATTCTACTACTCTTAAGTTTCCCACTTCTTTTAAATTTATTTTAAGTTCTATTAATATGTTTTTTCCGTTGAAATATTTCTTAAATTTTCTTTCATAATGTTATGGTCTTACATTTAAATTTACTTGCTAAGTTATCTTATGTGCTATATTTTTACCTTGCTTTTCCAGATGTTCTTATACACATAGTTTTCCACTTAGCATTTTTTACTTTTTGTCATAAAATTTTAATTTTTCTACGGACTCAAGTCGGGTGAATAAGGGGGCTCTGGCGCTTCGCTTCGGGGTTGTACTGAAACACCCAAAAGATCGCAAGCTACACTATCAGTCTCATTACATTATTTACACACCTCATAATTACCAACTTATTATTTATTACCACCTTAAAAAACAAGAAATTATTAATTTCAGCTATAATATTTATTTTAATTAATTAAATATTATGTATATGAAAAAATACATTACAACAAATTGACTTTTAACTTCACATCGTTAAAAATTAAACAAATACGTTATGTGTATAATATTCTCGGATTAAACTAATTAAACAAGTTAGAAAAATTAAACTAAAGTAAAAATTATTCACGTCTATTTAGAGAATATTTAGACTTTTCTAAAGATTTCGTAAACAAATGCATTCATTTGATTAAGTTACACCTAATACAAATCAGAAAGAAAATCACAAATTTATTTTTTAATTACATAGGTCATATGCGTCATAGTAAGCAACTTTACGTACATTACAATTTTGCTAATTTGGACCATATACCTAAAATGAATTTATAGTTAAAATTAGCCTTAGTGTATTTTACCACCACACAATTTGTATACGATAAAAATGCACGTGTAATTAAACAAATCTTCTGTTAAACATATATGCATAATATAACGTAACATTCCTATTTAAACCTTTATGATTAATATCCAATTAGATGATTTTTAAAATGCTTTAATATAATTAGTGGGTGTTAACCAAATTGCAGAAGTATCAATTTTAGTAACAGCAATCAAAATCAAAGGTTGTTTAGCGTCAGCTGCGGTCCAATAAGCAGTAAACAATTTGCCTGAAAACTATGTCGGCGCTTTTGGACAGTTTCAAAATTAAAACGATAAAGTAACCAGCAGATTGCAGAGATTTCCGTTAGCCAGAACCACGCTGACCAATACAATGATAGAATTTATGCATACAACTCCCAAATAAGGCCATTCGATTTGAAAATTTATTTTTCGAAATAATACGAGGAAACACTTGCACATTGTCTGTCGCTGGACGTGCGGCTATAAAAAGTCCTTTGGTTTGTCGGCCTCTACAATACCGCCTTAATTTACGATGCATTGGTAGACCTGTTTTGTCACCTAGTGTGTGGCTGCATTCACACAACTATGCAGTTGCGAGCGCTCACATTTGGTTATTTTTCTCGTAAATATCATACAGAAGCTAAAGTATACTGACTTTAATTTCGTGCGCGCGTATAAAAGTCACGAAGATAAAATGTTATGGGGCCAGTTTGTTCGATTTAATTATGGTTGCGCTCAAAACAAATTTGATTTTTAGAGGCAGGAATAAGTTCGTGGCGCGCTTAGTTACGGGGCATGTAGGGAAATAGTCTGGGCTGCCCGTTAACATCAACTAAGTGTTTACTTCAGGGTACATATATATCCTATTAAGTCGACTAGTTAAAATTACCCGATGAGTAATTTACCGCGTGAGTATCTATGAAACGTCAGGGACAAATAAACTTGAAGTTATTTTAAATGATAAGAATAGTCCTCCACTACACTAATTAGTATATGCAAAACCTTTGTAACTACTTTTAAATGTCAGGTTCTACTGATAAAAGTTTACGATACTTTTGCATTTATAAAATGTACCCGAACACCGTTTTCTCATTACAAGTTTTAATTTCTTCTATTAACCGAACTGCAACATAATGCTCGGACGAGTGCGGTTTTATGTGTTCGGTTGCATTATTTTTTGTATCGTGAAGCATGGTAAGTAGTTGATAAAGCTTTTTAATGTAATATCTAATTATGACAGCACAATAGATGTTGCTTTAAAAACATTAATAATTTTCTTTGATTAGCCATAAATACAAAATAGTTTTATTTGGGTGCACAAATTGATTTTCAGCGTTCTTTAGAGAAGTGTATTATTTAATACAAAATGGCTTACATTCATTTTTAAATACTTATCATCCATTGAGGAGCTGCTAAATCCCAGCTTGATAAAAAAATCATTGTTCGAGGTAATAAATTTTAACGTGCAAATCAACTAAGTTGTACTGTAGTCTTAAAGTACTAGATCTGGGGAATACACCCCATAAGGAAGAATTTCTCAAACTAACGCGCCACGTATGGTTTGACATTATCATGAAACAATATCTTTTGCCTTATTATTCAGCATGTAAACGGTCGTTTCTGCTCCATTGCGTCTCTGAAACGGTGAAATTTTATCTGATAACGCTAAATTATTTTAGTTTGTCTGGTTTAAACAATTCTTTAAACAATACACTTATCATAAATACACAATCATTTTTTTTTGAAAAGGTACTTTCGTAGTCGATGGAAACAATTACTCAAGTTGATTTACGCTCTTTTTATATATTATCTGAACACCAAAGCAATAGTTGTATTGAAGCATTCTTTTTCTAGTCAGAAAAAGATACAAGATATTTTAAAGTCTATTTTTGAATCTTTCTTACCTTTTGTAGGTTAATAGAGATTGCTTGTTATGTTATTTCAAATGTATGAACAAGTTATAACTGAATTATATGTGGGTTTTCTTTTAATAGTCACCTTCAACTTGTGTGGGTTATTCCTTCCCCGAATCTCTAAATTTACTTTTTACGCATACTATAAAATACAATATATCATCTCTAAAGATAGATATTATCTCTTTAACTTTGGGAGCACTTTTTTAAACTGGACAGTGGTAATCACGCAGTCTCCACAAGGTATTTCATACACTCCTTGGGATTTATTGAGGCAGTGATCCTTTGCTGAGCGAATAAGCCCAGATATTTAGTTGTTGGTCGTAAAGACCGTGCGGATATTTTACCGCATTAGTATGCGGCTTATTCTATCGGTGATGCCTCTGATGTAAGGTAGGAATGTTTTTGTTAGTCAGGAGGATTTTGGGATTGAGAGTTAGTGTTTTTATTTATATTTTTGATTATATTGGTTAAGGATTTGTTGGAATATCCATTTTGCAGTAGAGTGGTGGTAATGGATTTAATTTCTAAGCTTATTCGCTCAGCAAAGGATCACTGTCCCAATGAATCCCAAGGAGTGTATGAAATACCTTGTGGAGACTGCCAAAGGACCTACATAGGTCAAACAAATCGTCAAATATCTAGCCGAATATACAAACATTCTCTGGCCGTACGGAAAGGCGATAATGGTTCGGCACTTGCCAAACACAGCAAAGAAACAGGCCACAAAATTAATTTCTCTGGCACTAAAACCATTGCCCCCATTTCCCATTTTACCAGCAGAATAGTACGCGAGGCAATTGTAATAGAAAAACGCCCACAGTGCCTCAACACAAGAGATGACAGCCAGCGTTTGGCTGTCATGTGGAAGTCCCTTATTGCTCCGCACCGCCAATTAAGCAACACCCTTAATCCTACAAACTTCCCCCAACCCAACGCATCCCCGCCAAACAAACTTTCATTTCCAGCCCTATAAAAGATCAAGCAGGTCACACGAAAGCTCAGTCTTATTCAAAGCCTCCTTGGGGAGTAGGCAGATTGAGACCCCGAGTGAAGAGCTAACCTCTTGTAAATGGCATCAAAGCCGATGCCGAAACGTCGAGAATTTACCCAAAATAGACGCGGTTCATCCCGTGAACTAAGTTGTTTAAACATAGTTAACCGCGAAAATATATCCGAACGAAAATTTTCGCCTTTAGCTTTTATACAAAGATCGTTGAATCAATTGCCTACACTAACCCGCATTATAGTGAGAAGTTGTTGACTACTGCTATTAGGGATCATTGCAAGCAAGTAACGCTAGGATGGTTTTATGAGTAAATTATGATCTTTAATATTGCATGTCTGGGCTACTAGAAAATAAATCGACCACTTTTAAATAAAAAGCACACTTTGCTCAGTCAAATTTGTGTTTACTTCGTTTTGTGAGACAGTGCAGAGTTTTACTGGAAGGTCTACATTTTACATAAAAGAACTATATAATTTAAAAGTTTACCATATATTTTAGGACATTTTATTAGCACATAGCGGCCAAAGTTTTGATACTCCCTCGTAACAGTTTACCCATAAAACCACTATAACCGCCTTTGACCCCGTTCACTAACTAAGATGGCTTTTTAGACAAACTAGTAGTTAAAATTATCTTCTATTGTAAAAATATTTTTATGTGTAAACAGAATTTTTCTGTGGTCCTAGTGTACATACTAAGTCTCTTTAATTTTTTGCTTTTTAATTTATTTAAAATATCTGTGGCATATTTTTTCTAGGTATTTTCTCAAACATAGTTATTCATTTATTTCAATGATTTACCGCTCTAATTGATTGTAGTTTTCTAGACCTTTGACAGTCCATGAAGCTTCCGAAGGTATTTCCAATTCTACAGCTCAATACAGGCATTTACGCTTAATACTGAGGGATTTAAAGTTTCGTTCTATTGCCTGCTTATATAACATTGCTACAGCTATAAGGCTTTTTTATCATCTAGCTTAATTCTTACACAATAATAATGTTTTGACAAAAACATAATATAACTTTCAACTTCAGTCGGATACACTTGATTTATGGGAATGTTAAGCTTATATTTTCAAACATTTTAAATTAAATTTGTTTTTATTATAAAAAGTAGTACGTTTAAAATTTGCCAATTTTTTTATAATGTTTTAAAATATTTTTTATACAGTCTTTGGAAGTCAAACAATAAGTATTTTTTTGATTATTCTTTTATATATATTACTCCTTTCCCATTTACAAAGTATATAAAAAAAATATCCGTTATAGCATAACGTTGTATGGTAACCAACAAACTCTGCCGTTGTTTATGGTAGATTTCGAGCTCAAGGAAAATAAAACTATATACAAGATTATTTACTTGGAAAATCAAAAGAAAAAATATATATCACAATGCGTCCACATACGAAAAGGTACTGCAACAGACCTATGTAACGTGTTAAATGTGGTAGAGGACATAACACTACCGTATGTAAAAACACCAAATACACTTGCCAAATATGGTCCTTGTGATGAGAGCCATCCAGCAAATCATAAAGGATGTGCAGTTTATAAAAATTTGCAAAAAGGCAGAAATGGGTTATTTAACGATCTAAACATTATAATAATTAAAAATAAAACATTTGAACAAGAAATACACTTAAATTTAAGACAATTTTTTCAATATTGTATTGAACAACTACTCCCAATAATGTAACTGCAGGTCCATTATGTAATGAGCCAACGTTTTCGCATGTGGCTGCAGGGAGGAACAACTCCACATCCAATGAGCAACATTTTAACATTAATGAACAACTCTAACTTCTTCCAGGAATTTAAAACAATGTTTACGCAATTTATAAACCAGAACAGCATGATACTTGCTCTTTTGTGTTATTAACAAATTGGCTTATAAATGACTTAATCACTACGAATCGCATTGTGAAACGCTAACGGTCTCTCAAACCACATACTAGAGATAATTATATTTTTTCAGTTACAAAAGATAGATATTTTACTTATATCAGAATTCCACGTAACACCAAAAACAACAATTAAAATTCTATACTATTCAATATACTTTGCTAATCATCGTCATCGTAAAAAATTCAGTTGCACACTACGAGCTACAACCTTGCCAAATAAATGTTATTCATTTGTAATTGCAACGGTATACAACCCATCATGACACCACTAATTATTCTAGTTTCTTGGAAACAAATTAATTGTAGGGGGTAATCGAAATGCAAAATATATGGTATGGGAATTAAAACTCCCAACGGTCGCAACCTTACAAATGCTATGTCTCATTGCAGTCTTGATTATTTTTCCACTGGTACGCCCACTTACTGGCCGAGTGACCCAAATAGATCACCGGGTTTACTTGACTTGGCAGTGGTCAGAGATATCAAACGCAATACTTTATGTCAAAACTTAGTTTTGCACAATTGTTATCTATAAAGATACTCTTCCAAGACCTTGTTCCAAATTTACTGATTGGATTTATTCTCAAATCCAACGCGAACAGAGGATAATCTTAATATTTGAATTAAAACCAAGTATGACCCGGATGAAGCAGTTCAGTATTTTACAATCTTGATACAAGACACTGCATGTAAGACTATGCCATCTCCAACACCTATTTTACTCGAAATTAATCAATAATCTACTACACGTCCGAAAGCTTGTCATTGCAAAACGTCGAGATAGGACAACATATGAAAGAAGCAGGAATGTGCAAGATAAAACTACATATAATCGGCTTACCCTTCAGTTGTATGCAACATTAGAAGATCTAAGAAATAAAACCTTTAAGCAATACATTACCAACTGCAGAAATCTCTCCTGAAATTAAGAAACTAGATGATAGTTGGGCTATATCTGATAAAAGAAAAGCAAACACATTTGATATACACATCAAAACGTTTTTACAGCTCTACCATCTGACTTAATATTGATCTTTCCGGTATTGAAGCATTTTTTGACGCCCTCTGCCATCTTTCACTTCCTCTAAATGCGTTTTCACCAACTAAATTCCGTAACCAAATAAAACTAATTAATACTCATTAAGCATCAGACTACAATCTTATAGTAGGAGACATTCTTCAAAATCTTCCAAGAACGGGAGTAGATCTACTAACTATTATATATAAGAGCATATGAAGTCCATGCTATTACCCCTTACAATAGAAGTTTGCTCAAGTTATTATACTACCTAAGCCTGGAAAATCTCCTTCACACAATATCATCTTATAAACCAATAAGTTATCTCTCCCGTGTGTCCAAAACTTTCGTGAAATTACTCCTTGAGCGAATTCATTATGGAAAGCTTCGAGACAAGAAGAGTTTATGCAGCGGCGTTTTTAGACATATAATAGGCCTTCATTAAGTTATAGCATGCGGACTTTCTTTATAAACTAAAACGACACTTCTCTAGGCAACTTTACTTAATACTAAATCATATTTCAGTGAACGAATGTTTTAAGTCATACTGAGCACTTATAAATCAAGGTATTGCTAAATTAATTACGGAATGCCACAGGGAAGCGTGTTCGGACTACTTCTATACCTCATATATACAGCAGATGCTCCAGTTTTAATAAATATTTTAATAGCGACATTCGCTGACGATACGGCTATCTTGGCAGTCAATGATAATGCAGAATCAGCAGCGCACCAATTACAGAGACATCTAAACCTCCTAAGTAACGGATTTCGGAAAGTGGAGAATTACTGTTAATTACGATAAATCGACTCAGGAGACTTTTACAAACAAACGTGTAGTATATCAGCTAACAACAATTAACAACGCACCAGTATCGGAGAGGACCAAAATTAAATATCCCGGACTGTACATTGATCATATATTTACATGAAGAACACATATTAAGGTCAAATGCAAACAACTTGACCTCAAAACAAAACAATTAAAGTGGTGCTACGGCAGCGACACCTAACTTTTATTATCCAACAAGTTACTCCTGTATAAAGCGATACTAAAACCCATCTGGGCTTACAGAATTTAACTCTGGGTATGCACCAAGGCTTTACATACCAAGTCGTCTTAGAAACTTCATTTATAACCTTACGAATTATGGCAAATTACCCCTGGCACGTAACTAATAAAACACTCCACATTAAATAGAGAAATTTTTACGTGCATATAATCAAAAATTAGCTAACCCCAAAATGAATTGGTGTAGCAGCTCGCCAATACCCCGGCAACCAGAAGACTGAAGCGTCATTGGCCACAAACTCTTATTTAGTGTAATTATCTACGGTACCAGCACTGACTGGCTTCCCATTAAAGTTATAATACCAAATCATTTGCTCATTGCTTAAATACTGAGTAGAATGTAAATATGCAAATTATAAATTAAAAAAAGTATATTTAATTGTTTATTAAAAATGTTATCTCCTAAACTTAATTAGTCATTATCCAAATGGATAGATTAGCGCACCTTTCTGTTAATACAGACAGTCAAATGTGCAGCTTATTTAATAATTGAATTTGCTGCTAAAACTAATTTTTCCTCAAATTTCTTAATGATCTTTGATTGCTTACTTAAGTTCCACCAATGTCAAATTAACGTCCTCTAGACAATTTAGTAAATTTGTTAGTTTTGATACTACATTGACTTTGTTTTCTTTACTATTTAAAACTTTTGCGTGGTATTTTCAAGCAAGATTTAACAACAAAAAAACAAACAGAAACTTGATAGCGTCTCATAAAAAGCAAACTACATATGTGAGACATACTTACACATATCTACACGACGTACTGTTTCAAACATATTTTAATTTTGAGCTCGCAGAAACAAAGACAGGGTCAGGCAAAATAATCTTCTATTTTCGAAACAAGAATAAAAGAAACAACATAGATTATGTTTAATATTTTATTATACTATCGCATAGAATAATGCTTGCCATTTAGTCATCAACCAGTTGTTGAAGATGGTATCGTCCAAATGTTAGCTCACACTCCTACAGCCTCTTTAAAATTTCGCATTACTTGCCGAATCATTTTCACTGGTACTGTTGTGATTGCGTTGCGAATAGGATCTTTTGGTTTCTCAATACTACGCGGCCTGCGCTAAATAACTTTAGCTTTCAGATGTCCCCGCAAAAAGTAATTGCAAGAAAACATGTTTGGTAATCTAGCCTGGCATAGGATGCCATGTAATAAGATGAGGCGGATTAGAAACATTTGTCCCAGAAATTCTAGAGAAATTTTTACCACGTGTGCGGTAGCGTCACCTTGTTAGAACCACAGTGGTGCATTTCTATGTTCGTTGCGTTTGGGGTCAAGAAAATTAGGTAACATACAACAACGTAGCCGGTAGATATGACAGTCACCGTGCGTCCTACTTCCTTAAAAAGTACGACCCTATAATGCCAAATTTCGTAAACGATGAGTGTACAGTTGGAGTTGTTGAGGATTTTGTGGAACCCAATACCTCCTGCCTCATAATCACAGAATCACCATTTTAAAAATAAGTCTCCAACACAAACGCACAGTATTTAACACTCCAAGCCATTTTATTGTAGCCTTTATATGCCAATAGTTTATAAGTTAATTGTTTATGTTGCATTTTAAATATTTCTATTCGGTGTTGGCGAGTTTTTACGGCACATAGGCCTCTTCTAGCTTTTTCCACTTTTCCCTAATTTTAGCTGTTCGCTGCCATAATGGGCCTGCTATTTTTTTTTATTTCATCGGACCATCGTTTTCATTGTCTTCCTCTTTTTCTGTTGGTTTGGAATCGGGGAGTCCATTCTGTTATGTGCTTTGTCCATTTATTTTTATTTTCTTTGAGCATATGTCCTACCCACCGCCATTTGAGATGTTTTGTTTTGGTTACAACATCTTCTATTTTTGTTATGTGCCTTATGTCCGTGGCTCTTTTTCTGTCTCTTTTTGTATAGCCCAGTATGCTCCTCTCCATTGCTCTTTGACATGTAGTTAGTTTTTGGTCTTGTTTTTGTGTGTTTGCCCAAGTCTGGCAACCATAGGTTAGTATGGGTAGAGTATACAGGTGTTATATATTTTTCTTTTCATTGCTATGCTGTATTGTTTACTTTTCATAATTTCCTTGAGTTTCCAAAATCTCTTTCATGAGTTGGCAACCCGTCTCTCTATTTCTAATTCCATTTGGTCACTGAATGCAATTAGTTGTCCCTAGTAAATGTAGGAGTTTACATATTCAATGTCTTCTTTTTCTATTTTGATAAGTTTTTGGGAACGATTTGTTATTATTTTGATTTTTGTTTTGTTCATTGTTAGTCCCACCGTTTTCTTTCTTCTGCCAGATCTTGGAGCATAATTTGTAGGTCTTCTGGGTTATCCGTTATGAGTTTTATGTTATTCGAAAATCTTAGATGGTTCAGGTTTGTTCCATTGATATTGATACCGAAGTTGTCCCATTCTATTTTTCTAAAGATTTCCTCTAGCACAGTTTTGGTGGAAGTGGGTCTCCCTGTCTCACACCTCGACGTATAGGGAAGGCTTCCCCCTCTGTTTCTAGTTTTACTCTGCCTGTGCTGTTAGTGTATACATTCTTCATTATCCTTATGTATTTATTTTCAATTCCTTGATTTTTCAGGGCTTCCCAGTTGTAGTGATGTTCCAAGAGTCAAATGCTTTATTATAGTCCACAAAGGCCATGTATAGTGGGTAGTTGTATTCATGGCTTTTTTCGATTAGCTGTTTCACTACATGGATGTGGTCCACTGTGGAATATCTTGACCTAAACCCAGCTTGTTCTCTTGGTTGTTCTTCATCTAGTGTTTTGGTGATACGATTAAGTATTATTTTTGAGAATACCTTATATACATTAGACATAGGCTTATTGGGCGATAGTTGCCTATTTCTGATCTGTTTCCTTTTTTGTGGATGAGAACTATAGTACTTGTTGTCCACTGTGTGGATATATATTCCGTATTTAAAATGACATTGAACAGGTTGGTCACTTTTGTTGTTGTTTCTTGTAGTCTCGCCTTCATCATCTCATTGGTTATGTGATTAGTGCTGGGAGCTTTGTCGTTTTCCTGTGATTTTATTGCATGTTGAACTTAACTTTCAAGAATTTGAGGGACTTCTTCTATGTTGTCTTCAAGGTTTATGTTACTTTCTTGAGTGTTTTCAGTAGAATATAGTTTACGATAATAATCTGTTGCAATCTTTAGAACTCCAAGCCATAATGGGCACTAAAATAGCTTGTCTTGTGCTGCTCAAATATATACAATTCGAATGCCGTCTACCAATACATTGTGCTCGGCGATCAATTCAAAAAGGAAAAATTATTTTTCCAAGCTATGCACCTTCTCACACATTAAAACTATTTTCTATTTTAATTTCTGCTTAATTGTATCTTTGTAAAGCTCCTATAACTGAAATAAATCGATTTATTAAAATTTAATTATTGCATGTTAGAGTTTCAATTCGGAATTACCATTTCTTCCTAATGAATTTGAACAAAACTAATTTTTGACTACAGATTTTTATAAAATCCAATATGTCAAAATAATAAAACAGATTATCTGCAAGTGAAAATTTTTAATAAAATTGGAAACACATTTACATTTCTGGATTTTCTAGTACAAAATCTTTATAAAGCAAAACAAAGGAAATTTGCCTATTTCAATTTTTCACATTTATTGTTGCTCCCTATAATTGTATTTATATTAGTTCCCTTAACACAGATGTGAAATATTATATTTTTAGTACGTCTTTAATAAAATCTTACATAAAATCAAACAACTTAATAAAATGAAGTAAAATGTAAAAACAAATTTTTTTATTTGTTATCTTTCGGCCTGTCTTTTATATTTCTTCATATAAGTATATGAGTTATTAAAAAAGTTTAAGTTACTTATCTTATTAATAATCTTTAGATATATGCAGCTTATTTTAAAGATTTTAATCTATATTATATTTTTAATTATGCGTTGTTGTTTCTATAATAAAATAAAAGTAATTTACTAACGCATTATTAATTCCTTGCAGAATATTTTGCATCCACTCATTGTTACACATTAATTATAAAAAAAATAAAACTGTGCTAAGCTACGTGAAGCTGCAAGATTGACCTAATATTGTGCGTGTCCGTTTCAGGAAGCTCCTTAAACTGCTACGTTTGCGATGGCAACGGCACCAGCGTTTGTGCAAGAAATGCAAAGCTTGTCGCGATCCAAACCTGCGGAGGGTCAGATTCTGAGTGCGTGGAGACCTTCCAGGAATATGCAAATAACAGTAAGCGGGATCTTGCAGTTGCCTAAAACGAAGATGCTGCACGTTGCGTTTCAGCCGTCACAAAGGCCTGGGTTCGCCGCTTTTGCTTTAATGCAAGCGACGACTACTGCAAGTCGTTCCATGCGCCACAGGCCGTAGCAAAGAATTATTTTCAAAGCGGGATGTGCCAGGGCTGCCAGCAAGACTTGTGCAATAGGAATGCGCTGGTGAAAGGATTTCTTGGTAAATGGGGCTTCAGCAACATAATCAACGCAATTTATTCACTTTTCGGGGTTTATTAATTTCGATAACTGATTGGTAGCCATTTCGACGTATTCGAAGAAATTATATTTTTATAGTAAATATTGTTATATTTGGTATCCTATAAATTTATTGTGTTTAATGTTTAAATCTTACTTCACTTGTAATATAACGAAAATAATTGCAGTTACCATGCCATTTAAGATCACTACGCTAAATAAAGTAAGATAACCATAAATTTCCAATAATACAGAAAATTGTTTATGATCAACGTTTTGTATTGCCTGAAAAATAATCTGAAGCTTTAAGTACGATGGTGTATTTAAAGGTTTGCTTCCTTTATGATAACTTTATTAATGGATAATATATACAAATAAGAGTTATGTATAAGGTTGAACAAAAAATATGTGTTTAAAATTAAAAATTACATTTTTTTGTTCTTTGAGGTTATTTTGTGTTAGCAATTATAATCAGCATATTTAGATTACTTTTTAACATGTCTGATACTGACTACAAAATTATTGCCAGTAAACTTTGGATTTTGATACGAAAAAAGACCGATTATAATAAAAAATGCTGCTGAGACAGTTTGCAAAGGATGTCTTAATCTTGAAGACAAGCCTCGTTCTGATGGATCATCAAAGTAAAGAAATGAAGATTGGTTGACGGTGTTGGAAGGCGAGCCATGATCTGGCATCTCTTCTTGAAGTTTTGTTTCATCAAACTGTAATCAAGCCTTTGCATCAACTTAACTTTGATCTCAAAAAGCCCAGACAGGATCTATACAAACTAACTAAAGCACAGACTAACAAGCAAGTTAAGATCTACCGTCAATTACTAAACTAAAAAAGGTTTGAGGAGTTGGGCAGCGTAGAAGTTCTTCGGTATCCATCATATAGATGCTGCTCCATTTTGCAAAGCAGGGCAATAGATCGTAAAATATGATGGCTTTTATTCAAAGATAGTTGTTATTGATTTTATAAAGTTTATCCATAAAAATTCTATAACTGATATTGAGTATAAATGTTTTCGTCCATCTTATATTCATCAAATGTTTTCTATTAAGGGATATCATCACTTTCCTACTAAAATGACTATTCCTATTCGCATACCTAAGACAAGTTTCATTTCGCCGGAGACGAAATTAGTGCTACTGTAGCGTGTATATAGAACAAGTAGATCAAAGACGTTGTTCATTCGCGAAGACCGGGATCTGAATCAGTATACAGGACAATCAATAGGCAGGATCATTATGGAAGACAATTAGACCACAGTACTTGTTGTTTATTTCCTCTGCTAGATAACGTTCTTTATTGTGACTACTACAGACTCCTCTGCACTTACAATAAAGTTTACAGTGGGCAACGGAAAGGCGTATGTAGGCACAAGTGACATAAAATCGTCTTTTTTAATAAACCCAGAATTTGTTTAAACAAATATAACAGTGTAATATTAATATACTGTCTAAGCGGATAAAGGTTATGATAGTTATAACAGTAGGTCACCTCTAGTCTGAGACAGACAACACTTCCAGGTAAGATTACATCGATGCGACACTTTTTTCCTTCGTAGAGTATTCCAAGCAATCATTCAATAAGATAGCGCTCAATCGCATATGACACGTAACACATTAAACCTTTTTCAACAAAATAGAATGTAAATATTTCTACGCCAGCTTGATTACCTGACTTTTCTCCCATCGAAAATAGCTAAAATATTATTACGTCATGAATATAGGGGTATCCGCAACTTCCAATGAATCTGGCTAAATTATAGGTGCAGACCATTAAGGCTCTATTCGTGCATTGTGTAACTCGATACTAAGAAGAATAGATTACGTTATTGAATAAATGGTAATGTTTATCGAAATTTTTTTAATTAAATTTAATTATTTATTTATTTATCTTATTCTATTAAATGAATCTGCAAAGTTTCTGTTGTTAAATTTTTATTTTTTTAGTGTTGCAATATATATATATTAATATCAATTAATATTCTAGAAACTTATTATAATTCACTGCTTGCTTCTGAGGAATTCTCTCGATGCATTTTTGGCTTTTGTCCAAGAGGCTGCCTACAAAAGAGTTGGAATGTAGTTGAAATTGCGATAGATATTTTGCATTCTGGCACGTGGTTACTAACGCTGGTTTTATTTCTAAAACAGCATGTTTCGTTGTAAACGAGAAGAAATTACTTGATAGCAAGTTGTGAGCTTATAAAGTTTGCACAATTATAAATTATATTACTTTTATAAAAAAAACCTTAAGGTGCGTTTTATATGCATTATAAGGAATTTATTCGAATATTAAGTATTACGTGTTAAGATTTTGCTTATTAACTATTATATATTATTTAGTTTTTTTTTTGAAAAATATCTAGCATTTTATGTAATTTATTTAATGCATACTTTGATAGCTGCCCTATTATTTTAATCACCATGTCACCTACATTGTTAATATGTTAATGATAAACAAGTTATGATATAAGGACTATTCGGGGAGAAACCTCAGTTTTCTTATCAATGACGCGCATAAATACGAAATCTTTATTATATACATTAGAAATCTACAACAGGACATTATTTTCCAATATAATCTTCATGTAAATGATGGCCCTTATCATAACATCTTACAAGGTGTGAAATTTCTTCTGCAGAAAACTGTCGCCTGGGAATGAAGCCGCCCTGTCACAAAATCTCAAAGCATAGTGTCATCGTTAAAACGGTGGGACACCCAAATTTCATTGTAAGTCACAATTCTATTCAGAAATTGTTTTTCTTCCTCGGCGTAACGGGAAAGAAAATCAAAAGCAAGACCCATTCGGTGTATTTTGTACTTCTCAGATAGGAGTTTTAGTACTCAACAGATATGCAACTCGCGGTTCCCCAATGTTTCTATCAATACCTTACACAAACTAATCCGAGAAAACAGGAAATAGTGTACAGAGAGTTCAGATGTCGTAAACCGACATACTTTGCGTTTATTTTTAATTGATCTAAATTATAATACAATCTTCTACTTCATACAGGACAGGTGTCCTTATCCTTGCCTATTTTTTGCAAATTCGAAAACGATTATTTCTTTTAAATTGCCCTCGAAAATATAGCCTTAATAAAAATTACACTGTTGATTTTATTAGGTAAGTACTAATTAGTTCTCCTTTATATTTGCTTAAGAATAAAGTAACTATTTTGTACTAATTCAATTAAGGCCTGATTAAAGTTTTTAACGACCTACCCTGACAACTTTTTACCCGCCTTTCCTCAAACTTTTGCATATTTCAGATGCCATAAGAAAAGTACCAAGAAATTTAGTGTTTAGACAAAACATTTATTTAACTTTTTCAATTTTCGTTACATACATACACTTCAATACAATGTTTACATATATTCACCGCCAATGAGGAAAAATAAAAACAAATGTCTAAAAACATTTATGTGTTAAACATTTTTCTGGATTTGGGAGCAGCAAACTTCTGGACTACGTCATCAAAAGATTCTGTAGAAAATTAGTCTCGATAAATAAAAGTGCAAGGTACGTCATTTTTTTTAAAGTTGATCTTAAAAAGTTTTCTTAGAAGCAAAAAAATATTATTCGCCATTACATTTAGTAACTGCTATGCTTAGAAAAATTCTTAAAACAATAATAGTTTTGAAGAAAAACAAATGATGTCAATAATAATAAGAGTTTTTGTGATTCTAATTGTAATTTTGATTTGGTTTTCTTATCTTTTTTGTCAATACTTCAATACATCAATTTTGTTTTATTTTCTATCTTTGAAACTTATCTTTGATTCGAAAAGTGTTTACAAAAGTATCAAAAATGCTGTCCAAACAGAGTAATGACCTTTGTTGTGTGTATACTTTCTTCTTGAAGCCTTTCATTTACTCCTTGAGTCTTTATAAGTACATAATGCTAGAAATATACTCTAAAGGCCTTTTTAAAATTTAGTAAGGTTTCTAATATCACATTTACTTTATTTTGTGCGTCCTTAGCCTGGCCATTATCATAATTAATATGTATCAAAGTATCAAGGACCTTAAAGTACAATTTGTATAATACTTGACTGGCATCAGTGTGGGTACTTTGTTAAGTTGTTAAAGGTTTTTTTTAAAGTAAAATTAAAAGATTTTTTGCTCGAAGAACTAAAAGTTATAGATTTGTGTTCTACAGAAGAAAATTCAACAAAACACTTGCTGCTTTCCGTAGTTGCAAAACTAACTAGTTCAAGAGTGGCCCACGCAAAGGGTGCCACGGCTAGAAAATTTACTTTTTTTATTCCAACCTGAGAACCTTTATAGCACCCATAAATGCTTCTGGCGTTGTCGAAATTCCGCCTTTTACAGTTATTTAGAACATGACTTTCAAAATTTATAGTCAACATTATAGCATTCACCATCTCTTCACCTTTATGGACATAGATAGGAATAAACGTCAGAAATAGTTTAATAGTTTAAAAGACAGTTGATCTGTATATAACACATTTAGCGTTAAATCTACAAATTTACAATATTGTGGATAATACCTGCCTTAACGTGGTTCGGTAGAATAAACATTAACATTGTACTTGATAGGTATAATAACTATTTTCAAATTTTACTACATATTTAATCATAAAAGAATAAAATTTTGAAATAAATTCTATACAGCCAAGAAACTTCCATTTTTTACAAGCTTAATATTTTATTATCATCATGAATTAGAATTCCACAAGAAGCTAAGAACTTTACAACTTTAATAAATCTTAAGATAATAATTTGTCAAAACAAAGCTTCTTTATTGTACTGTTCTGCAATTTTACAACCAACTTCTACTAATAAATTTTAAAATTTACCCTCTGTATTCAAAGTTGGATAATTATTTTTTAAATCGTCAAATCTTTTAGTTTCTAGGAATACTGTTCTTCTACAGAGTTTGCACGACACATAAAATACTCTTGCGGTTGGTTTTGAATAAATCACCCAATTTCACTTAATGCGTTCTCCGTCTGTTAATTTTTGCAAAACAACTGATTGGTGTAAAATCTTTTTTGAGTGGCATATTGCCTTTAAGATGATTTAAAGTCAAAGTCATCGTTTTAACTCTTTGAGAGTATTTTCAGAGATCTGCGATCTCAAAGGTTCTTAAATCAGCGCTTTTGAAGCACTACAATTTGGAATTGGAAGTTACTGAAGTCGATGGTGATGCTTGTGATTGCTGTATACTAAATGAAATGAGACTAGTTTAGATATTTTTCGTTCAAAGCCCTTTTTGGAACGTTTTCTGAATTTTACTCCGCTTGATTTTTTTAACAAACATCAACCATGTTTGCCACTCATATCCAGTTTTCATGATAAGTGAAATGTGAACAAAGATTTAATTCAAAACTTAAACTATTTTTTGTGATGTGCTATTTCTAATACAGTATACATGTTTTTTAAAATTGTATTATACATCTATGAGCGATAAATGTACGATTTTAAAATTTAATAGTTATAACATATTCAAATTTCTTTGATTAAGTTCACTTTCTCTTTTTCTGAACTCAAGATTCTACGCCCTCCAAATCCTAGCTCTCTAAGGTGTGTTTATACTATAACACTTTCTTTTTAGTCTTTCAGGTTTAGGTGTATAACATATTACAAACCACGTCAAAACACTTAACACCTAATAATACAAATCGAGAAAAAAACAGATATAGACAAATTACTTGGAACGTTAGAAGTATGAATACAGCGGGAAAATTGGATAATACAATTCAGGAAATGAATAGATTGAATATCGACATAATGGGCGTAAGCGAGATGAGATGGCCAGACTCTGGCACCTTTATACACGACAACCATGTAGTCTGCTATTCAGGAACTAACAATAACGAGTACGTAAACGGAGTTAGAATAATATCTGAAATATTACATAGATCTGTTAATAACTTTGTACCCATTTTAGACAGAATACTGATCCTATGAATAAACACAAAACCAGTTAAAACAAATTTAATACAAATATATGCCTCTGCAATAAATGAAAACAAAAAACAAAATTATAAAAACGTAAACCAATTCATCATCAACTAATACAAGCGCTTAGGCTAACAAAAAGACGGGAAGTAAATATTATACTAGAAGATTTTAAATAAAAGATCGGAAAAGGCAAACATTGTAGGCGATTTAGGCTTAGGCGAAAGAAACGAGCGGTGAGACAGACTACTAAAACTCTGTTAGGAAGAGAACTTTGTAATACAGAACACATTCTATGAGTTACCACCACGAAGATTGTATACCTAGCGATCCCCATAGATAGCAAAAAAACAGTACAAAATCAAATTCACTATATACTAATAAATAAAATATTTATAAAAACTATGACATTAATAAAAGCAGATATAAACTCTAACCGCAACTCACTAAAAGAAAAACTCAAAATAAAAGTAAAAAATATTAAAAGGTTTAGAAAATGGGACCCTACAAAGCTAAAAACAAAAAAGTAAAACAAACAGTTAAACTACAACTAGATATAATAATAGAAAGGAGAAGTGTAAATAAAAAATAGATATCAATAAAAGAAAAAAATAACCACGTACGTCAAAATCATATAAAGGCCCAAAAACCGCTTAAAAACAGAAATGGATGACTGACAAAATTTTGCAACTAATGGAAGGACGACGAATGTGAAAGGATCGAAACGAGATAAAATATAAACAGATAGACAAGAAGATAAAACAAGAAATGAGAAAGCAAAAGAAAGCTGGTTAATAGCAAGATGCATAGAAGTGGAAGAATTGCAAAATAAACACAACTTTAATCTTCACAAGAATAAATAAAAACAGTTTGCAGCTTAGTGAATGAAAAAGTAATATAGTAATGGATAGGAGTCAAAAGCTAAATATATAGAAAAAATATATCGAAAACTTATTTGAAGATGACCGACCAAATATACCAAATATGAATAAAGCAATATCCGGATCTAAAGTTCAAAAGAACGAAATAGCTAATAAAACTTTCGAAGCCCGGTAAAGCTACAGGATCCGATAACATACCAGAGGAAAGTATTAAACTAGATGACAAAAGTACTGACTCAGGCATTATCTCAGAAGAATGGTTTAGGTCTACCTTTGTTACAATACCTAAAATGGGAAATGCAAAAAGATGCAGTGAATACAGAACTATTATGTACTAAAAATATTTCTAAGAGTGATACACTCAAGGATATAACATAAATATGAAGAAACACTAAGTGAAAAGTTAATTTGGGTTTTAAAATAACCTAAATATAAGAGAGGAGCTGTTTGGCATTCAAGTCTTCGTACAAAGATGCAAAGACATGGGGCAAAGCTTTTGATAGGGTAAGACAGGTAAAACTTCTGAAAATTCTAAAACAAACAGGATTAGATAACAATGATATTCTAATTATTACTAATCTTTATTGAAACCAAAAAGCTATAATAAAATTTGAAAAACAAGAAACAGAATTATACGCATCGAACACGGGTTGCGGTAGGGTTGCATATTGTCGCCATTATTATTTAACAAAAATTCAGAAGCAATATTTAAGAGAGCTCTATCTACATCCAAACGTACTAGTAACTGTGGGTAATAAATCGTTAGAGATGATGACGTCTTATAAATACCTAAAATATAAAAATTGAAGAATCAATGGAATAACTTACAGGAAATAAGGTCGCGCAGAGAACAAGTTTAAGTTTATTAAGCTCTACGAGTTTAGACTTAAAACTGAGAATTAAAATGCTACGTTTTCCCTGCTTTGCTGTATAGAATGGAGAGTTGGACGCTAACGAAGCACATGTGTAAAAAATTGCGGTCTTTTGAGTTATGGATGTACCGTAGAATACCAAAAATTTTCTGTGTAGAAAGAGTTACAAATGCTGACGTTCTCAGATGAGTTGACAAAAAACCAAAAATCATAACAATGATTAAGAAAAGAAAATTGGAGTATCTTGAGCATGTATTGAGGCATCAACGTTACGGCCTTCTGTAATTAATAATGCAAAGCAAGATCAAAGAAACGAGATCGGTGGGAAGGAGAAAAACGCCTTGGATGAAAAATGTATGTAATAGGTGTATAAATAAGTTCTCAGCTTTAGATTTCACAGGACGCAAATCACCGTTTCCATGTAACGTATTAGTCCGCCCTCTTGCGGTTTTAAAGCAATGACATTTGGTCTTTGGAAACGTCATGCGATTTGGCGTTTGATGAATAATCAGCCGTGTTCACGATGGCAATCATAAAAGTACATATTCGATTTTATATCCACTTCGCGTTTCATCCTAAGAAAAACGCTGCTGAAGCCACCGAAATGATTTGTGCTGCATATGGTGAGAATGCTGTAAGTCATGCAACGTGCAAAAAGTGGTACCAAAGATTTCGCGGAGGAGAGTTTAGTCTTGAAGATTAACCACGCGCTGGGCGCCCTCAAACATTTGACACGGATGAGGTGTAGACGCGTTAGGCTGGGAACTTCTTCCACCTGCGGCGTATAGCCCAGACATGGCCCCTTCCGATTATCATTTATTCTGGTCGTTACAGCATCACTTGGCTGTTACGCACTTCAAAACAGAAGAAGAAGTGCGAAAGCGCATCGATAACTTTATCGTCTCGAAGCCGGTGAGCTTCTATCACCAGGGAATTCGCAAGCTACCCGAAAGATGGCAAAAAGTCATCGATCCCAACGGAGAATACTTTGATAATTAAGTTTTTTTGTTTGTTTTTTAAATGAAACTTTAACTTTGCAGAAAAAAGCTGAGAACTTATTTATACACCTATTAAATGGTACAATCAAGTATTGCTTCACTCTTCAGAGTAGCTGTATTCAAGATCCAAATAGTTTTAATGATAGCAAACCTCTAATAAAAGCAGATGCGCTAAAAGAAGAAAGTATATTCTATATCTTCCTATTTTCTGCAAAATTCGATTCATAATTCGCTCAGATTCATGTGAGTTATTTTACATTTTATTTCCTTCTTTCTGTTTCTTTACTCTGAAAAAGCATTAAATTATCATGATTTTAAAAATATAAATATTCTAGTAATAAACAAATAACAAAATTGGCGAATTGAAAACCAATATTTTAATATGGAATATGGAATTCTCCTAGTATGAGAACCATTAAAATAAATAGTCAATAGAACAGCATGATATTTTAATATTATTTCATCAAGATCAATAAAATGTATCTAGAGAAAGTAAAGCTAGCTGGAATTGTATGTCAACTTATCCTGCACCCATAAACATGCGATTTTTGTACGACGTATTAAAAATTAATACTCAGAAAGTAAATATGAAACCTTATCTTCTCATTTACTGTATAGTAATATTTTAAATAGCAATTAGAGTGATATATGCTAACTGCCATTCTTCGTTAATTACTACACAGACAAATACTAAAAATTGTTAATTGTTTACGCATAAAGTTTGTTTGCATTCACAAAATTAATCCTACTTTTATTATAAATAGAAACGAATGTGCATAGATCCTCTCAAACTGCTACTGTGTATACAAATTCTTAAGAGGCCGTAGAACTGGGGCCGCCGCGGAAAGAGCAATAATTTGTACCAATATGTCAGAAATTAAAATATCTGCGGCAACTGGCTGGAGTCCGCCATGTGCTGCGACGGGATGCGCTTCCGGTGGAAATGTGACAACCTGAAATATGTTCTCACTTTGTATCCCATTAAGGAACACGATTCTCGACCAAATTTGCGTATCAGATTCTAAAACCTGTGAATTCCATTTGTCGTGCTCAGCGCCTACTTCACATGTCAAATTTATACTTCATTTCGAAAACACCAAGGTCTTCAGAATTAAGTTCTCAGTTGCATTTAAGACGTTCGAAGAAATAACTTTCAAACCCGCACAAAAGAAAAAAGGGTTTTCGATTTCAATTATTTGTAGCAGTTCATTGTGGACTTACTTTTTATTTTGCATTTGTGAAGTATTAGCGGGTGATACATTGTGTGTTTTTTAATGTTACTTATATTTTTATTTTAACTTACATTTAATATGCTTTTATGTAGTTAGGTGTGATTTAAAAAGATTAACCAAGTATAAACCCAAAAGTGCATTTTATTACTATTATTAAGTAGATGTAAGCTGACGGTTGAAGTGGAAAACAATCTGCAGCAGAACCCCAACGAACGCAGCTGGTTTGCAAATTATTCGAGATAAAATCGGGCCGGGCTGTGGACAAACAGAAGTAAGACAAATGCGGTTGACAAATCGCACCTGCCTACCAGCCTTGAAGCGGCGTCTTTATTTTTAAGCGGTTTCGTTTTCCAGGAACCTTCGAAGTGTTCAACCCCACAGGTTTGTTGTGCAGGAGGTGGAACAAAGTAACGCTTAATAGTTGAGTAGGTGGTAATGACAATGGCAAATAACGGAAGGCGTTTAATTTATAAACTCGACGCCCCTTGATTACAGTGTAGTGAATTAATAACAAATTGTAGTTACTTGTCTTACAGCAGACTTCAATTTGCATCGTTAACTAGGGCCTCGCAATAAATAGCGATGATAACTAATGTTTAATGCAATTGCAACCTTCTTACCAGTAGCTCAATACCTGCATGGCCAATTAACATTTATTCTCGCATTTTTAAAGTGCACTCAGCAGTCTGCTGTAAAATTCTGGAATTTTAATATTATATTATCTTTAATGAATATGCAAACAGAATGTGCTAAAGACGCAAATTGCGTTTTGGTCGATATTCTGCTGTTTTGCAAGTGCATAATGCACAAGTAGCTGTTTCGCTATTTTGCCTGTCATTATGAATATCATTGTACTTCTATTACACTTTATCTTTTTAGGTTTACTTTTGTATCATAACTCAAATGTAAATTAGTAGCTATAAGGAGCTAACAAGTAACATTTAAATTATTCATTAGAAAAGTATACTTTAATTGCAGTAATTTTTCTAAAAATGCAAATTAGGTAGAAGTAAACCTGATTAGAATAAAAGTAAAACTGGTGTAGGCAAATTAATTCACTATAACAAATACAATAGTAATAAACCTGCAAAGCTTGCAACGCATAGCGAAGTAGTCTCCCAAATTTGAGAACCCTCTAGTTTGTAGGTTTAAAAGCAAATTCATGGGTTAACCAATCATTTTCAAAATAACTAGCAAACAAGCCTTTTTGGTCGCCTGTCGATTGAAGAAAACAGAATTTGGAAATTCCCAGCCGTTCTCGAGTTTTTGCTCGGACGGACGGACGGACAGTCAGACAGACGGACAACATGAAGTTAGTAAGTGACTCGCTTCGCTTCGCCATTTAATAAGTAAAAATATAAATTTGGTTACATGTACTCTTATTCTAGAATTTCTTTAAAAAAGTATTATCAATTTATGTTATGCTTTTAATGCTAGCAATAACACTAATTTTAGTTTATTATTGTTTTTAGTTTATTGTATATATTTATAACTAAACTAATTAAATTTACCTATTTTTAATTACAAACTTTTTACTAAATACAATACAAGATTAACAAAAAAAGTTTATCCTTAAAATCAAGATTGATATTTTTGTTTTGTTTATTTACATTATTTCGTGTTAGCAATTATAATAAATATACTTGATGTAATTACGGGATCACAAATGATGAATTTCGGGTTTTATTAAAATGAAGAGATACTACGGAGGCAAATTGGAAAGTTAAAAGCGAGGGATCAGTTATCTAGTGGTCTAACCATTTCAATAAAGAAGATTTTGATCTCGATGACTAGTCCTGTTCGGTCGGTTATCAAAGTTGCACAACAAAGATTGCAGCCTCGGCGGGATGGGTCCGCTACAAAGTCCATTCTGTACATATGCTTTTAGGCTTTTATACATTAAAATCAGAAGCCTCAGGTAGAAAGTAATGTCGTCTGTCTGTCTGTCCGCCCGTCGTTTTATTTTTCAACTTTTAATCAAGGCAACTTCAAGCTGGAGACAAGTTTCTATTTCTGTCATTTGTTTTGTGATAGATAAAAAAATAACGTTTCCCTTATTCAATTAAGGACCATAAGCTAAGCCCACACACCAAAAATCAGCCTGATCAAAAATCTCGAGACCGGTTTGACCGGAAGTGGCCGCAAACTTTTGTTTATGTATAGAAGCCCCGGATATCTGTGAAACCGGAGCTCCACGTCAGTACTTGTTTTAATTTCCAGTGTCCTGATAATGTTCCTACTACAAGTCGCATTTTGTCTCTAGACAACTGTTAGCCATCTTTGTCGTTGGATTGCCTTGCATGTCGGCAAATCTTTATATGGACCCATATACTATAATGTCGATTGTGGTTTTCTTGATTTATTATTGTAAAAAGTGAATTCGGAAAATAGTGGTTGTTTCAAACCTTGTCTTGTCTTATTACCTGCGCGCTTATTACCATATAAGCTAAGATACCCTTTAACCCAAACAAGTTTTAGGGCATTACTTGCCGCGATTTGATCAATGGTAGCCTGTCACTGAAAAATTATTTCAGATACAACTTTGCAGTTGTTCAATACCAGCAAAATAGCTTTGCTATCGTTAGCAATTCTAATTGTTTTGTTCTTGATACTCCTTTCAAGAATTATATTTATACTTTGCATTACGGCCAATATTTCCGCTTAAAAGATTGTGGTTAGTTTGCCTAATGCTATGCTTACTTGGAAGTTCAGATCAACTGAAAAGATGCCTGATCCCGTACACTCACTCGTTTTAGACCCATCTGTAAAAATGGTTGTATTTAGTTCGCATGCCTCTTCAGCACTCAGAGAGATTTTAAAGAGCTTCCTAAATTTGTAGATGGGCCAAAGAGAATCCAGCTTTGCTACCAAAAAGAAAATTAGTTGTAGGGCCACACTTAAAATCTCACTTAAATCTCTCTTAGTGCTGACTTTAGTCCACCTCCTGCATATAGGGATCTAGTAGAAGGAGACTCAGGTATTCTTCTATAGGTCTTGTTGGCGTAAAACGCACTGCTCCTGTGATACTCATATACGCTGGTTTTTGAATGTGTGAGATCTTGGTTGCTGCAGTGACCTGTCTGGTTCTAGGCTAGACAGGTGCTTCATAACATAGCATATGTCTAATTATGGAAGTGTACAGTCATAAGACAGTCTTTGGTAAAGGACCCCAAAGTTTATTCATAGCACGCGATATTTTCAAAAAGCTATGCACGCTTTTTTGGTTTTAACTTCTGTGCCTACCCCAGTTCAGCTTTTGTTAACCGTAACTCCTAGATACTTGACTTTATCTAAAAGGGTAAGAGATATTTGAAACAGTCTAGACACCCTATCAACTTCAACTTTCCTTTTTTCGTAAATAGCATCATTTCTGTTTTGGAAGAGTTGATCGACAATAAGCGTTCTATACGCCATTCTTCAGTCATTCTAAGCGCTCTTTGTATCAAGTTTTAAATCCAATGAGCAAGACAGTTATGTCGTTGGCACAACCTACTGCCTAAAATCCTTCACCATTGAGTGGCTCAAGAAGGCTGTCTACTACTAGATTCTATAGTAGAAATAAGGGTATGCCTTCCTAGAGACAGCTTTTAGATACTGTGACTCTAATGGTTTTATTTCCCACGATAATTTGTACATCTCTGTGACACAAGCTATAGAATCCATTCTCGTAGAGTGTCATTTACCTCTTGTTACCGAAGGGCTGTATCAATACTATCAAGGTTGCATTGTCAAAAGCGCCCTTAATATCAGTAAAAACGGCCATGGTAAATGTTTTGTTGTTCAGTGTTCTTTCTATTCTTCCTACCACCAAGTGTAGTGCAAATTCCGTAGACCTCCCTGGAACGTATGCATGCTGGTTAGAGTGTACTGGACTAGTTGCAAGCCAATCAACAACAAAAATATTGAGAGTAATGACAATAAGAAGAGATAAGTGAATTAGTTGCAAAAAAAACTTTAAAAATACTTTCTACTTATTATTACCACAAAAAAATACATAAAGAATTTGGGTTACGCAAAAGAAAGTACAATTTATCAGATAAAGTATGTATATAATAGTAGTAGAAGCAAGCCACGTCAAATATGTAAAAGATGTGCAAAGTTACATGATATATTCCTACCATTTTCTAGTTAGATCAGAAATGAAATTCGTGAGCAGATAAAAAATAAAAAATTATTTTGATACCTCCCACATTATGCAATTTTTCCTTGCTTAACATTTGCAGGTTGCAGATTTTTATAAAACTATATTAAGACTATATTAAGAAAATTACTCACTTTACATACTTTAGAACATCTTATTTTCGGTGATAGTATTACTCTTTTAGTTGTTACCAAAACCTTATCTGTCTCAATTTAAAATATAATAATTTTGTAGAAAAATAATTTTTCATCTCTACATTTTTTATGTATTATTATTTTTCACAAAATTAGATATGCACTAATTAGAAACTATTAAACATTAAAAATATAGTCAAACACATTTTTAAGCATTAAGGTAGTGCAAAAATTAATCGTTTTTTTGAAATGTTAGATTTGAGTCTAATAACTGTTGAAACAATTCGACTATCTTAACAAATACAATAAAAAATAATTTATCAAGCATTATGTTGAAATTATGGCCGTTTTTTAAAATTATTTACAGTATCTTGGAATAACGATGCTTTAGTATGATCAGTCAAATATTGGTGCTGCTACAAATGGATATTGCCAGACTCCATACGGCTCAAAACAACTCAACAGGGATTAAGAAAACTCGATGGAATTGAACGGTTACAACACCCAGTCTATAATTCTGATTTGGCACCATTAGATCTGTTTTAATTTAAGACTCACCTTTTGGTCGAATATCAACTTTACCAAATCATAGGGAATATAAGACAATCTTTTTATATCATTTCATACTAAGAAGACATATGAGACTTGGCTCGTGGCTAGATGGTATACATTTTGATTTTTAATTTTGTGTCTCTTTCAGAATATAAAAAAAATTGAAAATTTGCACCACCGTAATATTTTCAAATAATATATGCGAGTATAATTAAATATAATTGCAATCTAAAGCAGTCAGAAATATAGACTAACATTGAATTCTTTATACCACCTTCTTTTCTTCTATGGCTTATCTCCTTTGTTAGGACACATGTTTCTGTATTTTGTTACACTTTTACTTTGTATGCTCTAGTTGGAATATTTTGTCTTGTCTTCCCTGCATTTGACATTTTTATTTAATTTCGTAGTCCAATTTTAATAATTAACTTTTAAAAAATTATCAGTGCCGGTTTCTTCTCTGTTATCTCTTTATAGAGCAGCTAGCTGTTAACAACACATTACAAAACCAAGTAGAAGAAAACTTTTCTCCACCACTTCGACAGAATAACTTAAAAATTAGTCCACTCTATCCACATTTTTTGGTGTAATCAATAACAAGGCCTGTTTTTTAGACGTTCATTTATCTTTATTTTTCTTATTCTGTTGAAGCTTGGTCTCTTGTAATAGGTGATAGGTATTTTTGGCATACCTTTACTTTATTTCCAGTAAATAGTCTTCTCTTGGGTTACTGTATTTTAGCTTTCTTCGGCGTCTTTGTTTTCAGATAATTATTATGTTTTTTATTTCAAAAGCCACACTTAAAATCTTTTTTCAGAAAAAATTTATCAAAACGATGCTGGTATAACAGTGGTCTATGTAAATGCAGTAACCCATATCAAAATAGTTTCTACTCAATCTTCCAAACCAAAATAGGACACTATTCTTTGTATAAATATATATTCAGTAAAACAAATACATATTAAATACAGGATCATATCCTGTCTTTGAAAGAGCATATATATTGAAATAGGGAGTTCTGTCTTGAGTACCATTTCTTTATAAACTTGCTGTTATCGTTTAGGTGTAACCTATAAAAATGTAAATCTGTGTTTATTCATTAATATGTTTTCCAAGAAAGTACTGACAAACTGTTAATCACTAATCCTTTGCCACTGCATCAAATAAATATTTGGAAAGATTGTGTGAATTTTCACCCTTGACATTATTTATTTTTATCACATGTCTATTAGTTTTAATTTGAATATTTTCAGTATTTCTCTATTTATAAATTGAGAAACGTAATCAAACTTAGTGCAACTTCTATCTAATTGTATAGCGATACTACACTGACATCAGGTTAGTTAGTATAGTTCAATTAGTTGGATCTACTGAAGTTTCTGTCTTGTATTATCTCTCTTCTTTTAGACGGAACTTCACCATCTAGCTGAAAAGAAAAAATAAATATAAATTACAACTAGAGCTAGTGTGTTGAAACATTATATTCACATAAATTCAATTGGACAGTTCGCATACGATTGGTTCTTTATTTTAATATTACTTCTAATAAAATATGTAAAAAAAAATAATAAACGCTCTAGGCGAAGCCTTCATATTGTTTTTGATTGAAAATGGCATCTACTATTTCTCTTTTGGTTAAGTTGAAAGTAATGACATACAAGACTCGTTGAATTCCCTTAAACAATAATGAATTTATGTCCTAAAAGCTTTTTATGATATCTCTCGCCATTTGGCTTATATGAAAGACGGCTTAAATCTAATAGTATTTTAATTTGTAATAAATTGGCTAGTAATTATAAAAATGTTAAGAACATACCGAGAGTTATTCCATCACATGCTATATGAAAAATTTTGTGTAACTAAAAACAAACCAACCACTAATACTCCCCATAATTTAAAAGAGCTAGTTTACAAGAAACATAATAAGTATTAATAAATAAACAATTTTTTTTTAATGAACTCATTAATTGTATACGATACTAATTAAATAATATTAAACATACCAAAATTAAACAAATAACCTGAGTAACCGACACATTCCTTTAACTCCTTTTAAATATTGCAACTTATACCTATTTAGATGTGCAAATAAAAAGGTATGCCCTAAACTATCAACATACAATACTACAAAAACTAAAATCTAAGAGCTAAATCGTTTAGTAGCTAGTGTGTAATGATATATTTTAAATGGAATGCTCTATGATGACCTGAGGCATGATCTAAGCCAGAAACTAGCAACTGTCTGCCACTGTTAGCTGTTGAGCATGACAAATGTTCAAAAAAAAAAACTCCAAAAATCTCCATCTCTATCAAGATTATCTTATCATTTAAAATTTATTGGAAATATCATTAATAAATGGACTATCCTTAAAATTTTAACGCATACTATGTCGCCTTCCTTACTTAGTATTTTGCATCTATAGTCAAGTGTCAGTTTAAATAATAAAAATTGCATAAAAATCCAATCAATTTTTTTTATTTGTTGCTTGATTTGGCAGGAAAAATTTATCTGTCCTTGTAAAGATATAAAGTACTTCTGTATTATTATACAAAATGATAATTATGGTAATTTTTAAAGTTAAACGGTAAGACTGATAATGATTAAAGTGTATAGATAAATAACCTGTATTTTAATATAAGTGATTTATGAATATTATAATTGTAGTTTGTTTTAAATATAACATTTATAAGATTATAGGCGTAAATATAAAAAATTGTTAATTAATTAACGAAAATAGTTATGTTTGTACTGACACCTGATATCTTCTACTATAGTTTACATATCAGTTATTAATATAAAGCAACCGTTCTAGTTAAATTCACAATTAGAAGTGAAGAACAGCTTCGCATTTGAAGGGATCATTTTTGTATCAATGTCCAGAGCTGTTTTATATGCAAATGTGCGGCCCGAAGGGTGAATTTTAAATCCGGCTACGTATGAATAACCTTGGCGAATAAGAGGGGCGGCTAATTTAGGAATCCCTAACAAGCGATATTTCTAAAATATTAAACTCATTATGGAGGGGTGTCTGGATTAGTGACGCCGGTTAGCGGAGCTGTCATACCACACGAAATACCTCGCATGCTCGTTACAACCTGATGATATATTAACACAGCATATGTGCGATTTGTTATGTTTTGGTTAATTATAAATACGCTCTTTGATTTACCGCTGCCTGTCAAAGTGAAAAGGGACGCGGAACCAATTTGGTCGCCTCTTCGGATGCGCAAACAGCAGCGGAAGATTTCTCAACGAATCTCTTAGGTTAACTTTAAATTGAGATTTTACGTTTTGAGCGTTTTGCGCGAGGCGCCGCGTGAACTCACCGTATAACATTTTGTGGTTGTTGACCTACATTGTTGCAGCAGCTAACAACCTAATACATAGAATATTGGTTAACAATTTAAAATAAGTTAGCAAATTACAATAAAATCATCAATTAACCAAAAAATTGTATACAAGGTAACTAAAATGTAAAAGAGCAAGTGATATAAATACACGGCGCCATAAATTCTTAATCTAATTTTAAATCCCAGTCCTCTTAGCCACGATGCAAAATAGATAATTTGAAATAAAATTAAGCCTAACTTAAATTTAAAAACCAAAAATTTGCTTATTTGTTGATATTAAATGCAGTAGACGATAAAGCTGTGGTTTCCTGTTTTAACAAATTAATACATAATATACAATTGTTCACAGAATATACTTGATTGTGAATAAAATGAGTATAGTTCACCTGTTCTAATATATCTCTACCCACAATATTCAAGTAGCATTAAAGGGGAATAATTCAGCCGTTATGAAAAGGAGCTTATTGAAAATTGGTTTTAAGCCAAAATAATCCCCATACAAGCTTCTGTAGCCAAGCGCAGCTTACTATTAAATGCGAAACTAATTTTTATGAACACACATATGATGGATAATTGAGTTTACTTTAGAATCTCTTGTGATATTTAAAAGTATCAATAAATTTAAGCAACATACCTGTTCCACAAATCTATGATGCAAATGAAAATTTCGTTTCAAGCTTTGATAAGCGTTTACCCCCAACATAGCTTTCTAGTTTTAAAATCAGGCAGAAACCGTTCAGAATCATGAACACATTAAGACAAATCAACGGAAAGACAACACAAATGTTGAAAAACTACAACTTGTAGAGTTTGTTAGAATATTTTCATAAAGGTTTTATAATGAGGGGGTTTGATTTTAACGAACAATAAAAACAATTAGGTCTTATTTATTTTGAGCTTCGTAAAACAGAAACCCAATTTCTATCTGTAAAACATCACTGCTGCATTACAATAGCAAAGCAATTGCTTATAAATAATTTGAGTCGTCGAAAGTTTTAAAGAGTCATGAATGTTACTAAAAAGATATCCCTTCAAGTACCATTGTAATCAGCTATGATTCTTAGTGCAGCTTTAAATAATTCTTTAGTAAAGATATTATTATGACGAAACTTTTGTGAAACTACAACCAGCTGTTGCACTACAAGTACAGTAATTACCCCTTTTTGAATTGATCGTCAGGCACAAAGTATTGGTAGTCGGCGATTGAGTCAATCCTTGAGCAGCACAAAGCATGCATTTGTATTTTAGATTTACTTGAAAAGTGGTGACTATGATTGTAACTCCGTGTCCTTTTCGTAGGCATTTCAAAGTAAGTTGTTACGAAAACAACCATGGGTATACAATTTTTCACAGGCTGGTTTATTTAAACTAAATTATCCGGTAGATTTCGTAGCGTTCAGACACTCAGGAATATTGCAGCAGTCAGACAGGCTGTTGTGACATCGCCACAAAGTTCCGCCTTGGGAATAACTGAGCGCAACGTGCGGAAAACTCTACATTGCGATTTTATATTCCATCCATACAAACTGATGGTGGTCGAAAAACTTAAGTAATGTGATTGGTACCCCCGGTGCCGATGTTACTGTGCTCAATAGTAACAAAACTTCTTTTCGGTATTGGGCCCCATTAAATTCTCGCCAACTCTATGAGTGATCTGTCCATAGCCACTGGTAACTTTTGAAAAATTAAGCGGTGACTGTCACATCTACCCGTCATGTTGCGATGGTATACAACTTCTTGGTGCTTAGACTCAACAAACTTGGAAATACACCACTGGTTCAAACAAGATGACATTACCGCACACATAGTAAGAACTTCTTGAGAAGTTCAGGGATAAATGTTTCCAAGCCGCCTCATGTCATTGCATGATGACCAGATTTTGCGATTGTCTCTTTGCAATTTGTTCCGATGGAGACACCTAAAGAGTGAAGTCTGAAGTCTTTAACACAGGCTGCAGGCTATTAAGGAATTAATGGATGCTATTTATAATGCGATCGCAATACAATCAGTAGAAAGCAAGCAACGGGATGATGATGTAGTAGTGTATCGTTCGTGGAGGAAAACATTTACATCTTCAAAACTAGTCGATAACTAAATCGCAAGCATTATTCTGCATGATAGTGTAATATAACATTGCACATAACATATTTGTTTCTTTTATTGGTGTTTCAAAAAGGGCAAATCATTCTACTGAATTTTGCATAACCATGGTTGTTGTGTCACATTCTCTATCCTCACTTACCGTGACTGCCCGAACTTTTGATTTGCTCTCTATTATACATTGAAACTAAAGTTCGGCCATTTTTGAAAATGTATGTTTAGCCAGCAATGAAAGTAATTTTTGTATAAAATACCTGATTCGAAGAAGGTTGGTAGAAAATGTCACTAGATATTAGAAACGAGTTATTTATAAAAAGACTTGTCCGCAGTTATAGTTTTATTTTTGGATATTATAATTTGAGCATAACCTTTAATTTTTAATCCGTTACCAAGCCACAGATATCATTTCTGGATGTTATATTAAGTATAAAACGAACTAAACGTTCGCCGTCAATTTTATTTCAATTTGATGATAAGTAGGCAGATTAGAACTTTTCATTCGTGTGGTAAAAACCGAGAAAAATAAGGACAAGTTTGCTGATGATACATGAGTGCAGTGGAAAACTCATAAATCAAAGCAACGGTTCATATAATAAAAGCCCAATTATTATAACACAAATCAAAATCTAAAATTTCTTGAAACTCATGTTCTAATCTGTGGTTTTATTAAAACAGATACGGTAATTTATATGTAAAATTCTTACATACGTGTACAACGTTCATAAAAGAACATAGAGTATTATTGTTTTGTAAAAAATACTCTATAGCACATTACAATCATAAATTTTTAATAAGTCTGTAAACCATATGGTTGACAATAATTTAATTATTCTCCTCTACAGCATTTCAAGACAATAGTAACTCAGTATAGATGACGATGTCATAAAAACCCTAAATACGTGACTTCTATTATCACAGATAATTCTTGAAGTACAGGGCTTTAGTGCATAAAACTATTTTAGTTTTGTTGCTGACAATATATAAACGTTAATTCAAAGAATAAATGTAATTTATTCATAAAGCCATATTTAATGCCGAGAAAAACCTTTTGCGCACTTTATAAATCCTTAGTGTAAGTATAACTAACAACCTGGCCAACAAATTCATGTAAGCTTCAACAATAGTGCAATCTCTTTATTACTCGCTTACACGCTCAGCACATCCTTTTTATTTATGCCGCGCATAATCCATGCATTGACTTATTTCATACGTATTCCAGCAAAAGCCGTAAATCACGCCAGTTACTGTTTTGACACCCTTACAAATGGGATTCACTCCAAAGCATAATGAAACCAATAAACGACCCTGCATCCGAACTAAAGCTAGGTTTATGAGATTAAATATAAATCGTGAGGTTCAGTGCGACAGATGTTTACGTTTAAAAAACGAATATTATTGTTCACCCTCCGACAATATATATTACTCGTTGCAGTAAGCAGACAGAGCCGGTTAGCATGGGCTACTTATGTGTCATCTCCATGCACTCGAGGAGTGGGCAACTGAGTGTTAAAGATATATACCAATAAAAGGAGCATTAAAAATAAATTGCGCAAAATATTTACATGATTTTTGCATTAATTTAGTTTTATTATGGTTGGTATTTAGGTCTAGAGAGAAATGTATATACTTAAATTTTAACGGAAATTTTTACATATCGATGTGTTTCTAACAATTTTTTATAATTTGCTTATGTGTGTAAATAAAAAGTAACCAACAGATAACTAATTAAAGATGCTTTTTTAATTCCAAACTATATTTTCTTTTAGAGTTTTTTAAATAAAAAGTGTGTTTATCGGTTGTTTGAAGAATCAATTATATTTCACATAAGAAGTATTTACATAAATAAAATTAAAGATAAATAATAAAGATAATTAAAACTAAATTCAGAATGAAAAATCAATCTTTATTAAGAACATTAACATAATTATTAGGATTAGAATTTTAATATGCTTGGTTTGAGAAATTTTCTTTTTATGTGGTATTTCACAGAAGCTCTAATTATAACTGTGATCACTAAAACATACAAAGAGAGGAAATAAACCTCCCGTTGGTCATGCACGAGATGCAGACTGGGATAGTGACGCCCGTTCTGTGGCGCTATGTGCAGTAGTTTAGTAGAAAGTGTGGGGTGGAAGAAAAAGATTATGTTGCAGTTTACTTGTCCACTAGATCAATTGAAAATAAACGCTGCCATAGAAAGTCACGCCAAATGTAAAGTGCACAGTTTATCGGTAGGTATCTGCACACTTTTCCCCATTTTCTCTAACTGTTTTTTAAGAGGTAGCGACAAAAAATTTGGGATAGCATAAGCTCTATGCCCGTTGGGTACCAAAACTCCTGTCCGAGAAACACAAGGTACACCAGTGATGAGACCTAAGTGTCGCACTGTTTTGACGATGGCACGCCTTCAAGTTCCTGTTACAGAAATAAATTTTAAATATCGTTATGACAAGTGCCTTAATTTGCATCACGACTATGTTGCAAAGTAATGTACTGTTTTAGGTTTCTAATGTGTACAATAAAGGTTTCGTATCGATACATGTCTGTCATTGGTAACTAAATAAAGGTCTCCTTCCAAATTGTCTTCGTATTTCCGAAGTTCATATATTTAAAAAAAAATTTTTGGCTAGTCTCTAATAAGCTTTTTATTTACCTTATAATATACTTTTAATTAGATCAGGAAATATATTGCTATAATTTATATAAAATATTGATAATCTTACTAAAAAAACAAATAGAAAGTAAGAGTTTTATGTAACCATCTTACTAGTAACGTTATACAAAGTTGCCCCAAAATTTCTGCAACATTTGCGAATAAAACAATTTTTATGGATAAACTTACTCAAAAACAACAAAACCTATTTTTCGAAATAGTGGCCATTATTTTCTACAATTTTTGCAACGGATCTGTAAGTTTTTGAATCTGGTCGAAGTACCGCTTAGATGCTTCTTCAACTTTATCAAATTATTTAAACCGGCGGCCACTCAGGAGGTATTCGGTTCTGGGGAAGAAGCCATAATTGAACAGGTTAACATTTGGACTGTAGAATGGATGCGAAAAAAATTCAACGCCGTTTAACTCTTATTATTTTTCTTAGTCTTCTTAATAGTGTAGAATTTGGTGTTGTCTTGCTGAAACAAAGTACGCTTTCGATTGACCAAGATCGGGTACTTTCTTTCAACTTGTTGAAATTCGTCGGTGATGGCGCGACTATTCGATACAAGTTTAAAATGCAAGTGTTTCAAATTTCCGCTAAACGCAGATCATAACCTTGCCAAAACGATCTTAGCGCGGAACCGACAGCGGGCATTAGCTATGCAGAACCTATTTTTTCTGTCGATTTGTGAAGAAAATTCATTTCTTGTCCAGCGTTACAATTTTTTCCAGGATTTGTCATTCAAAAAATTGTTAAGTAGTTAGTAGCAAATCTCGACACTTTTGGCGGCTTGCTCTTAAATGTGTTCATGCGGATCCTGTCGGGGCTTCTTGTGCACAAAGTTAATCTGTTGGGAATACCGATAAACAGTTGATTTGTGAACTCCAAGAACTGATCCCAAATGTCGAGGGTTCGACGAAGGCTCACCTTCCTCTGTTTCAAGCAAGTCTTTATTATTCAACTTTAATGATCGGCTGGAACAAGACTGATGTTGCCGGAATTGAAGAGTTTTTACTGTCTGGACACAGTAAAGTAGTGAACACTTCCTTCGTTTTTAGCATCCCAGATTTCCTTTACAATATCTCTTGACAAAAGCCCTTGCTTCCAACGCATCAAACCCGGAGTTCAGTTTTATTACAAACCATCTGAAATCCGAAAACGCACCTTGGTACTACACTATAAATACAAAATATCTACAAAAATTGCATATAAATCAAAGTGTTGCAGAACTTTTGTATAAAGTATTAAATATTATTGGTAATTTATTTTTTCCTCAGATTATAATCTGAAGTAATATATAAAGTTCTTGTGTCATAAAAATAAAATTTAATGAATTTCCTCGTATACTAGTGAGGTAAAAGGTCATTAACTTATTGATATGTCAAAAGAATTAGAATAAAGAGTTCTTTGATATGATTTAAACGCCTTAATTTTTATTAGATTTTTTTGGCAATTAACACCTAACAAGTCCTAAATGTACTCATTTTATTGTGTCTTCAATAAACAATATTTAAATTCCTTGAAAAACTTTTTTAAATAGAATAAATATAAGTTTACAGCAGCAAACACGAATCGCAAATCATTAGTTTGATTTTCGGCAGGCTCACTCGTCTATCCAGTAGTGCTTAACTAATATTATTAGTAAATCCATAGGAAAACGTGAGTATAGGCTATGTTTTTGGACGTAAAATAAGCTTTCTAAAAGGGTGACATCTAAATATTTTATTTAAAATTAAAGAAAAATACTTTTATTATAAAATTTCAATCTATCACAATCTTATCTAAACGACCGTTACTTCAAAACCAGAGTCAATGGTAAAAAGACCGACCACTTTCTCATACTTAGCCCATTTACAAACAGACAGAAGACAGAAGTAGTCATAAAAGTTTATGATTATCAGATTATATTGTGAATGAAAACAAATAAAGGATCTGTAAAATATATTTTTAATATAACAAATAAAAGGTTTCAGAAGCTTCAAATAAAAGGTATCAACATATTGCATTGAAATAATCACATGTAGAATGACATCGATTGTTCCGTGCAGAGTTCATATACAATACACTTTTTAATTAAGTTGCATGAAACGTATGAATAAATAATCAGCGTAATGCCCAAAACAATGCCACATAAAACAAAAATGATGTACTTTATTGCTACCGTCGTTATTGCATACTGAGCTGGTTTGCATTACGCCTGGCATAAAACATAAATGAAATAAGTAACACACTAGATATAAAATTTACTGTGTATGCAGTGCAGCAATAAATCACGAGCGCGTATTACATATTCAGTTTCATTTGTAATATTTATTTAAAGCTCGAGTAAGTTAACGAGTTTTCCTTTGCATGTCATTCGGCCAAGTTTATACGAGCCGGTGGATACGCCTGAAGGGCAAGCGGCCGATGCAGTTGATGTATTTACGGTGGCGTGACTAAAGCTGATCAACGACATTTACCTGTCGGCAGCTTCATAAAAGTAGCAGCTAAATATTAAATACTGCCTCTCGCGCCTGCATGCGTGTTGCGTCCGACTCAGAAACGCCGAATAAAATAATTAAGCCGGCAATCGCCTGTTATCACGACGGACGGGGCATTTCATGTGTGGCACTGAAACTTGGGTGTAACACGTTATGACTTATGCATGCTGAATAATTAAGCGAAAATAACTATGTCATGTAGTTTAGAAATAAAAAACAGATAATTATTAGCAAATGAATGCTCATGAGAATATTAGGGCGGTTATGAACAGTGCCGAATCGTAAAAATTCCATATCCTTATCAACGCGAACTAGCCGTTTCCGACTTGTAGCAAACAAACGTTGAAATATATAACTGGCAGTGTTATCCCTTTCCATTAGTGCAAGGCACGCAGGTCCTATCTCAACACACATTAGCATGCGACCTCACTTACCATTAGAACTATTACATATTAAATCACGTAACCGTGCTTTCATTGGATCCTTGAGTATTTTCATAACATATTTATACTGATAAACAGCTTTTACCGCACTGCAACAGAAGAAATACAAATGAACACACCAAACACAAACTGATATCTTATAATGCAGTATAAGTTTGACAATGATTAAAATTTCAATTGTAGGTTACATAATAAAAAATTAATTTATTTTGCGGGCTGTGTAATTTGATATTTGAAGAATGTCTACGAATGTCCTGCTTACTGTACACTAAGTAATTACAATGGAAAGGTGCGTGGTTAGAGATTATTTTATTTTATTCAAAGCGTTTTAAGCTAGCACGCAACCGAAATAATACAGTCACTTTTTGTGATCCTCTGGTATTGATCTGCTGTGACAATAAAATATGAAAACCAAATAATTAGTCGCCAGTAAGATATTTAATATATTTTATTATTTTTATTAAAAAATAGAATTACAAATAACGCAAACAATAGACACACATAACAAACTAACTAGGTCAAGAACATTTAAAGCAACTTTCAAGAAGTACTATGAGTACATTAAAAATAAGTAGTTAAGTAGAAGAGCAATAATTAGTTGTAGAAAAGTAAATAATATATAATATATTAAACACAAATATTAGCTCTTAATAGATGTTATGACATAAGCTACCTTACTCCTGTACTTTTATTATTATAAAACATTTAAGAAAAACCAAAAAAACTTTTACGAAATATCAATAAAAATAACAAATGTTTCACAGGTCTTTGTTCTAGTTTAAATATTATTATGTCCTGTGGACTTAAAATTATTGCTTTCATATGTACTTATGCACATCATCTAGTCACCATCGTTGAAGCCTACCCACACTTCTTTTTGTTTCTCTAGGCCTCCAGTGTACTAATTTTAATAGCCATCTCTGCAAATCCTGTCTGGCAACATGTTCCACTCATTTTCACGATGCCATTCTTTTAGTAATGTATTTTTGGTTCTTCTTCGGATATTTTAATTTCTTATTTTATCTCAGAAGATTTATTTCTAAAATTCTACACCCCACGGCTCTTTGTGTTATTATGAGCATATCGGTAGTATTATCTGTTAAAGCCACCGTCTCCGTATGATATGTAGCAAATAGTAATACGCATGACTCATATTCTTTTTTTTAACTTGGGGTATATTGGAATTTCTGAGGATATAACTTAAAATCGACCGCCATAACTTTCACCACAAAGCACGGAACTGCTCCCCGTCTTCCTAAATGGCATCCAAATCCCAATCCAAAAACAAAATACCTTGGCATGCATTTTGACAAAAACTCACATGGAAAGCCCACATAGCTAAAAAGAAAGGAATTGGACATCAAAATGAAGAAAATGAGTTGGCTCCTTGGTCCAAGATCACATTTATCTTTAACTAACAAAGTGCTAGTGTATAAAACATTGCTAATTCCAGTGTGGATTTACGGCATCCAACTGTGGGGCTGTGCAAAGCCCTCGAACATTGCAGCTATACAACGGTTCCAAAACAAAGCCCTCCGCACTCTAGCCAACGCAGAATGGTTTGTATCCAACCCAACACTTCATAACGACTTTAAAATACCCTGGGTCAAGGACGAAATCACCAGAAACATATCAAACTACCAGATTATCCAACCATTCCAATTATTTAGCACGCAACCTACTTGACAACGCCAATATTACCAGACGCCTAAATCGATGCAAAACATTTGACCTTACCAACTAGTTTTAATATTTAGTTTATCGGGGTCCGTCACTGGACGGTTTCCCGTCTCATGTCTTTGTAATTCTTCAATCACATTTGCTTGTTAGCCACTTGGCTAGTTATAAATCTGCTGTTTACCATATAAAAAAAATTAAGAACATTAACATAATTATTAGGTTTACGATTTTAATATGCTTGGTTTAAGAAATTTGCTTTTTTTGTGGTGTTTCACAGAAGCGCTAATTATAACTGTGATCACTAAAACATACAAAGAGTATTTGGAAATAAACCTCCCGTTGCTCATGCACGAGTTACAGACTTTTCCCCATTTTCTCTAACTGTTTTTTAAGAGGTAGCGACAAAAAATTTGGGATAGCATAAGCTCTATGCCCTCTATGGGTACCAAAAGTCCTGTACGAGAAACACAAAGTACATCGAATGGGTTCTGCTTTAAACTTTCCCTCCCGTTATGCTAAGAAAGGAAAACAATTTTTAAACAGAATTGTGACCGGTGATGAGACCTAAGTGTCGCACTGTTTTGACGATGGCACGCCCCTTCAAGTTCCTGTTACAGAAATAAATTTTAAATATTGTTATGACAAGTGCCTTAATTTGCATCACGACTATGTTGCAAAGTAATGTACTGTTTTAGGTTTCTAATGTGTACAATAAAGGTTTCGTATCGATGGATGTCTGTCATTGGTAACTAAATAAAGGCCTCCTTCCAAATTGTCTTCGTATTTCCGAAGTTCATAAATTTAAAAAAAAATTTGGCTAGTCTCTAATAAGCTTTTTATTTACCTTATAATATATTTTTAATTAGATCAGGAAATATATTGCTATAATTATATATATAAAAAAAATTATGAGTGCTGCTGCTGCTGCTGTCACACAGGTCAAAGGTCAAATCGTTCGTGCCGACCCGAGCGCCTCCGAAGGACAAATTTCGGTCCGGCGGCAGGCGCGACCGAGGTAATATATTTCCGGAACCGCAAGCGATGGAAAATTTTCGTTTGAGAGGGGGTAATAAAGTACTTATATATAAAAAAAATTATGAGTGCTGTCACACAGGTCAAAGGTCAAAGGTCAAAGTTCAACTCTAACTGGGTTTACGTAAATGCGTTGTCATGGCAACGGCGTACGTCAATTATGTCAAACAGAGCTTTTTAATCGTGTTTTTATTTATTTTTAAAAACTACTATGCGAAGGGGCTCAAGCATGTCGGAGTTGGACAAGCTCTCCGGGGGGCCGCTGCCAGACCTCGTTTATATAAAATATTGATATTCTTACTAAAAAACAAATAAAAACTAAGAGTTTTATATAACCATCTTACTAGTAACGTTATACAAAGTTGTCCCAAAATTTCTGCAACATTTGCGAACAAACAATTTTTATGGATAAACTTACTCAAAAACAACAAAACCTATTTTTCGAAATAGTGGCCATTATTTTCTACAATTTTTGCAACGGATCTGTAAGTTTTTGAATCTGGTCGAAGTACCACTTAGATGCTTCTTCAACTTTATCAAATTATTTGAACCGGCGGCCACGCAGGAAGTATTTGGTTCTGGGGAAGAAGCCATAATTGAACAGGTTAACATTTGGACTGTAGAATAGATGCAAAAAAATTCAACGCCGTTTAACTCTTATTATTTTTCTTAGTCTTCTTGATAGTGTAGAATTTGGTGTTGTCTTGCTGAAACAAAGTACGCTTTGATTGACCAAGATCGGGTACTTTTCTTTCAACTCGTTGAAATTCGTGGGTGATGGCGCGACTATTCGATACAAGTTTAAAATGCAAGTGTTTCAAATTTCCGCTAAACGCAGATCATAACCTTCTTGCCAAAACGATCTTAGCGCGGAACCGACAGCGGGCATTAGCCTTGCAGAACCTATTTTTTCTGTCGATTTGTGATTAACCAAGAAAATTCATTTCTTGTCAAGGATTTGTCATTCAAAAAATTGTGAAATAGTTGGCAGCAAATCTCGACACTTTTGGCGGCTTGCTCTTAAATGTGTTCATGCGGATCCTGTCGGGGCTTCTTGTGGACAAAGTTAAGCTGTTGGGAATACCGATAAACAGTTGATTTGTGAACTCCAAGAACTGATCCCAAATGTCGAGGGTTCGACGAAGGCTCATATTCCTATGTTTCAAGCAAGTCTTTATTATTCAACTTTAATGATCGGCTGGAACAAGACTCATGTTGCCGGAATTGAAGAGTTTTTACTGTCTGGACACAGTAAAGTAGTGAACACTTCCTTCGTTTTTAGCATCCCAGATTTCCTTTACAATATCTCTTGACAAAAGCCCTTGCTTCCAACGCATCAAACCCGGAGTTCAGTTTTATTACAAACCATCTGAAATCCAAAAACGCACCTTGGTACTACACTATAAATACAAAATATCTACAAAAATTGCACATAAATCAAAGCTGAACTTTTGTATAAAGTATTAAATATTATTGGTAATTTATTTTTTCCTCAGATTATAATCTGAAATAATATATAAAGTTCTTGTGTCATAAAAATTAAATTTAATTAATTTCCTCTTATACTAGTGAGGTAAAAGGCCATTAACTTATTGATATGTCAAAAGAATTAGAATGAAGAGTTCTTTCATATGATTTAAACGCCTCAATTTTTATTAGATTTTTTTGGCAATTAACACCTAACAAGTCCTAAATGTACTCATTTTATTGTGTCTTCAATAAACAATATTTAAATTTCTTGTTAAACTTTTTTTAATAGAATAAATATAAGTTTACAGCAGCAAGCACGAATCGCAAATCATTAGTTTGATTTTCGGCAGGCTCACTCGTCTGTCCAGTAGTGCTTAACTAATATTACCAGTAAATCCATAGAAAAACGTGAGTATGGGCTATGTTTTTGGACGTAAAATAAGCTTTTTAAAAGGGCGGCATATAAATATTTTATTTAAAATAAAAGAAAAATAATTTTATTATAAAATTTCAATCTATTAAAATCTTATCTAAACGACCGTTACTTCAAAACCAGAGTCAATGGTAAAAAGACCGACCGCTTCCTCATACTTAGCCCACTTACAAACAGACAGAGGACAAAAGTAGTAATAAAAGTTTATGATTATCAGATTATATTGTGAATGAAAACAAATAAAGGATCGGTAAAATATATTTTTAATTTAACAAATAAAAGGTGTCAGAAGCTTCAAATAAAAAGTATCAACATATTGCATTGAAATAATCATATATAGAATGATATCGATTGTTCCGTGCAGAGTTCATACACAATACACTTTTTAATTAAGTTGCATGAAACGTATGAATAAATAATCAGCGTAATGCCCAAAACAATGCCACATAAAACAAAAATGATGTACTTTATTGCTACCGTCGTTATTGCATACTGAGCTGGTTTGCATTACGCCTGGCATAAAACATAAATGAAATAAGTAACACACTAGATATAAAATTTACTGTGTATGCAGTGCAGCAATAAATCACGAGCGCGTATTACATATTCAGTTTCATTTGTAATATTTATTTAAAGCTCGAGTAAGTTAACGAGTTTTCCTTTGCATGTCATTCGGCCAAGTTTATACGAGCCGGTGGATACGCCTGAAGGGCAAGCGGCCGATGCAGTTGATGTATTTACGGTGGCGTGACTAAAGCTGATCAACGACATTTACCTGTCGGCAGCTTCATAAAAGTAGCAGCTAAATATTAAATACTGCCTCTCGCGCCTGCATGCGTGTTGCGTCCGACTCAGAAACGCCGAATAAAATAATTAAGCCGGCAATCGCCTGTTATCACGACGGCCGGGGCATTTCATGTGTGGCACTGAAACTTGGGTGTAACACGTTATGACTTATGCATGCTGAATAATTAAGCGAAAATAACTATGTCATGTAGTTTAGAAATAAAAAACAGATAATTATTAGCAAATGAATGCTCATGAAAATATTAGGGCGGTTATGAACAGTGCCGAATCGTAAAAATTCCACATCCTTATCAACGCGAACTAGCCGTTTCCGACTAGTAGCAAACAAACGTTGAAATATATAACTGGCAGTGTTATCCCTTTCCATTAGTGCAAGGCACGCAGGTCCTATCTCAACACACATTAGCATGCGACCTCACTTACCATTAGAACTATTACATATTAAATCACGTAACCGTGCTTTCATTGGATCCTTGAGTATTTTCATAACATATTTATACTGATAAACAGCTTTTACCGCACTGCAACAGAAGAAATACAAATGAACACACCAAACACAAACTGATATCTTATAATGCAATATAAGTTTGACAATGATTAAAATTTCAATTGTAGGTTACATAATAAAAAATTAATTTATTTTGCGGACTGTGTAATTTGATATTTGAAGAATGTCTACGAATGTCCTGCTTACTGTACACTAAGTAATTACAATGGAAAGGTGCGTGGTTAGAGTTTATTTTATTTTATTCAAAGCGTTTTAAGCTAGCACGCAACCGAAATAATACAGTCACTTTTTGTGATCCTCTGGTATTGATCTGCTGTGACAATAAAATATGAAAACCAAATAATTAGTCGCCAGTAAGATATTTAATATATTTTATTATTTTTATTAAAAAATAGAATTATAAATAATGCAAACAATAGACACATATAACAAACTAACTAGGTCAAGAACATTTAAAGCAACTTTCAAGAGGTACTATGAGTACATTAAAAATAAGTAGTTAAGTAGAAGAGCAATAACTAAAAAAAAACAGAAGCTAGTTGTAGAAAAGTAAATAATATATAATATATTAAACACAAATATTAGCTCTTAATAGATGTTATGACATAAGCTACCTTGCTCCTGTACTTTTATTATTATAAAACATTTAAGAAAAACCAAAAAAACTTTCACAAAATATCAATAAAAATAACAAATGTTTCACAGGTCTTTGTTCTAGTTTATATATTATTATGTCCTGTGGACTTAAAATTATTGCTTTCCTGTGTACTTATGCACATCATCCAGTCACCGTCGTTGAAGCCTACCCACACTTCTTTTTGTTTCTCTAGGCCTCCAGTGTACTAATTTTAGTAGCCATCTCTGCAAATCCTGTCTGGCAACATGTTCCACTCATTTTCACGGGGCCATTCTTTTAGTAATGTGTTTTTGGTTCTTCTTCGGATATTTTAATTTCTTATTTTATCTCAGAAGATTTATTTCTAAAATTTTACACCCCACGGCTCTTTGTGTTATTATAAGCCTATCGGTAGTATTATTTGTTAAAGCCACCGTCTCCGTATGATATGTAGCAAATAGTAATACGCATGACTCATATTCTTTTAACTTAACTTGGGGTATATTGGAATTTCTGAGGATATAACTTAATCTTCCAAAAGCAACACAAGTTAAACCAATCTCCTTGTAATCTATGTAGTTTGATTTTCTATTCCTTATAACTTTAGTTTTCATTTTTAGTCCTATCTTACTTACAATTCTCATTCCGCGCTTATATTTCGAAGGCGGTGGACGCATGTTTGTGGGACCCGAAATATTGGTGCTCGAGGCGTTCGACGCTGCCCGTACCATTCGAGATAAAATGCTGTCCGCGAGGTCGGTCATCGCCTGCTAAGTGATACCTATTCAAGTACGTACAATTTAACTTCTTATCAGTCTAGTACATTGAACCAAATAATAAAATGTTGCCAACGGGGAACGGCCCTGGTTTTTTAAACAATAATTATCGAACTGTGCCGCCACCAAATTTTACGCAGTGTTCCCCAATAGTAAATTCAGCAATGCCACAATTATATCTATCACGATCGGCGAATAACTCAATGCCTATAAATACCACATACTTGTCACAGAATCAGGAACAATCTCAAATACATATCGCAATCGCTTAAAAATTATCCTCCGCTTGAAAGAATGCTATCTACCAGTGATGAGGAGACTGTAATTCCAACTGATGAAAACCCATGGCAGGTTGTGAAAGGCGTTAAACGTAAAAGAAAAAATTTCTCAACCAAGCAACCTGTAATGGAAGAAACTAATTTGAGTAATAGATATGACATTATAAATGCATGACGAACAATGACGAACCCTTAAACACAAACAACACTCAAGAGGATATTCCAAAACCTCCTCCTATTGTTGATTTAGGGGTGGCTAACTTTCCCGAGATGAAGAAGAAATTAACTGATATTGTAGAAGAAGAACAGTATACTACTAGAAGTTTAGCCAACGATACTGTTAAATTAAATGTAATAGTCCTGATACGTACAGAAAAATGGTAAAATTCACATTAGAATCTAAAATAATATATCATACTTATCAACCTAAGAAAGATAGAGCTTATAGAATCGTGGTAAAATATTTACATCACTCTATAGACACCCAATAAATTAAAAATGCAATCACAAATCTAGGCCACAACGTCAGAAATATCGTTAATGTTAAACAAAGGCAAACGAAAGCTCCTCTAAATATGTTCTTTGTTGACCTTGAACCAGCAAGCAACAATAAAGACATTTACAAAATACGCCACTTGCTAAATGGTGTTATACAAATCGAACCACCATGAAGAAATAACAACATTATTCAGTGCACCAGATGCCAGTTGTATGGCCACTCCAAAACTTATTGTAACCGTCCATTTATCTGCGTCAAAGGTGGTGGCCCTCACAGCACTATAACCTGCAAAAAAAGCAAGGACACTCCAGTTACGTGTGCTCTATGTGGGGGTGCATATCTCGCAAATTATAAAGGGTGTGAATACTATCATCGTCTCTATAAAAACAGTCAAGTCTCTAACAATGCAGTTAACACTCTACCAACTGCATAGAATCTAAACTTTTTGCCCGCATCTTCTAAACCAACACGTCCCAAAACTAGCTATGCCAATGTACTCAAGAATAATACAATTAATGCCCCCCAAATCCAGTACAACGATGATACCGCAAATATCAACTCAATACTTGGAAAATTCCTAGATGAATTTAAAAACATATTCCAACAACTAATATAACAAAACAGCATGGTTTTGAACACGCTTACAATGCTAATAGGAAAGAAGTAATGGCTAAAGCACTTAGAATAGCTCTATGGAAATCAAACGGTATAATGCAACATAAGGAAGAAGTAAAAATCTTTCTTTACCAACACCAAATAGACATACCTTTAATTAACGAAACCCACCTCACTGATAGATACTTTAGGATACCAAATTACAAGTGTTACCACACCAATCATCCCGACAACCCAACGCACGCTGGCAGTGCAATATTAATAAAGGAATACATTGAACATGATGAACTACTGGGCTACGCAAAGGACTACCTCCAAGCTACATCAATCAAGGTCACAGGACTACCATACAACATAACAATCTCGGCAGTTTTCTGCCCACCTCGGCATAACCTAAAAAAAGAAAACTTTTTAGGCTACTTTACAACCCTTGGTCCCAAATTTATATCCGGAGGTGATTATAACTCCAAGAACACTCTATGGGGATCACGCCTAACCACTACTAAAGACAGAGAAATGGCTAAAACCATACAAGAAAAAAGTATACATTCCTATCCACGGGCACCCCAACCTATTGGCCGACTGATTTAAACAAAACACACATTTGCTAGATTTATTTGTAACAAATGGAATGCTCGTTCCTATATGGATATAGAAACGAACTATGACCTGCCTTCGGATCACACGCTTATAATTGAAACAATTGCCACATCAGTTAAATGTTAAAAATATACCCAGATTACACAACTCAAGGACTGACTGGGAAGTCTATAAAGCCATACTCAATGAAACTGTAGATCTAAAAGAATTCCTTAAAAATACTTTTGAATTAAAGGAAGCCATAAATACACTAATTTCCTACAACAAGCAGCAAGCCGTGCAACACCGAAATTGAAAGCCAAAGGAAGATTTTTCAACATCTCACTTGAAATTAAAAAACTGATCAAAGAGAAAAGAAAAGACAGCAAAATCGCATCGGTCTCATTCACCAGGTGGCAAAACTATTTACAATCAACTAAACAACAAACTCAAAACTAAGATTAAAGAAACGCAAGACAAGTTATTTCAGGATTACATTACTAATCTCAATCGTTATGACAATTCTATTTGGAAACCAATAAAGGCTTCTGCAAAACTAACGCATGCTAATCCCCCAATTCGCATTGATATTCCAACACTTGGAAATTGGGCTAGAAGCAACAAAGAAAAGGCCGACGTTTGCGGTACACCTAGCTGGAGTATTTAGTCTTTAAAATGATGTACCTTCACAAGAGATGTTAGCAGATATGCAAAATCATGTGGAAAGTACTGGAAATTTAAAACCAATTACCCTCAAAGAAATTAAAAAAGAAATCAGTTGTTAAAAAACCAAAAAATCACCTAGACCTGATCAAGTAACTCCAAAAATGTTAAAAGAACTCCCTAGAAAAGCTATTGTAGTCCTTATTTACATATTTAATGTAATACTTCGTCTACACTACTGGCCTACTCAGCTAAAAGTGGCCGAAGCAATATTAATATCCAAACCTGGTAAAAATCTACACAATGTTTCTTCATACAGACCTATCAGTCTCTTATCTATTATTTCCAAACTTCTTGGAAAACTTCTACTCCCCAGAATCAGTCTCCTCCTAGATGTTATTCCAAACCATCAGTTCGGGTTTTGTCATTCCCATTCCACAATCCAGTAGTGCCATCGGGTTGTACAAACAACAAACAAATCAATGGAAGACAAACAATATTGTACATACGTACTTCTTGATATAAGCATGGCTTTTGTTAAGGTGTGGCATGATGGTCTACTTTACAAAATTAAACAAGCCCTTCCATCTTATTATGAATTCTTTAAATCCTACCTAACTGGTCGTCAATTCAGAACTAAAGTAAATGGAGAATTCTCAAACAATTCTCCAATCAAGGCTGGAGTTCCACAGGGCAGTGTGTTGGGTCCCGTGCTTTACCTTCTGTACACATCAGATATACCTACTACACCTAATACTGCAATCGCAACCTTCGTGGACGATACAATCATCCTTGCAAGCCATGAAGATCCAATAACTGCATTCTCATACGCACAATCACACCTAAATCTTGTACAAGATTGGATAAACAGATGGCACATAAAAATCAATGAGAGTAAATCAACTCAAGTAACATTTACGCTAAAAAAGGGCCATTGTCCACCGGCTAGCATCAATAACATGCCTATACCTGCATCATCTTCAATACTTTATTTAGGAATACATCTCGATCAATAAAGAAGAAGAAACAAATTAACTTGCGATTTAAGAACCTAAATTGGCTGATTGGAAGGAAATCCCATTTGTCGCTAGAAAATAAAATCTTGATTTATAAGATTATAATCATCTGGACTTACGGCATTGAGTTATGGGGATGCGCCAGTAAGTCAAACACAGATATTATCCAATGCTTACAATCCGAGATCCTTAGGGCGATGATTGACGCACCATGGTACGTAACCAACAAAACGTTGCACGATGACCTCAATATTCCGTTCGTCCAAACTGTTATACAAGAGCGTAGCGCAAATCATCATATCTGACTGGGATCTCAAGTCAATCCACTCATAAAACCACTCCTACTACAACACGAAACCAGAAGATTAAAAAGATGTTGGCCTATTGATCTCAAATGAGAAGTAGGTGAACTCCTCGCTGGAAGACTTCCCATCCCTCCATGGACTGTTTAATTTTAAGGTCCTATATTATCACATTAGCCCATAGAATCTTAATAACTGATTGCTAATAAATAAAATATATAAAAAAACTTACAATTCTGTGATCATTGTTTTTAGTTTTTTTAGTTTTTCAGTATTACTGATAAAAAGCATGACAACACCTGTATAACGTAAATGGCTCAGGTAACAACGGTCGGTATTAATAAATATTTTTTTTCTTAAATGTTTAGTAAGGTATCACCTTATCTGTCGCACTCTGATACTTATTGAAATTGTGCTGTCTTCGTTAATTTGAATTTGAATTGTTGCTCTTTTGTAGATGTTTTTGATGAGGGTGAAATATCTAAAATTGATTCAATAATTATCTAGTGTTTTGGGAAATGCCCATGCGTCGACTAAAACGAAGAACTTTAAAATTAATAAAAGGCCAGGTGTATATCGATGCTATATTTATTAGTTTCTACTAAAAGGAGATAAAGATGATCTAAACTATTGTACCCACTTTTGAAAACCAGCCTGTTCCACTAACTTTCAGATGTTAATCGGTTATACACTATTTCTGTCAGTAATGTATAGGCGTGAAATAAAGGAGTTATTAGACGATAATTATTGAAGTTTGTATTTCCTAGCTTTTTGACCAATACTATAACCATTGGTATTTCGCCAGCTTTCAAGTATTCTGCTCTCTTCTAGGCATTTACTATATAAAATTTGTAACAAGTTTATTAAAGTGTTTTCTCATGTCTTCAGCATTTTAGTTGCTATTATATCCCTTCGTTTGTCTTAGTATATGTTCTGTTGTGATTTCTGGCATTTCTTTTAAACCCAAGTTTACAATAATTGTTTTAAAGTCATTTTAATGATTGTGATAGTGAGACTTGCACAAATTAGTGTAGAATTCTGTTCCTCTATTTGTAATGTCCCTTCTGCAGATGGCGATGTTTCCATTGTAATCTTTGTTAGTTACTTTTGCTTTATTTGATATCAGATTTTTTTGAAGTACCTTCGTGCTTGTATTATCTTCTATCGTTTGTTAAATTAAGCTTATGTTGTACTTCCTAATATTTTTTCAAATTTTCTTCTTTACTTGTTTATTAATTCCTTTATAACTGTTTGAATTTGTGTCAATGTTACGTCTGCCATCTCGATTTTAGGCTTAAATTGCTGTTTTTTATAATTGTTTCATTTACACTTGACCTTTAATGTAATATGTATATCGACTTTGATTTTGTCTGATAATTTGTCAGTATTCATTGATTTGGATTACTAGTGGTTTCTTTTTTTTTTGTTAGTTTTGTCCTCTTGTTCTCTTTTTTGTGTTAATATTTCGGCAGATAATAAATTAAATCTTTGTATTAGATTGCTTCCTTCAATTTTATTATGGAGTTTAAGTGTTATTCTAACCAATCTATGCTCTCTTCCGGATATATCTGTAGACACCTTTGTTGTTAGTTGTAGTATAATCTACTTCACATTTGTATTTTTTACAAGGCCTATTTTATGTTAATTTTCTTTAGACTTATTCCTTAATAAACGTATATAAGTAATACAAATGCTTGCTGCGATTAAATCATTATTAAATACAACTCGAGGAACGGTTTCAAACGTTTTATTAGCACACAATAAAAATAGACCAACAGAAAATTAAAATAAAATTGAAACTAGTATTTTAGCTTAATTCTTGTTTATAAAACATCTCGTTTGTTATTAGCATTTGTTTGTTTGTCATTTTCTGAAATTATTGTGAACTAAAGTTACTTTCTGCAAGGCGACTTTATCTGCATAGTTGTTGATCTCAAGTCATTTATAAGGATGCCAAGAATTTTTACTGTAAAAACCTTATTATTTTAAAGCATAGTATTCGTTTAATTTTCTAAGAAAAAGACGTGCCATGGCCTCCATTTATAAAGACATTAACAACCGTGCAGTTTGTGCTAGATAAGGTTAAGTACGGGATATTTTTACTTACGTTACTTGCGTTATTCGGATAAAGTGCAACTGTATGACAATTATACTTAATATCAATAGAGCTTAGATATATCCTATCCATACAAGTAACTTAAGCACCACTTACGAGTACGTAGCAATACAACTATTTCCATTTGAGTATCATCGAACCCTAGGAACCTAATTTAAATCAACTTTTACACAAAACTGAACATTATCCATTCCTAATATGTCAATCACGTCCTATAAAAATATTACTATAACTTATTTTATTTTTAATTTATAAACAAGCAAATGGCAATAAATGTATAAAAGAAATAAATAGAACCAGCGACCATCTTAAACAAACTATCAAGAAAATAAAATAATAAACAAATCAGCAGGAAATACGCAATTTGTTGAAACTCAAGTTTAAATCTGTTTTAATCCTTACAGATAACTTTGATAAGGAAATCTACACACAACATTTTATAATTTATATTTATCCGTTGTCATTAATTATTAAAATATGTTAGATACATTTTAAAAGTTGCTGAAAGCTAAGAATAAAAACTTTAATAAGCAACACAATTAGAATTAATGTGTGCACGGACATCAGATGCATACAATAATAATATCAAATACCTAAAAAAGAAAAGATTATTCATTAGGCATATCAGTGTAAAGAAGAACGATTCTGCAGAATATCAGTCAGACATCCCCAGTTCATTACATTACTTTAAAAAATCAAATATGAAGTGCGCAATACAATAAACATAAGATATAAAACAATTAAGAAACCGCCAAATTCAAATTGCTAACGTAGCATCTGATTCCAATCAACAAAATGATCTATGAAATCGAATTTGTTTGGCACCTATAAAATATAACTTAAAGCTCTACAAAAAGATGTCATTCAATGTACAAACTGCTTATTATACCAAACCCTGCAACAGTATAAGGAACGCTCATATTTGTATATTATCTTAGCAATTAAAAGATGACCACTTCTATTTTATTATTATGTTGCCAAAATACAAATGGTGCATGACTTCGTACAAAACATCAATTAGCAAAACTTGAAAATATGCGTTTTATATTAAAATATTTGGAACTATAAAATCTGTGTCTCCTTATCGCCGATACCTTACCGGTGTTTAAATTGCCGGTTATTACACAGTGAATATGCCTAAGAGACTAAACCTAAGCCTGTAGGAACATGCCGAGAAAAAACTTATATTAAATTGAGGGTTGCTTAAAAAAGGAACAAAATCTCTTCGAGTTTACTGCCACGATGTCCACAGAAAGATTGGGGTCTGTGGTCAGACGAGCCTAATTTCAAGGTAAGCCTAATAAGTTATTATTCATTTCGTTTAAATCATATTTAAATAATGTTTAATTTTGACAATTGTTTGGAGTTGCTTACTTGAAACAGGTGGTTGAGGATTACGTTACCAGATCCTACAGTCACACATAAAGAGAGAAGGAATGATTTGGGGTGGTACGACAGATGATGGTGTAAAAAAATCGTTACTTGCAAAGAACGCATAAACATTGAACAATATATTGCTATGCTAAAAACATCTAGATTATGATACCAATATGGACAACACCTTCTTTTTGATAATGCGCCCCGCTGTAAATTCCATGTAGTAATTTTAAAAAAAATAAAGTGTAGCTCTTGGACTGGTCATACCAATCGCCAGATTTAAACGCCATTGGGTATGTCTGAGGCACACTAAAGCAGAAGATAAAAAAGCATAACGTAATATATAAAAATGTTTCAGATATACTCTGCGGAAAGATTAAAATGTTATTACTCATGAACAGTATTGGAAGTTACTTATGATTTGTCTAACAAAACGTAAAATACCTAACAATAATTAATAAATAACAAAACAAAACAGGTGTACGTTTTCTCCAACACGCTCAAATTAATTATAGAGCGTCATTTTAATAAGATACCTCATATTTTTAGCCACGGCTGTATATGTAGATCATAAACATAATATAAAACATGTATAGAACCAAAAAGTACTTCAGCCAAGTGGGTTTTATAGAAAGTCATCCATTCTGCTAACTAAATAAGCTATTTACTTTATATATAGGGATTTAATAAACACAGAAAGAGGTCAAACGATAGAAACAAGAAATCAAAGATTAATTCTAGCTGCGACTAACATCCCTTGTTCGTCAAATTTTCCGAATTCCATTAATATCACCAAACCATAGACTAACATATGTTTAAACGACACAAATAAATTAACCACCTTTTTCTCCGAGTTTAAAACATTGTTTAGTTAATAAATCAAAACAATTAATATTTTACGCATTGCAGCTTATAACGCAAATGGTACTACAACAAGAATCGAACATTTTATTTCAAACAAAACATGTTCAGATCATAAAAGTTAAGATTAATATTTTCTTCTGATTGATCCTTTTAAGTCTAGAAAATACATTTACTCATACTTACTGGGGGTTTAGAATTACGGGAATAAAAGGTAAAACCTTATTAGTTTACTTATGCAAAATAACTTCAAGAATAAATTGGTCAAGTTACTAGATTTCATATTTCACGGAATATCAATTTGCTTAGTCTTGATAAAATAAAACTATAATTTATCTACCTATTACATTAAATCTAAGTACCATTGGAATTAAAAGTAGGCTTAATCCAAAACTCACATTGAAACTAACAATCTGATATATATTTCACCAATACGTAGACAAAAAAATCCTAATATGTGTTGCATGAGAGCTATGCTCAGTAAAGCTAATGTATATTCTGTTACTAGTATAACTAACTTATAATTGTTTAACGAGAAGACTACGTACATTACTACGAGAAACCGAACTTCTAACTTGTATATATAACAAATCTAAAGCAAAAGGCCATACGTATAGTGGCCACTAATATATCCAAAAAACCCTAAATTGTCACGTATCAAATGGTAATAATAAAAAAATTTAAATATGCTGTGCCAAACATCTTATCCATTAAGTGCTTTTATTAGATGAGTACAGTTTTAACTAAACAAATTAAGCTATCATAAGTTACGATTTGATTACGGGGGAAGTATTAAAAATGTTCTTTAAAAAGACCATAACACTACAACCAATAACAATTTATAATCGAATTCTAAGTCTTTGAATTTTTTCGTTATTGTTGTCTACTCACATTTATGTTTCCCATTCTTTATTTAGTTTTTTTTATTCGCGTTATTTTTCTTCTATACTTTGCCTTTAAGGTAATTCTTATTACTGTTTAATTTGAAATATTATGAGCAACTAATATTTCTCATTATTAATACTACACCAAAGGAATCAAATATAATTTATATGCATAACTATTTAGGTTCTTATATTTTGACTTATCTTGTGCTTTTCTAATCCAATATGTTCCTTTTACTTTCCTGGCGTCCTTATAGTGCGTCATTAATTTTTCAAAATTCTGCTTACCATATCATGGTTCTTAATTCGCCACACTCTTTGTGTATCTTGCTACTCCATTCTAATCATGGGTTTCACCCATTTATTATTTTTGTCCTTTATAACTGTTGCAATGTTTGGTATCTCTTATCCATCGATGTGTCTCCTTATTAATATAATTTACAATTCTTTTTATACACGTAATTTTGAAGGTTTTTATAATATTTTTAGTAAGCTTATAAGTTTCTGGGCCATGCGTGATTACAAAACTATGCATCTATTGAATACGTTAACTTTTTGGTATGTTAGTAGTTTCTTTCACATATTCCACTTACCGTGTTCGTACACAACTCCCTCCCCCCATGTTTATAGCTGATTTTTTAGTTTGATGTTATGAATATAATATTTTATTTCTGGTTTATTAGATATATGTATGTATTAGGGGTGGCTGTAGTGTCCATGTAAATCAAACACTGAGTCACCAAGTATCGTATATATTTACTGAGATTGAAATACACTTTTACTTACCCGCTAACCTGCTCATAAGCGACTAATAATCATAAAGTCAAAAAAAGTGATTTAAAAATTTTATCTGAATATTTTTATAGCCCTATCCTCGCTTTTAAAGAGGCGGAGAGTTCCATTCAACGGAGACAATCTTTTCGAAAAGAATCCGTAGATTAGTCTGTAACGTTTATGTTCTCCTTTGCGATATAATTAAACAGAATTCTAAATTTGAGGATTTGCAGGCGCGCGCATTCACATACACGTATATACTTATGTATACACAAGTGTGTATCCGCACACACATACACACAAAATAAAATATTTTTAGCATTTAAAATTTGTAATAATTATTTTTTTTGAAAAGTTATCGTTATTTTTAACGATAGGTTCACAAGTAAAACATGTTGAATTGATATGCTGTAATACAGTTGTATTAAAGCTCTTAAGACGCAATTTACATAATTGTGATAATTACAAGAAGTTACATTTTTTGTGCCTACTCCTATCGTGTTGCGCTCTGACTTTCACAACATATCGGTTCTGGAGCCGGCGAAATAGATAAGAGTTATCTGTAAACAAGCCTCTAAAACCTCTAAACTTAATTAGTCCCAATAAACTATCAAAAAACTTATAGCCGTAAAGCAAAACACGATAACAACGTCGGAATCGACACGCCGATTAGACGGACGGAATAATTATCGGAGCATGGCCTGGCTGATAACTGACCACCTTCCAAAGCCATTGTGTTATCTAGAGCTGGTGTAAATTAATCGGTTAATGAAATTCTGTGGACTGAGATTAAGATTCCACGTGAAGGTTCAGACTTTGAAGGTTCAGTTGCTCAAAGCCGTTCGACATTCCCGGCCGCGTGCTTGTCCGCAGTCGCGCTCTTGTCAAGCTCGCGCCGCTGCTTTGACCAAAGGGACGCTATCTACCTCAGTGTCCCGAACCACGAGCTTGATAGATAAAGACCGCCCTAAACGTGGTAATTCTGATAACGATTCCGTGTCGCTGATGAAAAACGGCATAATGAAGTAAGCGCATTATGTAACCTGACGTCGAATGTCTCCTTATATTATAGGTTTTACGATGTGTCAGGTGGAGAATAAATTAGGAAAATCTACCTGTACGAAAGCGATAAATTTGAAGTTGGCCCATAAGGATTTTGTAAGACGCATGCAATTAGACATAAATTATAATGCCAGTATTTATTTATTTTTAACATTTTTAACAAGCATGCTGCTGTTAAAGTGCTATTTAAAAATTGACGTGAGGTGCATTAGCAAAATATATCTTAAATGCAATATTATGTGTGAATAAGTATGCTACCAAATATTTATTATTGAAATTTTATAAAAAAGGAATATTCTAAGTATGATCTTAATAATTAAATAAAATCTACGTTTTGAAATTAATAGTTAAAGAGAATTTACAACTTGCTTCAAGAGAGCTATAAGTAAAAGGGTTAACAATTTTAAAATGGGAAGTTGTCCAACGACATTTGTGCGAATTTATTATACTAATGGCTTGCCTGACTTATTGCGTAGTGTTCTAATGCTGATATACCATTAGATACCCTTAGGACTTTGGATTGGATTTTTTATAAAATTTTTGTTTGAAAGTTACCGCGTTTCCATAACTCACTTTCATAATTTCAAATTGGTTTTATTATAGGCTTATGCAGTAGAAATTTGTTTTTCTCTTTTAACTTTCGTTCAAGAAGCGAATGCATTTGATTGAGTTTTATGTTAATTTATGTTTTTCTTGCCATTAGGCTTGGTCTCTAAGTTAACTATGTGTATTAAACTTCTGACTTGAGCTGATTTGTACTCAACAGGTATAAAACCAGCCTCGGAGCTGATCAATATGTATATATGTTTTCGGTTGTAATTTGTAATTCTTTATTTATAGTAACGCTTGCCATATCATCGGCATATATGGAAATTGTGCATATTTGTGGTAGGATGAGATAGAGAAGGGATGTATCTAATTTGGTAGAGTGGTAAGAGGCTAGTCTAAATTTGTATTTAATCTAAAACGGTGATTGCGCAGGATTTTAAAAATGTAGCAAGAAGGAAAGTTGAGTTTAATTTTGTATAAGAGATAGTCATGCTAAATTGGGCCAAATTGCTGTTTAATATCTAAGACGGCTTTTGTACATAATTTATTTTCTTATAGATTTGTAAGAATTACCTTTACAATTCTATTGTTTTGTTGAATTGTGGCATAATGTTTACTGAATCCGAATCGGTGCCAAGGTATTATTTTGTTCAAGTTAACATCTATGATAAGACTTTTAAAAGAGATTTTTGAATATTCTAGATGTAATTGATAGCAGAATTATAGACCGATAAGATGTTACATTGCTCGATGATTTATCTGGTTTAGGAATTAATATAAGTTGACAGAAAGTGCTATTGAGCAAGAGCTGTCGAGATAGAGCTCCGTTGTTATGATTGACTTGTGGTGTTGGAGTGTTGAAAACTTCGGCATTTTTCTTTTCTGTTTTCGCCCAAATATAATTTTCTATTATTATAAAGAAGTTGTGGGTAATCGGTCTCTTCAACTTCTTGATGGCTTTCTAAATGGAGTGATCCTTCTTCGATAGACTAGCGACACGTATCTAAAATTCACTTTAGGTATGTGCTTCAGAGTTGATTTAGTTATTTTGGTAAACCTATTATACATAATTCTATCAGAGAGGTTATGGCTTCTTTGCCATTTATATTTGGCTTTTCATTTTTCGTCGATTACTTCTCTGATGAATAACCGAGCATTGCTAGTAAAATCCATTCAAAGTTATTTAAGTGACATAAATATTTATGCTGGTTCTTGTATTACTCTAGTAAAATAATTAACTGCTATATCAGTATCATTCAGGTTCTTGTATTTTAGTAGCAAGATTACAAAGATTGTATATAAGATTACAAAATGATGTTTAATTGATTCTTGGTGCTCAGCTTGGGAGATTTGCACGGGTTAATTGTATTTCTTTCTTCACTCATTCGTACTCTCCATTGTTCCTCTTCTAGCTTTCTCTTCTCCATCGCTTCATCCACTTCATTTCACCACGATCGTCTAGGTCTTTCCTTTTCCTTCTCCCTGTAGGACTCCACTCGGTGAGTCGCCTTATCCATCTATCATCTTATGCTCTTCTTACATGCCGATACCGCGATAGTCTTCTCTCTTCGATATAAGTAATTATATCCTGATATACTTTCATTCTTCTCCGTATCTGGTCGTTCGTTATCCTATGTATTATTTATGTGTATTTAGAGTTGCTATAATTAGTGAATGGTCAGAGAAAAGTCATAAATTTACTTTAATGATAATGTAATTTGTGTCTTAGGACAACAAAAGTCCAATAGGTTCACAAGCGCATGTATGACTGGGATTTATTATAACATGCTGTAAATTTTTAACTTTTGTAGTAATTAGTTTGTTTATATTTTTGGTATTATAATATCCGTTAATTAACAATTTACTGTTTAGCTGCTGGAAAAGTGTTTCGTATTTATTCGTCATATTTATTTGTCTCAATACTTTATCTTGGTGGATAATATATAGTAGTTACGTCGAAGAACAACGGTTGTGTAATTTTATCTATTGTAATTTGTATTTTGCTTGTGTTATATTGCTCGTGCTCGTTGCTCGTGATGAGATAAGTAATTACGTCAGTACAACTGATATTGTAAATACGTAATAAGGTATTCGAAGAAAAAATCTTTTATTAAAAATGTTTTTTTTTGTTATAAGAATTATGTCTAATTCATGATTTTGTAGAAAGTTAATTAGTTCAGTTTTATCTTTGTAAAATCATTCATGTTTTATTTGGCCATTAGAGTAAATTTAATAATATCCATTATCAATGGCTAGCTCTTAGTGGTTATAGCAATATTTAGTATATTGAACGTAATTTAATTTGATAATTTAATAATTTAATAAATAAATTACGTAAAAGTTACTTAAAATTCGTTTATAAAGGAGTCCGAGTTGCAAAGTTTGTAGGCTGATTTGTGTTCAGTGTTCTGTGTGGTCCAGAAATGATGTTAGCATAGGGGATATTACTTGTGATATCTTACTGTGCGTTTGGTCTATTTATATTTGCTCGTACGTTGTTTTAGGTAAGTGGTATTGTGCTATCGCGTTTTCTTTCTCCTTCTTCTAACGGGTTAGATTAGCCATTTGCCCAACATGGCTTATAGTACTACACAAAATGTAGTTAGAAACAGACTATATGTAAGACTAGGAGAAGAAGAAGAAGAAGATTTTTTTATTATTTCTATTTTTGTATACCATTTGAACTTTATAGCTTGCTGTATGTTATCCTCTTTAAGTGTACATGTGGCTGTTGCATCTATCGATTCCCTGCAAGTAGTTAATTTGTGGATTCAGCCAAATTTTACTTATTTAATATAAATAAAAATTGGAATGTCTATAAAGTGTAAAAGGTACTAGATAATGGTTGGTTTGTGTGGATATTCGATGGGTTTTTTTATATTGTTTATGTATTTTATTTTATATATCTCATTATTTGCTGAGGGTACTCTGTCTCTGATATTCAAGATATTGCAAACAGCATAATCCTTCCCTTCTAATTCTCTTTTTATGTTTATAATCAAAATTTCTTTAGTGTTATTTTATAGCCGTTGAGATGATGGATTAGTTTTTTTCTAAGTTTTCCAATTTTGGGTGTTAATTTTTATAGTATCGTTATTCAGTGCTTTGCTCTGCAAGGTAATATTGAGCAAGTTTTTATTCATTTTGCTAAGTAAATAAATATTGATGGCAGTTTGCGAGTTACTTAACTCTATTATTATTTTCTATTTATGCTTATTGAGGGTGCAAATTTATTTTGTGATAAATAATTCAAATCTTATAATATTCTTATTTTTTTACTCATTTTTCTTTTCTGTTTCTTGAGTACTTGCCAGACGTGAATAACTGCATAAGACTTGTTATCTCTGGAGTTGTTTAATGTTAAGATAATGGTGATTTCAGTAAGCTGTATAACGGTTGGTGAATCAGATAGGGGGAAAGAAAACATAATGTTGGGCATTATCTGGCATTTGAATGTTAAATTTTAGATGATAAGTTACTAAAACATCGGTGGCTAAATGGGAATTTAAAATGGTTGTGAATATAATGTTGTGGGTTAAATGTGTTACAATTTTTGAAAGATTTGCGATTGCTGATTTCTATTATATTGGTACTTATTTAGATTGCTTATGTTACATCACTAATTATTTAAAGTTGCTTATTTATTTATAACTGTTGTTGAACGATATCTCTTATTAAAATTATCGTTCTGCTAAAATTTGCTCTTGTGGTAAAAGCTAATTAGATTTTACTTGTGACAGGATAAAAAACGGTGTTTACTTATTAAAATATTAATTTCTTATATACATGCAACATTAGAATTATAATAATAACAGAAAAAAAATTTCTATTTTAGAAATACTGCTAGGGTTACTCGTAAATTACAACTAGCTATCAAACTTATAATTTTGTTAAGGTAAGGATGTCATTCACTGACAATATTTTTCTAATTTGGTAAAAAATTGCAAAATTTACATTTGAACTAATTACACAATTTAAATTTTGCTTTTATCCAGCTTATTTCTTAAAATTATAGAATGCCTTGCACACTTTTCTTTTTTATTTTGCCACTTGTGGAAAAATTTTTCTGCATTTAATTATTTTCTGCATGTAATTATACCTAACCACGACAGCTGTTTTTTTTCGAGGGTTTTTTCGGTATGTTATATTTTTACATAATTAAATTTGACAAATATATAAAAGTTCTATAGCTCTACACTATTTACAACAGTCTTCTATCTGTTTTTGCTCTTCTCGGTACTTTAACATTTGTTACATAGTCTATATGACATATTTTTAGTACAGGATGAGTAAAGGTGAGTAAAGGTTAAAACTTGGCTATAGAACTTGCAATATCACTAAAGTCATAATGAAAACATCCTCTGAATAGCCAATAGTAAATAGAGTTTCATATTTCCCGCGTCCATAATACAGACATCATCCGTGAGGTATGAAAATTGACTGAAATTATTTGGAAACATTTTCTGGAATAAAAAAGTGTTTATGATTTGTTATAACTACCATTATTGAGTGTCACGTAATACCGATCCAGAAATAACGGACAAGAGAATTGAAACTCGATCAAAAGTGACCGTATGGTATAGAATGACAACAGCAAAATTCATCAATCAATACCTCCTTTTAAATAAATGTTCTGCAAGAGGATAGAACGTTGTTGCACTCCATACTGTAATTTAAGATTTATTATTAAAACGTTACTATTTGTCAGAACGGATAATGCTAATGTAGTTAACGTCTGTTCTGATTTTTTATAAGATATTTATTAAAGATTCAAGTCTGATTGTATCTAACATACACTAGTAATTCTTTTCTTTCTTTCTGTCTCAGGATTTGTATATAAAAGTTTTTCTTATTTAGAGCTTTTTTTTGAAACCAAACTATGTTTCCACCGACCGTTTCGCAGTTTTGATATATTTTATGTGTTTCACCGTATACCGTATGCGACTTATTAGTTTATAGTCTTTTTTGGTACAGTTTCTTTTTGTGGTCATTACGAAGGTTTATTTTATCTAATCTTCAGGAATTATTTCTGTATAGTGTTGTTGCTTAGAATCTGTAACAATTTTTTTTTTCATTTCTTAAATGTGTTAATGCAGTTTTTTATAAGTATTTGAGGCTCCTTAAATCTTTTTATAAAAATTAAATAGCCATAACCGTCCTGCTTCGTCACATGGCTCTTCTACTCATTGCTGTTTTATATTCGTACTTTTCATCCATTTTATGTTTCCATAGACTGTAGATTAACTTTATTTTTCCAACCATAATGACTACTTTTTATGTACTTTTTACTCTGACAACTTGGTCCATATCACATGTTAATATTTTTACTAGTTTAAAGTAAGTATTTCTTCTTTGCAATGTTCATTTTCCATTTGTACAGTAATAATATTCTTAAATTTATATGTAGTTATAATCTTTTACTTAGCTATCTTGTGTTTTATAATAAAGAACGCCTTCATTGAATGCGCATTACACCTTTTTTCCCTATTCTTGTCCCACAATTAGTAATTACGTAAGCAATAATAACTTACAATTTACATATATATGTCAATTTTTTATTGCTTTATATATTATTTTCCATATGTACCATATGTTATTACTATTTATTTATTACCTACTGTTGGCGTTTGATTCTTCTACTAATTGTTTTCTTCTTACAATTCTACTTACAATTTCTTATTCATAAAATCTTGTTTTGCTATTGTCATTAATATTCTTTATGAATACGTATGTGATAACAATATTATTCTGTGTCGTCTTCTTTCTATCCCCAACTGTGAGACTTTTTAGTGCATTACTGACAATTTTTTGTTGTATTTCTTTTTTATTTTAGATGTATTGCTATCAAAATGTCTCTGTTTACTCTTCTATCATTATTTATGTCTATATAATTAAAGATTAGCTGTTTTCCTAATATTTTATGTATATTGTTTGCAATTTCAGTAACGTTCATTTTATGTTGTTCTAACTGCTAAAATACCTCTTGCTGCTTTACCATTACTCCTATAATACTAGGTTGTAAAAAAGTTACTAAACCTTTATAAATTTATGCATTTTTTAATTTATTATTAAAAATATTGTTTAGAATATTAATAATAAGTCTAAAATTAGAACCATTTGTTTTGACTATCTGATATACAGGATTTGTAAGGTATTTTACTATTTATTAAAATTCAGATAGCTCATTGCTCATACTTGTATGTACTTGGAAAAAATTAATTTTCTTTTCAGATCTTTAGGTTGACTATTTCTTAGTTCTATCACTTCTCAGTCATTAAGCGTTTCGATTCTTTTAAATACATGACCGTTTATTTTTTAGTTTTTATGTAATGCTAGGTTGGGGCTTTAAAAGGATGTTGTCATCTAGACAACTTGAACTCCGCTTTTTATTTCTCTCTATCTAGCCTAGGCTTTAGTTTATTCTAAGTAATAATCAATATATTATAGGTGTTTTAGATTTGTAATTTTTAACATAATAAATACGCCAAAAAATTTATATTTATAAAATCACCCTAAAAGTTTTGTTTTGCTCTGTATTTATTAATTAATTTGATAAAGTAAGAAACAGATAACGCGTATTTATCATACATTTATTAATTACAATACATTGTTTAAAAATATATAACACTTATTAAATAACAATTAAATAGTTTGTACATATTTATCAAAAAATAATTAAAAAGTTTATTCTAAGTCAAATACATAAAAATTTAAAAATGTCGGCGAAATATGCAAAAATGTTTAACAAGAAAGTGACAAAAATATTTAGCATATGCTAACTTCTGAAGAAATAAATTCATCAAATATAAGGATTTGTATATAAATCGTACTTTTACTGATAACAATGATGATATTTTATAAAGTAGTAGATTAAAAACAGGAAATTAATAAGGAAAATATACTTGTTTTCCAAATTTGTTTGTGTACAACCGTTCTTTTACCTGTCTGTATAACATTTGGTAGAAGTTTAAATTTGCATTACCCTACTATAAAAACAATTTCAAGTAAGTCATGCTTTGCAAAATTGTGGCTTTCCATGTATGTCAAATACATACCAGCAACATTGCTAAAATCGACTAATTAATTACGAGACATTAATAGCTTGTCAACGGCAAGGTGGCTGCTTTGTCCTCGGGGCAATCTGAGCTCACCTTCTAAGTGGCGATAATGCATGTGCTCTCTCTAATACACATAACCTTATGCAACGGAATTGTGTACACAGCTTGACGTGCTAATTTACCTCGAGCAGGAACGGTACGCTCCCAGAACGCCCCTCCTTCGACAGCTCTTAAGTCCCTAATGCATTTGCAGATCGCCTTTATAGAAAACAAATATTTTTTCCAAAGCCTAACAAGCGACAGGAACAAAAAGGACCACGGCAGAGAATTAGTTTTAGCGTGCAACCCCGGCAAACATTTACACACTCAGAAGATCAAGTCAAATATCAAATAAAGTATACAAATGGTAGTCAAACGATTTTGTTTGCTTACAGGCGCCACTGTTTCGACGAAATTTTCACGTCATTCTGGTGCCAAGGTATTTCGGGTGCTTTCAGACGGAATCACTTAATTAAACTGCCGCAGTTCAAATAATTTGGGGATCTCGCGCACACCCGTCTATTGTATGTAAAGCAGCAACGCATAAAAATCGCGAGATCAAGCGTTATCTATAAATGGAAATATCTCTTTGAAGTTATTGACATAACTGCAGCAAGTTTCAAAATGAACTGTATATATTAATCTCAAATATAAGAGCAGCTTTGTTCTAGTAGTTTGCTTTAGCTTTTCAGGTATTTTACGTATCGAAATGTACCACTAAATACACTGACCTGAAATTGGTTTAAATGTCATCGTTTAGCATTTTCCTAACATTTATTAATATCTTTGGCACTTGGGATAGCAATGTTTATAGTAAATCGTAGCTAAATATAATAAAATTGTTTAGTACATGAAAAATATGATTCTATTTAATTACTTACTAATTTAATTACCGAAATCTTTAAAAGGCACTTGACCGCCCGATGAGACGATCCAGCTGCAGCCGCTTTAAGCAACACTGCAGGAAGCTCCTTAGACATTGACAACCGCCGTTTATGTACACAAACAACGACAAAAATAACAGACTCCGGATTAAATTACAGAACAAAAGGCGCGCGGGAGACAAATCTGCTACGAGGATTAGTGGGAAGATGCCACGGCGCCACTCGTTACAGCAGCAAAACCAACTCGTGAAATTGTTGCTCACTGGAGACGAAACAAGATGCCTTATTTCCGCCGTCTAAATATATATTTTTGTGTGCAAATCTGGTCTGTTGGTGTTAAATTGGGTTAATCAACTGTGAGTTTCTTGTCTTCCTTTTGACTGTTGTTCGCCGAGGCTTTCACTTCTTTTATTAACAGAATGCTAAACTGAGCCTTTTAAATGGTTTAATCAGCAATTAGACTATGTTTTGTAGAAAACTGATTACCGTTACATAGTATACATATATATACAAATTGCTAACACTAATTAAATAACTTTCATTGACACAATATCAATAATTTTTGTTATTTTTAAATAATTGTTTACATCACACTATAACCACTAGGACAGCAAAGCTTATATTGATATCATTAGCCCTAGTTTATTTTATTACCATAAATTACAATTGTGTTTATTGAAACGATTCAGTAAAGAATAAGTTTCTGCATTTTTTTATTTATTTTTGTAGCATGCGCTTTTGCAATGGCCTCTAAATATTAGCATGTTTGTGTATACTAACAGAAAAGTTCAAATTATTATTTTTTAAATGTTAATTTCAAGTCTTTATAATTAATTCCTTTTTGCAATAACATTTTTATTGTTCTTTTTGGCTGACCTCATAGAGAGATAAATAAATTACTTATCTTTTTATTTAATTTTTCAGGGATATTTTTATTCAGTTATATATTATATATTACACGTTATATGTTTTTTTGTCTTTTTTTGATATTTATAGAGCTATAAGTAAAAGTTTGGCTGGAATATTGTTTGGCGTAAGATGTACTGGGTTGAGAACAGTTTATTGGTTAAAGGTATTACGTAATTGATGGTGCGGGATAATATGGGATCTCCAAACTACGGGTTGACATATAATAAGCATTAGCTATCATCTTGAGTGTTTAAGTATTATGGACGTTTTCCTATTTCAATTGCCTCACATACAATACTGCTGGTGAGATAAAAAATGGGATAAATGGTTTTAGCTTGGAGAAGGTTAATTTTCTGGTTCGTTTTTTTGTTATGTTTTCCAAGTGCCGAACCATTATTGTCTTTCCATACGGCCAGAAGGTGCTATATATTCGGCTAGATATTTGCCGATTTATTTGACTTATATAAGTATGGTAGTTTTACAAGGTATTTCATAAACTCCTTGGGATTCATTGGGGCAGTGATCTTAACCCAGCTATTTGGTTATTGGCCATGAAGACCGTACGTATGTTTTGCCTCATTAGTATGCGGCTTATTTTATTGGTGATGCGTCTGATGTAATACAAGAATTTTTGTTGGTCAGAAGAGTTTGGGATTGGAAGTTGATATTTTTATTTATATTTCTTATTATATATGATAATAATTTATTAGAATTTGATAGTAGGGTTATGATAATGGTTTTTATTGATAGTTTTCCATATCGGAAAGTCTGATGGATCTGATGATGGCATTCTAATTATATGGCTATACCAGATTGACCGTTTGTTGTACTCCAATATTCTTTATTTGTTTTAGTAATGTTGTTGTTATAATTATTGTGTTATAGATGATTATTTTTCCCTTTTTTGCTTTTGTCTATTATCAAATACTATGTAGTCTATTGTTGCTTTTATTCCTTGTAATATTTTTCTTAATTTCTAATTTGTCACCACCATCCTTGTCTATTCTAGTCTACTAGTGTTTATGATTTTACATTTTGTGTTATTTGTCCAAATCCAAGTTATTCTTTTTTCTCTCCAATACACAAATATTTGATTTTCCTAAGGTTTATAGTTAATCTAACTTTCTCATATTCTTATCTTATTTTTTCTTGTCGTACTTGTCTTGTGTTAAACGAGGATAATGACCTCATTATCGGCAAATTATAGAGTATATCTTTTTTGATTGTCTAACGACATGCCTTATATTATACTTCTTTAATTAGAATGTGGTTTACGTTTATTTTTCCATTGGTTCTCATAACTTCGCCATTTTTAATATCTATTAATATTAAATGTGGGTTTTTATCTGTATTTTCCATCTTTCCACTGTTCGTTACAGAGTAAAAAGGTAATCCACACATGAGTGATCAGTTGGGAATTCGTACTGTTCCTCTTCTCCTTCATCATTGTACTGCTTCTCGATCAATCCTTTAATACTTTACCGTATTTAGCCTACAAAAGCTGCTGCAACAATAATACTCGTATAATTTCTCACATATCGTTTGCTTTTCTTTTTTATATACAGAATGTTAAATGCCCAATATTCCATTCGTCTGGTGTTCTTTGTTTAGTAACACATTTCTTAAATGGGCCTGTTATCATTTTTTTTAATTTGTCAGAGCTGTATTTTACGACGTATCGGGTTATATTTCCGGGTCCACCAGCTCTACTATTTTTTTAGCTTTGTAATAGACATTTAAATTGTCTATTAAAATCTTTGTTAGTTTTATTAAAATTTTTGTTCTTTAATTCTTCGTTTTCTTTAAATTGTATACAGTTCCTATAATATTCTTCTCATTTTTTCGTTTGTGTTACAGTATCTTTATTGCCTTTTTTAATTCTGTCAATAAACTTCTATGTCTTTTGCGCAATATCCTAGATATGTTTGAATGTAATCACATTTTTATTAAACTTTTTTTCCTGTTGCTATTGATTTGGTGACTGCGTTTTTTATCTTTATAGACTCGCCTATTTTTATTTGCTTTTGTACGTATTTTCTTCTGCCTGTTGTCTTATTTACTCGTCTGTTATTCTTAATTAATACTAACGCTTCATTTAATGCTTTATGCATGTTTTTTGGCATAATCATATAATTCCTCTAAGTCTTCATATTTGTGTTTTCGTAATTTTTGGATTTAACTGCTTTTAGTACAGCTGTGTTATGCTTTATTTTTCAAGATATATTACGTTATGTCACTAAGATACCTTCCATTTCATATTCTTTATTTTCCTTTATTCTTTGTGTTATTTAACGAATGAAAAATGTACTTTTGCTATTAGCCGGTCATGATCTAATAACAATTTGGGTTTCTAGTACACCTAAATAACTAAAATTTTTATATTCCCTTAGATATAGCCTATATTGACTTTAGATTTGTTGTTGACTGTATTTATGTACATATTTTTATGTTTATAGAAGTTATTTATTATTCGTAGTTGCTATTTCTCACACAGATCTATTAGTCCATTTATATTGCCATTTGTTAGGTTTTCTCCGCGAGGTCCGACTAATGCGCGCATTAAAATCTCTTAACAGGCTTTTTTTGTTATTTTCTATGCCTACTACTGTTGCTCAAAAGTATATAAAAATTTGTTTTTATTTGAGCTGTTTTATCGTTTTGTGGTACATAAATAATTAGAATAGTTATTTGGTTACCTCTCAAGTCATATTTATTTTTATAGGAGTTTGATTTATTGTTATTTTGATGTTAGTAGTATTTGTCTTGGATTTTTTTAATTAGTATGGCAACGCCTTTTTCAGTCCTTTTTTTATTTTAGTAAATATAAAAGGCCAATCCCAAGAATAAGGTCTTCTAGTTTTTAAAAATAGAAAATAAAGTTTATTTTAAAATTGATACTTCGTTTTAAAGCTTGAATGTTTTTTGACTTTTCTACATAATTGCCATTTTTGTAGACGTTGTAGTAGCTTCTGTATGTCTATGTCATATCAGTTCGCTGCCATGTACTTGAGGAAGCATTAGACCACTTCTTTCACCTCGTTATCGTCACCGAACTGCATTCCAGCCAAATATTCTTTCATCTTAAGGAAAAAGTGGTAGTCATCAAACGCCAAGTCCGGACTATAGAGTGGGTGGGTGATTATATTCCTTTAAAACTGTTGCAGGAGAGCATATACAGGTCGTACGAGCGACGTAAAGGTGAGCGTTGTCGTGGAGAAGGCATGAGTTTTGTGAATGTCTCACAATACGTATTAGCGTTTATTGTGGCCCCATTAGTCATGGAGTCGACCAATACCTCCTTTCGATCTTAATCCCTCTGCAGGTTTGAATTTTCGCGACTTGGGCGAAGAGGAATGCCGCCACTCACGTGATTGCTGTTTGGCCTCAGGTGTGAAGTGCAACGCCCCGGTTTTGTCACTCGTAACAATCGAATCAAAAAGTTTCCTTGTCGTCTGCATAGCTTCGAAGGAATTCGTGGAAAAAGTCAATGCGTTACCGTTGGTGGTAAGCATTCGCGAAACCATCTTACGAAACCTTCCGATATTTCAACTTTTTATTTAAAGTGCTATGAATAGTGTTTCGAGAAACCTCAGAAACCAAAATGCAGAAATCATTGAGAGTGATCTTCCGATATTTAAGCATGATTTGCTTAATCTTTGCGACTCTCTCGTCGGGAATTGACAGTCTCCTGCTTTTTTCTTTGTCGTGAATTTTCATATGAACATTTGTAAACTCTTTACACCATTTGCGGAGGTTTTTGACATTCATGGACGGCTCTCCATACACTTCCGTGGCGATTAATTTTGATTTGTTTATAAGCCCTTTCGCGTATAAAAACCAATAAGCGGGAACTCCATTACAAACGGCTGCCGAGCCAAAACTGAACGGTCCCGCACACTAAATGATTATTTTATTGAGAGTGGGGGAAGCAGCAAACATGGTAGGGTAGTCAACAACCGCGCAAAAGGTTTTGCTGCGGCGCCAGCATGGAAACCTTATTTTTGGGAATGCCCTTGTACATTCTCCGATTTCTTACTTACTTTAATTTTTTGTATATATATATATATATATATATATATATATATATATATATATATATATATATATATATATATAGTTCGCGTGCTTTTTGTTATTTTATCTAATTTAGTGCCAATTTCTTGAACATTTCAATAACAAAATTTCTCAATCCGTTATGTTTGTCCATTTTCCGAATTTTTTATGTAATATATTTGTTAAGGATGCTGAAGAACGAGATCATCAATCCAACCGCTAACTTGGAAGACCAGGTACTTTGGTTTCTGTGAGTTCGTGTAGCTCTATGGTTTTACTTAATTATAGAGATCCATCTACCCTATTATTGGTTCTTCCGTCTTATCTGACGTTGAATTCCATTTTGATATTTTCTTCCGCCATTGGAGCCGATAAGCAATTTTCCTCTGTGACCTTATGCAGGAGTTTTTTCAGTTGTTTTACTCCGATCTCCCCCCTTTCTCATTTTACCGTGGTACAAGCAATGACGGAATTCTAATTTGCTTTTGTAATATTTATATTCCTATATCTGCATAAATATTTATAATGCAGTTTACTTTGTTTTTGTAAAATAAATTGATGAACTGATATCAATTTATAGATTAATATTCAACTCGCCTTCATGTTCTGCGTGTAACTGTAGATTTACACGTTTACAGTATTGCATAGTTTTCATTTTATAAAAGTTTCCAGTTTATTGATTTTTCTAATGTTTAATATAATTATTTGAGTCTTCTATTTTTAATAATGTAGTTAAATAACTAACTAATATGTGCTTGAATTTTTTGCAAGAGTTGTACCATTCAGACGTGTTTAATAAAATACTACATGCTTAATATTGATTAAAGGTTCAATTGTTCGAAGAGCGGCTTATCCCCGAAGGTGCGAGTATCTATGAGGAGATCAAATTATTTCAGTTTCAAACCCAGCAGGACGCACTCACGCGTAAAGCACTTAGCGAAAACGTGTTACTAACGCTGGCTTAACATTACAGCTGCTAACTGCTTATATTCAGTCACTTCACTAATTTGATTATCGTAAGCCGTTTGATCTGCCGTTGCGTTTTGAATATGTGGAAACAATTGCTCCGTGGTCTGCTGAATAGAAACGCATTTTTGGAAAATAGTCTTGCTTATTGATACACTAATTCTGTACATATTTAAAATAAAAAAAAGAACAATAAAAAGTACATCAAATGCATCAACAAATATTATAGCATAACCTTCAGGTGTTTATTATTATTAGAAAAAGGTGAACACGAACCTGTGTGAGTTGATGGCCTCCTGAGTACGATAGGGTCTAATCTGAAATTCTGAGAGCAGTTGAATGAAACACAATAGTCGAGCACTTAACTAAGGAAAGAAAACATGCTGATAAATGCTGCAGATAAATAGAGATGCCATTTTCGTTCGGTATTGTGGGTCTCGCGTTATTGTTATTGCTGTTTTGGTTTGTACTCTAAGCATGTACACTGTAAAATAAAGATGTATCTCGGATAACATTATAGGAACACCAAAGTTATAATTATGTTTTTAAATCAAACCCCTGAAAGGTTCTGTTATCTTCATAAATGATGTCTAAGAATTGATAGCCTTCTATCTAGCAATAGCAAGTTAAAATTTAATTATTTAATTTATTTTTACAGCATTAATATGAATAAACTTTAACAGGTTGGTTTATGTATTTATTTTATTATTGAGTATTTGGTAAACCTCGTTAAATTATCGACGTGTTTACTATTGGTGCAAGATATATTTAACAATTTTTTGTATCATTAGAAATAAGCTATTGATTATGTGTAACGAACGCAGAACATAACTTTGTAGTTAACCTACAAGTATGGTAATGTATAACTGAAGCAGTTTTTGTAGCAAATTATTTAAATTTTTTAGGTTTTACGTTATTTAAAGGATAATTAAGGCTTGTAATAGCTTGACACTTAATTTATGCTATCAACTAACATGTTATTATGCCCATTTATGTTGCTTGTAAAGTTCGGTCTGCTTTTAAATTGTTAATTAACATTCTATCTACGTAAACCAGTTGTTGCTTCTATGGAAAGTTTACTAATTAAATAAGTATGTACACAAAAAACTTAAAATGGTTTTTCCGGGTGTTGTGTAATCTAAGTAGCTGTGTAATTATTATTTTTGGTTTATCAGTTATTATGTATTAACATATTTTTGCTTGCTGTTTGTCTGCATTAAGTGGTTCTAACTTATTATTCTTTATATTATTATTGTGAAAATAATCATTACGGAAAGTGTGATTCTTCATGAGAAAATAATGAAAGTTTTATATCTCTTTTTTCATATAGTCCGTTTTTATAAAATAACAAAATACAGTATCTATGAGTAAAAATGAAATACGATTAATTAAATTAATTAAAAAAATTATTGTGCTCATTAACATTGTTATTCCATTTTTAATGGATTCCAGCAGGTTTTTTATTAAAATCATTTAATTCACTTTATGCAGAGTTGTATGGCTTTGTAGAAAATGTCTTAAGTAACACGCCTTTATTATTTTTCAACTGAAAATACCGCACCCTTTATGAGAATTTGTCTTTAGCGGTCTTAGTTAAAGATTAAAGTTAGAGAATACTTTAAGATTGAAGACTCAACTATTTTGATTGTTTTATGTAAAGGTCAGAAAATAAAATAAATAAAAACTAGAAACCTCAATATGTATTGTAATTTGCTTTGTCTGGAAATAGTGGAATAGGGAAATAATAAAATCATCTACTTGTCTATATTACATTTATACGAAGTACATTAGCCAAATTTAGTGTTTAACTAAGATTAAGGGGGCATTTATAAATATAAGTTTTTTGAAGTATTGAATTAGTTACAATGAACATATTTTGTAGTCTCCATGCTTATCCAATATTGTACTAATTAAACTTTTTAAACGCACAAAAAGCTTATTAATATAATATTTCTTAAAACGTCGAAATAGAAATCAATTGTTACTTAAAAACGTATTAAAAAATATATACAGATTATACGTACTATAAAACTGATTAAATTTATTATGATTATCTGATTAGTATCTTCGTATTATTCTTTTATTATAAATACCTATAAACAGCTATGGGAATTAATAAAGCCATCCTTGCTATTTGATCAAGTTACGTATAATATTTACAACAAAGCAACTGTACTATCTCCTGCTAGACCAAGAGCTTCCCTCGATTTGCAAAATTTGCATACCCATAAAAATAACAATCAGATCAATATGCCAGCCGTTTCCTTAAAGTGATTGTAATAGCTGCACCCACAGACGGCTTTATTTTAGACTTCAAATATTGTAATTACAAAATCAACAGCAGTGTAAATCAGTATGGCTCGAAGCGTGGGCGCTTAATGTTTATTTAAATTACAACAGTGTTATTACACGACATAAAACGCTAAAGAAAGTTTCACCTACGTAGCCATTTACCGCTTCGCTGAGTATGGCGACTACGTCTGTAAAATAATGCGGCAATTTAGCCTGTTCTGTGTTTTGAAATTAGCGTCTTGTTTTCTGATGGGGGACTACATCTGTAGTGCTTATTCTACGTAATCCGTTACCATGTATATATCGACACAACAACTTTCTGGTATATTTTATAACGTTTTATTGAGCTCCAAAAACTGCTTTGCTTTTTCTATGAAGCATTAAGGTATTATTATAAAGCTTAATATAACAAAAACCACATTCCAAGCACCTAATTAAAACAAAATATTGGATCTGACGATTAATTAAAAATGTCTATTAGTTCTAGGCAGAAGTCTCTAAAAATCAATATTAATTTTTTTAATTTTACATTTAATATAAGTTTTGCGTTACAGCATTAAAATATCCCAAACAAATTTTCAAAAAAATAAGGAATAATATTTACTAAGTGTTTTTTGAGCTATTCCTATATTTAGAAGTCGTTTGCATAGCTAACGCAAACGATGGGTCCACTAAATTCAGACCACACTTATTTATAAATAGCTTTAAGTTCTTTTTATATTATCTTTAAATCACTTTTTTAATCATTGTCATTAAACAAATAAAAGAAAGATTAGATTTTTTGCTAGTTAATTTCCGATGCAGTTTCCATTCGATTCTGAATGAGTAAAGATGTATCCGCTACGCTTTGTTATCTTTGAGTATCAAGTGAAATTTATGTGATAAAAATATCAGAGGCCAAATTTAAAATCATGTTATTACATATTGATTCAAAACTGTACGTATACATTATTAATATTTGGTGTAAATTTCTATAACTCATATTTCCAACCGGAAATAGTAACAACTTGGTACCACCCGGAAATTTTGCAATTGTCAACCAAGTCTGTTAATGTTCATAATTCTCCTACAGTACAAAAATTCTGATATACACAACCCCACAACCAAACCTTACTACCACCATGCCGTAATAAATGTCCCCACTAGTGATCCAATCCAACCAGTTAAGGTAATCCAATTTAAATTAGACTTCTTAAAACATTTTGATCAGCGATATCAACGAATACACATCTGCAATTAAATATTCTGAGGTAACCTCAACAGACAGAGTTCATAAACTCCATTACACAGACAACAACAGCTAAAAAATACAAATGGCAAATCTATAAAAAAAGGAATGAACTAATTATCTCGAAAATTCAAATAACTTAAATAACACCCAATCGCTACCAAATTATCCTAAAAAAAATTATAAACACTGTATAGTTTTTTAACATCAAAAAACTCCAAAGTCATCACCAATCCACATAACCGGAGGAAAAAGTTATAACCAAATAATGGAAACTTTTGCCATTGTAATAGAAACAAGACAGTTTATTACAAAATCTTTGATTAATGACACGCTTAAAATCAATACCCTATCTATAAACTGTTAAAAATGTTACATCACATCTCGAAGACGAAAGCGTAATACACTATACTTAACAACTCAACGAAGACAAAGCATACGTGGTATTCATCAGCAACACTTAATACTCCATTTCCATAAAATATATTACAGCAGAGCTAGCTAGTTTCAGCCACAACGTACACATTTACTAGATTTCTTACCACCATTTATAATTGATCTCAAACATAATGTGAACTACATAAAATATATACAATGTAAAATACTTAAGTAATCTAAATGTCTTAATCAAGTACTCTAGAAAAGGATGGTATACTGCAATATATTTGTTACCACAATACAAAAACCTACCGTGCCAAATCTTTTATTTTTGTTAAATGCAGAAGGCAACATAACAACACCATATGCAAGAAACATCAAACATACCTGGTATATATATATATATATATATATATATATATATATATATATATATATATATATATATATACGCGCTTTGTAAAAATAATCCGGTCAACTACATAAAAAATTCTTGGTGTTCTAAGCCCTACCCTTTTGAGTAGAAATAGACCATTTAGAGGAATAGCAATAAAAACATATTAACAACAAAAATTCTCAAACTCAAATGATCTTTCTCTCCTCAGAAATCAAACTCCCGATATAACTACTATAACTTCTACTGAAGAATATTGAACATCCTTTAAACTTTACTCTAAGGGATGATCACATTTTAATGAACCGTATATCGAAAATAATAGCATTCTTACATTTACAAAAAAAAACAATTCTTCTTCTTCAGAAGAAGAAGAATAACTGTTTTTTTTATATATTTTTTAATAGCATTTTTACATTTACAAAAAGAACAATTAACATTAACAATTCAATTGTATATTATCAATTGGAATTGCATAAATCGTAAAAATTTGTGTCAACCTTCGGATTAGTAATTGCTGAAATCTATTGCCCATAGCGATACTTATGGTCGTAGAACTATCAGCATTATTTTGAATTATTATTGGAATGCTAAAAATACACTTTGAGAATTTGGGTTAAGTAATAGTCAAAAGGGAAACTGGTCCAAGCAATGCGAAATATCAATCTTACTTATCTTTCTACCGGGCTGCCTACAAATTGCTACATTTACTCGAATAAGCAATCGTAAACGACGTAATAAATACATTCTTTAGAGTGGAGCACAACTACAATTTATTCACCGATCGCTCACTTATTCTTTTAACTATCAGCACAACTACCATTGTCAGGCCACCAGCGCTCGCAAGACTGTATTCTAGACATATTAATTAGTACTATATTCAAACTTTATTTGAACAAAAAGTTAACTTAGCTACCATAATTAAAAGTTATTCCTTTAAGGCCAAGACCTTGAGATAGTAAAACAATATCTTATTACTTTAACACAAAGCTCAGTAACCCGTTCATCTGAAATTAATAACACACTTTGTTATATCCTAGAACTGATTGCGGGACAAAATGCAAAGCTCAGAAATATGACAAAGAAGTCGAAAGAAAAACTGTAAATTTTTATATAACAGGTTTACCCACAGTTTATATGCAACTCTAAAAAAAGTACAAACAAAATCTTTAAATGGTACATTACTGAACATTCTCCAAGCGGCCACTCTAAATGAAGAGCCACAAAAAATAAAAGATGTACTATAAGAATTCTACCAATTTAAATGTCAGACAGAAGGTAGCCCAGATCAGATAATAAGAAATCTACAGATTCGTTAAATACATTTTAAATGTTTTTCCAATACCACTGCCCTAAGCGAACAATAATGCAAACCAAATAAAAACTTTTCGTGACTCTACTTGTTATTATAAATGTACCTTCCCTGAAAGCTTTCTCATCTGCAATAGTTTGACAACTAATATGGCTTATAGAAACCTGCAAAGCCCCGGGTACAACTTAATAGTACAAAAAATACTGCAACACTTAAGAAAGTTTTAGTTTAACTTATCATAACCTGCAATAGCATCTTAGGATTGTATTATTTCCATTATTTTTAAAATATGCTCAAGTCATTCTAACTGCAAATCCGGAAAGCCACCGACACAATCAATATCCTACACACCCATAAGTCTCCTGTCTCTTACGTCAATTTCTTTTTTGTAAAACTTTCTCAAAAGAAGCTGGCAAAATATAGAACTCGCTTTATAATTCTATCCCAATTAGAGAAAGACAATTTACATTGTACATTATACTGTTACAAAAATAATGGAGTGTATGCGCCAGTATGTATCGTATTCTTGGGCTGTTAAGCCGTGGTCGCAGTTTGAAAATTCTTTTAAAAAATTTTTTTTTTGAAGATATCCGTCTCAGTTGTGGACGAAACGTCAAAAGTTTCCAAATGTCGATTACGTTTTAACAAACAATACGATGAATCAATTTCTTATTTATATTTGTCAGTGTATTCTTCGACATTGACAAATATTGGGTAAGGTGTGACGTAGGGGCTTGCTTTACAAAATAAAACTATAATTTCTGTGCTAGTTATACTTGGCTCTCAACTCCTATATGAACGAACGTACATTTTATGTTAAAATATCTCAATCTCAAGTTATCAATATAAACATCTCTGCTAGTATGTCGTCCTTAGCTCAATTTTTATTTACTCTATATATACGACATGCCAACTTCTAAAAACACTGCTATAGGCGACGATACGGCAAGCTTACTATCCAAAATGCAGCAGAAGCCGCCCCAACATTCTTAAAAAGCCATTTTCATTTACTGAGAGAGTGGCTCAACAGACAAACAGTAACAGTTAATAGTGACAAGTGTGCACAAATAACTTTCACCGGAAAAAGTATTCTACGTCCACAATTAACAATTAGTAATGTGCTCTTACATTTAAAATAAAACATCTTGGATTGTACCTTAAACCGAAAAACATTTACTAAAGAACTCAACTAGATCTTAAAGTTGAACAAAAGAGTTTGTTAATAATAATAGGCGTTCCTAGCCCTCCTTGTCAATTAAAATCTACTATACATTTGAACAGAAAGTAAACAAAAACACTTCATATAAAATGTGGTGTGGCTGAACTCTGGGCGTACGTTTGGTTGCCTATCGTCAGGATAGTTTTGCTTATGTTACTTTGGGAAGGCTACCGTACCGGCTTATCCCACTGTTATCATTTGTAAATAAATTGTTCCACGTTCCAATGTTGCAAACATTTAAGGAAAGGCGGGTGAAGAATAGTCAGTCTAGGACGCCAAAAACACTTTCTGCGGGCAACCTTTTGTATTCTACAAAGTAATACTGAATCCTATGTAATCTTGCGGAATCCAACTTTGGGGCAAAAATATTAATCTATGTATACAAAATCATAGGGTGGATATATAAATTATTTAATTTAGACAAACTACGTCTTCAATAGGTTTTGCTAAATTTCATATTTATATGCATTCAAAATGGCCAAAATATAACATCAGTCTGACAACATGAAGTGTAATATGCTGTCATAATTTTAGCAGAATAACATTCTGGTCATAATGTCTCTGTTAATTTTACGAAAACAAAACAAATTAAGTATTTTTTGTTATTATATTTTAGATATGCTATAGATAGAGGAAAATATCACTTAAAACATAAAATAACAACAATTAAAACTCCATTGCTTATAAATTTTAATAATTTTAACTTTACAATATATTTTACAAAAATAAAATGCTTTTCTTCTTTAAACGCAAAGAAAGCATATGGTGAATATCTTTCTTTTTTAATATTTTGTAGCTGTAAGGTTGCAGGATATTTTTTACAAGAGAGCTATGGCTGTGTAGTCTGTAAGAGTACAAACTTTTTGAGAAAATGCATCTACACATTCAAGGCTTCTAATTAGTTAGTTATATTTATGATAAAAATTTTTATAATCTAAAAGCAAACAACATAATAGAAAAATAATTAACGTACTAAACCAACTTTTTATTGTCCTGCGAATATTTTTCCTAACGTAAAATCAATTTTTTAATTGAAAGTGGAAATATTGTAAAATACTTCAATTATTATTGCACTAAATATATTCCATTATCCGTTTTATTACTTTCTAATAGTAATAGAAAATACTCTAGCTATTTATCAATACAGATTAACACTTAATAAGTTTGAAGTACATAGAATATTTATTATATTCTTATTATTTTTTTACTTCGAATTTTTTAATAACTTTTTTTAAATAAACTGTACTTTCATTTATAGCGATTTCTTACATATTGAACCATAGATAAACACATATAGACACCATGTAGTAAAAAGACAATTTACCAACTTTAGTCACATTAATTTTCTTACCATCAAAACAAAATCACATTTGAGAAATATTTATATTACTTAAAAACCTTGGGAACATGCCGATCACACAGAATTAATATTCATAAAAACTAAAAAAATCAAGGTATTACATTCTGATGTTCTTAACTATCATTCAATTACAAAAGTAACTTGTTTATTGTCTGAACACACTAAACAGAATAAAATATTCTTTAAAACTTGTTTTGTCTTATAAGTTATCAAATACATACTAAAATTAATCAAAACTTATTATGCACCTACATTCCAGGGCAAATAAAAATGAGAAAGCAAACACAGAAAAATGTTTCTAATATCCATGAAATTCCCATTCACTAAACTTACGGCGCAAACGATGATCGTGTGGCTTCAATTCCTGTACAATTTGAATCTTGTAAGCACGTAAACCAAAGTCTTTACGCAAATTTTTTCCTAAAGTGGTGGATACAAGTTTAATTATTGAGCACGATGACGAATTGACGCATTTGGATAATCATCAACACTACGCTGCACACCATCAATCGCTTGACGTGTGCGCACTGTGCGGCGTCTTACGGGATGCCTATTATCGTTTAGAGTAAACGCATTGCGAAAACAATCTATAGTTTCTCGAATTAATCGCTTTAATGAACGATTATGAGCATCATAAAATACACATAATGCCCTATGAGTTTCTCAAATTAAACCATGTTTTTCAAAATAAATTTGAACAATTTGCAAACGTTGCTCCGGCTTGAGTCTATTCATGATGAAATGCCAAACCAAACTAACCCCAAAACAACGGAGAACTGTCAAATCGGCTGTTGCAGAAAAGAGTGTTACGAATTTAAAGTTCTCTCCCAAAAAAACACCCGATATATTTTAGAAAAACAAACTGAGACTTTTACAAGTAACACTTAGAAAAAATTTAAACTCTTCTATTTCACTAAACCACGTGGTTTATCTCAAGTGAAATTGACAGTGTACATTGATATTTATTTAAATTGGTTTTAGGAATTTAAAAAGCTAAAAGTTGCCAATTCTTAACTTTTACTTAATCCAAAACCTTTCTACCTTTCGGTGTAAGGCTATTGAGCTGAGTTGTGCTTTATGGATTCGGGCTTGTCTTGCACAGTTCTCTCCACTTTTTTTTATCCTTTGCTGTTGTGCGAATTTCTTCCCACTTTATGTTTCTTGATTCTGCTGCCTCTTTTAGTTCCTCCTTCCATATTTTTCTCGGTCTTCCTATCCTATTTTTCCCTTTTGGCCTTGCTTCAAACACTTTTTTCACTGTTCTGTTTTTGTCCATTATTATATGTCCCAACCACCCTAACTGTCTCTCTTGCACTAATACCGCTACCGCTTTAGTTTATAAATTTTCTCTAAATGTTGTGCTCCTGATGTGGTCTCTCTTTGTTTTGCCCTCTATTTTACGCAGGAATCTCCGTACTTTCGACCCTGCTCCTATGTTTATTCACTGTTGTCCATGATTCACTGCCATAGATGAGTATTGGTGTTACAACTTTTTTGAATACTTCTACTTTTGCGTCATTTGGTACTTCCTTTTTTCCTAGAAAAGAGGACTTTATGGAGTTAAATAGTCGTCCTGCAATTCCTACTCTTTCATTTATCTCGTCATCGAGTTTTCCATTTTCCTGTATCCATACACCTAGGTATTTGAACTTCTCTACTTGTACCAATTTTCTTCCCTCTATATATATACGATGTCTTCTCTTGTCTGGTGCTATTACCACTGTTTTGGTTTTATCTCCGTTTATCTTCATGTTTTTCTTTTTTAGTTCTAAGTTGTATACATTGATATTTTCTTGTAGGTCTTTCTCACTTTTTCCGAATATAACCATATCATCAGCAAAAGTAATTCTGATATGTAGATTTTTCCATATTCCAGCTTCCTACATGGTATCTTCTTGTTTTTTATTGCATTCTTTTTTGCCTCATCTAATACTAAATTAAATAGCAGCGGGCTGAGTACACATCCCTGTCTTAGGCCTATATTGGCCTTAAATTCCTCCGACTGCTCGTGTCTCGTTCTTATTATGTTTCCGCTATTTTCGTATAGTGCTTTGATTGCTGCTACTTCTCTGTAATTTATGTTTGCTTTTTAGACACTGCCATATTGTCTCTATTTCTATTCTGTCGAAGGCCTTTTCAGATCTATAAAAGAGATGTATTTCTTCCCTTTCTCTATGACCTTTTCACTTAGCTGTCTGATTGTAAATATGTGGTCTTGTACCCCCCGTCCTTCTCTAAACCCACTCTGGGTGTCTTCTATTGTCTTATCTAGTTTGTCTCTGAGTCTAGTTTCTAGACCCCTTGCGAATACCTTCCCTGGGATGCTTAGTAAGGAAATTCCTCTGTAATTACAGCATTCTCTTCGGTCTCCCTTCTTATATATGGGTATTATGATTCCTATTTTCCATTCCTTCTAGTAACCTTTCCTTGCCTGTTTCTCCTATGCATTTTATCATCTCTGGGGTAATTTCATCTATGCCTGGGGCTTTTGCTAGTTTGAGTTTCCTTATTGCTATATCCAATTCTTGTTTTGTTACTTTGCCTTCTGCGCTATCTTCCTGTTGAGTTCGTATCTTTTCAAAGTCAGTATTTTCCCTCCCTCTTCTTTTTCCAATCCTCTGTTCTTCCCTGCTGCCAACAAATCTTCGAAATATTGTTTCCATCTTTCCATAATATCGTTTTCTTTTGTCAGTACATTTCCTGTTTATCCTTGATGTTTTTGTGGGTGTAGTTTTCTTTTTCTCAGTTGCTTCAAAGTTCCGTAAAATAGTTTCTGGTTGTCGTCAAATTCTTTTTCATTTTGTTTCCGAATTCTTCCCACGCTTTCTGTTTTGCTTCCTTCACCTTATTTTTTACCTGCGTTCTTTTCTCTTTGTATAGATTGTAGTCCTCTTCCAATTTTGTTTGTAGATATTTGCGCCAGCATTCTTTTCTTTTACCAGTGTTTTATGTCAGTTGTCCACCATGCCGTTCTTTTAAAGTCCGTGTTAGTTACCTTTGTCCTCCGCAACATTTGCGCGCTGCTTTTATCATGCATTGTTTTATCGTTTTCCATTTATCTTCTATATTTGGTCTGATATTTTTGTCTCGTACTCCTTTTTAGGATGTCTTGGTATTTCTTCTGATGTGTTCTTCTTTAACATTTTTCTTTTTTTTCTTATTTCTGTTTTAGTCTTATCACTGTTTGTTGTCCTCTTTCCTTATTTTGACCTTAGTCTGATTTTTCCTGATGTGTCTCTCTTTACATGTCTTTTAATTTTCTCCTTATTATTTCTATGTTTCTCTGTCCTTGTTTTGGCTCACCCTCATATCCATTTGGATAAGTAGTGGTCGCTGCTATTTCCGGTCCTCTCTTCACCTTAACATCTTTGATTTTTCGCCAATTCTCCCCGTTCACTGAAAATAGTCTATAATTGATTTCTCGTTTCTGCTATGTTGCACCCTTGTGTATTTGTGGTATGTCTTTATGTACGAACTTTGTGTTCGTTATTACTAAATCATTTGCCACGCAGAACTCTACAATTTTCGTACCGTTTCTATTTCTTTGTGCTCTCCTTGTCTTCCTAAAATTCTCCTATGCCTCTATTATCCTTTCCTACGCTTCCATTTAGGTCCCCATAATTATAATATTGTTTCCTTTGTATCTATTACTTTTGTAGTTCCTCAAAGAACTGGTTTTTATTTCCACTTTCTCGTCTTCATCAGGTCCGTACCACAATTTCCATCCTTTCATTTATTGTTTCCATTTTGCCAGGTGTACCACTAAACCCTCTCTTGTGCCCTTTCAGATTTTTCTATTCCCGACCAAGTATCATATCCTTTGTGTAGTCTCGATTCCTTGCCCTTTCTTCTTTGTCTCTGTTATTCCCTAAAATCCAGCTTTTGTTTCTCCATTTCTTCTAAGTTCCTCCTCCTTTCCGTTTATACTTCTGATGTTCCATGTTCCTATTTTTATATACTCTGCTTTCCTCTTTTTGTTTCGTTTCTCTACTCGTGTCCGTGTCCTTTGCTCTGTTCGTCATCTTTGTGTCTGTTTTTTTATTTTCTGGGTGCTTAGTTTTTGAGGAGGTTCTCTTCTATGACTCTTTGTTCTCCTTCGCTCTACTTGTACAGTTCCGTCTATTATTATCTTTCTGGTATCCAGTTTTTACCTCTTTTCCTTCTGCTCTTTTCGCTCTTGCATATTTTCCTGATTTCTGCTTGTATTCTTCTCTCGTCCTGTGTTCGTTTTCAATGTATATTCTTGTTCCTTTCAAAGATTTCTTGTTTTGCATTACTTCCTGTTTTCATTCCAGAATCTCTCTCCACAACTGTTAGTGCTGGCTTTATGGTATGTACTTTTACTTTGGCCTCCACTTTAAATTTTCTTCGAGGAACATTCCTTTATCATCCAGATCACTCATGTTTTGCTTTGTATTCTTTTTGTCCTATTTTGAATCTCATTTTATCCCTTTTAATTAACTTTAATATTGCATTTCCTTCTATTCTTTTCTGTTGTCTCTAGTTTTCCTTCCAGCTTTTCTATTCTTTTGATTAGGTAGCCTTTTCCAGCTCCCACTTCTCTTCCTTCTTCTTGAACTCTCTTCTAAGCTCCTTGTTGGCTTTCGTGTTTTCCTTTATTTCCTTCATCATCTCTTCAAACATTATTTTCAGCTCACTTATTTCCGACATTTTGGTATTCGCTGATCCTGTGATTTTTAACAGGGGGGATTTGATAATGTTTTTTCTCTTGCTTTCTCTACAGAGTTCTTGGTTCAATTCTGTGCTGCTATTTAACTCCCGTTCCCTTTTGTTTGTGTCCAGTTAGCTCTTAAATGTGTTCCCCTAAAATTTGTTCAAGTTTTATAGCACGCTTATTTGTTTATTTGTTTATCTTTCCTCTGAACTCCGTTGACCGCGACCTTTATCGCTATCCGCACTTGCACCGCTCGCTTATCACACTTTCGCCTCCCGTTCGTTGTCGTCCGCTCTAGGTTTATTCACTGCATTGTACACGTAAAATCTTAACTTTTCGCCACTAAATCCACTTTGTTTTATATGCATGTTTTACGTCGCGTTGAAAATTACGAATTTCATTTGGTGTGGTACAGCCCGTATACGGTGTTTGTATATCGCCACCTGCTATAAAATTCGCGTCCGCGCCGTCCGACATCTAAAACTCCACTCCGCCAATTCTTAAAATTTATGCAAATGAATCAAAAAATTTCCTAGACTTCTTTTTCTTTGCATTTCTCCCTTATATGATATTTTATAGCATTTGATATATGTCTGCTTCAATTACGTGGCTCAGATATTGCATTTTCTTATTTTAATCGCATTTAATACTTCTTTTCCTCTCCTTACTATTTTAAGCACTCTATCATTTGTTACTCTGTCTACTCAGCTCACTTTTAATGATATTTGATAAACATACATCTCAACTGCTTATAATCGACCAACGATGCTTTTTTCACTATTCAAATGTTTATTATATCATGTATCTTTTTTTATATTTATTATTTAGCAATCAAAATTACAGGTACATTCTATAAGATAAAGGTGTGACAAGTGGTATATCACTGAAAACAGATACAATCTCTTTCTAATTTTAAGCTTCAAATTTTCTTTTATTAAACTAATTTCTTTGTTCTGGGCTTATTTCATGCATATACTTTCTACTTTGCCTTTCCATACTTTCGTGTTAAAATTCCCCATGATATCTCTATTTTGTTTGCAATATCTAGAACTTGTTAAATATTATTGTAAAAGTATTTTGGGGACGCGGTGGCTCAGATGGTTCAACCAGTTGGCTCTGCCCTCTAGTCGGCGCGCGCGAGCTCGAGTCTCGCGTGTGTGAATGTGTCCTAGCATTAAGTGCATGTTAGTGGGCACAATAGTCCCTTGAGGCTGCAGTGCCTGTAAGTGATCTTATTTGCGGCGATCTTCATAGCACCTGAATTATCCTTTTATTTGATGAAAAACAATACTCTTTAAACCGTTTGGACCTTTAAAATTGAGATGTTTATGAAGGTATATTTTAACTTAAGTTTTTTGCCGCATATCTTATGTTGTAGCGGAATTCTTCAGGCAAATGCAAAATTTAGTTGATTCACATTTGTATTTTTTATATTGCAGCCATTATTTTTGTTTCCGTTATTTTATTTAAATTTATTGTCATCCACTTATCATTTTATTTTTATCATATTTAGATTTTATTTAATTTCTCTTCTCTATTTATTCTTTATTTCTAACTGTATATTTTCCTAAATATTACTGTTAAGATATGTGCGTATGTTAGTTCTATTGATGAGTTTTATTATTTTTATTTAAAGAAACTGGTAAATGACTCATTTTGAATATTTACATACTTTCTTAAAGATAGTTTTAGATATCACTATAATGCCGAAATGGCAGAATTTATTCTATAGATAACAATGTACGCTTATGTTTTTTAAAACTGTTAATTATAGATAAAGGCTCAGGCACTTAAAAATAGAACAGAAGGTTTTTTGTTCACTTGTGAATATTGCAATGTTGACTGTTGCGTTCAGTACCCATTTAGCACACACACATGTGTTGGTCAGCCTTGGATTTTCACTACAAACTAACCATCAACAGCCTCCAATTAACCACAGTAATAAAAAAATGCGCGATGTATTTTTAGCGGAAAGGATGCGCTTTATGTGCAAGACTGATTGATACTTAAGAAGAAGCTAATGTGGAGATAATTTGTTCGGCCGCATCTTGGAAGCACATCTGAAGCCGCGTCCCGAATCCGAAGCCACAATTTCTCGAGATAATTAGATTATTTTTAAGGCGTTTGTTCTTTAAACGTTCTCTAACTCCCGCGGTGTTATAGACTTCGTTCTATTAATACACAGGCGCGATGACTTTGCAGCTCGAGCGACGACAAATTGTGTCATTAGTTAGAAAGACATAAAAAAGCGACCGCAGAAGTCACACAGTCACAGAACAGACGATCATCTCTGCCAACAAACCGTAAACACGTGCGAAATAATTTACTGAGGCTGCACCTGCTCAAAGCGTGTGCGCCGCGACGACGTATTATTGAGCAGTTACCGAGTTTTCTCGGATTTCCAGAAATACGCGCTAATGATGGCAATATCGCGCAAGCCACGCGAAATCTTTTTTAAAGCATTCGGCTAATTGCAAGCAAGCGCGATATTTCGTTGTGACCTACACTGCATGAAAAAACTGCATGCAGTAATAAAACTTTATAATACTTTATTCCGATTTACTACCAAATTATATATATAATTAGCTTTTTGCTTTTTTTAACTGATATACTATTTTTGGTGATAATTTATACTTCAAAACTTTGTTGTTAATTTTTTTATTTGTTGAGATGCATTTGATTAGTTTCTAAGAGTGTGATGTTTAAAATTTTAAATTTGATATACACCATTTTGGTGAGCGTCCAAAAATTAATCCGGAAGATAAAATCGAAAGATAGAAGGTTTTGATCTTAGTTGTAAATTTAATTTTTTCTTTCGTAACGGGCACGTTATTTTAACACGACCATATTTTATTAATCCCAGATTTTATTTCTCTGCTTATCTATTCAGGTTATAATGTATTTTTCTAGCTAATATTTTCAGTTTTTATAGCTGGATATTATTTAGTTTTGCATCTGTTATAATTTTAGCTCTGTTGGTAACCAGTGCTGCAGCATTTTCTACTTTTTTTGATTCGGAGTAAAATTATCTTTATACCTAAAAATACATTTTCTTCTTATACATTAACTACAATTTTATTTCCTGATTGTTAAAGTATATTACTGATAAATATTGCTACCTTATATATGTGTAACAAGTAAGATGATTTAAATATGAACAAAGTTGTATGTAACTCTTGTTACTTAGTTCTCTGCTTTTTAAATTTTTTTAATTAAATTATCTTATATCTACGTGATATAACATGAAGTCCTAGGTAGGCGTTTACCTATTTGATTGAGCTAATCTTAAAAACTGGATTTTAAGTTTTTATTTATCTATAAATGAATCCTCGACGATTTAAAAATATATAACTTTAATTTCTAATAAAAGAGAGCCATTCTGATAATTTTTATTTGCTCGCTTTACTTTACAATAATACGGATGTGCTTTCGTTCACTCAGGATCGACACAGGTCTATAACATTGTAAATAAAACAACCAAAAATATAACATTCGTAACACACGTATACAGAATCTAATAGCCCATAAACCTACAGTAACCTCAGATAATGCAAACCTTACATCAAGAAGCTCTAGCTATAATAAGAATGAATAATTGTACCAAACGGAAAATGACTGAGAAGTTCTAAGATGATCAGCGCTCGGAAACCAACAAGAATCAGTAACTATTAGTTGAAGAAACAAATGGAATAAAAAAACAAATCCAGTAATCTACCTGAAGAGGTTGACCAGAGCAACAAAAAGTGTCGTACCAAGTAACACAAAAACTGTTTTTAAGTCGTCACACATAACTGTCTATAAAGTAGACATAATACAACGTATACACGAATTGCTTCAACAATAATTGATTTCCCCGCCAAGTACAAGTTGCGTAGCATCATTTGGTTTCTACAGGCAGAAGGAAACAGCGCAGCAGAAATGTATCGAAAAATAAGTTGCATTTATGGTACAAACTTTATAAGTGATAGTGACGTGCGAGAATGGTGTAAAAATTTAAAGATAACCGAACTGATGTTTATGATGAAGGTGGACAAATACGCAAGTCTGTTGCTAGTTAATACTTTGCTCAGCGTGTTGACCAACTGATTCTACAGAGATGGAGGTTTGCCATTAGTGAGTCGTCTGTAAATTTGAAGGTCAAATCTGTACACGATTGTAACGGAACACTTACACTACTGAAAACTGTGCACGTTGGGTTCACAAAATGTGGTCTGAGGACCACAAAACACAAAGCCTAACATTAACCTTAATCTTTCTCATACATTACGCTGATGAAGAAAGGAGTTTTTTAAATTAATTGTCACATGTAATGAAACTTGAATTCTTTAAGACAATCCAGAATCAAAAGAACAACCCAAAAAGTTCAAACACACGTTCGCGAAAAGAAAGACCACGTCTCCTATTTTCTGAGATCAGAATGGATATGCTGCTCGTGGAGTTTATGGAGCTGAGGACTACAATAAATGCAAAGAGGGTATTGGATAATTCGTCTACCGGTCTGACAAATGTCTCAATGTTCACAGTGACTATTTCGAAAACTAACATTAATTATACTTGCCTCCTGGTAGTAAAACAATTTTGTTATTCACATTTATCTTTATTTAATGCCTTATCGAAGGTTGAAAAATAGCCGTTATAGTGTTATACATGACATAAAACACAGAACTACAAAAATCCCACTTCCCGATGTTTTACATAAATATCTTCTTCTTTCTCGTTTCCTTCATGGCCTTTTAGGCGCCGGATTTATATAAATATCAAATCTAATAAAATAATAAACAATTAGACATTATAAAACAACTCGGTAACAATATCATAAAATGTGAACCATCACACACCAAAAAAGTTATGTCGCAAGGCATCAAAAGTCAGATATTTTAACATACCAAGACCTACTGCCGTAAAACTCTTAAGTGCGTTAAGTGTCTTGGACATCGCAACACTAAACAATACCCCTTTACAACACCCGTAAAAAAGTAAAATGCCGCAACTATGGCGTCAATTACCCTTTAAGTTACAGGGGATACCTAGTACACAAACAATTGCAGCAAAAACTGCATTCTGCTTTATGTGAAAAAAAAAATGCAACCGAAAAGGCAATCTATATTAAATCAAAAATTACAGTCAGGTGTGTCTTTTGCACAAGTATTCAACAACAACAAGGTACTTAATAATACTGGAAACCAAACAATATGACTAAGTAATAAACTAGCTATTAATGTAACTAAACTCAAAGAAATGCTTAGCAAGCTCATAGATCAGATGAGTACCCTGATAAATTTACCCACTGCTTTCGTCAGTAACAAGCCCCAGAAATAAAATTATTCATTGATAACCAAAATATCGACATCATAATAATAATCTCTGAAATTTATTTCACAAACAAAAGTTATCTACGAATTCCAAAATATAATACACAAAACATTAAGATGCCAAAGCACATGATGAAACTCTCATAATTATAAGAGAGAACATTAAATATTATAAAAGACAGAAATTTATGAAGAACGGTCTACAAGCCACCATTAAATGTGAACATAAACTGACAATAATATTTTGCCATTTATCGTCCACCTAAACATAGTAACAAAACAAGACACTTAGAAGAGTTTCTCAACACACTAGGCAACAACTTCTTTATAGAAAGAGATTATAATGTGGAACTTCCAACATGGGGCTAAAGAATTACAATTATAAAAGAAAAAAAAATGATCAAAGCGATAAAAGCAGGCAATTTACAATAGATATCTACTGTCGAGTCAACATATTTTAGATTCTGCATTACAAAAAGCAATAATACAAACAAATGTAAGCAGATTTGTGCTTTGGCTTACATTCAGACTATTCCCTAGTAATAATAACAGTTCATTCACAGATCTCAAATAAAGAAAAACAATTTTTTTTTTGCATAATAACAGAACTAACTAAAATTAATTCCGGAATAAACTAGACAATTACTCTCACTAAATCAACCATTAAAAACCGAACTGGACACAAATAGTCAGCGGTTAAATACTTAACAAAGAATATGCAAAAGCATGACTTGCTAGTCCTAATTATAAAAATCCTAAAAAAAAGCAAAATATCTTCCTCGGTTAAAGAAAGAATTGTAGAAAGACATCTGCGGCAACAATCGCAATTAGCTAGTATAAAAAAACAAACAAAAAGAAACTAAATAAGATAACCAAAGAACTAAAAGAGCTGATTCTAGAAGAACAAAATCAGGGCATTCAAGATTATCTAGAAAGTTCCGCACCCATAGAATCAACCGATCACTTACTTTGGAAACCAGCAATAAACCTTAAAAACCGTCAACAACATAATCGACCTATTAAAAAAGACACTAATTCATAAGTCAGAAATGATAAAGAAGATACATTGAAAACATGTATTCAAAACCCTTTCTCTTAAAGCTACCCAATAAAGAAGAAACCTAGATATACAATTTGCTAGGTGCGCCATTTCGAATTTACAAGTACGGAAGTTACACAAGTTATAATAGAAGAAATCAAAATAAAAAGGCATCTGAATTTGACCTGATCTTCGAAAAAATATTACAAGAACTACCAGATAAATATTACAAACTTATAATTTCCTTTTCGATGCATCATTGCGGATTAACTATTTTCCTAGCACCTGTAAAGTTGCTCAAATCATTATGATCCTCAAACCCAGGAAAAAAACAAAAGATGTGTCTTTCTACAGGCCTTTAAGATTTTTTTCTATTTTGAAAGTATGAGAAGTTATATGTAAAGAGACTCAAAATGGAAATAGAGAGAAGAATCTCAAACATCAGTTTAGATTCTGCAATAATAACGGAAATCTAGAGCAAGACTACTCAACCAAATTAACAAGGATCTGAATACTAAAAGGTATGCGCTATAGCCTTCCTTGGCCTATTTCGGGTTTTTGATAAAGTGTGGCAAACCGGCTTGCAAATTAAACTAAAGAAACTCGTTTCTCATCTCCACTATTAAATACTCAAAGCGTATCTAATAGTAGATACTCTATAACAAAACAAGACAGTAGCTAGACCGATTTATATCTTACACATTTAGGCATTTCTCAAAGTGCTTGGACCAATATTATATCCCCTATTTACAGCTGACCTGTTAAGGACAAGAACCACTTCGGTAACAACTTAGGCGGATGTCACTACCTTACCTTACCTACACTTACCCAGCGCTGGCTTCAGAGAATCTGCAAATCAACCTGAAAAAATTCAGGGCTGGTAAAAAAACCTGTCAAATCAAGGCTAGTTAAACAAAATTCACCCAAGTGACATTGCGCAGAGAAAAGTGCCCTCCTGTAAAGATTAACAGTTGCCAACTTCCACAAGAAGACGATGCCAAAGATCTGGGCATGTATTTAGACCGACGCTTGATATGAAGAAAACATATTTATCAAAGCTAAGTCTCGGACTAAGTCACATGTACGGCCTCGTTGGCAGAAGATCAAAACTATCCCTTGCTAACGAAATGCTACTGTATAAAAACGTTTTGAGTCCCGTATGAACACAGGGTATCCAACTATGGTGAATCTCTAGTAACCCTAATAGTCCTGTCCTGCAAATGTTCCAAAACAAAATGCTACATGCTATCGTCTACGCAATGTACTACATTTCCAAGAAACTTATCTAACATAACATTTTACTAGAATTGGTCAAGGACGTCATTCATCAATTTAATGTCAATGCACCCCAACCTGCTAGCAAATTAACGAAGTGCGTAGACTGGAACGTCTACTGGTATCCGACCTGATAATACGACCCAGATTTAAACTAAATCACTCACTGGAGTGACACTTATAAGTCATTCGTTCTTTCCTTATAACAAATGCTTATTGCCCATCATATTGCAGAACTCAATAGGGGTTAATAATTTTTTTTTATTACTATTATTTATAGCACAAAGAATTGATCAAATTTTCACGATTATTAATATTATTGTTTACAGTAGACGACAAAAGTTGAAAAAGCTCCTACATTTTGGTTGTATATAATAACATAGCTCGTGCATTTTATTAAATTAAATATATTGCTCGAGAAACAATATCTCGTTAAACGAAACTAATAATGCATTACCTGAGATAAAGTCACCAATGGTAATGTGTAAACTAAACGTTCAGCTAGCAGTTTAAATCATAAAAAAAATTGTTATAAAAGTAAAAGGACATATACTCTTACATTTGGTAAAATACGTAATTTGTAACAGAGTATCCATGCTTCAATAAACTTTATTTGCAAGCTTAGTGTTAAGAATTTCCAGAACTCTGCTTCTAATTAATTAAAGTTAGTAATTAGTTGATTTAGTGTCCCGCATGCACGTGTTTGTTTAGTATGCAATTTCATTGATCAAATTTGAGCACACATACTTGAAACGTTCAATACTCCCAATTTAGTTCTTGTTGCAAATAACATTTCTAATCTAGTTTAAAATGTTTATGCAAAACAAAATAATTTTACATATTTTACTTTAAACGGTTAGTGATTATTGTTAAAATTTGAAAACGTCCAACATCTTGGAAACTTAATAAATAAATAATTGCACGAGATTATGTAATTTAACTTTTTTATATGTAGTTTTCACAGCATGGTATTAAAATAGTCTTACGCTTCAATATAGAAAAATTGCAGTTTTTTTTTGTTTCTCTAAATGATGTTACCATATTCATACATTTCAATTAGAGAAACCAACATCTATAAAGTTATTAAGTTACAGCTATGATTTTTCAAAATTTACAAACTTTTTAAATAATTTTGTTGCTATCATCAGCGTGTAACCTCATTATTTTATTTTATTTTAATATCACATTTACCAAATTTGGTTTATTTAATAGACGATCCACATTTTTCTGATTAACCTATTTTCGCTAGTTTTACATTTTCAGAGCGTTCACATCATAAATCTATTTACGAATTTTTATTTACAATCTCAAAGGTTCTCTTTGCAATGACTTTTTTTAATCAGTTTATCTAGCTACAACTAAGTGAAGATTAGAAAACATAATTTAGAAACCGTAATTTCTAATGATGATATTCAAGCAAACAACTAAAGTTGTCCTTCCTACTTTAGATTAGTTTATACGAATAAAGAAGCACTATTGCTATAAAATCTAAGAAATTTATTAGAAATACAACAAATAAATGTTTAGCTATATCAAAAAATAATAAAACATTTCTAACAACTTTTACTTTAAATAACAAAAAAAATGTTTGTTGGAACCTAGCTAGGAAAATGGGTATAACAAAATAATTTTAAACATGAATACAGAAGTAAATTTAATAAATATATTTAACTAAAATAATTTATTAAATCGTAAACACAATATTTTAAATTTTTTATTAATAAATTTGTTATATAGTTTTCAGTATAATTGTGCTAAATATAAAAATAGATTATACCTAAGTTAACCACTTCTGCTTTAAAGATGAACGTAGTCTGTAATAATTTCTTTATTCACTAAAAATAGTACAAGATACAAGAAACATTGTACGTAGCTCTAGTTTTCTTTAAAGTAAGCACCTTAGAATCTCACATGCTTTTCCTAGTGTAATTTCTGAAGTTTCACTTATACAAGGTATGTTCGAAAAGTGTTAATTTTCTTCACCCTAATAGAAAAAGTTAAGTTGTGTTACGGGTAAAAGTGCAGCAACAATACATAATGTAATTTTGTGTTAAACTAGAAAAATTTATAATCGAAACGCTTCGAAAAAATGTTTTGTTGACAGCACATGTGTTGAGATAAAAGCGCTAGAAAGAAGACAGCACGTTGAGAATGAGGAACACATACGGGTCCATCAACGTTTCGCACTTTCGATAATGTAGCTAAAACCGGCTTTGTTCTCTGACTGGCGTCTGAAAGTTGTAGTGTTTGTGCGTGAAATCTTCGCGACAAAATTGGAAATGCCAAAAGTTTGTGCTAAATTGCTTGTCAAGGCTTGGCCAACAAACAAAAGAAAATGAGTCGTGTAAATAGTGGACTAGATGTTTAGCAGATTCCAGTACTAACTGGTGTTAAAGCGCCAATTTTTTAGTACGATCCGGAGGCAAATAGACAGAGCTCTAAGTGGCACACAGTAGAGTTTCATGAACCAAAAAAAGGTTCGAATAGATGAATCAAAAATAAAAGCGATGCGCGTGGCCTTTTCTAGTATAAAGGTGTTATCCATAAGGAGTTCGTATCACCCAGACAAAATGCATTTCACGTGAAAGTGCTTAAACCTCCTTCCGGAGATCATCAACATTTCGGTTCTTCACCACGACAATGTTCTCAATTATGTATTGCTACTAATGATAAGTTTCTGGTAAAATAAACCATAGAACTGTTACCCAAACTTCACTAAAGTCTAAACTTGGCTTCGCCCAACTTCTTCGTATTTCCCCAACTCATATCTAGCTTGACGGGACACGAATGAACTATTAAAAATATGACAGAAATTCAAGTTCAAGACTTCCAAGAGCACACCCCTTATTTTAAAAAATATTAAATATATGTAAACATATGTATAATTAAATTAATTTTCCGGGCTCCATCTAATTACTTCCCGGACGTACCTCATATTGCAATGTCACAACATAACAAATAACTGCTTAGTTGTGTTGGTTTGTCATATTGTTGCTCTTCTTCAGCAGCAGAGATCGCTTTTAACAGATTTCTTTCCTTATCTGAATTGTGCGCACTTTGCCTTTAGTCGTGTCCGAAATCATCCGAATAATTTTTGTGGGGGAATATTTCAGCTTGCATAAAATTTGATGCAGACTCGCGTCAAGCTCGTTAATTATTGTAAATGCGTCATGCCCACTCTACTTTTATTATGTTAATATTTTAGGGACATACCTCATATGTGATATATAACAAACATTTATTTGTGTAGTAAATATATAACAGTTATTGTAGTTCTGATAGCAGGTAAGTTTTATTTATATTATAATATTTAATATAAAAGCCTTACAAAGAAATAAACCATATTTAGCTTAATGTATCGACACGACTAAAATAGAAATGTAAATCTGATATTTCGCTTCTTAAATTTCAACGCCTTTATATAACTCTAATAAAAAGGACTTTTCGGATAAAACTAATTTGAAATGCCGTGCCTAGAGCCAATAATTTAAGGCGCCCTCAATCAAATAAAGTTCTGATTTATATTTTTAAACATGCATAGGAGCTTTACCAGCCTCCAGATAGCAATAAAGGTATGTTAATTGCGTTTCCCGAAGACATAACATAATTATTACGCAGGGCTTAGTCGGCGATATTTTTGGAACTCGATAAATTATTTCGAAATTTATTATTAATTTTTACGACCAAGTTTACTGCTGCGATTTTACATTTATCTGTGGATGCAGGTGGCTTTAACTGCTAATTAAAATTGCTATCTGTATCTGTAATTAACAATAATTGAATGAATGTGACACCGCACCTTATTATTTGGAAATAATATCTTATAATATAATTGTCTTATCTCCCTAACTTTCTTTCTTTCTTTCTTTCTAAACTTATAATTCTATCTCCTCCTAGACGCTTCAACCGATTTCCTTGAAACTTGCACACCACATTCACAACTAGGTTTGATAATTCGGCCTTCTAACTTAAACCGTTTTTGAATTATTTAAATATTTTGATTATTGTCGCAGAAACATGTGGAATGTTCTACACGACTGCCTGGCGTCTAGATCAGGCTTCGTCGACGAAGCCTGCGGAGTCCCAGCTGGTTTCTTATAAAACGCTTTGTCATAGAATTTCACTATAATTCCATATATAAAAATTTATATAATAGGTGTTCTAGCTAGTTCTGATCATTGACATATGTTCTAAATAATTAGAAGCCAATTGTTATTATTAATATTTATAAATAAAATGTCGATAGTTTTAATTTTTATGTAGCGCATGTGACAGATTTTCTCCAGTTTATTTAGTTATTCATTGATTTTACTTGTCAAATGCCTTTTTATTTGAAAAAATCAGCTGCCAAAAATCTAATGCTTAAAAAAGCATCGTATATCAACTATAGATTTTTGTTATGACATATTAAAAAATGCACAGGTCATGCAATAAAAATTCTAAGATACCCCATTGGAGATATCATCAGTCGGAAAACTCAAGAAACTTGTAGAAGTATTAAATTTTATTAAATCAATCATTTTGAACTATTAAATGCAATGAGAATGATCTAAAAAAAAGGAAAATGGGTGCCATATGAATTGTCACTGAAACATAATAAAATAAAAAGCGTTTTTTGTTTTGTATTGTAACGAGAGATAAAAAATAGAAATATTTTGATAATCCTAAGCGCAAAAAATTATGGTAAACTGTGGATAACTGTCTACTTTAGCGCCAAAGCTCAATATTCATGGTCTCAAAGTTATACTCTGTATCTGGTGGGACAAGAAAGGAGTTGTCAACTACGAATTGCGGAGGCCGAACGAAACCGTTACTGGGAACCACCTCATTATTACCCAATTTTGATGAGAATTTGTTTATCAAAAGAGGCTTGTAATAGCTAGCAAACGCCAAAAAGTGATCCTTTTGCACGAGAATTCTCGGCCTCATGTTGTTTTGGCAGTAAAAATACATTGCTAGATCTCCAATGGAAAAGCCTCCCCCCACTCTCAAGACCTAACCTCGTCCGATTACAATCTTTTCTGATCAATGCAATGCGCATTAGTAGACACATATTTACGTAATTTCAAAGAAGTGCAAAAATGGGTCGACAAATTGGTTATCGGCCCGGCATCAGAAGTTGGGATAAGCTCATAACTAATGATGAAAAATATTTTTGTTTTTATTTTAAATAAAGGTTTTTTGAGCAACACAATAATTGGAACTAACGGGAACACCTAATGTTACAGCGTCTTTGAATTATTGCATTTTAAATGATAATATAATTACCCCCCCCCCCCCATTTTTCTTCTTTAGTGTTCCCACTTTTCATTACTTTTCAAAGTTATGCCACCAAAGCATTACAATAATAGCATTTTTTCAAAATTAATAACTATGCAATAATTTCGCAAAATACCATTTTACCATATATTGTCAAATAGAAGATTTGAAGAACTATTAATTAAAATAATGTTTCAAACCGGTTGACAAATTACTGACAAATTTTATAACCTTCTGGAGCAGCTATCTCTTATTGAATCCTTCAGCCTGTCTTCAGATAAAAGGAAAATAAATGCTTACTCTACATAACCACCCAGCATTAAAGTTTATCAAACGATTTGAATAGGGAAAATTAAAACCAGAACATAGTACTTAGAAAAGATGATAAGATTTATATATCTCTACGTAAATTTATTTGGTAGTACAAAAAGATATTTTTAGCTTTTTAGTATAACAATAATAAATGTTCCTTACATATCAAAAAAAATATAATAAGAAAACTTTATTGAGCAAGGAGCAGTTGATGAAAGTCGCCTTACAATGTTACTTGACGTGAACGATAGCAAAAGAAATGTTAAAATCCGGGTTCTTTAATTGAGAAAAAGTGTTCTGGAATTAAAAAATATACCAGAATTTACTGGTAAAATATATTATCCGGGAAACATTTCTTATGTGTGGAAAAATAGTAAGAAAAAAGTACGGACGTGAAACTTTTATTCCATCAACGTCCGGGGCTTCTGTATATAAACAAAAATTTGCGACCACTTCCGGTCGAACCGGTCTCGAAATTTTCCGATCAGGCTAATTTTTGGCTTCTGGACTTGACTTATGATTCTTAGTTGAATACTGAAAATGTCATGTCTCTATCTATCACAGATCAAAAATTGTAAGGCTTGACAGATGTCAGAAATGAAAGAAATAGAGCTGGTCTCCGGCTTGGAAGCTGCCTTGATCAAAAGTCATACGAAATGACATATTGGAAGCTGAGTCCGCTAAAAACTCTTATTGCATTGTTGTAGGACATCCCACCTATGCCAGCTCGAAGATGAGAACCCCTTAGGCCATGGGCTTTCGAATGATACCCCTCTTATGTCCTTAGGTTTAGTAGTTTTCAAGTTGAAAGTCGCGACGGACGTCTGCATCGATTTCATTAGGCTTTCCTTTCAGATATAGAAGCCTGACAAAAAACAAGTTTTTGAAAATTTTTCTAAATATACCTACTGTTTATGATACCTCAAGTCTTAAGTTATATATTACAAAATAGATGCAGGAAAAACTTTTACACATTACTATTAGAAGACATTTTCCGCTTTGAATGAATACAAATAAATGGTTATTGTGAACAAGATGGGAAGTACCTTCTCTCGTTTATTATGAATAAAAAATTTATTGAAAGTGTAAATAAATCTTTCGTGATGTGCTCATAAAATAATTTGGTGCACTTTTAGAGATATTCCTCACAAATAAATATTCCCGTACATGTTGAAAAACAAATATAAAATAATCAGTAAATACATAGTAGGGACTGAGTGAGTCACATAGTTTTAATCAACATGAATTTCATAACAAACCATTTCATAGATATGGCAGTTTTTACTTTTAGCTTATCATTTTTTACGTATCAACTTTATGAAAAATGTCTGGCATATAGTGATTAGTTATAATTAATATTAATTTATAATTTTTTTAGTAGTGACAATTTAATACACGCTAAAATCAAAATTAAGGCGTTCTTTATACAAATTAAGAAATCCTGGACATGTATTTTAAAAAAAATGTGTATACAGTAGTTTCTAATAATTTGAGCGAAAGTAGAAGAAACATTGAAACCAATATTAGAAGAACTTTAGATCAAGCGGTTATTTGATACGCCACTTATTTGGAAAACTAATCACAAATAGTTGTTACATTCATATCATGTTCAGCAAATGTAAGCTTGTAATTGTAGGTTTTACATAGACCTGCTGAACATCCGAGTTTTGCCTAAAACATTTTCTTTATTTAGGACACTGGATTTGCGAAAGACCAAATTTTTTATTTCTATAACGACCACGCATACAAAAATAAAAAAAAATAAAAATAAAAGGAAGGTGATTTAAATATCTTGTTTAGCTTTACAATTGTTTACAATTTATGTAACTGCTTAGTCACTAAAAACTAATATAGAAATAAAGCTAGTCCTTTGCCACTTTTAAACAAATATTTACTCATTAGACCAACCAGTTATTTCAGATGATAAGTATAATTTACTATTTATTTAAAAAAGGGCATGTGAACCCTTCAGCGGAACAGATTTATGCAACTACAAAATTTTAAGTAGTTTTTAATAATTAAAACACTTTGTGGTCTCATATAAGATATTACATGCACTATAAAGAAATATGACACACTAAATTGCAAATCCAGAAATTGTGCAGACATTTTTATGGACACTTTTTTCTTAATTTCTCAAATACTATTATTTACATTGCAACGTTTACCATAAAAATCTTGCTTTAGACTTTAAGTGGCGTCTGTTAACGCTGCTTACATATGAAATAGTCTAAAAAGTCAATTAGTTAAAGTAAAACTTGCTTTTTAACTTATTTCGGTTTCTATTATATGTTCATCAAACATTTTATATTTTGTTTTAGCACTCTGGATTTGAATATCAGTACACAGAGTAAAATTGTTGAAAAAACAATTAATAACAATAATTATTTATCATTTTAAAAATTGGCTTTATTAGTGTATATATAAAGAAAACAACGAGGATTCAGAACGGAAAGATTGTGCACCACGCCATATTCATAATCTGTTAAAAAAAATCTTTGAAAAATCTGTAAAATATAATATACCAGCATACACGTGTTTTATAGATCTGCAAAAAATGTGCTATCGTATACAACTCAGAAACATTATATATTTATTTTACAATCGAGGAATCCCTTAACATTAGCAACACCAATGAGAATATTTACAAAAACAATAAAATTTAAAGTAAACGGCAAATTAACTCAAACAGCGATAAATAATGGAATAAGAAAAGGCAACTCTTTAAATCCGTTACTTTTTGACATTGTACTTGACGAATTAATAAAAAAAGTTAACAAAGGAAAGGAATATAAACTTAGAGACTCTAAGATTACCATATTATGCTGTGCTGATGATGCCGTCTTGGTCGCAGAAAGTGAAGATGACTTTCAAAGACTACTAAACACCTTTAATACTACTGGCAAACAGTTTAGCATAATAATGTCTTCAGAAAAAACAAAATGTATGACTACATCGACAGAACATGTTAGATATAAGTTAGAAGTATATGGAAAAGTTATCCAACAGAAAACAAAACTTATGTACTTTGAAATAGAACTATCGAGAAATGGTAGCATTGAAAAAGAAGTAAAACGACAAATAAATGAAGCCAACAAAGTAGCAGTAAGTTTAAATAATACAATTTGACGTAACAAACATCTACAACAACAGACAAAAGCAAGGATATGTAAAACTACAATAAGACCGATTATGACCTACATGGCGGAAACGCAACTCACCCCATTTAAAACATGCTGTTTACTGAAAACCGAAGAAATGAAAACCCTAAGAAAGATCGTTGGTAGAACACTGATGGATAAAGAGAGAAGTTAAAATATAAGAAAAGTCTGCAACGTAGAGCATATTAACAAATAGATCCATGGAAGAAAGAAAGAATAGAATGACCACATTAACCGAATGACTGATAACAGATTCGTTATGATTGCTAGATATAAGGCGCCGGTAGGAAGACGAAGTGTGGGAAAACTTAGGAAAAGATAGTGTGACAACCTCAACGTAGAATAACAGAAAGGCCCAACTAAAGAAGAACAGACATTAGCCTATGACAGAAAAATGAAGAAAAAGAGGAAAAAAAATGTAAACGTGATATTCCATCAAGTAAATAACCATTTTGTAAGTATTTTTTGCCTTAAACCCAAAAGTAATGATAGCGTATGTTTAAAGTAAACAACTAGAAAGATGGTTAATTGGGACGTTTTCCTTCTGACATAAGTAACCATTTTGTGTATTTTAAAGTTATGTTAGGGGAAGTAACTTTACGAGCTTACACACAATAAAATAGTTTTAAATATTGTTTTATTTTTCTTAAATGATGGATATAGTAATATTTGATAATTAAGATTAGTAATGTTATTTTTACTCTTAATGAAACAAAGTACAACGAATGAAAAACTTTATAACGATTATTTTATGTAAGCAACATCCAGCACAATTTCATTTTTCCCCGTGCGTTTAGGATCGCAAATTTGTCCCAAAGTTTATTTAGGGAATATTAATAACTTAGTTTAAATTAAAAAAAACTATCTATGCATATATAAAATTAGAAAGCAGTAACAGTTATATTTTAATTTTAAAAATATTTTGTATACTACTAAATTAAACTATTACTACTAGTAACTATTTATTGTTTCTATATTATACTTATGAATAAATACGAATTTACAACAATTCATCATCGAATACAAAATTAAACAACAGCTAATTTTCTTCTAGGTATCTTTCCTTAATTTCTATTTTATTTATTTTTCCGCTGTCTCTATGAAAACTATAGCAAATTCACATTTTTTTGTGGTAAAAATTTACAAAAAACTTCTTTCTTTCATTTTGTTACAGCAAACTTTTAAAACGTCACAGAAGGCTGATTTATAATTAAAATTTAATAATTTTATTGTATATCTGGCCATAATTTTACGAAAATAAAGATAATGGTAAAGTATAGCTTACAGTAATGCCATTTTTAAATTATTTTTCAAATATAAACGCACTTGCCCTACAAAGTTATACTTTTGATGTACTCAATATTGTCATTTATTCAAAACGTTGATGCAGCTAAACCGTTACTTTTGCCTCTATTTTTTATTGTATTTATAAGACCAATGTAATTATGTAGTTTTATACAATTTCAAATCTGTAAAAAAATTGCAGCTATTAAATGTAATAAATTTAGTAACAACGCACTGAAAATTTATCAATTACACTTTATTTTCAAAGATATCGGCAAATGGGTTCAAATGCATCATTGCAATTATAACAATCAGAGATTAGTAAATAGGTACACAGTTCTTATAATAGCAACAATCTAGACTTCATTTATTTTAACAAAAAAATTGTATTTACACTGTCCTCGTCAAAGTGTAAGAAGGTAAGTTATAAGTCAGTATTTTATAATAAGCGTGTACAAATGAGAACGACTGAAGAGTAAATAATTTTTAAGATATTTGATATTAGTGCGTCACTAAAATTCCAAATAATATTTAATAATTCCTGCGTTAGTTGAATGTCCATGAAGATCAATGCAGAATGTGGTCTTTGGTTTACTTATGTTTTATAGTATAAATCTTTCACAAATGGTCGACAGTGGTGGCATTGTTTACACTTTCTTTAAATAAAACTTATAAAAACATTGTAATCGATTTTTTTTTGAACAGGCAAGAAATAAAGAAGAATAAAATCTTTCTTGATTCTTTGATATGACCTTAGTGCAATTGAGTTTAGAAATGCGTCAATTAGAGTGGTATGGACATATGGTGCGAATTTTTTTTTTATAGTTTATTTGCAGATTAACAGTGAGAACCATTTTACATTATAAACTTATAATAACGTCCTATGAGCTAATGAGATGACGATAGTGACGTGAGGGGAGTCCATCCATCGACGTTATCCCGTTAGTTTCTTCTTAAATCAATGGGTAACGTTTTTTGTAGTCGTCTAGGAGGTGGATCATGTTGCAGGCTGGATGCCAGGACATTGGGATGAACTTGAAGTCGCAGGAAATGGTTGTTGCTTCTTTTAGTACGTTCTTCTACTACTGTTGGCATTTCCAGGTCGGTATGCAGGGTGCCGTTGCTAACATACCAGGGAGCATTGGCTAACATTATCAGTGTTTTGGATTGCATGCGTTGGATTATGTTTACGTTTGATTGCAGGAGCATCCCCACAGCTCGATGCCATAGGTCCGGATAGGTTTAATTATTATTTTATAAAGTAGAATCTTATTTTCTAAAGATAGACACGATTTCCTACCAAGTGACCAGTACATTTTTTAAGTCGTAGATCAACTTCCTTTCGTTTCTTTAATATATGCAGTTTCACGTGAGTCTTTTGTCTAAATGAAGGCCCAGGTAGCGGGCTTCATTTGTGAGGAATCGCTATATTATTTAGATGCACCGGCATTCCAAGCGATTTAGGGTAAAATTTACCTGGGTGCATTTGGCTTCGTTCACTTGGATTCTCCATTTGTTTAGCCAGGTTTGTAAGAGGGACAGATGATGTTGCAAGTTTAAGGAGGCTGTTTGAGGATTGGTATGATGAGAGAAAAGGACTGTATCGTCAGCGAAGGTGCTTATAGTTGTAGCTACTGTTGTAGGTATGTCTGCCGTGTACAATGTATATAGAAGAGGTCCAAGAACGCTGCCTTGTGGTACTCCGGAGTTGATTGAATGAATGGCAGAATATTCTTGGCCATACTTTATCTGGAAGTGTCGATTTGATAAATAGGATTTTATAAGTAAATAATATTCACTTGGAAGGTGTAATTTGAGTTTGTATAAGAGCCCCTTACGCCATACTTTATCGAACGCCTGTTGTATATCAATAAATACTGCTGGACAGTAAGATTTAGAGTCCAGTACTGTGTTAATCATATTTACGACGCGATGACATTGCTGAATGGTAGACTGATACTTTCTGAACCCAAACTGGTGGTCCGGGATGCAGTTTTTCAATATATTTGTTTCATGTATTCTCCCGACTAACAGTTTAGAAACTTGGGGCAATAAGCTTATTGGACAGTAAGATGTAATTTCTTCAGCAGGTTTACCTGGTTTTGGTATGAGAATTATCTGTGCGAATTTAAGTGGTAACGGCCAATAATGGAGACGTAAGATAGAATTGAAAAGGTTCCTTAGAAACACCAGACCGACTCTAGGTAATTCAGCAAGCACTTTGCCCGATATTAGTTCGTACCCTGGTGCTTTTTTATGGTTAAGATGTTGAATTTCTTCTCCAGCTCTGCACAGGTGAATCTCTTGTTAGGTAGCGACAGTTGCAATGGTATGTCCAAGAAGCTGTTTACTGTATCATAAGGATAATCTGAGTAGGGCGTAAAAACATTAGCAAAGTGTCGTGCAAATAAGTCTGCCTTTTCCTGATCTGTTCTAGCCCACTCGTTATTTACTTTTCTTAGTGGGGAATTTGTTTTTTGTGGCCGTTTGTTTGCTTTCGCGATTTTCCAAATACTATTATCTGTTCTTGATAATGTAGTTAGATAGTCGTTAAAAGTTTCCTGCCTTATCATGTGTAGTTGGTTCTTTAAGGTATTTGCTAATCTATTATACACTGTTTTGTCAGCTGGATGGTGTGTTCTACGCCATCTAGCTCTCACTCTTCGCTTCTGTCGAACTAATTCAAGTATGTCATTAGGATTATTTATATCTCTTTGAACGCTGTTTGTGATCGTAGGTGTGGATTTCCATGCTGCATTTTGCAGAGTAGTGATAAAGTGATCAGTAGCTTGCTCTGATTCCTGGGGAGTTTTTAAACTAATATTTGATTTTAGGGTTTCTTGAAGAATGGCTCTGTATGAGTCCCAATCTGTTTTATTGTTATAAAGTGATGGTCTTGGTGATTTTTTAATTATCGTTGTACTGATTGTAGCGATAACTGGTGTATGATATGAAGATAAGTCAAGATTGCTGATAATATCCGTGTAGTTAGAAGAAATTCCATTTGTGACAAAAAAGTCCAGCAAATCAAGTGTTTTATTATGGTCCGTGGGCCAGTATGTTGCCTCCCCAGTTGATAGGTATCCATATTTTTCTTCTCGTAGGAGGTTATATAGTGCCCTACCCCTAGTGGTAATTAGCCTAGAACCCCAGTAGGTGTGCTTACAGTTGAAGTCTCCACCGCATATGAATGTACTGCCAAATGATTGGAAAAACGGCTTGAAGTCCTCCTTGGTAATATTATGTCTTGGCGGACAATAGACAGCAGATATGATAATTGGGTAATTTACAAACTTGTATTGTTGTTGCTTGTAGGCATGGATCCTTATATTTTTGTAGTTGATAATGAACTATTGAGTTCTTTATGATAGCGCTGTTCCGCCGTGGGCGGTACCATCCGGATGTTAGCGTATGATAGCATGTATAGTGCGGAACTCTTAGATAAGATCTGTCCGTAAAATGTGTTCCTGATATAAGAAATATATCTATATTATGGAGTTTTAAAAATATTCAATTTCTTGAATTTTTGATTGGATGCCATTCGCATTCCATAAACATACTCGTAAGGACATTAACGACAATTTTATTTATGACAGTAGACAACATGTTTATTATCATGTTGTTTTGTTGCATTAGCTGGGTGAACATCATTTTGAATTCTTCTAAGAACTTTTGTAAGATTGTGTCCTGACTGTTGGCTTGTACAGTGTCACCTTGTACTACTTCGCTGTATGTTAAGGGTGTTAACTTTGAGTGTTGTCTATTGTTACTGGGTGGTAAGTGGTTTGAATTGATAAACCTGTTTTGAGTCTGTGTGTCTGGTTTCAGTCTGTTTTGTAATGCTTTGTGTACTGTACAGCCTCTATAGTTGGAGGGATGACCACCGCTACATAAAGCACATTTAGCCGGCAAATCTTTTGATTTCTTGCATGTCTTAGTATCATGCGGTCCTCCACATTTAACGCAAGCGTAGGGACGGTTACAGTAGGCTTTGGTATGGTTATATTGTTGACACCTCGTACACTGGACAATTGATGTATTTTTACGTGGCGGCTCCACTTTTATAACGTGATTATTTAAGAATTTAAGATTGTAAATGTCTTTATGGTTTTCAGCAGGTTCCAAATCTACAAAAAACATTGGTAAGGGTAATTTTGTAATTCTGTGTTTAATGTTTGTTACAGCTCTTACTTTGAAACTTTTCTCTTCCAGCGATTCTGCTATTTCGGTAGAGGGTACAGTAGGATGGAGGTTAGGAATGACAACTCTATAAGCTTTATTTTTTCTCATCTAACATGTGTGGTAAATTATACTTGACTCCTTCATGAATGTTACTAACTCACGGTATGTGTCTAGAGTATTTGCACTTAGCTTAACTATATTATCAGCCATTGCTTTTTTTTATATTGTTCTATTTCAGCAAGATGTTAGAGCATTTATATATATATAATATATATTATAATCTGTAACTCCATGTACAAATATCGGAGGTGGTTTGGGTATCTTATTTTGTTGAACAACCGGTGCGACGTCGGTAATATCCTCATTAAGGCTATTAAGGGCAGAATATCTATTATTTTGTGTGACATGTACTGCTTTATTTTGCGCTGATTGTTTTGTTATTCTTTTCCTTTTTCTGTTTTGTACACATTGCCATTCTTTATTGGGCATTGTATTCAATTCCACTTCAATATCACTATCGGGTGTATTTATTCTGTTTGATAAATTATTTGTCGGTATGTTATTTAGTTGCATTGATGTAAAAGTATGATTAGTTTGTATATTCATTTGAGATTGTAAATTTGGGATCTGCACATTTGGCGCATATGTCAAGTTGTTATGTAAATAAGGAGTATTGATAATAGGAAATTGGGGATTTACCTGGCTATTCATCGGGGCGAAGCTATGATGTGATTGAGATGCTAGCTGCTGTGTTAATTGCGTTGACGGAATATATAAATTATTATTGCTGTTACATGCCATTTTAGTAGCATGTGGATTGGTTTCATATAACTATTTTACGAAATGTGAGTTTATAATTATTATACTTCACTCAGAGTAAACCAGCGTATTGCTGACCTAAGGTCAGCGATAACCGCGTTACACACTTTCACTATTATCGCTCAGCACACGTCTTAACGGTATGAAAGTCAAACGCGGACTGTATATGGTGCGAATGAGTGAGAATATAAAGATTAGATTTATATGGAAAACGACAGTCAATAAAAAACGGAATTGGTATGGCAAACAAAAGCTGAAATAGGGAAATAGTCAGGAAGTTGTAAGAAATAAGAGTAAATTAGTAGTAAGCCGAAAGACTAGCTGCTGATCGTTGTAGATGGAGAAAGTTCTGCTATGACACCTCGACACCATAAAGTAGAAGAAGAACGATTAAGCTGATTACTGTAACAAATAAATATTATGTTTACATGTAACCGTTTAAAAACATATAAAGGTAATTTATATTTTTTGTTTTCTGTTTTGATAATTTTTGATTTTATTATACTCGTCTATAAGAAGGTAAACCAAATATATAAATAAAATTTATTTATTAAACAGATTGAAGTAAATGGAGACAGACACAGATTTTAAACATTGATATAAAGATATCTAACGGATATTACTCTCCATAGAATGCCTGGCATTATAGTTTTTTTATTCAATATAACGATGTCAGAGCAAGAAATGCCCTGTGTGTTGCTCAATGAGCTTTTCGCGTAAAGAGAAAGTAAAACCGTCCAAACTTCTAAGATTACTTAAGGCACAGTTTAAGGAAAACACTATTAAAAAGGCCCAAACAATTTTTGAAAATATAAAAAAATTGAAAATAAAGGTCACTAAAAAAATATTTGCATTGCTCGTCGAGCTTTGATTAACAGTTGCTAAAATAACTTCTCTTAGATTTTAGAAGAAATAAAATTATATTGTCGGAAAAGATGCCACCTTTCAGTCTAACATGTATCTCGTTTCACGACAACGCTCGGCTCCATACAGCTGCGGAAACTCGAATTTATTCTGAACTACACTGAAACACTTATTCTACAGTCAGGATTTATTTTCCTTTGTCTTTTGTTCGAGCTATTAAAAGAAGCATTTGGGGAATTGGGTTATTGCACGACTATTACAATTTTACGATAAAGGAATCAAAAAACTACCTGTCAGCTGCAAAAAAGATTATGTCCAAAAATAACTTGTATGTTTGTTTTTTATGATGCTCTCATTAATTAAAAAGATAATTCCGTTTTATATTTGATTTACCCTCATAGTAAGTTTCTTTAATAAAAAGTTGTTAAACGTTAAAGGTTTGCTTACGCTAGTTTCTTCTATTTTTATATTTCATTTTTCTCTATCCACAAAAACACATTGAGATCGTAAATTTGCATTGGCGGCACATTTTTGGCTCCTGTTTCAGTTCTGAGAACAACTTTCTTCATGACTACACAGACAAATGACGTTAGATAACTAACGACACTTAACGTTTGCGGTCGAGTAGCTGTACACAAAGGATTTCAGTGCAACCTATCATTTTGCGTACGATTGTGTTACATTTGCAATTCATTTTCGGCGGCCATTTTAAACGGACATCGTTCATCCTGTTTTCAATTACTGATACCTGCTTTATCTGATCTTTTATTATTACACGCCGTCTGTTATTAATTCAATTTTCCCACTTATTAATAGATGCGATTAGTTTAATCACGACGTGCCGCTGTGTTTAAAAGAACATTCTTTGACAGCTTTTATCAGTTACAGTCGGAGGCATCGTAATTTAATGGTCGGGAAGCTCTTTCACTTCCTTTTTAGTGTTTAGTATGGATGAACAAATCCGAAAATTAGTAAACTAAGAAATAAAATCAAAATACCAATTCAAAGTGCTTGTCGGAAGGTAGCACTGATAAATCATTATGGTTACTATGCAGCTTCACATGTGGCTCTATCTAGACGGTAACTGTCATCGCCGCCTTGCCGCAACTCCACAACACGCGCTCTGCTACAAATCGTCGAATAGTTGGCCCGCCTCAGATCTCTATCTCTATAAATACTAGATGCTTAATTATGTCAGAATATATTACAGGCTAGCATTCTGCCGAAGACTTCGCTGATAATCTAAATTATGAAACAGAGGAGCACCCATGCACTCAGCTGGCCCCACTGAATAGCTAAGAGTGAAGCGTTCCGGTAACTGAACTACAATGAGGCATTTAAATTTGGCCTCAGTTTTCGTGGCCATGTATAACGTACGTCGACGGTAAATTTAATGCGAATTAACACCTATCCGTGTTCTATAAAACGACCCACAATGACAACAGCATCGATTTGACGTAATTTATTGTTCTCAACTTTGCGTACTTTAATTCACCGAGCCGCAGGCAGACCACATTGCCAGTGTTAACACATTTCATTTACGAAATACAAAGTGTTAAAAGTGTTTGCAGTATAATGTTTGTGATTATTTTTCTCGTTGCCGTGAATTATCAAGTTTGCATATGTTAAACTACTTAAAGCTGCTAAATATTACCGCTCCATTTTAGGTTGTAGTAAAACTCGTATATGCATGTATTAGTGCTTACTTATTATTGAAGAAAAGCAGAAACAAAAAATTGCAGATTTTCTTTATATTGCTTTTATAAAAACAAAAAAAAAATAGTGTGTAAGACTTGTTTGGAAAATTACATATTTTTATTTTGCCATGTTCTGAAATATTTTATTTTTATACAAAGTATAAAAATGTTCCCACAAAATCTTTATATGCTAAAATATATTTATATTACAATCACTTTGTATATTACTGCTACTATTTATGTTTTATATCTAATCTGAGCTGTAATTCTGTATTTGGTTTTAATTTTTTATTTGGGCGTTAGACATAGATTTCAATAAGTCCTACAATTTTTATTTTATTACAATTTGTAGCTTTTTCCCTTAACTTAAATGTGTCTTGTTATATTGAAATGCAATGTTATCTAAGTTTCCACTACAGAAAAATGATAATTAATCTACTCACAAAATCAAAGAAATGTCGTTAGTATTTAACAACTAATTCTAACTACCTAAACTGGCATATTATGACCAGAATGAATATTCTTAATACATATTTCAGACAAGTATGTCGGTAAAATACATGACACAAATGCTTCCAAACCTTACTTTACTATTGCAAATGCAACCAAACTTCTGATGCACATCGCAGCTTCCGCTGAAACTATCCAACAATATAATAACAATCTTTGCATCCAACAAGGAATGCGTGGAAAATAAAAAGTGCAACAAAACAGGCAAAACCGTAAAACTACTGAAATAAGTAAAAATGAGTTACTTGATTATACAAATCAATAATTTCGAAAGATATTATATTTATCTAAAGATAACAAAATTGATATCCATTAAAGATTATGCAACAGAATAGGTTCTCAAATTATTAGTAATGTTCATATCAGCAAATGTAAAATATATCACACCACTTACAGAATTGCTGAAACAAATAGCTGGAAGCGTTTACATAATTAATTTCAAAATGATCTGCTAAAGATTTACACAAATACTCATAAAGTATATTGTATTATAATAAAATTGTTAATAAAAAGAAAAACAAATTTTTATACCTATAAACACAAATAAAAGCAGAATATCAAGATAGCACTGTGGAGAACACATTATTGAACTAACGCGGAAGATGTAAAGAAAAACATCGAAGAACGTGGACACAAAGTACGAAACGTATGCATATAAGATAAAAAGCAGCTGTCATTATTTTTGGTTTAAATTGTACTGAATAACATCGCCAATAAAGGTACTTATAAAACGAAACACTTAATAAATACAAAAATAATAATTTAACTTCCATATTCTAAAAGGTAAATACTGCAAGGTACAAAATATCAGAGACTTGGCAATAAAAATAATTTTCACAGCAGGGCTCCACGCCGCGTAAATCATTTAATTTCTGATAGTCAAAAGAAAGTTAAGATGTAAAATGTAAGAGTAAGAGTATTGTAAGCCCAAATGAAAATGGTTGATAATCTACAGATGCCATAGCAAGGTACATTTGCAAATCAAACAGATGAAATTTATGCGTTAAAAACATTTTGGTACAACTTATGGAACAAATGAGTACTATGCTCAATAATTTAATCACAGTTGTCTTACAAATTGCATAATGACTCAATATATATTAGAAATTGTCGAATAAAACAACAATAAGTTTTGCCAACAAGAAAAAGAACAAAAACCATTGATATTTAACAAATTAGATATATTATTAATATCGAAGCCCATTTTACTGAACATTCTTACCTAAAAATTAATATTAGTTCTAACTACCAGTATATATCAATCTAATTGTGCTGCATACGTAGGTACTCATATTAGTGGTACTACCGAAATACAAATATTACTACATACAAAAAACAAGTGGACATGTAAAAGACGGCTAGAAAGCTTGACAATTTTTCCGTTATATATCCATCTAGATATGTCATACAACAAGAACAATTTGATTATTTTTGCAGTGAGCATCGCCAGCGGGGATTCAGGGTAATTACATCAATAAGAAGAGAATTTCAGGAAACAATGGACAAGAACACCCTTTATGTGCCATCAACAGACCAACAAACCTACTTGCCTGCAGATATCAACAAACTATCTGATCTTAATTAATTGCTGCAGACGTCTATCATTATACAAGAAGTGGAAATAAAACTGGAAATAAAAGTTACACTAAAAGTACCATTCAAAATTGAAGAAAATATTTTAAACTTAGTTGAAAATTTAACTACACCCACCCAACAGTATGCGCGACAAGTAAAGCCTGTTTCATCTCAACTTGATGATCGAGATCTTCCTATATTAGTCTTCTTCTTCTTCTTCTACTCTTATATAGGCTATTAGCCTGTTTGTAACTACACATTTCGTGTAGTACTATGAGCCATGTTGGGCGTACCCCGGGCAGGTGGCTAGTCTGACCCGTTAAGAAGAGAATGTCTTACGAAAGGTGTTTGTATGATGGCCAGAGCACTCGATGTTTGCGGTTATTTTGACCTGGGAGTCGAACCCACCCCCGCGTTAATCTGGCAGGCCGAAGCCTTTACGTCGCGGCTGTCGCGCTCTCTCCTATATTAGTAAAATATAAAATTTCTGAAAAGCGTAGACAAGATAATAAAAATAGACTAAATGTAGTAAGTAGAGACTTGAAAACACACTTACTTAATATGAAGTAGCAAACAATCTAAGACCAGATAAGCATATAATTTTTTCCTGTCTTGCAAAATGTGTTTGAAAAATCTTTTAAAAAGATTTAAAGTTTTTGTACAACATTTAATAACAGAAGACCAGTTAAAATTTAGAGATCATTCTGACACTATGGAAGAGGTGCACAGATTAACTGACCTAATTTACATTGATCGAAAAAACAAAAGTAACAGTTCAATGGCTTCTTACATATTACTCAAGCTTTTAACGAGATATAGCATGTAAAGTTCTGAACAAAATTAAATATAATCTACCTCACTCTTACAAACATGTCTTATAATCATATTTGACAAAAAACACTTTCCTTGAACTAGAAGAAAAATACATGTCAATCTTTTCGATCAATTCTCGCGGATTCTTTCTCAGCCCAATGTGCTAAGACCAACATTATATTTACTATATACTTTTAATCTTCCAAGTACAAATCAGACAGTAAGATTCAGCTTTATTAACAATACGGTTATTATGGAATTTCGCAACAATCCGGATATAATATGACGTTACTTATAATACCATTTAAACAAATCAAGGCATGTAGCCTTTACTTTATGTGAGGAAACTTGTTCTTCATTTTTGCAAATAACCAACTTTAACAGACAAAGGATATGGGTATATCTAGGCATTAATTTTTACCGACAACTTACATGGAGAAAAGAAATTTGGTTAAAAGAACTCATTGAGTACTAAGTTTCACAGGACAACTTGGTTAATAGGTGACCGTTCTAAATAATCTTCTATACAAAGCAATATTAAAGCCAGTGTGGACCTATAGGTTAGAGATATGCCGATCTTTTAGTAAATCCAACCTAGAACTACTTCCTAGTACAGTCAAAGTAATACGTACTGTTGTAAATGCTCCATGTTATATACCAAACCAGGTTATCCATTTAAATCTACATGTACCTACCATTACTGAAAATTACAAAGCTCAGCATTCGATACCGAGTCAGTTTGTTTCTTCACTTTAATACAATCACAGATATAGTATCCCCTTATTCCAGTTATGATACATATGTTTGAATATTAAATTCATGAGCTGACGGTGCAACATTTGTTTTTGTTTTAGAAAACTTCCCTTTTACCTGTCCGTTCGTTCATCACTGGTCGGGCTTGTTAAGGTGAGTCGAGTGCAGTGCATACTTTTATAAAGTCGGGTCATTGCAAAAAGTTCTGTCGAGTTAGTAACTGACAAATTTTCTAAATTTTAATTAAAGTAGTTATTAGCAAAGTACATACCGTGTGGTATGAAATATACAACGTCTGTTTTGGAATTTAATGAATTGCATACCTGCAGCATCGGAGCTTTTACATAATGGAAAGTGAATACATAGACTTAATGGACTTAATCCAACAGGCTGACCAAGCAAATCCACTTTAATTTAAGCTTATCCCTCTTCACTACAATCATCTTATTTAATTATTCAGAAACAATTTTACTACTGTTTAATTAATTGTTTATTTACTATTATTATTAATTATTTAATAATAATTTTTTGAAAACCTAGTTACTTAAAACATATTGTAAAAGATGAAATGAGTTAATGAAAAGAGAACCAAACTTAACTCAAGTATATTACGATTAAGATACCTACGCGAAAAGGACGACGACAGATATTAAAAAATAATTATAAGAGAGAACAAAGTAGAAAACCAACCTCTTAAAAAGATACATTTTTTATACTTATGATAGACAAAATAGTTTATTTCTTTGATTTCACTGGTTTTGATAAAATCACCAAAGGAGTAAATACCTTCAGATTATAAAGTTAGAATAGTATAACTTTGTTTCAAACAGTAATTTAACATTCTTATTATTATTATCAATCACTAAAAGCTTAAAAGTAGTAAGATAATTTAATGGTAGTTTTTGATAGAATCTAGCTACAAAATTGTTTAAACATGATCACAAAAGCTTTGTCTATAGAAATCAATAACTGCTGGATTTAGCATATAATTTGGCATAACTGCAACGTCTACATCATATACTTAGTAAAATAAACATGCAAAGCTTGCAACGCATAGCGAAGTGGCGAATCAGTTTCCCAAATTTGAGAAATCACGTTCCCGGGTTAAAGGTCACGTAGTATTTCAAATTTTTATGTTTAAATTAATCAGTGTTCAAAGACGAGTTGAATGATATGCTACATGTCCTATGTTGCTATTTTGAAAATTTGTAATCGCAAAGGTCACTAACGCTGATCTTTGACCAATCAGTTTCAAAATCACTAGGAAACCAAATCTTTTTGGGCACCTGTCGATTGGTGAAAACAGAATTTGGAAATTCCCAGCCGTACTCGAGTTTTGCTCGGACGGACGGACGGACGGGCGGACGGACAGACAACATGAAGTTAGTAAGTGACTCCGCTTCGCTTCGCCACTTAATAATTACATTTTTATTTTAACTACCCCTGTAAGTATTTGTTAAATATTAGAAAATCTAACGGTCATGTATCTAACGCAGCGCAAATATTTTTAATTTTTTAAAAAAACAAATAACATAGCGTGTTTGCTCAATATGTAATAAATTATAGCTGTCATGTCGTATTAGCCAGCGTGGTCCCGTGGTTGACGGGTGGGCTGCGATGCTGACGGGCCCCGGTTCAATTCCCGGTGCTCTCTGATGCCTGGCGGGTGGCCTACTCAGTCACTAAAAATAATTGAGTACCTGCGTTCATTCGAACAAGGGGTAATAATGGCGGTCGTGTAAGGTGCGGTGCTTGCCACATCGCCTCGCATCAGAGATGGTGCGCGACGACCGGGCAGAGAGAGCGAACGTATGAGAGGTTTAACCTCTCAGTTCGCAGGTCGTGCTCCCACGCGGGGCGTAGGGCCTTACCATTATTATTATTATGTCGTATTAAGTTTCACCACAAAAACCAAAACCGTAGGTTGTAACATCAGGATCCCGGACTTTTGATGAATTTGAATACCGGTATTTTTTGACCAAAAACCAGCATTGTGCGTCTTGAGAAGGCGATGTCAACAGTTAATTGCGAAAATAGTTTGTATTTTGTTAACCTATCCTTTAGAACAGTTACCGAAATGCTAACGTTAATCTTTAAACAAATTAAAATGTTTTGATTTCTTTTCCTATTCAAACATATATAAAGACAAGTACTGGTGTCAATAACGTAAAAATAAAAAGAAAGTTAAACATTATAAAGGATACAAAAGAGGCCATTTGAAGATAAAACTACTTTAAATTAAATTTATTTTAAAAATGGCAAAGAATACTTGTCTTCTTACTGCTGTATATATTTTATAATCCAGAGATAATTATCCTACAGGCCAATTGATGTATAAAGTCAGTTGTCTATTATAATTGTATGTAGTAGTACTTTTGTAAATTAAATACTTTTATTAGTTTCCAAGTACTCACTTTTATCTAAACGGTAACTTCAACAAAATATGCAGAAGGACATATTATTTATAATGCAATTTGGTGTGACACGGGGAGATTTTTCCCACGTCTACTTATTACATTAATACTTGTATGACAAACACATAAAATGAGAGATTGTACCCATTCTGTCCTAAACATGTCTAAAACCTACATACACAAAACACTATCAAGTGTCCTGACATTGGCTATAAATCAATTTTAAAGCGTTTTTATCATTAGTATTATTTATTGATAAAGTCACATTCAGCAAAAATGATATCAATAGCCTCACGAATGTGTAACAATAGCAACAATTTTCTAAAATTCCGTGTTTATTGTTTTTTATAGCTTAATAGATAACATTTATGGAGATTTCATTATTTTAATAAATTAATATGCATATTTCCTTTTGATGTCTCTTTGTGTTTTTTTATTATGCATTTTTATAGATATAATTCGTTCGTCGTTGTATCTATTACTATGGTAGTAAAACAAATAAAATATATTTTAATAGATGAATTAAAAGAACACATAAAAGTGCGTAGCTAACATATGTAACTAATATATTTTTTCTAAAGAACTACGAATGCTTTCGGTTTTTCAATTTTACAGTACCGTAATATGGGTAGTAAAATGTGTAACTATGAATTTTCAAAGTACTCTTTACATAACCATATAGTGATGTGAAAAAGTCTTGCATCAGCTCAAAAATTAAAATAAAATTGAATAAATGTATATTTTTATTAAATGGTTTTCGACCACCTGTTCTCTGTGTTATACAGCTGGTCATTCAGAATAATTTTCAAACTCCTTGATTGTTTTGTTGAATAACTGTTCGAATTTCGCTCATGCTGTGTTAATCTTTTTAAGCTTCTATTATTAGGCTTATATGTTTAATAATTAACATATCTCGCATCTAATGCATATAGCTATTTTGGCCATCCTGGTACATTCTCCCTTTATCATAATTTAGAAAATTATTTTCAATATGCTCTGAGTACATCTCTTACTTTTATTTTATTCTTTCAGAGCGCTTTTTTTGTATTTTTGCGAAGATGTACATAACATATTATTTAAAACTAAACGAATAGTAATATTTAATTGGCAAGTCTTATTTATTTAAATTACTGTTCACCATTTAGACATGGATCCTATCAGTTTTTTAACTGCTTCGAAGCACGACAACACCAAAGCTTGAATTAGGTATTCGATTAATTCCGTCTTTATTGTAGGTTTTGCAATGTTATAAGTTATTTTTTGCTATAAGTTTTCTGTTGGGTTAGAAATTACGCGGATCAATTCAATCTGTTAATTTTATTGAGAGTTATCCAGGATTAAATTAATTTTGTCCAATGAGAAGAGATTCCTTATCATTCTGGCAAAAATTTCTAAAATAATTTAAGATACTTTGTGCCATGTATTATTTCAGATATGCTATATAATCGACTAATTGTTTGAACAAATATGCATCCTCATAATACAATACAATAGCAGTTGGGTGCTTAATTGTGGAGAGTATACATCTTGGTAAATAATAAAAATTCGAATTAAAAAAAACTTCTAATATATACCAGTACGACTTGGTTTTATATGTTAAAAATTATTTTATCAATAAATAGCAGTTTCTGCAATTGCTTTGTCGTTTCTATGTTTAACCCACTCTAAATTTTTTATTTTAAACTGCATATTTACAATATACTTTTAAACATAAATGAGTATTAAGTAAATTTTATGTAATATAACTGTCATGCGGGAAGCTCTAGCCATTGTTAGTTGTTCTAAAGATTACTTAAGTTTTGGTTGTGTTGTAGTATGAAGTCTAGTAGCCATTGTCCTTTGAGTTTTTTTTTTGTAATGTCTGGTTTGTTAGCGGGCTGATCGATAAGCTGGTTAGAATGTCTCGCCAATTTATCGCTATACTTGGTCAAGAGTCTTTTAATTTATTTTTATTTAGGTATAGTAGACTCCTAGGTCGTTATAAATGGTGTCATTCTTCTCGTACCATGGAGTATTGGTTAGCATGCGGAAGGTCTTGGATTGAAATCTATAAAGGATTTTTTTATGTGACACTTGGCATATTTCCAGGGTTGAACTCCGTAAATCCATATTGACTTCAGAATGTCCTTTTGCGGTAAAATTTTGTTTGATAAAGAAAGTTGTAAATGTCGTCCAAGTAACCATATTATTTGTGTGATATTTAGATCGTTTGGTCTTAATATGCAAGCTCAAAGTTAGCTTTATTTTTAATTGAGATTGAGGCATCATTAATGCTGATTTGCGCACATTCAACACGTCTCGTGCTAGAGGTTACTTGTGCTGATTTGTTGGTGTTGGTCGTAATTTTCTAATTGTGGAACCAGTTCAGTAGCAAGTCAAGATGTTGGAGATGTTGTACTGCTAGTTCGGGGAAAATGATTGACTGACAGGATGTCCGCCGTGTCGTCTGCAAAGTATAGTAGGTTTGTGGTTGGAGCATCTGATGTGTAGCATGTGATACCAACGGTCCTAGAACGCTGCCCTGTAAAACTTCAGACATGATTTGATGGCTATCTAATGCTGCGTTGTTTATTTTTATTTGATAGGTTTTGTCTAAGAGGTATAACTTGAGTAGTAAATAGAGCTGATTGGGGAGGTGCAATTTAAGTTTGTAAAACAAGCCCCTATACTATACTTTATCAAATGCTTGTTTTATGTCCAGGAAGATCGCTGAGTACAAATCTTGTTTTCCATGCTTTCCATTATATATGTAATAATTTGCTGACTTTGGTATATAGGGGAGAGTCTTTTATGGAATCCAAATTGGTGCGATGGAATAAGTTGATCTAGATCTACGGCCTTTTTAAGGCACATGAGTAGGAGTCGTTTAAAGATTTTGGAAAGAAGGGGTAGGAGGCTTATTTGTTTGTAGGATTCTAGTTGTGCAAGCAGTTTAGCAGGCTTAGCAATCATTACTATTTAGCATGTTTCCATAGTATAAGAAAGTAGCAAGGTCAAAGTATGCTATTGTGTATTATAGTGACCAGTACAATGGCTTTATTAGGAAGCTTTTCAGCATTTCTCCAACAATTAGGTTATATCCGGGCGCTTTTCGCACTTTTGTTAGTTTTATTTGTTAAAAAAACATATGTTGGTGTAAAGGGTTTGATTGGCAGCGACAGTTGGCACGCAGTTTTAAGAGAGGATTTAATTTCTTTATTGTCAATATTTTCTTGTGATTGTAAAGATCTCAATTAGGTGTTTTGCAAAAATGTTGGCTTGTTGAATTTGCCCAGGCATTATCGGGCTGTTTGATAGGAATGATCGTTACATTTAGCTGCTTAAATTTTTTGTTGCCTTTCATATAGTATTGACATCAGAAGAAAGCTTTTATTGCGAGCTTCCCGAACTCATTTTACAATTTGTGTGTTGCAATAGGTTTTGCCTCATCTATCTCTAGTTTTATGTCATTGTTTACATGCAGCAACGACATTTCGTAAATGCCGGAGAGTATTGTTTGTTTCGGTTTTTTTCTGATTTAGGCTTTGCCATGCTTCTTGTATAATTGATTGCTTTGTCAATGTCTTGGGCATCTTTTATTCTAATACTACAATTAATCTCTATTTCTTTGTAATTTCTAAAATTATTCCAATCTGCTAATGCTCATAATGATTGGTGTATGATCAGAGGAAAGATCAAAACTGGATTCAGGTTGTTGGTAAGTATTTGTTATGCCATTGGTAATTGCATGGTTAATTAAATCTGCCAGTTTACTTGGGTCACTGGGCCAGTATGTTAGTTCACCAGTCGATAAGTGGTTATAGTTGTTTTGTTGGACTGCAACTAACAGATTACGTCCATTCAGAGCTATAATATTTAAGCCCCAAGCTTTATTTTTAGATTTTCAGTGTCCTGCCGCAATGAGTTTTGAGCTCAGGGTTAGCAGGAATTATTTCAATTCTTTAGTTGAGATGAGATGTCTTGGTGGATTGTAGACAGACGCAATAACCAGGGAATAGGGAAAGCGTCTATTTTTATTTTTGCACTTTAAATTTTGTTGGTGAGAAAAGGCTCTATCTCATAGTGAGGAATTGTGTCTTTGTCAATTACAGCTGTACCAGCGTGAGTTCTGCCGTCCAGATGATTAGCAAGGTAAGTAGTATATTTCGGTATTTTAATTATTGTTCTTGCGGTTGCATAAGTTTCCAAAATCAGGAGAATATAAATTTTGAATTATTTTCGGGACGTCAGAAATTTGCTTTTTAGAAACAAATGTACTCTTTTGTGGTCTACGTCTTCGTGATTCACAATCAAGTAAATTGTACCTTGCAGTAGATGTATACAAATTAACATTGATAGCTTCGTGTCATAATTAGTCAATTCAGTAAAACCACAACTTTTTTTCAGATTCATTAGGACAGCATCATATTGAATTGTGTTTTTTTTTGTTCATGCACTAATTTACCACCAAATTTTTGAAAAGATTAGAAATGAAGACATATGATAATAACTTATTAAAAATAAGTATAATTAGAAAAGTATGAACAAAATTTGTGTTACAAATAACCTTTTTACTTTACTGTACGCCATATAGAAACAGTTTTACATTTCTAATCATGCTATAACAAAACAGTGTTATAACAGTACCTCATTTAGAAGATACATCTGCATTACAGCTGTGTATGAATAAAATAACTTTTTAGCTTTAATTTAGTCCCACAAATTTTGAAATCTTGCTTCTTTATTGTTACTGTTTTTGCTCGACAACTGTATGATCAACTGCTAGTGAATATTATTGCCATTAGTTATATATTTAAAAAATTGCTTTTGTCTTATGCTGATTAAATTGCATTAACTTTCATCTTAAATTTATTTCCAAATAAGCCCGTAAGAATTATTTAAGAAAAATTTAAATGCTGGGATAACATTAGGTTTGTGCAATCTCGGGTAAAATTGGCAAGAGGTGGTTCAGCAACAACAACAACGTTTATCTGAACAAGCTTGATCGCTTTCTTACTGCCATTTAAGCCAAATAATCGATCAAAAATTGGAGGATAATAAGGTACTTAATCTTCCACCATGACAATGCTCATCCCCATATCAAATGTCGTGTGGTCGAATTTAACATCTACTGTGGTCTCCACAAACTACTATGTCAACCGTTTGTTGTAAACTGGCAAATTCGCAATGGTTCCAAACATTTGAATTAAGTTGATGTCCGACTATTAAGCAAATGGGCATCAATAATTGAAATTTATGATTATGTTCCAGATAATAATTGTAACGAGTTTTGTTTTCTAATATTTGGAAATTGTCTTTGGAAAATTAGCAGATAGTTTCGTTATTATAAATAATATTTTTATAGATATTATACATATTATCTTTTATTTAAGAATTTGTAATCGATTTCTTTAACAAACTTTTTGCGTCCGAAAATTTTACTTCTATACCAAATTTATAGTATTTTTAGTAGTTTATTTTTTATATTTTTGAATTATTTTGTGTAGTTAACATTAACTATTATTTTTAAACACTATTTTTGTATATTTAATACTGTTTAGTTGGCTAGATTGTTATTAAAACGCTTATTTAAATTTTTATTGTATTATGCACACAATTTTATTAATTGTTTGTAATTGGATCTGTTCTTTTAAAGTTGAATTTTTTCTGTAAAATCATGTTCAATTAATTTATACTTTAGTTTATTCTAAATGACAACTTTAACAGTAAATTGCAATTATTGTGATAAGTTTCTAATTGGATTAGTACCTTTTTGCACTTAAATACCGTTTATTATTAGTATGGTAGCATAAATTGATTACTTACGCACAACTAGAAGTCCATTAAGACTCATCTCTGTAATCGTTTTTTGCCTGAAGTTTCAAAATGTTCCGTCACCAAATGGTCCTGTATAGTGCTCAAATGATGTCTAAGTTCTCACAAGATCACTTCAGAGCGACGAGGTTAGAAAGTGTAAACACATAATTAACTAAGTTTCTTAGGAGAATCTCTGTTAATGTTCCCTGGATGTCCTCCGACGTGCCCCCGGAATCCCAATAGTATCGCTTGTATCACTTACAGCTTATTACCCACTCATGGAAGTAACCGTCAAACCTGTCTTCTACATTAGCGCGGAAACTTCATAAAGAAGAAATCCCGTTTTGTGCCCCGCGAAGGCATAATTTTGTTGCGTGGGCCACTGCACTGATTTAATTAATTCGCCCATTACGTGCTAGTGTATATGGAAAAGTTTGAATTGCGCAAGTTACTCTCACATAAACTTGCATGTATCAAATACAGCGAAAATTTCATACATCATTGTAACATGAGACGGGCGGAGAGTATAAAACATACACCAGTAATCAAAAATTTTAATATAAAGTAAAAGTTTTAATTTGTCTTGATTATTCTAATATATCCCTCATTACGTAATTTGTACACAATTTTAGTATTTTAATTTCATTAATTTTATACTTTAGTTACTTCTTAGTGCAATACATTTTTTTGCTTAAAATAACTTTATAAATTATCAATAATACTCCTGTAATTGGGAAACGATTTTAGAAGAATTTTAAATTTACTTTTACATCTATCAATTTTTAAAAATTATTTATTTAGTATCTCAACATTTATTTAGAAAATTAAATAATATATAGGAACTTAGGTAACCAAATCTTTATAGATTTAGTTAGCCACTGGTGTACCAAAAAAACTGTAGTAATCAATGTTATAATTTTAATTTTGTACATATAATAAATTATAATGACTAATACTTTTAATTACTCAAATCTAAGCTGTAATTTATTTCTGTTGCAAAGAAGTTGTTGCACAAATGTAATTACCGTAAACCAGGACCCATTTTAATAAATTTTATATTTAGTTTTCATTTAGTCTTAGACAAAAGTAATTTAAGAATAATAGAGATTACATTAGGACACAATTATTGTTTGAAGGAAAAAGTAAATATTAGTAATTGTAAATATACTCCAAGTAGAGTTAAATCAAATTACGTAAAACTACTTGTATTTCTTTGAAACCAATTAGTCTCAACCTATTTTTTAATTTTTATGATGTATATATGGCTTGGCAGCTTGGCACATTATAATGTAAGTATAATGAAAAAGCTAAATTAGTGTTTATTTATTTTATTACAAATAAATAAGAAATAAATAAAGTAAATATATGCCTTAATTTTGTTTTAGCCTTCAAGAATGGTGGTTCGTTCAATCTGATTTATTCCAGTCATAGCGTGTAGTATTAAAAGCATTATCATGATAATAGGATTTCACTTCAATTAGTATAAAAAGTTTGCATTGAAGTTGACTAGAGCCAACCATAAGGATTCTAAGTGTTGAGTTGAATCTAAGCCAACGACGCTAGATGTTTTAAAGTTCAATACATGGGCATCAATTAGGGTTTTGACTTGTGTCTTTTATTACATAAGAAACACGTTGGACTGCTCAAATCGTTGAACGAGGTGCATTCAAGTACTTCTACATTTTTTCTTAGGACGCGGAAGAGAAAAAAGTGTGTGGGCGGAAAAAAGAACGTTACCACAATCTTCTGCGGGGCCAATCGGAAGCGTTTTTCCTGATGTGGGTTCTTCCGCTGATCGTGTCTGAGGTTTACAACAGAGTTTTCCTTCTTTTCTCGCACAAAAGAAAACGGACCGAGTTTCTCCGTCGGCAAATATCGAGTCCCGTACGCGCAATCGGCCTACAACAAACGACCTCCGGGATGTGAAAACTCATGCCACCAATCAAACTCTCGACGAAAACGGTTTCGTACACACGGAAAGCCGCGGCTATTTCTAATCAAACAAAATGGGTACAGAAGGTACATAAAAGAAATTAGTGTTTAGCCCGAACATAGCGTTTAAGGTTAGGTTTCAATATTTGACAGTATATCTCACTGGCGTACACTGATAAGATTTAATTTCATTAACTTTAATTAATTGGTTCTCTTTTTCTCTTAAAATCACAGCATCCTGATTTTGAAACTCACACTCTTTCAAATCTATGGTTCAACACAAATATGCCGCCAGGTTTAAAAATATCTGTAAGCCAAGGTTTCTGTATTTTTCACAGAAGCTTTTTGGACAAAATGCTTCCTTGAATAAACTATTTGTTGTGATAGTTATCACTTGTCTAACAAGATCGCAAAGATTATAGACGTTTCTTTCTTTCAAAGCGACAGTTTACGCTCTTTTACAGGTTCAAATTCTAAACAGTTATATCAACATTACAAAATGCTTTTGTAAACTAATTTCTAGTCTCAAACAACATTGCTCAAATTATACAAATGGTTTCAAGGCTATGTCAGTTTTATTTATATATCTTTACAGTAAAATAGACATTAATACTCTATATGCTATATGAACAGTCAAATGACTTATGGATATTCTTACCACTAACCAGACTGTTTACATCCTTTCCGACAGCACAATTCAAATGAAAGTCGCCTGACCACTTGTAGTCTCTCCAATATCAATTCGATTGACTTAATTCGGATAAACCAATTTATTACCAACTGATTACCCGAAAAGCTTAGCCTAGAGATCTGTGTCAACTGAAGGACCCGCTAAGCTTAGTCTTGCGGTGTATGTCTATTACTAAGGTTCTATCAAGATCGAGTGCACTAACGGATTTGCCCTTTCAGGTCCCAGTCCAGCTTCCCTTTCATCCCACAGAGTTTGACGAAAATCGGTTGCAAGAGCAAAAACATGGTTCTGTTATTTGTCGACCACAATACCTTATTTTTAGAACTCATGCACGTTAACTACTTAATCAGTATCTTACATAGGATATTATTCTGTTAATTGCTCAATTTATATTGATCATTTTAGAGATGTTTCCACAATTAAATGTTCTAGTGGTTTAAATCTTACTCTTGTCTCTTCTGTCTAGCACAGACAGATCACGTGCAGGTAATAAGATATATCCACCGACTTGATTTTTGAATCAAATTTTAAAAATAAACTTTAAAGTCTCTTAATTCGAATAATATTTTGCTAAGTATGATATATATTTTACTTCCTTATAGTAAATAGTTTGGCTTAATAGGGGAGAAACTAATTTTTCTCATTATAATTTAAGTCCAGCTAAAATTAACCCCCCGCGAAAGTACACATAATTATTTATTTTAATCACCATCAAGTGTAATTTTAATGTCAATGATTTTAATGGCACAAGTTAAGGCACAAACAATTATACAGTTTTAATTTATAATTCGTGTCATATCAGGTATTCGACCTTTAAGTTGATACGGTAATCGCCCTGCGTGGTCCTGTGGTTAAGATGTCGACTGCGGTGCGGACGGACTCAGGTTCTATTCCCGGACCACCCTGATGCTTGGCGCGTGCCCTACTCAGTCACTAAAATTAATTTATTACCTGCGTCTACTCGAACAAGAGGCAACAATAACGGTCGTCTAAGGTGCGGTGCTTGTTACATCGCCCTGCATCCTAGATGGTGCGTGATGACCGGGCAGATAGAGCGAACATATGAGAGCCTTAATCTCTCAGCGCGCAGGCCGTGCTTCCGCACAGGGCGTTCGAGCCTTACAATTAATATTAATTTAATATGTTTCAGAGACAATAAAAAATCATAGAATTAAATATCAGGGAAAGTTTAAAAATCGCCCAAATCTTTTAGCAGTTGAATTCCTGACAGTCCAACCGAAAAAAAGACTGAAACGGCATGATCCGCTGAATCTACCACAACGCTTCTTGTTTCCTAGTAGTAGTCACGACTAATATATTTTGTATTTTGTATATTGTGTTTTATTGTGGAGTTTGCCCCGCATTGTGACATGTAAATCTTTATAATTGCATCTTTTACTTAATGTCAATACTGACATTGGAGTTATTAAAAAAAGTTTATAGTTCTAATTCTGTTAGTGACGTAATAGGATAAGAGCGTGTATTATTGGTTGCAACTGTTTGGTTATCTTTTTATTAGTACTGCTTTTCTTTTTCTAGTTATGGGACGTATAGGTCTTTATCTTATTACGTCACTTTAGCTGAGAAATCACTTTATACCTTTTTGCTTGAAAATGATAATTTGGAATTTAGTTATATGTTAATATTTGTTTCAATGTTTGTGCTGTAATAAGTTCAATACCTAATATTTTTGTAATATTTAAATACTTTATTATTCTCTAAATTTGTAATATTTTAGCATGTTTTATTTTTTACACTAAAAATTATTTACTCAAACTTTTGAGTTTAACAGATTCTTGATGCGGAGAACTCGTTGCTCTTAATGTATTTACATAGATCTTTGATTAGCTTCCATGCAGAATAATCGTCCTTGAGAAACATATCCCACGCACATATAGTTCGTCATGCATTCCCTTTAGATTGGTTTTTAGGTTACATTTCAATAAAATGATTTATGCTGGTGAGTAACTTTCTGTTTGTTATATGATAATTTTTTTATTTAATATGATAGGTGCTAGTATTAAATTTATATTCAGATTTGAGCAGCACAGTCATACACAAATATCTTGAAAGCAACATATAAAATAAGAAAAAATACCACCTGATACAATAATTTTGTCTGTTGTTTGTAGTTTGTTATACTAATTATAACAGCAAAATTTTCATTTAACTCCGCTGTATACTAAAAATTCGAAAGTCAACATTTTTTATCAAGATGTTAATTTAATGCGAAGTTGCCTTGTAGCATTTTCTTTATAAGCATGAGAATTGCCCGAAGACTAGCAATATTGTTGGCAAAAATTAACTTTGTATAATAATCAAACATTTTAATTTATGTTTACAAAACCGTTGCAAATTCGGCCGGAGGCGGTTTGGCTGGATTTCTCCCGGGCGGCTGCTCTAATCGAAATAATATTATTCAGCTAACGGAATTTGTGATGATCTGGCTTCCTCGGACGGAACCTAAATTTGTACCGAGAGGCACCAGGTAGCGCCCAACTTGGGGAATTTGTAATTCTGATTAATTTGACCACATTTAAAGCCTCAAGGCGCCAGTTTAGTGGACTCCGCGTAAACTAAGAGCTACTTTATCTCGTTATGCATATTAATCACCATTAGTACTGAATAACTTGGTTATTATATGCGTTCTAGCGTGGAGAATGACCATTTTGGAGCAATTAGGTGTGCAATTAGCCGGAATATTAAACACTCGTTCCGGAGAATTTCATGTGAACTCGGAGTGCGGCGCAAAGTTGCAAGCTCCGTTTACTTTGCTATGACCATCTTCGATACCATTAATTTATTCTTATGGTGAGTGACGGGTCACGAAACCAATAATTGGACTGCTCACGCCCATTGTCTTCCTGCGCTCCTTGGCACTCTCGGTTTCGTCTACAACTAAACTGACAGCTTTTAAATTGGCAATGTAACTTGTTCGCGAGTTAGCGCCGAAGAACCGCAAAAAATTTACATTTCATTATAGCAGAGCAGCGTGATTACAATGCTACATTGCATTCAAGTTATTTCCCTTTTATGTGCTATGCTCACCTACACGATGACGTCTGGAAATTGTTTGAACAAATTGTTTAACTAGGTGCAGCTGTTTAATGGTGTACATTTAATTCCGATACTTTTAATATGAAAATTAATTTATATGAAAAAGCATAAGCAAATTCATCGATAACTTTTGTTAAATGAAGATATAACCCTGCATGTAAATACGCAAACACATAAATTATTATTAAAACAATGCGTGGCATAAAAATTAAATATATTTTTTGTAATATAATCTACCAATTTACAGTATGTATATGTAAAACGTGTCGTATTTTGCCAATTTAATAATAATAAATCAACATCAATATGGCAAAGTTCAGAACCAAAATAAAGTCCGGGGTAAGTTCCCCGATCGGATCCCCGGGGGGAACAGTTGTGAACCAAGCCAAAAGAATATCAATAAATGAATTAAAAATTGGAACCTGGAATGCAAATAGTTTGTACAGGGCGGGCAAACTAAACAATATAGAATTGGAAATGAAAAGATTAAAGATAAGCATTTTAGGTGTTAGCGATACAAGATGGCCAGGAAATGGGAAGTGCATAACAGTACCATGTACTACTCGGGCAACAATGACCGAGAACATAGATACGGAGTTGGAATTATAGTAAATAAAACAATAGCACCGACAATTGTGAGCTTTACACCATACTCGGACAGGATTATGATGCTGCAGATGAAGACAAATATAGGTACAATGAACATTATACAGATATATGCACCAACTGCAGACAAAGACAACGAAGAAATAGAAGAATTTTACTCGCAGTTAGAAGAAGTATACCAATGCATCAAACACAAAGATATGACAATAGTGATCGGAGACTTCAATGCCAAAGTTGGCAACATTAAAGTCAAGGGATGTACGGGTAGCTTTGGCCTGGGACAACGAAATGACAGAGGAGATCGCTTAATACAGTTTTGCCAAGATAAAGGATTCGTTATTGCAAACACGCTTTTTAAACTCCCAGAAAGACGACTATACACATGGAAGTCTCCAGCAGACAAACCGGAAAAAATAGTACGCAACCAGATAGACTACTTACTAGTTAACAACATATATAAAAACGCCATTAAATCAACAAAAACATACCCTGGTGCTGATATATATTCTGATCATGTACCAGTAGTAGCTAGAATAAATGTGAGATTGAAAAAGATTGTAAAACGACAAGACAATAACACAGACATAAAACAACAAATAATAAATCAACAAATTAAAAATACAGATATTCAAGCAGAAAACAGTGCAGATGAAATATGGAAACAAATTCAAGAAGTGCTGTTAAAAGCCGAACAGCCGAAACGCAACTAAAGAAAAAGCGGACAAAGAAAAAACTTTGGATGACTGAAGAGATATTAGATCTTATGGACGAAAGACGAATAAACAAGAAAAATACCAAGAAATATAAAGAACTGCATAAGGTAATACAAAGAAAAATAAAGATAGCAAAAGAAGCACATCTTGAAGAACAATGTGAAGAAATAGAACAGCTAAATAAGAAACATGACAATTTTCACATGCACAAGAAAATAAGAGAAGTAACAGGTCACAAAATGAACAAACAGGGCAACAATGTCTTAAAAGATCAAAATGGACAGGTACTGGTAGAATTAAAAGATAAACTGCATAGATGGACGACCTACATTGAGGAACTATTCAATGATGAAAGAGCAGATAAAACTGAACTGACAGTAAATGAGGAAAACATAAAAATATTGAAATCGGAATTAATACATGCTCTTAATAACATGAAATCTGGAAAAACTACCGGTCCAGATCAAATACCTATTGAACTCTTCAAACTTTTCAATAACGACGTAATTGATATCATACTCAATCTCTTTAACAAAACTATGAACAGGTATAATTCCTGAGCAATGGCTAACATCCATATTCGTATTAATACCGAAGAAAACTAGTGCAAAAGAGTGTACTGATTATAGAACCATTGCACTTATGAACCATGTTCTGAAATTATTCTTAAAGATAATCCACCAAAGAATATATCCAAAATTAGAGGACGATATAAGTGATGCACAATTTGGTTTCAGAGCAGGCCTCGGAACACGAGAAGCCCTTTTCGCAGTTAATGTCTTCAGTCAACGATGCCTAGACATAAACCAAGACATGTATGTCTGTTTCATTGATTTTGAAAAGGCATTTGACAAGGTTAGACACGATAAACTCCTGGAAATACTCTTAAAGAAAAAAATGGACATGAGGGATATAAGAATTATTAACAACTTATACTGGGGACAGAGAGCCAATATAAGGGTAGAAAATGCGTTAACTGAAGACAATATGATACGTCGAGGAGTGAGACAGGGCTGTATCCTGCCCCCACTGCTCTTTAACATATACAGTGAAGCTATATTTAACGAAGCCCTTGAAGATGAGGAAAAAGATATGACAGTAAATGGCGAGGTAATCAATAATATTAGATATGCAGACGACACGATACTACTGGCAAGTAATTTAAATGATCTACAATATCTGTTAGAAAAGGTAAATAACAGCTGTAATGAATATGGATTAAGAATAAATCTTAACAAAACTAAATGGATGCAAATCACAAAATCCCCACCAAACCAAATGAATTTAAACATTACAAATACGGCAATAGAAAGAGTACAGGCATATAGATATCTGGGAGCCTGGATAGATCAAACAGGAGATCAGACACCAGAAATCAGAACAAGAATTGAAATTGCCAGAGCATCGTTTGTATCACTAAAGAAATTACTATGCAGCCGAAATATAAGCATAGAGCTCAGGATGCGGATGCTCCGCTGTTATGTGTTCCCTGTATTGTTGTACGGAGTAGAGGCGTGGACAGTAAAAAAGAAACACTTAGACAAACTACAAGCTTTCGAAATGTGGTGCTACCGAAGAATGTGGCGCATATCTTGGACTGATAGGATCGCCAACAGAGAAGTCCTTGGAAAAATGAATAAAGAATGTGAAGTAATAAATTCAATAAAAAGGAGAAAACTTGAATATCTAGGCCACATAACAAGAGGAACTAAATACGCCATGCTGCAAATAATAATGCAGGGAAAAATTAAAGGAAACCGGAGTGTCGGACGTAGACGAATATCTTGGTTGAAAAACTTGAGGGATTGGTTTGGCTGCAGCAGTATCGAACTGTTCCGAGCAGCTGCAAATAAGGTTCGCATATCAATGATGATTTCCAGCCTCCAATAGGAGAAGGACTTTAAGAAGAAGAAGAATAATAGTAATGAGAAATCATGACAAAACACTAAAATTATATTTTTGTTTGAAGAAATAGGTGGTACTATAACACAGCAAATTTATTAATAAAAATCAGTGTAACAAAAATATTTCTAACTTACTATGACTTTAGAAAATGTTTAGTTTAAAAAACATTGCAAGACTTCGTGCTGTATTTGATGACTATGTGCCTTATCAAGGAGATGATTACAGATGGTATAAGAAAACAAAATTTTAGATTTTTGCTAAGCAATTAATTACTTCAATAGTTATCAAAACAAATACAGACGCTCTTACAAAAAAAATTAGAAATGTACAGAACCATTAAAAGCATCTTCAATATTAACACGATTAGCATGACTCACAATAAATAAGATTTTATATGATCAATTGATTATAAGAAGAAAAAAACTTTTGATATATAATAAAGGTACGCGTAAATTACTTTGCAACATCATAACCAGTGATGAATAAATTTAAATTTAAATCAAAACGCCAATCGCCCTAATGAGGGGTTTTAACAAATTCTAACCCAATTAACGTAAGTAAATCTAGAAATTCTTGAGGATAGGAACCAATATTAGTATAATAAAAACAGTTACACCAGCCAATTAGACTAGACTGCATATACGCGAATGAAGATAACTTTACTGAGCAGTTTAGTTGAAAGGTAGGGTGTAGGGTGTGATCGTCATATTTATAATGACTGAGCCAGTAGAGCAACAAATCTACATAAAAAAGCAACATTTGAGCAAAATTGTTTTAAGTAGATAGAAATACAAATTCACAATTTTACACCGGTTACTTTTGTCTGTCTCACGGATTCTAGGGGGTGAGGAGGCAAAGACTTGCCAACACAAAACGAAGAGCAAAGTGGCATATAATATACGTACAATGAGAACAGATAAAATGTTGGAAGAATTGTACGAGACCCTATTAAAAATAAATTGAGACATTATTGGTCTAGCGAAAATCAATAGAAATGGAAAAGAGTGCATAAAATCAATATCAAAAAACATCACGTACTATAAAGAACAAATAAAGAAGAAGATAATAAATGGGTGATAATATAGAAATGCCACATAGAGTCGCTTACATCAAAGTCTAAATATCAAAACATAGGATATTAAAAACATTTAAATATATGCCCTAATATTAACATGAAAACATAGAAATAAATATTATGTGACGAATTAAAATGATAATGAAAGATTACTCTTGTAAATATAATTTATTTATACTATGCTAAGATTGGCAAACTAATCTGTTTTGGATTGGTTGTTCTAGAGCAATAGACGTTATACATTAAAAAAGGCCAACAAAATATGAATACAGTAAGCTCTAAAGAACACACAAGTAGCAAAATAAATTGCTTTATCATTTGATATTAAATTAGTCAAGAACGTATTAGTATTAAATTCATTCAACAATGGCATTGATCACAGTGTGTCGCCGGCGAAAATATTTATTAATATAAAACTAAACTTATTATAGAAGATAAAAGATGTCAAATGGAAGTAGGAATCGGTCAAGCAATAGAAGAAAACAAAAATATGGAAAGTGTAAGATCATTAAGAAGAGAACAAATATATAAAAATAAAGATAACAATACTAAAATTAAAGATAGTAGGAAAGTTCTATGCAGATACCTATAAACAAAAGTCCAAAATAAAATAGAAAAATTAAAAATAAAGGTAAAATATAAACACCAAGGATATAATGAGAAAAAATAATAAAGAAAATTGACAACCCTAAAAGTATGAAGAAAAATAAGGCACTAGAAGGAAGAACGGGGACCTGTAATATAAAAACTGTGTTAGCCATAGGAAAACTTGAGGAAGTTGCTAAAGAAATGATAAAATATTTTTTTTTTTTTATTGAAACATAGTACATCAGCAATCAGAATTACAAGAGATTCTATGAGCTAATTTGTTGTTAAAGTTGATTGGCTTGATGAGGTTGGCACCCATTGGTGCTTCCTCGCAGTTTCCTAATCCTATTGATTGAGGATGATGGATTCACACTGGAGGATTCACGTTAGTTTGTAGGTCCCAAGGCTATTTCCGCTTTAATCGCCGAAAGTTTGGTTGTAACGTAAGTGGTTGTATAAGGTCGTTTGGATGATATGTTAAGTCTATCATAGTGTCTGGTTGCCCGTAATTACATCACGCACGTATGGTGTGTTGGAGTCGGTATGTAGGGTGAGATTTGTCACGTACCATGGAGCATCCATAAGAGTTCTTATTGTCTTGGATTGGAATCTCTGGATTATGTCTACGTTAGAATAGCTAGAGCAGCCCCACAGCTCACATCCATATGTCCAAATAGGACGTAAGATGGTTTTATATATAAGGAGTTTACTCTCGGTTGCTAAAGGTGATTTCCGACCTATTAGCCAGTACATTTTTGTAACTTTCAGATTCATGGCTTTGCGCTTCTTCTTTATGTGTTGTTTCCAAGTTAGCCTTTTGTCCCAATGTAATCCCAGATACGTCACTTCTTCAGATTGTGGTACATCAATGTTGTTTATTGTAATAGGAGGGCATATTCCCCTTCGCATTGTAAATGTTATTTGTACTGACTTATTTTCATTCACCTTAATTCGCCATTTGTCTAGCCATTCTTCTATTAAATGTATGTGTTCCTGCAGTAATCTTGTAGCAGCTAAGGGTCTTCATTGCACGCGAGGATGGCAGTATCATCTGCGAACGTTCCCATTTCTATGTACGGTGTTATTGGTATATCAGCAGTGAAAAGTAAGTATAGGACTGGGCCCAAAACGCTGCCTTGGGGAACCCCAGCGGTAATTGGCTGTAGTGTCTAGATTTTGTTTCCGAATTTTACTAGGAAATAGCGGTTTGAAAGGTAGGATTGGAAAAGGAGATAATATTGCTGCGGAAATAATGCTTTTATTTTAGCCAGTAACCCTTTGTGCCACACCTTATCAAAGGCTTGTCGGACGTCCAGGAATACTGCCGTGCAGTACTTCTTACTTTCAAAAGCTTTCTGAATTACGTTAGACATGCGGTGGCACTGTGGAATAGTAGAATGATCTCGTCTGAATCCAAATTAGTGCTTTGGGATCCAATCATCCAGTGGTGTGTCTTTATTTAACCGACTTAATATCAGCTTTTCTAGGAATTTGGCAATTATTGATAACAGGCTAATTGGGCGATAAGATTGCAGTTTATTTGGCGGCTTACCAGGTTTCAATATTACTATATTTGAGCCATCTTTAGTTGCAGCGGCCAGTAGGTTAAGCGCAGAATTGCGTTAAATAATGCTAGTAGTTGTCTTTCCCCAGTTTCTGGTAGCTGTTTAAGGGTAGGACCAGTTATGAGGTCGTAGCCTGGTGCTTTTTTGTTGCTCAAGAATTTTATTTCCTGACGTAATTCGCCGATTTTAAGATCCCGTATTGGGAATGAAAGTTGTAGTGGGGCTTCGAGGAAGGTGTCTACTTCTATATCTATTGTTTCAGAGTTAGGTCTAAATACTTCTGCCAGATATTGTGCGAATAGGTCAGCTTTTTCTTGGTCAGATCTGGCCCATGTGCCGTCTGCGTTACGTAGCGGCGATATATGTTATGTACCTGTGGCCTCTTGAATCCCTTTGTGGCTTTCCATATACTGTAGTCGTCCTTGGAAAGAGAAGTTACATATTGTTGAAATGTGTCGTTTTTTACTTCGTTCAGTTTTCGTTTAAGTTTATTAGTAATTCGATTGTACTTTGTTTTGTCGTTTCTATTATGTATTCGTTGTCAGACTGCCCTAGCTTTCCTTTTTTCCTTAACCAGCTCCATCACTTCTCTTGGGAAGTTTTGTGAGCTGGGTTTTTGCTTTTCCATGCGCGGTGTAGCATACCATGCTGCCTCTTGTGTAGTAGTTATAAATTTGTTGATTCCACTGTCCAACTCTTCAGTCGTTTTTAGGCTTATATTAAGATCAAGATGTTGATCCATATCATATGTTACATAACATTGGTTTGGTTTCTTTTCTAATTACTGTAACACTAATAGTAAGTACGACAGGTGTGTGGTCAGATGATAGATCATAACTGGATGTTATGTCTACGTAGTTAGATGAAACTCCTTTAGCAACAAAGAAATCTAACAAATCCGGAATTTTGCCAGGGTTCGTTGGCCAGTACTTTGGGCTACCTGTTGAGAAATATGTATAATTATTATCAGTTATGAGTTTATTAAGTTCTCTGCCTTTTGTGGTTATCAAGTCTACTGCCCCATCTGGTATGCTTCGCATTAAAGTCTCCGCCAGTTATAAATCCTGACCCTAAGGAGTCAAAGAATGGCTGTAGCATGAGTTTGGTTATTTGGTGCCGAGGGGCAATATGTTGCCGCTATTGTAATTGGATTTGGTAGTTTATTTACTTCAATCACTGTGGCCTGTAAGAAATTTTCTTCGAATTTTGGTAGTTCGTGATGTGTTATTGATTCACAAATGATAATGGCAGTGCCTCCATGTGCCGTACCATCCGGATGTTCGGTGTGGTAAATAAGATAGTGCGGTATTTTTATGTGGGTTCTTACAGTAAAATGGGTTTCTGATATAAGGAGGATATCAATGTTGTTTATACTGAGGAAGATTTCGATTTCTTGTTTTTGATTGAGGCCGTTGGCGTTCCAGAGTGCAATTTTAAGGAATTTGGCCATTATCGAACTAATTTATTTATGACCGTCGTAAGCATGTTCAAAATAATGCTATTTTGTTGTATTAGTTGATTGAACATACCTTTGAATTCTTCTAAGAACTGTGTGAGTGTTAGGTCTTGAGGTGATTGAGGTTTATTTGTGTTTGTTTGTTCACAGTTAGTGTTTGGCATTTTCCAGTAGTTCTTCACTGGCAAGGGAGGAAAGTTTTGTGGATTTGTCTTGTAAGAGGCATGTGTGTTTTTTTGTGTTTGGGTGTTCGGTTTTATTTTGTTTTGTAGCTCTTGGTAGATTGAACAGCCCTTGTAGTTTGCGGATGTGCACCATTGCAGAGTGCACAAGTAGCAGGGTTTCCTTGTTTTTGCATGTAATAGAATTGTGCGGTCCGCCACATTTAACGCAGGCGTATGGCCTATTACAATATGACTTTGTATGGTTATAGTTTTGGCATCTTGTGCACTGGACCAGGTTCATATTTCTGTGGGGGCGGTTCAACAGAAATTTTTAAGTTTTGTAAGTAATTTATGTTATATATGTCTTTGTTATTGGTGGCTGGCTCCAAATCTACAAAGAATAGTGGTAATGCTTCTTTAGTTTTCTTATGTTTTATTTTAGTAATGTTTCTAACCTTGTGATTATGAGTAGCTAGTTCAGCTGTAATATCATCTACTGGAATTGTAGGATGTATGTGCCGTAGGACCACTCTGTATGCACGATCCTGCTTTATTTGGTAAGTGTGAATGACACTGTTTTCCTGGAAATGCTTGACGAGTTTTCTGTACACATCCGGGGAATGCACATTAAATTTGACTACGTTATCAGCCATATTTTTGGTGGTGTACTGTTCCTGTTCCATAATATCCTTCAAGCTGTTTATCATTTCCTGATAATTGTTAACTCCATATACGTAGATTGGAGGGGGGTTTGGGTATTTTATTTGAGTTTTTCTTGGCACCGTTATCTTGATTATTGTTTGTTACGTCTTCAACTTCTGGTAAAATTGAGTATTTGTTAGTTTTTGTTAGATTAAATGATTGTGGCGGATTTTGTGTGTTTTGCAATTTCCTTCTTTTCTTTTAGGTTATTAACTTTTTGCCAAGCATTTTTTGTCTGCAATGTTTTCTTCTTCCTCTGCGTCGCTAATAATAATTTCCATTGGTTTTGTGTCGTGATTTGTTGATGCAATGGTTGGACTTGAGGCGGCATTACAAATTGAGACATTGAAGAGTGACCATATTGATAAGGTTGAAATGTTTGTAATTGTTGCGACATTGAGTAGCTATTGGGCATTTGCTGGCATTGCTCAGGTGTTATTTGTTGTGGGTTGTTATTTGGGATAACTGGGTATTGTTGGTAAAAGGATGCGTTTTGTTGCGTTATTGTTGGGTTGAATTGTTGCGTGGGGTTGTAGCCATTGCCAAATGGCAGCATGCTATTAGTTTTACTTACATGCATGCACTGAATTATGTAGTAAACAATACAAAAATGAAAACAGTTTATTCCAATTAATGCACTGGTTTATCACTGCTCGAGGTTCACTGTACGATAGCGATAACATGCAGCGCGCACGACTTAGGCATGTGCTCGGCTTGAGCGCTCGAACCGTACTATGATAAAATATAAAATACAAATATTGGGCTCGTAGAAAATAAGATAGAAGGGAGAAGAAATTTGATTTTATTTAAAAGACCAAAGCGAAGGATTTCTTACATCAGATTAAATGCTCTAACAGAGATAGTAGCTGAAGAAGAGAAAGATGAGTTTTATAATAAAATAGAAAAGATCTGTAAAGAAACTGAAAAAAACGAGACGCTTCAATACAAAGATGAGAAAAGAAGAATACTGAAGAGCAGTAGCTGGAAGAGAAACGGTACATGACGAAACAAACAACAACGAAAGAAGACTAAAATATTTACCAACAGAAATAGATATGTACATAATTATCACGAAATACCAACACAAAATACAAAATAAAGTAGCACGGCTAATTCCTGGTACAACTACAGGAAACCAGATCTTAATAGCTAAAAAAAGACAAAAAATGTTACAGGATATAAGATCATTCCTAGTGATTGCAAAGCTATAGTTAAGAACGGTAGAAGAAAAAAAACAAACAAAAAGAAAAGATGACACTTGAAATGATAACAGAAAAGAAAGCACTATATGAACAAGTTAAAAAATAATTAGCAAAAAATCCGGAAAATAAAAATATATAAAAAATGAGGTAATATAAAAAGAAGCATTGAAAATATTACAGATATAGTAAAAGGTAAAAATCTACAGAAAAATAAACGAATGGCTTGACGAAGACTGTAGGAAAATAATACAGGAAAAGAAGGCCGTTAGATTGAAGTAGCTAAGAACAGGAAATAAAGTAGACCACAGGACATACCAAAAAATTATAAAAGGCAGTCCAAAACTATTAAAAATAAAGAGGACAATATAGCTCGAAGAAGTAATGGACATAATTGAGAAGGTTAATAAAAATAACAAAAAACTGTATGGATATATCAAAAGACAAAACCTGAAAAGAAATGCAACAAATACAAGTAGCACTGAGTGGAGAAATCATCTTAAGGAAATACACGCAAACAGCAACCAAGTGATAGAAGAGTAAAAAAAAAAGAAAATTTAGGAAACAACACAAAAATAAAGACACCCATGGTCAGAAAATTCATTGATATAATAGCACAACTTAAGATGAGCAAAACAGGAGGAAAAAATAACAAAATCAATAAACTAATAAAACACTGAGAAGTAATTTTAAAACAAAAAATATTTAAACTACGAATCCACATTTGGAAAAAGGAAAATATGTGTAGCGTCTGAGAAAAAATTACCTTACTTAACGAAGTACACGGAGATACAAATGGGAGATTATCAGTACGGTTTCAGAAGAGGTAGGTTTACCATAGATGCTTTACATATAATGAGACAAATAGCCGAAAAATTCTAGGAACATGGAAATGGACTACAAATTGTGTATATCGACTTCAAACAAGCATTTAATAGTCTGAAACGAGATCAGGTAATAAAAGCCATGAAAGATATGAAAATATCGAGAAAACTACTGAGACTGATACAAATGACGGTCAAAAAATTTCAAGCAGCAGTTGTGACAGACGAAGAAAAAACTGAAGATTTTGGAAATAATCTAAGTGTAAGACAATGAGACGGGTTATCAACAATATTGTTTATTCTAACACTGAGTACAGTAAACAAACAGTGAAATACAAAAAAATAATCATCAATAAAGCAATACAAGTAGCAATATAAGAAGCAATTTAAAAATCAAAGAAGAAGCCAAGAAAAGAAGCCTAATAACAAATTTAAAAAAGCAAATACTTGGAAATAAGCAAAGAAAATAGAAAATAAACAACTGAAGAAGTAAAAATAGAAAATTGTGAGTTTGAACTAATAGATAATTTTAAATATTTAGAAATAATAATTAACAACATCGACAGATAGGACGAAAAATTTATTACAAGTACAAAAACATTATCAAAAGTAAAATATAAACATAAATACAAAAATGACTATATACAGAACAGCAATTAGACCGGTAGTAACTTATGGTGCAGAGACAAACAACTTAACAAATTCGGAACAGGAAAAGCTAAGAATATTAGAAAGAAAGATTGTAAGACGTATATACTGACTAAAAAAAATTAAATATGGCGAATATAGTAGGCCAATGAATTATGAAAGGAAAACCATTCTCAAAGGAAAAATATAATAAAGATTATAAAATTGCAAAGATTACGCTGATACGGACATATAAGAATAGGGGATAACAAAGAAGTAAAAAAAAATACAATGTGGAAATCAGACATCAGCAGAGGAAAGGGAAGATTGAAAAGCAGGTGGGAACATCAAGTACTGGAAGATATAAAGAAGTTGGAGGTACAAGCATGGAAGAAAAAGACACAGGACTGAGATACATAGAAGAAAAGGCTAAAGAAGCAAAGACAAACAACATGCTAGAATAAGGCAAGAATGAAAGAACGTGGACTAACCACCACAAGGATTTGTATTACACATAAATTTTAATATAAAGTGTTTTTGTAGTTTTATTCTAAATTTGACTACTTATTTTCGTGCTTCTCAATAACCATTTTTAGATATTATATTGCATAGACCCTAATAATACCAAAATAAAAGCACATTTATATTTTTTGTCGTTTTATACCACTTTTAAAACTTATAATTTAAAGTTTTTGTTAATAAAACTTTGTAAAATATAATTTCTAAATTACTCAAAATTGATCTAAGATTGTTATAAAAACTAAATAATTTCCACTTATGTAGTTGTTCAAAACTTTGCTAACGTTGTTTAGTAGCTACTTTTCCCCAAAATACATGTTCTGCGCGGTGACATTGGTAAATAAGCCCTAAATTGAAAACTAAATAGATTATCTTGTAAAGCGTCCCATAAGGAACAGCGCTTTATTAGAATAGATGATATACCAAACTGAGTTACGTGGCCGCTGGAGAAAAGTGAAATAGGCGTTTCTTTGTCGGAATAAACTTTTACTTTCTGCCGCCGATTTAATTGCAATTATAGCTACACATTTGAAATACGTATAGCAAGAAATCGTTAATAAATTTAACACATGTCGAATACCATTATATTTATTACTCGACACCTACCCGTTTCTATTTATACCACCACTCGGAAAGCAACCTCAATGGAAGACTGCGTGCTAGGTAACTTTTATTTAACTGTCTCAACATTCTTTCAACTGTCTGCATTTAAATCTCCAATTCCTATAAATTCGATCTGTCATAGAAAAGCTTATCGGCGTTCGACTCGGAGGTGTCAGATGAGCTTTGCTTCGTAAGCAAATAAAATTATACTCACCTACAGTGCTCTTATTGGTTGTCAAACTGTCAGTCCGTTAATTCATTACCTGAGGTATTCGGAATCTGATTTGCAAGGCGGACTTGAAAAGGACGTGCTTTTTTCTTTTAGTCGGGTATCTATTGGGAGATACAGGCGCACAATTCCGCCGCGAATGCATTAACAATAAAAAGTTACAATTACAAGTGCTGCTTTCAGCTCCTGTGAAAGCGCGCCACATTTTAACTCTGTGACAAACTGAACACATCGCTGGACATGGGTGTTATTGTTAGATATTTAATACTGCTTTTCGATTATAATACGTATGATATATTATCCAGGCAACGTCCGGTTACATCAATTAATTATATTGGTTTATCGCTCGCTTGCGGTTAACCACAGAACCATATGTTCTATAATTCGCCTTGTATTAACTTACATTTTGAAATAATAACAATATGTGTGTTCGTTTTTTGTCTTAAAGGCGTGATATCATGTAATACGTTATTAATTTAACATCATAGTGTAAAATGATAATTAATTAATTAATTATTTTTGATAGGATACAATTTAAATATTTAAATTATGTAATTTTTATTTCATAACTGCAACAATGCATTTATACCTAACATTACAAGTATACACATAATATTATTAAGTCTAAAATTACTATTGAGATTGTAAATGCATATAATAATGTCATATCTAATAATTTTATGAATACCATCAGAATTTAACAATTTGTTCTAAGTATACAAAATTTAATAAACATATATTTTTTAAAAATAAAGCGTGCATATTAATAAAGGCATGATATATATACCTTAAAAGTGACTACAAATATGCTGTTATATTTGACAGTACTATATAGGTTGGTTCGATTTACAATATTTAGAATGCACAGCTGCAGCAAAACCAAAATTTGGTTTGTGTGGGAATAATTATATCTTCAATTGTGGTTAGTTTTAGTAAATACTAATTTTCTCACACCTCAGCGTTGTATTTTGTTACACTATTTTTTTAGTAGATGTTTTTGTTTGTTGTCAAACCTGATGAATTCCAAACACCGCATCAGGCAAGCTTTAGGGTATAGCACTTTAGATAGTGAAACTAGTGATTGAAAATACTCATAAATAGAATCAACCATTCTAACTGGTTTTTATAAACTTCCACAATTAACGAACGCTCTCCTAAGATGCAGAATTGATTTTCGTTACATCCAGGCAATCACACATGCAAATATAGTTGTCAAACTGTTCGAAGATTGCAAAATTACTGTGACTTAGCGAGGAGCAAAACAGAGCGACCTTCTCTCCCTAAACTGTTTTACTAAAAGCTGTCTTCAAAAAACTTCAATGGAGAACAAAAGGAACGAGACGGATGTAAAATCCGGAAAGGCAACTTTCGAAATCAAAGCAAGTTATGCATGTGACCTTGTAACCTCCGAATCTCGGGTCAAATGAGAGCTACAGGTCTGCAATATTTCGATGTTTAGCTCGTGGTTTCAATCCCAAGGAGAACTGTGAGTTAGAGAACAAGAGCGAGTTTTGCGTGCTCTTTTAGGCTGTTTATTAAATCCCAAGTGAGTTTGACTAAAACATATTTTAGCGACCAATGCATTAGGTTAGAAAATATTTGTTTCAAGAAGTCATGTAGCTGTTAGCGACTTCCATTTCTCGATAATTGAGGCATTGAAGATGTCTTTCTATTTAAATAGCCTTTTGAGTGATTTTATTGTTGAGATGCGAAATGGAAGCGAGTGTTCTTAAATTATAACAATTAATTTTATATCTGATTTCTTTGGCATCTTTTGAAAGTATTCATCAAAGTGGATGTCAAAACCTCGATAATTATTCAAAAATATGCGCAGTTCAACCAGTTAACCTAATTATTTATTTATCCTTGACATCATACGTCTGAAACTTCTACCACTTCTTAGAAATTTTCAAATTCTCTTTCCATAAATAATTTGATAATAATAAGTTTTTATGTTTTCTTGCTTATCAATACTCTCACCCTGAGACCTTAAAACTACTAAAAGTTAATCATAATATATAAGATAATAAACTCCACCTCTTAAAACAATTTTACAGCCACATTAATAGTCCTTCTATATTTTCTACTTTTACTTGTAGTAATAAACCTGTTTATCACTGATTTCAAAGTAAAATCCTTCGCTTTGTTTTTGTGGAACTTACATGTCGGATAAGGTACGATAACGATAGCTTTATAGACAAGATACGCATTTTCTATTCTTTCACTGTCCAAATAAACTTTTTAACAATATCATTTTGACAATAAAAGTTAAACATAATTTCCTCTATTTTCTCATAACAAAAAATCTTTCCAACAACAGTTTTTATCATACTAATTACGGGAAACCTACCCATACGAATCGTTATCTGAAATTAAATTTCATCATGACTTTGTTCAAATCCAAGTTGCATGATTTCTTATTATTAAGCTCCTCAAATTTTTAGACGTTAAGAACTAACAAACTGAAATTAATACAAGGGGGCCATTAATTAGATGCTGATGGTTGAAATTCAATTACAAAAAACACAAAATGTATTCAAACCGGGTAAAATGCTATTTATCAGTTAGATAAAGAACTAGATAATAATATTTTCAAAATGTCTTTTTTGCTCTTGGTCACGAGTCTTCCAGACGTCTTAAAAGAATGATAAATAATTTTGTGCCTCTTCTTTTCTATCGAATTAATGGCATTTCTAATGCGAATTTTGAGACCATCGAAGTTTTCTATTATTTCTTGACGTGGATGATAAGCAATACTTTTTGTTAAACCCCAGATTGAATAGTGACAGGGGTATAAATCTGGAGAATATGGTAGCCAATTAACTTCTCCGCCTGTCTCTGCCTTTACATCCAAGGAAATGATATTCGAGCCAAAGAAAAGTGATATGGCAACCATGTTCTTCCAAGTTTGATGGGCTCGGGCTTGTGTTGCATGAACCAAAATTCTTGTTTCATTGAATTTCGGCTAATGTGATAGAAAAGTTTGCCATAATTCGATTCTTATAAATTTCACCAGTAACTGTTTCTGTCAGAAAATATTCCCCGACTGTGCCATAATAATCTGGTTTCAGTATCCTGATACAGCCTTCCAATATAATAATATTTACCATTCTTTTGATTCGATAATTTGCTTCAAAGTTTTTTTGCAAAAGTATTTCTCTCAATAATTATTTATAGCTGAATAGCTGATGCATTTGAGTTTTTTAAGAAAAAAGTCTAAATCTCCTTGTATTATCTTATAAAGGGACTTTCTCTTAATTCCAGGGTCTTTCGAAGCGTTTCTCTGCGATATAGTTACCGTTTCTCTTACGAGTTTTCAGACTTTTTCAACATTCTTTTCGGTTCTCACTGATATTGGTTGACCGACTTTTCCTTTTCTATCATCTTTGACTCTACCTGCCGTCAACCATTTTTTTGGTTAATCCATAAAATTTATTAAAATTTTATTAATTCGAATCAAATATGGATAACATATATTGTAAATACCTTTTCATTATTCTCGGGTCTAATGTTATCTTTCGGATTACCACTCGTTTCCACATTCTGGATGTCATTTTAAAATTATAAACAATTTATGTCATTTTTATTATGTTTACTCAAATGGTTTAGAACCTTCACATATAATTAATAACCACCTTGTACTATCACCAAAACCCTAATACAAAGAAGATATTGCAATATATTACTGGGTTACATAATTAAGAATATTAACAAAAACAAAGTTTAAAAACTCACAACTTTCCAAGTAAAAGCGTTCTTAGTTTAATACATCACTGACAAAATAAACCACAAAATGAGCAAATATATAAAATATCTAACTTTTTCTGATTAGCTAAGTGTAACTGTAACTAAACCTACAAAACCCAAACGAAAAGACAAGTAGATGTATCAAGTCGCAAAAATTCTTTGGCTGTACGGAAGAGAGATTACTCTACACTGGCAAACCATAACAAAAGGACCGATCATAAAATGAATTTTTTAAATTTAAAAAAATACTTGTTTTTATATCCCATTATACCAGTAGAATTATTCGTGAGGGTATTAAAATAGAAAAATGCTAACAATTCTCCAGTACGCGAGACAATAGCCAACAGATCACGTTTTTTTCTATTTTTATACACGTTAACTAAATCAATATTGAGTTGTCACAAAATTAGTTAAATGTTTCGTCAATATTTTATTTGTGTATTTGTCTAGCCAGCCATTCCATAAGAAAAGTAAACCACATAGAATCTAATCTGAGCCAATTAAATAAAAGGAGTTTCAGGATCAATTGTCGAAATTTTAGTTTCAATATTACTTATTGTTTCTATACATGCAGCGGTATTTTATTTATTTAAAATATTCAATTGTAAAGAAATATGCCATGATTATTAGAGGAATTTAACCAAAAACAAATCTCATTTTACAGAGGTAATATTGATTGTGTTTTTAGAGTGTTTGCAATTTTATTTAGGTAAGTGTGGATGGTTTTATTTCTCTCTTAACTAATTTAATTCTTTTGTCCCGTCCGTTAACAAAAACAGTCAAAAATTCTCAACAAATCTAGTGTAAGAAAATCACGAGTTGCTTTTCCCTCTTATTACTTAATTCAAATAAATGTTGCTTCAAATCCTAGGTTTGGTTCGTATTAGAATATCATTAATATATATTTTTTTGAATTAATGAAAATGCCCCGTCCGTTATTAATTTCGTTTATGTTGTAATATTTTTAGAAATAAATTCAGTCACCCGAAGTTTCCAAGTTTCGGAGACTCGAAATGAGAAAATAAAGATCGCGATGCAGAAGTAATGAGGGGAAATGGAACGAATATAGGAAAAATATGCAAAAGGAAAGGTTAAAGAAAGGATTAAAAAGAAGTTTACTAAGACAAAATAAAACGTTAGCAAAAACTGCACGACAGGAATAAAGACAAAGAAAAAGAATATACAGACTCAAGCCAAGAAATACAAAAACAAATAAACAATAGTTTGAATACAAGATACAAATGAAAACTAACATTAGGAAATTATTGAAACCAGACAATAATAACATTAAGAAAGTTAGCGTGTTAAATCAAGAGTATAATATATAAGCAAATTATTTAACAGAGATGATGTCAACAGGCAAGCTCCAAGGAAAAGGGTAATAATAAAAAGAAATTGTAAAGAATATAGCATCAGGGAAGAGAGAACTATTTTAAAAGCGCCATATGATATTGATAGTAAAGGAAGCATTTGGTTATTAAAGTCCTTTATCAAGAAAAGTTAAATTCTATAACTTAAGACCTAAGCATGTGTTACTATCTTCAGATATGCAACATTACGTTTGTACGTGTAAATACCATGCAAACTTTAGTTTTTTAATTGATGCTATTTATAATAAATTTGTATTTCCTGAATCTTGTGCTAAACTGTTAAAAATAATATGTATGACCAACGACTTCATGAGATGTGAAACCGATTTGAGCTTCTCATTATCTGTTTTTCAATATATCGATATGGATAAATTTATTTTAATAGGGGATCAATGTCAAGATATTGATGGCCGTCCTCAAATTGTTAACACAGAAGCATCACTTCGGACTGAAATTGAGAAACAATTAAATCAATTCAAAATTTATTTTTATATAAAAAGAATCCAAGAACAGTACTTTCAGTCAACAAAAGAAAGCATCAGATTGAATGAAGTTGTGATGTAAGTTTATTTCGCTGAAAATTACTCTTTGGTATCACAAGATGAGATACAAGCTGCTCATTGGTCACACAAGCAAGTAACAATTGTTACATGTGTTGTCTGGTTAACTAACTCTACGGAATCATTTGCAATAGTTAGTGATGACCTGACCCATAGTAAATATACCGTCTATGTTTTCATAAAGAAAATTTTAAGAACGCTGCACGATCAATTTAAAAATATTAAGATTACATTTTTTCTGTCAGTTGTTCGACACAATTTAAGAATAAATACACTCTTTCAAACTTATGCTTTTTTCCAATTGATTTAGGCATCTCCGAGGAATGGAATTTCTGCCATGGTAAAGGTAAAGGAGCTGTAGATGGAACAAAAGGTCTAACTAAAAGGTTGGAGTGGATAGATGTAAAGTCGAGAAAATCAGAAATAAAGAGTGCGCATGACTTTTACCAATGCGCCAAAGCTAAAGTAACTAACGTTCATGTAATGTTAATTATCAAAAGCGAAATAATGGAGTTTAAAAAAATGTTGAATGGAAGGTGGCAAAAAGTATCCAGTTTCCCTCAGATTTAATTAAAACACTGTTTTAAGGCCAAAAGTCCGAATCATTTAATCACCGAACGTACTTTTGAATCTTCAGAAGTTTTGTGTAGCATTCTCACTTAGCCTAAGTTTCTATGCCATTTATTAATTATCGTTTGTTTTATAAACCTTTTTATTGTCGGTTTCATCGGTTAATAAATTATTTTCTAAACTTTAGAATAAAATTATGCCTCGTCCTTTATGTCCCATCCGTTATTCAATTTAAAAATTAAGACATTTTGTCTATGGCTACAATGCTCATGATTATAGTATTCATCATTAGGCCAGCATCCAAAAAATGATTATTTAGTTTCCGTATACTATCTTCATGCAATAAATTTGTTTTATTTTTAATTTGGCACATTTAATCACTTTTGTTTTCATAGTTATTTTGATTTGAATTTGGTTTGCATTTAGATGTCTTATTATAACATAGTCTACAAATTTTTTTTTCTTTTCTTTCTTTGGTGCTACACATACTTGTATATAAATTTGTGATAAAAAAATAAATAAATGGTTAATTTTAAGTTTACAATTTCACAACTATTTGATATACTTTGGCCATTGTATTTATAGCATTCTCTCCATATTACCTATTTTATCCATTATAATACTTCCTTGCTTAACTCCCATTAGATTCAGTGTATCATAAACAGTTGCGAAATGTTGACCTTTTTCTATAATTGTAGTGTTATGAGTTGATGCATACACTTCTATTTTTAATATATTGTGCTATTTAAATTTGCAGTTATTATACATTCATTCATTCATTGGTAATTATTTTGTTTTTGTGGTGTTTCTGATCATTACCAAGACACTTTTGGAAACTTGTGTTATATTATATATATATAATATATATATATATATATATATATATATATATATATATATATATATATATATATATATATATATATATATATATATTATATATATATATATATATATATATATATATATATATATATATATATATATATATATATATATAGTATATTCTTTTAAAAATATTAAAGTTCTAAATATATTGAGCCATATACTGAAGGTAATTTTAAATAAGAGAAATTGCGGTACGGTAGATTCTGTAACCTTAAAAAATTAAGTTCATAAGTGGTGTAAATTTGCAGTAAGCGGTTTCTTTTTGGACAGATACTGCAGTGAATAATGTGTAATTGTCAGCATTAACAAGACCTGATTATCAATTGAATAAATAACATCGTCAAAGATCGCTGCGTTCAAGATTAGTAAAGTGAATATTACACTATAATAGTGTACAACAATAAATATGTTATTTGTATAAAACGTAACGTACGATAAATTTTTTCCAGGCGATTATTTGCGTTTAAGTAGTTCAAGCAAACGCCTTTACACTTCATAACCTTATAGTTTTCATGAAAAAACTCTTTGTTATGCGACAGAAGCATTAACAGTTTTATAACATAGGTACCACCAAAACATAAGCCGTTTGATTACGACTTGTTTATAGACTCTTCTCAAAGGCATTTCAAGTTTTGATATTCCATTAGTGTTTTACCCTGTAAGACGCTTCAACACTGGGACCTACGGAAACATTTCGTTCATAACATTAAATAGCTCCCACAAGTTTTTAATGTGTGTAGGATTTTGCTAATAATTTATTAAGAAATGTAATAAAAATTTGCATTTATATTTAATAATGAGTACTCGTTCATGATTTTGGTGAAGGGTAGACGCCCTACTCACGCAACTTATTGTTTTCTCTCGCATACTTTAACAGATAGATCTGTAATCTGTATTTCATAATAATCACCCTTTTTTACACCTACTATCTTACCAACAGTTATTTCTGAACTTCATAAGCAGGCAAGTTAGGAGGTTTAGTAAATGTTGGTAATCCCAACACAAGCCCGAGAACGCGTCAGGCTAATAAGCAACTTTTCTTTTGCGACTTATACAAGTAAACAAAAAATAAAGTGAAAAAATGGATCTAATAGAAACATTTATACAAACGTAAATAAAAGTTGTTCTACGAGATATGCATCCAAGTACTGACCTCAAAGAGTTAGTCACTGAAATAACTACACATGGGCACAAAGTTCTAAACATATACAATATAAAACATAGAGTTGCTAAAAACCCATTGCCAATGTTCTTTGTAGAATTAGAACAATCAGAAAAAAAATAAAGAAATATTCAACATTGAATTCCTCATCAAAATAAAAATTATATTTGAACCTCCGCATGCTAAACGTGAAGTTATACAGTGTCAAGACTGTCAGAGATATGGGCACTCAAAAAATTACTGTCACAGAAGTCCAAGATGTGTTAAGTGTGCAGGAGATCACTTAACAAAAAACTGCGAACGCAAGGCTAAAAGCACGGATGTTAAATGCATTAATTGTCAAGGTAACCATCCAGCAAATTATAGAGGCTGCATAGTAGCAAAAGAAATCCAAAAACGAAAATATCCTCCTCTGCGCCCCAGACAACTTGGCACTAACACTCAATTTGTCCAGCCAGGAGTATCATATGCTCATAAAACAAATAATACAAATGGGCAAGATCAAATCACTACAACCTATAATCCGCAATCAGTGCAGACTACATCGCAACAAAAAACAGAAACTAAACTAAAAATGCTGGTAACTAAACTTATGGAACGCATGGATACTATGTTAAACCTACTCACAGCCATGATAACTAAGATGAACAATAATGCCTAATACTCTAAGGATTGCTCAATGTAACGCCAACGGCCTCGCTCAACATAGCCTGAAGATAAAAACATTCTTACATACTTGCAATCTAGATATTTTACTGATCTTAGAAGCACATCTCACAAATGACACTTACTTAAAAATACCAAATTATTCACTTTATATCACTCCTCATCTTGACGGCACAGCACATGCAGTAACAGCGCTCCTTGTAAAGAGCTCAATCAAACATTACGAAATGAAACAATTTCAAACTGATTACCTCCAAGCTACTACTATTGCAGTTGTAGAAAAAAATAGAGCCATTGTTTTCTCAGCAGTTTATTGTTCTCGACGACATATCATTAAAAAACAACAATTTAAGTATTTCTTTAGCACCCTTAGTCCTTGTTTCATAGCTGGCGGGGACTACAATGCAAAAAATCAAATCTGGGGCTCCCAAGTAACAGTAACCCGGGGTAGAGAACTCTATAAAACAATGGAAGAAAATAACTTGCACTATCTAAGTACGTCAGAACCTACTTATTGGCCCTCAGATCTTAACAAAATTCCAGGTCTACTGGATTTCTGTCATTAAGGGCGTCTCGCAAAATTATTTAAAAATAGAATCTTGTTTCGACTTATCCTCTGACCACTCACCGATACTCATAACATGTAGTACTGAAGTGCTAAGAATACAAAAACCTGCAGCGCTCTTCTCACGAAACACTGACTGGAGCTACTTCCGAGACCTAGTAGAGGACCGACTACTACTTAATCTCTACTTAAAAACAGAAAGAGACATCTTTGATGCATTTAAATCAAGCTATCCAACACTCGGCATGGGAAGCTACGCCAAATCGCGAAAATCAGCAAAATGTAGAGTACTGTCCCATAATAATTAAACAAAAAATAGCAGAAAAATGTAGGCTACGAAGAATCTGGCAAACCACCAGAAATCCTAGAAATAAAACGATACTTAACCAGGCAACTAGAGACTTAAATGCATTCTTGACCAACTTTCGAAACCAGGGAATACAAAACTACCTGTCTAACTTAACCGCTACGGAAGCTACCGACTATTCACTATGGAAAGCGACTAGAAAATTAAAACAACAACAACCCTCGGTGCCACCTATAAGAAAAGCCAACAGGACCTGGGCACGCACTAATCAAGAAAAAGCAGATGCTTTTGCAGAACACCTGGCAACGGTATTCCAACTTCATGATAGACTCTGCTCGGTGGAGGATGGAAACTTCATACATCAAGCGTTGGAAGAACCAAATAACCCTGCTCTACCAATAAAACCAGTAAGGGTTAACGAAGTTCATAGTGTCATACAAAACCTTAACCCAAAAAAGCACCAGGATATGATTTAATAACTGCCAGAGTCCTGAAGGAGTTGCCACGAAAGGCAATACAACTGATAACCTACACAATGCAATTTTCAGATTACGCATATTCCCGGATCAGTGGAAGATGGCACAGATAGTGATGGTACCTAAACCAGGCAAAAATCCGGAAGAAGTTACTTCATATCGCCCAATCAATTTACTGCCTGTCTTATCAAAAGTGTTTGAAAAGATATTCCTAAAAAAACTAAAGCCAACTCTTGAACAACAAAACCTCGCACCCAATCATCAATTTGGATTTCGCGCAGGCCATAGCACGATAGAGCAAGTTCATAGAGTTGTAACTAAAGCAACTCACGACCTGCATCTCAAAATATACAGTTCGTCTGTGTTTTTGGATATAAGCCAAGCATTTGATAAGGTATGGCACACTGGACTGCTGTACAAGATTAAGAAAGTCTTCCCATTGTCTTATTATGAATTACTTAAAAAAATTACTACTCCACCCAATAGAAGCCGGCGTACCGCAGGAAAGTATACTATGACCTATCCTATACGTACTTTACACAGCGGATTTACCAACCACTCCACAAACGCTAGTAGCTACCTATGCCGACGACACCGCAGTATTGGCATCCCATACTGATCCTCAAAGAGCATCATTGTTACTCCAACGAAACCTCAACAGAATAGAAACCTGGTTGAAATTATGGCGTATACGTGTGAACGAAACAAAATCGACAGAGGTAACTTTTACCCTCCGGAAAGAAACCTGCCCTCCAGTAGCATTAAATAATACCCTACTGCCGCAAAATGACAATGTAAAATACCTAGGAATTCACTTAGATCGACGGCTTACTTGGAAGACCCACATCATGAAAAAGCGGATGCAACTTGGATTAAAACTGAGAAAAATGTATTGGATGCTCGGGAGAAAGTCTCAGTTATCCTTGGAAAACAAAGTTCTACTGTATAAGGCCTTTTTAAAACCAATCTGGACTTATAGCATCCAGCTTTGGGGATCTGCCAGTAATTCAAACATAGAAATACTACAACGATTTCAGAACAAAACAATCAGGATCATCAAAAAATGCTCCTTGGTATGTTCCTAACTGGTTACTACAACAGGATGTTCCGATACCTACAATTAAGCAGGAAATTAAAAGTGCTAGTGAAAAATATCAAGTGAAACTTAGTGCACATCCTAATGATTTAGCTGTGGCGTTACTAGACAGACAATATATCCCTCGAATCCAAAGATGTGACCCGTTAGACTTACCTGAACGATTTATAGATTAAGTTTAGTTATAGTTTAAGTATGAAACTTAATTAATTAAAACAATTAATAAAGACGTGAAAAAAAAACAAATGTAAGTTAGCATACATAATAGACATCGAAAAATATTCAAAAAAAAAGACAAACATAGAGCTAAAAAACTTTTTGTCAAATTACAGCGCAACTTACAAGAAAGAAGACAGAAATCGTCCGTCTTATTTTAACATAATTTGCGCATCATTAGAAAGAGCACAAAATTCTAAATCGATTAAGCATTTCAAAAGTTGTGGTCAAAGTTTGATTTACGATTGATAAAGTTTTTTGGTTTTTTGCTAATAATTTATTAATGTTGGAATTTATGAGATCACTAACTAGGGCAAAAATAGAGCTATTTAAGAGCTTTAACAACAATTATTGTACTAGTTGTTGACCTCGTAAATCCCAACATTAATAAATTATTAGCAGAAAATCAAAAAACTTTATCAATTTCAAATCAAACTTTGACCATGAGGTTGGGTACATGGTTCTGACCTTTCGTATTTTAATATTAAATTATTAGTAGCTAATTTCTGTCTACATTGCGCCACTAGTTTAATGCTTAGGATTAAAAACAAGTAATTTTAAATCTTTATATGTACACTTATATAAAATTTGTAAGCGCTTTGATACATATATACATATGTATACATATGTACAAAAAATATTTTATTTTATTATATATAAAAATGCATTTACCATACATCCTGTAATAATCATGCAAGCGTTTATTATTTTGTTTTAATATATGCAAGATAAATCAATAAACGTGTATCGACAATGCGGAAACGTTACCCGAGAAGTAGTGACCGGAAAACGTAAAAAAAGGTGCTAGAATTCGACACTTACAAAATGCCTGTAAGAAGAGGTGACAAACACAATATATCAAATTTACAGAGCCACGTATCGCACCACACATTCGGTGTCCGCGGCGGTACATTTCTCATGCGCTTTCTGATAATTTATTTAAGCCAGCCCAGCTTATCACATCTAGAATCAATAAGTCGCCAAGCCTTTAAAATCCCCGTGTCCCATCATTAGTCTTTCTAACGCGATAATATCAGCCACTAAGTTTCGGGAGAGCCGAACAAAAAATCACTTGTCTCTTCTAGGCGAGTTAGAGATTTTGTAAAGGCACTTTAGTAGCATACATCATTAATTATAGAGGTCTCGTGTTGAAAGGGTTTAGTCCTGCACATAAACTAGGATCAGATCGTAGATAAACCGCTAATTCCCCATACCTGCTTTGTTAAAATTTCTGGAAACACCTTTAGGCCTACAATGGGAATAAATAACTCCAACTATCTAGGTACAGCGACTGAAACCCGACACGCTGCGGAGCAGATGCGTTAGGAACCAATCGATCTAAATCAGGGCCATTTCATTTGCGCATCGAAAATATTGCTTCCCTCTGAGCGCATTTTAAAATTTTTATGCTGCATAGGAAGGTTCGGAGAACTAGCACACGGCTAGTACATAAATAAAACGAAGCTAAAAGTTAAAGATCCCTTGACTAACGAGCTGAATTCGCCCGCGTTTGTAGATACGGCTTCGCTATAAAAAGAGGCATTCCAGAAACAGCAGACATCATTGCAAATAGCATTTCAGAATCTGATTAAATGAGATGGGATGCAAAGGGTAATTTAAATAAAACTGAGTTTCTTTCCATCTGCGGAGTACATAACAATAACAATAGATGATTCTGTTCCGCGGTTCTACCCTTGCCTTGCTAACGGACCACTCCAACAATGAACACCAAACTGCTCTCTTACTGCAGAACCGCTTTAGCGCGAAGTTTTATCCGCGTTTTCTTAACAAGTCCACTTTACTCAAGAATTATTCAAAAATCAAACATTGAATTCATTTTGTTTATTGCTATTTAGAAGTAATAATATAGCACCACTTTGGAACTTAAGCTTGAATTTCATTGTGCTGCTTTAATAAAGTTAACTTAGCGTAAATTATTAGTTCTTGTAAAAGCTTTGCATTTTACAAAAGTCGCTAAGAACATGGCTTTTAATGTCCCCATACGTAAATAGATTAGGATTAAAAGCTCTTAAACTTAGTAACAGAAACTTGCAGAAGATTGCAGTAAATTTACTAAAATACTTCTGCTCAGCGTACAGTTTGTGATGGCAAAGTTTTGCGTAATTAAACTTAATGTTTGGCCATGCATAAATATTCCGGTTAGGCCGCGTCAGTACGATAATAGGCTGTAAACCTAAATACAGTCATACGTTAGTTACTTGGAAAAAGTCATGAAAAACTAATTTTTAAGGCGGTTTTGGAATTTTAAATGTGCCATAGTATTAAAGAGAATATATATTAAATAAGTCTTTACTAATTATAAATTTTGTAAAAGTGTAATTAAATGTAAAATTGTAAATAACATAATTATTAATATTTAATATTGACTATATGTCTTAAAGCAATTACTTAATTGTTTTTACTTTAACAAACTATAAAACTATTTGTATATATTATATTTTTATAAATAAATAAACGTTTGTTATATGTTTTATGTTCTTAGTTTAATATCTTTCTCCTAAAAATAATCTTACTTAAAATTGTCTGTATATCTAACTATATATTTTTTTTAATTTATTTTTACATTAGCAATCAGAATACATTGTATTTCTTTAAGCTAATATTTTGGTTTATAAATTGACGTGATGAGGGCCCGTCCAGCGACTGGTCCTCGCCCTAGAAAATAGTGCTAAGGTGTTGGGCCCATGTGGGGTCCTCTTCAGTGGAGGTTTGTAGGCCAGCGGCGCTTGAGGCGTCTAATGACTTGATGGTGTGAGTTTCCTGGTTCTGACCTGCATTACCGTATTGAGCATCGGGATGCCGAGATTGTCGTGTATCATCTGATTGGTGATGTATCAGGGAGCATCAACGAGAGATCTTAAGATTTTAGATTGACTTCGTTGCATGATTGCGAGATTAGTCTTGCTAGCACAGCCCCAAAGTTCTATTCCATAGGACCAGATTGGTATAACGATGGTTTTGTAGATAAGAATTTTGTTAGAGAGGGATAATGGGGAGTGTCGGCCTAGTAGCCAGTAAAGGGTTTTAAATCTGAGCTCTATATGTTTTTTTTTCTTAGTAATGTGCTCCTTCCAGGTGAGCTTGCTGTCCAGGTGTAGTCCCAAGTATTTCATTGATGGGGATTGTGGTATCTCAATGTTATTAAGATGTGGTGGAGCACATATCCCTTTGCGAGGAGTGAAGGTCACATGAGTAGATTTGGACTCATTTACCTTAATGTTCCAGCGCTGGAGCCAGTCTTCAAGTAGGCTGAGGTGAGTTTGCACATATTCCACAGCGAGGTTTAAGTCCGTGTGTCTCGCAAGTATAATTGTGTCATCGGTATATGCTCCTATAGTAGTGGTTGGGGAGGTTGGAAGGTCTGAGGTATATAACGTATAAATAAAGGGGCCCAGAACGCTACCCTGTGGGACCCAGATTGGATTGGGTACACTGGAGAGACTTCGTCGTTAACGTGTGTTCGAAATTTTCTGTCTGTTAGATAGGAATCCAAAAGTTTATGAAATTGAGGAGGTAAGATTTGATATATTTTGAGTTTGAGTCCTTTGTGCCAGACTTTATCAAACGCCTGGCGAATGTCCAAAAAAACAGCTATACAGTAGGCTGACTGTTCGAATGCTGTGTTAATTTCTTGCGTGATGCGATGGCACTGTTGTATGATAGAATGGTGTCGGCGAAAGCCAAATTGATAATCAGGGATCCAGTTAGTTGCAATGAATTCTGGGTCTAAGGTTTGTAAGACATACTTTTCAAGGAGTTTGAAGCAAACTGGTAACAGGCTTATGGGGCGCTTTGATGACGCATAGCTGGGATCTTTACCTTGTTGAGGGATGAGTATTATCTCTGCGATCTTAAATTCTTTCGGTCAATATTGAAGTCGGAGTATAGCATTGAATATGTACGTGAGCAGAGCTATTCCTTTTCGTGGAAGCTCACGAAGCATTTTCGGTGTAATTTTGTCCGGTCCCGGTGCTTTCTTGAGATTTAATCTCTGAATTTCAGATTTTACAATCTTCGGTGTTATTAGTGGTATGGGAGGTGTATTCGGTTCAGGTGCTGGTTGGTCTGGGAGGTTAACGTTGGGTGGTTCATCATTTGTTTGGAATACTCCAGATAGGTGAGTAGGAGAACGAATCCGCCTTTTCTGTGTCAGTCTTGGCCCATCCTAAAGCTGGAGGTAATTTTCTTACTGGTGGGGATGTGGTTTGAGGTTTTAAAGTTGATTTGATTGGTCTCCATATTGAGTTGTCATATCGGTTTATGGTCGAGAGGTAGGTATTCAACGAGTCTTCCCTCAGGGATTTGAGTTTCGCCTTAAGCTGATTTCCAAGGTTATTGGGGTTGTTTTGTCTGCTGGATGATGGCTCTTTGCCATTTGGCGCTCTTTGGGAACTAGAAGTTTAACTTAGAGGAACATGTGTGAGTTGACTTTCTCTGCCCTTAGGCGGGGTAGCTTGTGTGTGTAGTTTTAAGAGAATTGAATTTGAGTATGCTGTATCGATTTCGAGAGGGGTTTTAACGTCAAGTCAATGCCTTCGTGAAGAATTTGCCGATATAAATCCCAGTCAGTTGAAGCGTTTATGGATCCTGTGGGATTTGATTAGGACACTTGCTTATAGTTCCATGATCGAGTGGTCCGAGGAAAGGTCGTAGCTTTGGGAGATGCATAGTTTGGATATTCCATTAATGACGAAGAAATCGAGAGATGGTGATTTTGTTCTGATCGATGCCAGTATGTCGGTCCCTGTTGAAAGATAGACGTATTTATTATCTTGTATAGTTTTATATAGCTCTCTGCCTTTTGTAGTATCTAGGCAGGAGCCCACGCAGTATGTTTACTGTTGTAGTCGCCGCCTGATACGAATTTTGGACCCAGGGTATGAAAGAACTGGTCGAAGTCACATTTTTTGATATTGTGTTTTGGGGGGCAGTAGACAGCCGCAATGGTTATTTCATAGGGGAAGGTGAGCACCTTGATGGAAGTAGCCTGGAGAGATTCCTTCTCGTAGTTGGGGAGAGCGTAATGTTTTAAATTTTGTTTGATTAATATAGCGGTTCCAGCGTGTCCTGTTTTGTCTGGATGGTTAGTGTAATATAAATGGTAGTTAGGAATTTTGATGTACGATTTTTCCGTGAAATGCGTTTCACTAATTAGCATTATGTTGATGTAGTTATGTTTTAGGAATAGTATTACTTCGTCTCTGTGATTTAAGAGGCCGTTGACGTTCCATTGTGCAAAGCGGAGGAATTTATCCATTATTTGTTTTTCTTATTAACATTGTCAGCATGTTAAGGACCATGCTGTTCTGCTGAATGAGTTGGGAGAACATGGATTTGAATTCTTCTAGGAATTTGTTTAAGGTAAGGTTAAGAGACTGGTCAGAAGGGATTTGTTGTTGGGGTTCTTGGTGACTGGTAATACTAGCGTATGTCTATTTATGATTGGGGATTGGGCTCTTGGCGGTTTGGAATTGGTATTTCTACTTTTGTAGAAGTTGTGGTAATGAGTACATCCTCGGTAGTTAGCCGGGTGATTTCCTCCGCACAGTGCACACGTTGCTGGCGTGTCCTTGCTCTTCTTGCAGCTGGCTGTGCTGTGATTACCGCTGCATTTGATGCACACAAAGGGACGAGAGCAATATGCCTTTATATGACCATACATTTGGCATCGCATGCACTGGGCAACATTTCGGTTTGTTCTTGGCGGTTCAATTGTTATGCGATTGTGTAGTAAAGATTGAATGGAATATATCTCTTTATTATTGTTAGATGGTTCTAAGTCCATGAAAAATAGATTCATTGGCTCTTTTGTGGTTCTATGTTTAGCATTCATGATGTATTTAATTTGGTGTCCTTGTGAAATTATACTAAATAACTAAAATAATCATAGAATAAATGGAGAATAGATTGAATTTTGATTTTGAATAAAAACTATTAAAGAAGGAAACAATATGAGAACTAGTATACCTAATGTTACTTCTGTTAGATTAAACATTCTATTACATTACAATAATATGTACAAATAAAATTTTTTTAATTTTAATTACAAATTAATATATCTAATTTTTTACTATATTTTATGATAAAATTCTTTTTCCATTGTATTACTCATTTTGATGGTAGTGAGTTATGTTTTCATTATTAAATTTTGTATAAGATCTAATGTTTATGTAATTACTGCATTTTCTCAACAAATATTTTCTGTGATTTACACCTCATTAATGTATTTTAAGTATGTCTTCCCATCCTTTTCTAAAATGATAGTGAGAATGTATAACTTACTGCTCATTACTTTAAAATACCTATTTTATGATTTTAAAGAAAATAGACCAGAAAATCTTGAACTTACTTGCGTTGTGATCAACATTATTTTCAATCATATAAACTTTTACCATTATAAAGATATACATATTAGAACAACACATCATAATGTTATTTTAGTAAAAGATATATTAGAGGAATGCAAATATTTAACGCAAGGAAATAAATACAATTTTAAAATAAGTATAAAATAACAGGTACTTAGAATTTCAATTAATCTTAAGAATCTTTGTGTTTAGCTGTCTCGTTATTAACAGATTTGTCTATTCGTGTTTGTTCATAATAAACACATAATTTCTTCTTATTATAGCTTACTTGTTTATATATTGATAGCTTAAAGTTATATATTTTTAATTTTCTTTAAGTTTCTCTTATAACCATCACACTTATTTCCAAGTTCTTTGCGGAATGTGGAAATTATTTTCCCTTTGTCCTTCCTAATTTTAAAGTAAGATTAAAAATGAAAGGATGGTATGAAGATAGAAGAAGTGATTCTATTAGACGCAGATAGTCGGAAAATTTTACGCAAAGGAGTTCTTAGTAGCCAACATTAGATATCTTGGATGAACGTCAAAGTGGTTCTGCCGTAGCCTCACAATATGCTTTTTGGATGTGCTTTAAATTTGCGCGAGTTTCTGTTGTCCATCAAAAATAAATGTTGTGGTAAATAGGAAGATTTAACAGTGCCGATTGTGGTAAAAAGGGGAGAAAGAAGACATCGGACAACATCGATGCAGGACGATATTCCATTTTGCAGACACAGAGGTTATCAGCGCAGGAAATGTTGTTGCTTTTGACTTTTAATCATACTGTATGGCGAGTTTTGCACCAAAGCTTTTGATCTCATCCATGCATAATAATTTTTACAATTTTACAAATATCGCTTTGTTGAGCTCCAAGTTCTACGAAATATAACAGATCAGGAAATCGAGAGTATTCTTCAATAGATGTTGGAAAGAGTAATGAAGTACTTCAATATGCGACTCCAACAGTAGATCGAATATGGTGAATAGTACTTAGCCAATATTCCCTTTAAATTCAGCTGCTAAATTATAATTTGCTATATTTTTTTATTTACTTTATTAACTCATTGATCCATTAAATTAGAAATATGTTTGAAATGTTGGAATCACTGTAAGATGGCAAATATTACTTTGCAAGGGGTTGCCCGCCAAAAGGTATTTTTGGCGTCCTAGGCTAACTATTTTTCACTCACAGAAATTACACAGGAGGGTCTGTTCATTATTCTAGAAGAAAAAGCGCGGAAATAAATTAATTGAGGAACATTAACCACCATATATATAGCTCGTACTGAGAAAAAGGAGTAAACATCTGTAACATGAAATCAAGTCTGAAGTATCATATATAGTATATAAAATTATATAGCGATTATTTTTAGTTTTATTTATTGGTACTGCAAATTTAAATCCACTATATATCATCACATTGTGTTTGGTCTTTGCAATTAAAAATGAAACTTTAAAATTTCTTTTTAAAAGCTTAGAAGGTTGCTGATACTTTATGAAAAAAATTTTACCATACCAACTACTATTTGTATTGTGTAAGGTTATTTAAAATGTGTTAATAATTATTTTCTGCGTATATTTCTCTTTCCCTCCTCTTTTCCTCCCTACTCTCCTTTCCATCACCCTCTAATTAAAATTAAATGTTCCTTAGTCTTTTGTTCTTAATAATGTAACAAAAAACTGCCCAAAACTGGACTTTCTATGCGTCACTAAATTACTTGTAAACACCAAAGTGGTCCAAGTGGTTGAGGCGCGGATTGCGATGCGGACGGATTGGATTTCATTCTCAGTCACTAAAAATAATTGAGTACCATTATTATAACTTATAGCTAATGAATAGTTTTTGCATTAACGTCCAAATTGGCATAATGATTACCTTTGTTTAATCGTATAGTTTGTCCTAGGTATTACTTGACTAACTTCACAGTTTCGTTATTAAATATCTATATACTGCTATGTTTATTGCTAAGTCTATTTGTTTTGATTTTTTTGTTTCTGTGGCATATCTTTGTCCATGAATATCAATTCTTGTTTTGTCCGACAGATTTGTCCAACTCAATATATTTAAAAGCCCCTATTTTTCCTTAACTCCCTAATTCTACTTATTTGTATATTAATTTTTGAGTTTTTGAGGTTATTTTATTTTTGTTATTATTTAGTGTGTTATTTGAGACTTTCAACTGTGATATTATTATTGGATGTGTTTTTTTTTTGTATTTATAGTATTTATTGAACTTTGTTTCGTTATGTTGCTGAATCACAGATTTCGTCTAAGCTCTTGGTAATATTTCTCTTTGTGTTTCTCGAATATTTGTCTTTTTTATTAGACTGGTTCATTCTCATCTTTTATTTATTACTACCTTTTCTCTCTTCTTCTTCTTCCAGTTCCGTCTCCTATCGGAGGTTGGAAATCATCACTGCAATTTTCACCTTGCTGACCGCAGCTCTGAACAGCTCCCCTGAACTACAACTATACCACTCCCTTAGATTTCGTAGCCAGGAAGTTCTCTCCGCCCTACACTTCTTTTTCCTTTGATTTTTCCCTGGACTATAAGCCTCAGTAATAAGTATTTTTCTCCCCTCATTATATAGCCCAGATATTCTAATTTTCTCTTCTTATAGTTTTTATTATTTCACATTATTTCCCCATTTTTAGCAATACATTTTTATTTGTTACTCTCTCCGTCCATGATATTTTCCACATTCTCCTATGACACCACATTTCAAAAGCTTCAATGCTTTTAATGTTTTTTCTGTTTTAGTGTCCATGCTTCCACACCGTACAATAACGTGGAGAAAACATAACAGCGTAACATACGCATTTTCAGATTTAAATTAATGTCTCGGCAACATAGGAACTTTTTCATTTTAATAAACGCTTGTCTGGCTATTTTTACTCTTGCTTTAATTTCTCTAGTTTGTTCGTTTGTTTCGGTGAGCTAAGCTCCCAGATATTTGTATGGCGTGACTCTTTCAATTTGTGTATTAGAGGTTGTCAAATTAGCATAAACGTCAGTCTTCTTTGATACTACCATAAACTTCGTCTTTTCTCTCACTTGTCTACAATTATAATTTCTTATTCTCTGGATATAAAAGATCAGTAGAAGGAGTGCATATTTCCAGCTTATAAGGAAATAAGAGTTGTAGAAAAAACATTGCGTTTATGTCCAATTTAAAATAATCTTTACATTGTTGCAAAATTTCTGTTGTATTTTACGGTAGAATTTAAATCAGTTGACTATTATGTTCCACTCTTTGTCTCAATCTAATTAGGCAGCTTGTCAGTTCCCGATAAAAAATTTGTATTGTCTATATTGCCTCCATTTTTAATTTTTTTCTATTTAATGAGTTATGTAGGAATAAAAATAAATTATAATTTGGCGGTACAGAGTATGGTGGGCAAAGGGAAATTTTGTAGTTTAACTCAATTTTGCTAGAATTACATTACGTGCTCGAGCATTGTTGGGTTGAAAGATACCTTTTTATTAGCTAGTACAAGTATTTTTTTATTTCTACGTACAGTCACTATAATTATTAACAATACATATTAACTCTCATAGGAGTAAACAATGTAGAAGTTCTTATCGATCTTAACAGATACACAACATAGTTTTTTTGTTTATGCACACCGGACTTAGAAATAGCTTTAGTTTTTTTCACTGGGTAAACATTTGGCTCTTTTGCATACCAGATTATCATAAAAAATTTATTTTGACGTATGTTATTAAGAGTCACCAAGTTTTTAGGCTTATAAAATATATTAATTTATTAGTATTTTAAAATACAGTTTTACAAATAAAGTTTATTTTTTGTTCAATTCCTCTAGTTGTTAAAAAATAATCTTCTGTTAGGAGAGCTTGGAGACATTATCATTAATTGGAATCACTGCTGATTTTTGCGAACCATTTCTGAACCATTAAACTTCTACCTTTTTCTCCAATGTTTCACATAAAAATTTTGTATTAACAGTTGCATTATTGGCCTTCTGAAATTCTTATAATATACAGATCATTGAAAGGTTATCAACTTTTATCTTTCTGAGGTAAAGGTTCTGGAAAAAATGGGTAAAAATTTTAAACTTCTGTTTCATTTTGTTTAACGACTATTATGAAATGTTAAAAATATTAATAAAATTATGCAACAACCTTTTATATTCAACGAGTTTAAAATTGTAAATGGTCAAATGGCAAACCGAAATATACATCTGTTCTGCTGTCTTTAAAAGTTTACTTGCAGATATACAATAAGTCTTGCAACACGACTAAATTACTGCAAACCACCATTTCAAAAAATATTTACTGCTGGAACAAAAAACAAGTACAAGCAGACCATCGAGGTCTAAAAAGGTCAAATTATCCAGTAATATTCTTTGAGTACTTTTGTATTATTTGACAATTTTTAATAAAATCGATGTTTTCTGTTTTAAATAAAACTATATTTTCTGTAAACTCATTAACTAAGATATTCTAGAATACTGTGAGACAGACAGGATAGTACAAATCCATACATCTCAATAATCGACATTCTCTAATTAATCCACAAATTAATATATTTTTAAATAAAACTCCGATCGTGTGTTTATGATTCTATTATCCCAAAATAAACTTTAGTGTAATTTTAATAATAATATACGTATTTATATTTATTACTAGCCTTGTTGTTGATTCCGTATTGCAAAAACCAGTTATTTCTCATACATTAGTAAAGATCTTCAGAGTAAAAACAGGATATTTTTATGCCATTTACTTTAAAATTACTTATTTTTAAATAATTTTTATTATTAGTCGTTTTTAGAACGCATAGACCATACAAATGCCAAATGTTAACTAAAAGTTATTTATTCTACTAAACTTAGTCGCACAGATGTTTTAACTCCTAAAATTGATAGCACATGATTGTTTGCCCCCGTAAATAGCACTAAGTGAGGCTGCGCATATTCAGATTCAATTCAAACAAACGATGCATATATTAATTAGACAGGAACTCTTATAGCAGTGTGCAAATGCAGTGCGGTCGCAGTTTGTCCATCGTTTTACTAATGTGTTTAATTAAGCTGTCGAACCACTTGACGCCAGCGCTCTGTGCAAAGCCATTCAAGTTCATCCATCGACGAGATTTGCTCCCAATTCAGCGGGGCAATGCTGTTACCGTAATTAAATGATTTCAGCAGTTGCAGTGCAACGTTAATGGAATAAAACCGTTTGTCGCGTTTTAATGGTTGAACTGTTCCTGGCCCATAAATATCTGGGTTTTTGCATCGACGAATCCATAAAACGCCAGCTCTGTTGACAACAAATTACATCCTTTTTGCAATTAAAAGATTAATTTTTTGCACTCGTATATAAGTCAAGGAGAACTTTAAAATTGAATATTTATGTGAATTGATAACGTCCTTTGTTGTACTCATATTGATTCAGGATTTGCTTTTAATTTTAGTTAGTTAATATTTTGCTTATTTAATAGAGTATATCGTTTTTGAATTCGATTTTCAATCAAACGTTCGAATACTCTAAAACGTTATTATTTAAAATTTCAATTATTAAAAACATATTACTTTTGAAATATTATCTATCAGTACAAAATCTATACACTCATTTCTTAGGCATTTATCTAAGAATGTTCACTAATAATAATCACCGCAAAAAAACAGAAATCTAACCAAAAATCCTAAAGTTCTAACAGAACGGCGCAATAAACAAAGTTTTCGATTTTGTTTATTTCACATCATATTGAAGATTTTAAGCACTTACATATCATTAGTATTTAATGCAATGAATTATTCGGCGATACTACTTTTCATTACTTAAATTATATTTCTCGTAATTTATTTTTGGTTAAATAATAACCACAGATACCCTTTTACATCTTAATCGTTTAGCATTCTTTAGTACAGTTTTACTTTAATGCCTTTATTATTTTTACATAATCTTACTAAAGTGTTGTATTGTGGCACCTAGTGTCGGCCAACTTGCGCCCGGCCCATTTGCGCCTACCGCCATTTTCGGCTCACTTGCGCCTCAGAAAAATGCCAACAAAAATAATGGTCTCATTTGCGCCCAAAGTTGCAGCTCCTTAGTCATTACGACTAATTACACAAAACTTTATAATTTTACGCTGGGTTCCCCCAGTTTCAATATGTTTTTATAAGTACCTTGGTTTTTGTACTTATTTGGGGATTGATTTTTTGTTTTTTATAGTAGTAAATTTTCGAAAAAGTTGCAAAACAGCAAAACTCATTCTTGTCATATTTTTTTTATTTTTTTAATTTTTTGTTTTTGACATTTTAGATTAGTATTCACAATATATACATACATGCATAGTCGAGTAGTATATAGTTAATCAAGTTTTTGTATATAGGATAAAGTGCGCAAATATTTCCCTAAATCGTCTGTATTTTCAAATTTCGCAAGCGTCTTCTCTATTCTTTCGTCCAATCTTACGACCTTCTTTTTTCTTTCTTTTGCCTTCCAAGTTTAAGTATTGCCTATCGTAAACATAGTCCATATATTCTGCTTCTTCCTTCAAAACTTTAGGAGTTCAAAAATACTTTGATACCTGTTCTTCCATCCTTCAAGGGCATTATTAGCTCTATGTCTGTGGCCGGGGCAGTTGTGTTATTTTCCAACCAGTGATCTACGAAGCAATCGTAAAACGCTGTCAATTTATCATTTTCAGGGACGTTCTCCATTATGTATAGCCATCCATAGTCAATATAATTTAATGGCAAATATGTCAATGCAGCCACATACGTATGTGCAACCCTATATCGTGATTTTCTGTGTATTCTGTTGTAGCTCTCAGAGTTTGAACTTTTTGCCACAAGGCTTGATGGTAATGGAAATTACAACCCAAAATTTCAACGTCAGGAAACACATGCTTTAAGGCGGAGATGGAAGCTTGTTCGAAATCAATCTTCACAACGACTTGGATTCCATAAAACTTCAATTTTTAATATAGAAAATAATCTGATCTATGCATACTGTGTTTTATTTGGAAGCAAAGCGTATATAACTAGAATTGTGTTGGTTTCCCCAAAGTACTACTAAATATAAAGAACTGAATAGAACCATTCGCAAAAAGTGTAGGAAGCAAAGGAAGTGTGGCTTTCCGAGAAATGTAAAGAAATAGAAAACCTTCAAGAAAAACACGATCTATTCAATGTATACAAAAAAGTCAAAGAATTGATAAATTAACAACGGAAACGTCCTGTAAAAATCCTAAAAAACAATAATAATGAAATAATCATAGGGATAACAGAGAAACTCATTAAATGGAAGCAATATATAGAACAACTTTTCTAGACCAGAGAACCCGCCAGACACAGATAGCGAGCTAAATGAAAAAGGACCAGAAATAACTAAAAGTGAGGTAATTCACGCGATCAAAGCACAAAAGAACAAAAAGGCGACTGGCCCACATAACATTCACGCTCAGGTAATTAAATTAATAGCTGATAAGGAGAGCAAGGAGCTGGATATACTAACTTTATTATTTAATACTATTCAAAGAACAAGTATTATACCTTCTGACTGTCTAAAATCAATATTTATAAATATGCCGAAGAAGGAAAATGCGTCAACCTGCTACGAATATCGAACAATTAGTCTGATGTCAGAGGTCTTCAAGATTTTTCTGAGAATTATACACACACGCATTTATAAAAAATGCGACGCCCAAGTTGATAGAACACAGTTTGGGTTCAGGGATGGTTATGGTACTCGCAAAGCACTCTTCTCGTTAAACGTGCTAACACAGAGGTGCAGAGATATGAACACAAACGTATACGTTTCTTTTATCAATTATCGAAAAGTATTCGATTGTGTGAAACACGACAAACTTATAAAAATTCTTAACAAAACTGGTATTGATAAGGAAATCAAAATTATATCAACTTTACTGGCATCAAACAGCAAAAGTCAGAATTGAAAATAAAACATCAGAAACTACAATGATCAAGAAAGGAGTTAGACAAGGTTGCGTTTTGTCGCCACTATTATTTAACATCTACTCTGAAGCTGTTTTCAAAGAAGCTCTAGATGACATTATGGAAGTTATAAAGGTAAAAAAGTACTATAATAAACAACATTAGATATGCGGATGACACTGTAATAATAACAGACAACATAGGATAATTTTAATTACTGATGGATCGCATAGTACAATATAGTAAAGACCATGGTTTCCATATGAACATATCTAAAAATAAGTTGCTTGTCTTCGCAAAAGGGAACATAGATGCTAGTCTAACAGTAAATGGCAATACTATAGAGCAAGTGAAAACTATTAAATATCTGGGGACAAGTATTAATAGCCAGTGCGACCCAAGAAGGGAAATTAGGACTCAAATTGAGCAAGCAAGGAAAGCATTTATAAATATGAACCATTCTTTTACAACGCGCGAACTCAGCCTAGAGCTCAGAGTGCGCATGATCAGGTGCTACATATTTTCTGTTATGCTCTATGGGTGTGAAGGATGGACTTTGGATCCAATAACAGAAAAAAACTGGAGGCATTTGAAATGTACCTATACAGGCGCATATTAAAATTATCCTGGGTTTAAAGAATAACAAATAAGGAGTTTATTACTCGAATGCGAAAACCTCTTGAACTCCTAATCACGATTAAAGATAGAAAAACAACATATATGGGACACATAATGAGTTACTCAGACTAATAATAGAATGAAAATTACAAGGCAAAAGATCAGTTTGGAAAACCACAAAACTCCTGATTAAAGGACTATCGAAGATGTACTGTACTTCAACAGAAAGTTTTAGAGCAGCGGTGTCTAGAACGATGATTGCCAGATGGATCGCCAACTTTCGACAGGAGAAGGCGAATTAAGAAGAAGAAGAAGATCCATTTACTAAGAATACCTACGTATCACAGAAAATAAATGTTAAAAATAAAAATATTTGATAAGAAATTTACCTAATCTAATAATAATATTTCAAAACACAACACCAGATTATTGACTGGTGACTTTAATGATAAAATAGATGAGGAAGAAATCGTTAGACTAACCATAAATATAGTCTGCACAGACGAGATAAACATCAATGGAAAAAGATTGATTAACTTTATAAACTCACAAAACATAATGACAGCAAACACATGTTTTTTCCAGCAGGTAATGTAGACTGCACTAGATCGAAAAACACCATATTAATGGTACTCTAGTTAATTTAAATTACAAAAGTACCGAATATGTCTGATTACTATTAAATAAAGGTCATGATTAAATAAAGAAAAATAATCAAAATTGAGAAGCTGAGTAAATACAACAAAACGAATTTAAAAGAAAAAGAAGCAGCTACGATTTTAAATAATGATAAAAAAAAAATACTCATAAGTAATTAGAAAATAAGAAAGGAGAAGAAAATATTTACATAGTACAGAATATGATATAGTTACTGGAGGAATAAATGAGAAAATTTTTTTTGGAAGTTAGTTTCAGATAAGAAAAATATCAAGAAAAGGTTCAAAATAATATATAAAAGAAAGAAAAGATATGCTAACTAAAGAACAATACAACAAATATAAAAATTTAGGAAAACAAATTCCTTGGAAACAGAAGGTGAGGAAAAAGCCAAATCCGCTTTTCTAAAGTGGTTTTCTCCTCAACCGAGATCATATCCCGTCGCCTTCTTTTTGAGGTTTTATAAATTTTAATTTTCCCCAAAAGAAAACAAGGTTTAACCCTTACACAAGTGTTTTCGTCTAACAAGTATCTCATAAGCCTAAAATTTTAAACCAAATCATTAATATTGTTGTTAACTAAAAAGAAATAAATGCAAGTTGCAACCATAATGAGCACCGATTGCACAAGAAAATTTACTAAAAGATTTAAAAAACGGAATTTATGGTAGATGAGCTACATAGTGAATCACTAAGAATATCAGTAGATCAGTGGACAATTTGTACTGTTCCAGCATAAATTGTAAATAGTTCTAAGTTCCTCTACAGGTTGTTTTTAAAGATAATTATGATAAGGCTCTAACACCCCACGTGGGAGCACGGGCAGCGAACTGAGATGTTAAAATTTTCTTATGTTCGACTTTATTGCCCTGTCGTTGCTCATCATCTCTGATGCGGAGCGATGTGACAAGCACCGCCCCTTAGACGACCGCCATTATTACCCCTTGTTTGAAGTGATCGCAGGTACTCAATTATTTTTAGTGACTGAGTAAGAGCACCCGCCAGGCTCCGGTATATTTTGATAGTTAATAAATGGTAATTGTGCAAAATGTAAATATTAAAAATGAAATTGAATAGCTGGACTACCATGAAAAGTTAAATTTAATTTTTTTTGTACTATTCTTAGCATCAGCAAGATTAATCTTTGTCAGTGGAAGAATATTAAAGCAAAATTAGGGAAATTAGACAATTCTCGCTAAAACCAATATCTAGTGCGTTCAAGAACATCGTCACAACCAAAACAAAAAGAAAGGAACTACGCATTTTAGGTTCTATCTAATGATTATTAGTAATTATGCACTTAAGTGGTTACTTTTAACTTCTACATAAACTTTGACGCATTTGAGCCAATTATCCAAGGTGACAAACACTACATCTATCGGAAAATATGGTTGAGCAAACTATGCTCTCTAAACAGTTCTGTGACTTAGAATCTAAACAACTAATGCCTGGGTTACCAAAAGATCAATCTTGTACCTTTAAAAAATAAAACCTATTATTACTCAGTTTAAATTAACTTGGTTTTGTGAGCTTAGTGCTTCAATACTCGTCTCAGAAAGTGTAAATCAGAGATTTTAGCGCTCTTTCTACAATATTATATAGATACACAGTAGCCTAAGTTATGATCTCGTTTCAGAAATAACGTTTAATCATAATAAACTCTCCACGGCCACTAAAATACTGAATGACGCTACCAAATTATTCAAATATATAGCAATATATAACAGAAAGAGAGAAAAAATGGATAAAATATTTTTCAGGAGAAATCCAAATGAAACAGACAAAATTACACTTAAGAAGGAGATGTAAAAAATAAAAGAAAAAAGTGAAGAAATTAAAAAAGTTAGAATACATTTGAGACAATAAATACAATAAATGTTTTAATAAAGAACAGAGTAAAGAACGATACAAAACAATAAACTAAAAAAAACTAAAAAAGTTTGTAAAAATAAATGTATATCAGATGACAAAAAACTAAGTGTGATCTGTTCGCGGTCTGGAACGGTTCATTAAAAGGCGTTTGATGTAAGGCCATTTGATCGACACGGCTATTTGATCGACGGACAGTTGATTGACAGGGACGTTTGATCGATAGCCGATTGATCGACAGGTCGGTCTGTTAGTCGCACGTTATTCGCCGTTAGTTGCACGCTATTGGTTGTTGATGAATAGACATTAGCGTGCAAGTAAATTTCCGTATCGTCAGTGTAAGTCCAGTATAAAGACTTGCACTGTCAAACAATACTCAGTTTGAGTTTTGTTTTCCAGCGAGAAGCTTTCTAACCTCTTAAAGTAAGTTTGCTGTTACTGACTTTTGTCAAGAGGACGAATTTCAACTCTTTTATATTTTTGCGACATTTCTCATTTGAATTTAAAATGGCAAATTAATTGGAAGTTGTTGCTTCAAAGAGCAATAAAGGTAAGATAAGTTTGGATGGATGTTTGATGGTGCGTAATCGCATACATAAATATTATGGCAATCTAAGCTATTTTAATTGTTATTGGTAATATCCAGAAAAGAAGAAGGTAAACTATAAAGGTACTACTGGCACGTACAACACAATGACGGAAATGGATAATAGCCAATATAAATTCGATACTCCAAAGAGCACAATCACGCAGGTACCATAAAAATCGAAGTCGCAAAAGCAGTAAATAAAATCAAAGATCTGTAATGACGAAAAACATGACCAAAATATTATCTCAACTCTTCACTAACATTGCTACTTCTCTTCCTTCCGCTGATGCTATCAGGAAAACCTGCAAATGCATTCGACTTAAAAATCTCCCAGCTGAACAAAAATCATTCTCGGATTTTCAATTGCCCGACGAATTCAAAACGACTATCAACGGTGCTGAGTTTGGAGATGTCATTTGTCTTGATACAAGCAGTTATACAATTTTACTGTTTACAACATTTCAAAATCTAAAATTATTAGGTGAAGCCGAGACATGGTTAATGGACGACACTTTCAAGAGTATTTCACCAAGTGTACATCAAAACTTCAAGAGTTGTACCAAAAGTTATTTGAAACCATGTATCGAATAGCCAATTAAATCGATTTTATTATTACTGGAATTCAATTTAGCAGCCATCAATGCATTTGAAATCCCTTTCACTGCACAGAATAAGGGTTACGTTTTCATTGGTGTCAAACCATTTATCATAAAATTCAAGGACTTGGCTTTAAAAGAAATATGACGCCAATGTTTTTATTTCAGCCTTCTGGTTTGCAACATCTCGACACCTGATTTTTGCCTCATTTTGAAATGCCCACTGCTCTCAATGAATTGAAGGCTGAATTCCCAAACAATAAAAATGAACAAAAGCTACTGAAGTGGTTTGAAGAATTCTGTGTGCATAGGGGACTTCAAAATAATAGGACATAAGAACCACTGTTTAAGCCAATAATGTGGTCTGTTTTTGACAGTAACAAACTAGGGCCTCCAAGTACTCAAAATAAAGTAATATAGTATAATTTTGTTAAATATTTTTACTTCTATTTCACTTTTAGGTTGAGTCTCGGCACTTAAGATTAAAATTTCTAGTTGGTAATGCTTATATTGGTATCTTCAATATTGCAAGGGAAATAAAAAAGAGTAGCACAACATTGAAACAGAGATTGAGAAGTATATTCGTAGAATACCACTGTCTGAATTGAAAAAGCATAACGTGAGGGTTCTCACGACAGTGATACAAAATAAACTAGAAAATAATACTCCAATCACTGATTTTCCCAAAGGTATGGCCTATTAGCTAAAATTCTAACTATTTATTACATTGTATTATTACAATTTATTTAAATCTCCTTTATTAAATATTTTTTGTATAATTATTTTACAACAAAAACATGGGGCCGGTGAAGAGATTGCTCTGTAAGCAATCCCAGAACGAACTTAAAAAAACCTTTCGATTTCGATTTCGAATTTCGGGAAAATTCGAAATCGAATATCTGGAAAATTATTCGACATAGAATTTTTTCTTCATTTTCGAATTCAGCGTAAAATTTCCTATAAGAATCACAAAATCGTAATGTCGAAAATTTTCCCGAAATTCGAAGTCGAATATCTCGAAAACTATTCGACATAGAATTTTTTCGATTTCATTATTGAAATCAGCGTAAAATTTTCTTTAAGAATTGCTCATAAAATCGCAATGTCGAAATTTTCCCGAAATTCGAAGTCGAATATCTCGAAAACTATTCGAGATAGAAACTTTTTGATTTCGATTTTGAAATCAGCGTAAAATTTCCTATAAGGATCCATTTTAAAATTTTAAAAAATCCATAATTTTGTGACAGCGACAGACAGACAGACAGACAGACAGACCGACGGACCGACAGACCGACAGACATATAGAATTCAGTAACGAACTTTTTAAGTTCGTTGAAAATAAATTGCTTTTTAAATAGTACAATTAGTATTTATTTAATTCATAAATTTAATTTTTATATATTGTCCCACAATGAAATCAAATGGTCTAATGTATTTTTTATCTCACCATGATAACTCAACTTCAGAATTATTTATTGTCTATTACCGTCGATTAACTGGCTGTCGATTAACCGACCCAAACCCATCTGCTCGACATACACACAAGTTAATTATACTACCAGTTTAATTTGCATTAAGTCGATGGAGGATCAATCCGAAATCGGAATCGAATAGCCTTCAGAAAACGAATATCAACACTAAACTGTTTACAATTAAGCAAGTGTTAACGGAAACAAGTTGATAATAAAATATAAAAAAATGCATCATACAAGAAAATAACAATAGCAATAGTAATCAATAAGAAACAACAAGATTGGGATAGAACTGGATTATTATAAATTAAAATTATGTAATAGTTAACTTAGTTAATTACACCAGTGATAATGACTAATGATAACTATAAGACGTAGACGTAGAGGTTAGAAAAGTATTAACACAAGAACATAATATTTTTCCCCATTTAATATAGTACTGAAGAACAGTAGTACTGACGAAATAAAAAAATACTCTTGAAATCGGTTGCTTCATCTAGGTCCAATCATAAATCCAAATATAGAACAAATAGGTAATTTTAAAAGAAAAATTCTCAGAATAATCTTAAAATAATTAAATGTCACGTTAAAAATACACAAATATTGTGACGTATACAAAGAAGACTTATATGGGTAGTCCCATGCAATCAGGACGAAAAAGAGAATCGTAGTAAGCAGAGCAGAATAACAAATTTTAAAACATAAAAGAATAAGACGTCTTAGAAAAAGACGGAACGAGCAGACAGACAAGTAACAAGAAGAAATGAAAGACTTTATTTCAATAATTTGTTTATTTTTGTTCTTGTTTTCTATTCAGCTGCTGAAGTAATTTCATGTATTATTTAATTAAAATTTTACTGATTTATAATTTATTAACTTTTATTATTATTAAAAACTTACGATTTGTTAGATTGGTTAAGTTATTTACAGTGATACATATAAAATACTAAAAAAACATTTTTAAAATCATAAATTAATTTAGCCAAATATTTCTGTCAATCAGAATTTTTGCTGTGAAATTACCGCAGCAGAGCTTTTTACAAATAACTTCGTATTTTAATGAATATTAGATTCGGTATTTTGCATAAGCACATCAACAAATACGTAATACGACGCTTCTAAAATAAACAAACTAGAATCTTTGAAATACAGATGATTATCTTTCTTAGATAAAGTACTTTAACTTTAAAATCAGAGTGCTTCGATAACATCTATTTCCTTTTAAGTAACAATTTCTGGTAAGAAAATAAACTATTTTTTTAATATTTATTTATTAGCAATCAGAATATTTACATGATATTCTATGAGCTAATTTTATGTAAATTGATACAGTCATGAGGGGAAGACATCCAGTGATGTTGCCCCTGTTTTAATCCGTTAAGTCTATTGGCCACTTTCTTTTCAATCTCCTGGTTTGGTGGTCGTCAGCTAATGGGATTACTGTTACGTTTGGATGGTTTTCCAGAGTATGGTGATATTTTATTGCTCTTGCTTTTATTACATCCTTTACATATGGAATGTTGAGGTCATTATGTAAGATTATGTTTGACACATACCACGGGACATTAGATAACATTCTAAGTATTTTGGATTGGAAACGTTGAATAATATTTAGAGTTGATGAACTGGCACATTCCCAAAGTTCACATCCATAGGACCATATAGGACGGATTATGCACTTGTAAATTATTTACTTGTTATCTAGCGTAAGGGCTGAGTTTTTGCCAATGAGCCAATATAGTTTTTTACAACGCAGGTCCAATTCTTTGCGCTTTTTATTAACGTGTGTCCTCCATGTCAGTCGTCGATCTAGGTGTAGACCCAAGTACCTGACCTCATCTACTTGGGGTATCCTCATGTTGTTGAGTGTAACCGGGGGCATGTTGAGTGCTTGGTTGTAAAAGTGATATGTGCTGATTTGCTTTCATTTGCTTTCACTTTCCGTTTTTCCATCCATGTTTCTAGTAAGCTTATGTGTTCTTGTAGCAACTCTGATGCTACCAAGGGGTTCTCGTTACATGATAGTATGGCAGTATCGTCAGTGAAGGTGCTTAGGCTTGTATATAGTGTAGTTGGAAGGTCGAACGTGTATAGTAAGTACATTACTAGCCCTAAGACGCTGCCTTGGGGAACGCCTGCATTTATTTTTCTTTTCGCTGCCTACTTTTATTTGGAAATATCGATCTGCTAGGTAGGATTGTAAAAGTAGATGGTAATTTTGCGGCAATAAACTTTTAATTTTGTAAAGAAGGCCTCTATGCCATACCTTATCAAATGCATTACTCACGTCCAAGAACACTATACTACAATACACTTTGTCTTCGAATGCTGTATGGATTGTGTTTACCAGTTTACGACATTTTTGTGTTGTTGAGTGACTAGTTCGAAAGCCGAACTGGTGGTTTGGTAGCCATTCTTCTTGGAGTTCACTTTCATTTATGCGGTTTGACTATTAAAATAATTTGAACAAACTTCAACGTCAAAGGCCAATATACAAGTCGCAGAACTCTGTTAAACAATATTTTTAAAAATCGAATTCCTTTCTTGGAAAGACGTTTTAAAACAGTTCCCGTTATGAGGTCATAACCTGGTGATTTTTTATTATTTAACCGTTTTATCTGAGTTTGGATTTCTTGTTGTGTAAATCTACGTATTGGAAACGATAGCTGTAGTGGAACAGTTAGGTAGTTTTCAATTTCTTGATCAGGTTCGTTAGAATTTGGTTGAAAGGTGTTTTGTAAATGTTCGGCGAATGTTTCAACTTTCTGTTTATTCGACTTTGCCCATGTTCCCGTTTCATCTTGTAAGGGTGGAACATGCTCTTTGGGTCGCTTAATTCCTTTGGTTGCTCTCCAAATTGTTTGGTCATTTACAAAAAGTGAACTTGTATAGTATTTAAAAGTCTCGTTTCGTATTTGTTGCAGCCGGCAACTCAGTTTGTTGTTTAGTTGATTTAATCTATTTTTGTCTTGAATATTCCGACTACGCTGCCAAACTGCTCTTGCTCTTCTTTTTTCTTTTACTAGCTCAATTATTTCGCTTGGGATGTTACATTTTAAGTTATTTGTTTGTGGTGCTACTCTCCATCCTGCTTCCTGTATTGTTGATGTAAAGTGGTTTGTTGCGTGCTCCAGGTCTTGATTTGTTTTTAAGCTTATATTTGTATCTAGATTTTTAGTAATATAGTCTTCGAACACTTTCCAGTTAGTTTTGGCATTGCTAAGAGTAGGTTTTGGTTCTTGGTACAGTATAGTTGCACTCACTGTAGCTATTACAGGCATATGGTTAGGTGAAATATCATAGTTGGGAACAATATCCATGTAGTTTGCTGACATACCATGGGTAATAAAGAAATCGAGTAAATCAGGAATTGTATTGTAATCTGAGGGCCAATATTTTGGACTTCCCGTTGATAGAAAACCGTATTTGTTATCTATTATTAGTTTAAGTAGTTCTCTGCCTTTTGATGTTATTAGTCGAGAGCCCCAGTGTGTATGCTTTGCATTGAAGTCTCTTCCCGTTATAAATCTAGGTCATAGTAGTTCAAAGAAGGGTTTTAACATTTGTTTAGTTAAGTTATGACGTGGTGGACAGTAAACATTTGCTATGACTAGAGGTGCTGGCAACCTCTCAACTTCTATCATAGTGGCTTGTAGGTAGTCTGTTTTGTATGAAGGTAACTGATAGTGTTATCTGGATGCGTTGTGTGATATACAGAGTATTGAGGTATTGTTAGATAAGATCTTCAGATGTTTCTAAAATTAGTAACACATCAATGTTATTAACACATATGAAGGTTTCAATTTCTAGCTTTCTGTGTTGTAGTCCGTTAGCGTTCCACAGTGCTATTTTTAAGAACTTGGCCATTATTGGATGAGTTTGTTGATGACTGTAGTTAACATATTTAGTATCATACTATTTTGCTGTAGTAATTGGTTGAACATATTTTTGAATTCATGAAGAAACTGTTTAAGACTAACATCTTCTGAGGATGAGGGTTGATTTCGGGCTGCTTCCGCATAATTTAAATGTGTATGTGTTAACTGGCTAGGGTTAGTGTAAGGTTAATTATTTTGGCTTTTTAAGAATGGAAAATTTTCTCTTGTTGGGTTTGGAGGTCTTGGGGTTATTTGTTGCTTGTTTTGTTGGTATTTTCGTTGAAGCTCTTGATATATGGAGCACCCCTTATAGTTAGCTGGGTGGGGCCCTTCGCATAAAATGCATACAGCTGAAGTTGCTCAGTTTTTTTGACAATTTTTTGTATCATGAGGACCCGCGCATTTCACGCAAGCAAAAGGTCTACTGCAATAACTTTTTGTATGACCATAGTTCTGGCAGCGAGTACATTGTACAATATCTCTGTTTGTCCTTGGTGGTTCAATTACAATACGTTTATTTTTCAGTGAATGTATGTTGTATATATCTTTGTTGTTTGTAGCTGGTTCAAGGTCTATAAAGAATATTGGCAAAGGATCTTTGTTTTGTCTGTTTTTTACGTTCATAATGTTAGGCACTGTGTGTCCTAATTTTTTAAGGGCATTTTTGATATCATCGATCGGGGTAGTGTGGTGTAGATGTTTTAATACAACTCTGTAGGGGCCATTTTCTTTCATTTGATACGTGTCATGGATAATCTTACTATCTTGCATGTGCTTAATAAGTTTACGGTACGTATCAGGGGTATTGAGGAATTTGTAGAGGATTTCCATTCATATGTTGTTGGTTATTACTGTTATATGCGCCGTTAAAGCCGTTTCCGGTCGGCAGCCGGTAGGTACTTATTAGATTTTTTGTTATTATTAATAAATCCTTTTAAAGCAATTTAAATAAAAATGTTCGCTTACAGTTTGTTAACTATTTAAAGTTGATATCATAAGTTGACTAAAGGTCACACTTTATCGCACAACACTTCTGCGGACTAAGAAAATAAATAAGATTAGAAATATACAACCTAAATTTAAGAGAATCTTTATTATAGTAAATCCCAGTTTCTAATGACGCTATAAATAAGAAAAAGATTAATAGTTCTGTACTGAAAACAACCATATAAGGCTATTGGGCAGTAGAGCTTGTCAACAAGTGCTTAATTGAATAAATTAGAATTTGTAGACGAGCTTTAATGTGCTTGTATAGTCGAGTAATTAAATTTATAGCACCAGCGCCTGCTCGGCCTGCTATTGTTTATAGCAATGAAATGCAAATTAGAGCGGCTTTTTCCACACACCAATTAATTATAGCAGTTGCGCCCGGCGATAAAATTAAATTTTTGTCAAAACGGAAAGAGAAATAAATCCTTTATTGAATAAGTGGTTGTCCTCAGCGCATGCGGTCTCTAAATTTTATCAAATTCGATGCAACTGGCCGCGCAAAGCTGGAAGTAGGCGTCCGCGCGGTTTGTCGACATTTGGATATTGCTGCGATGACTTTGTCCTTTGATCTTGAACAGTTTGTCCGAAAAAGAATTCGCAGCCATTTGCGGAACGGAATTCTAATTTTGGTGCTCCGAGCTAATGTTCGCTTTTGATGTAAGGAATTTCCGGTCAGGTCCAAATGCTCCATTTGTTGAAAAAGTTGTTACAAAGGATGTACATTTGTTACTAGAAATTATATAGTAAACCAATTCAACAAAATCTTTAGACAATTTTTATAGTTAAAATTTAAATTAATAAGCCTTAAATTTTATTGTGGCTGGAACTAGTTTTATTGAGCAAATGTTAGGAAACAAAAATTTGTTATTATATTAAAGTGATAACGGTGGAAGGCTTAATAGAGAGTAGCAATAAAAAGATCTGAGATTTAATAACACAAAAATATCTGACTAAAAATTGCATTATAAAATATTTGTTATGTGCTTGCACATTCAATAACACAAAGTGCAACACTTATAAAACTCTTAGGAACCTCTTCTACACTAATAGGTCGCATAGTGTGGAAGCAAAATATAAAAACGAGTTTAAAGGCCAACAATAAAATAGCGAGCTTTATTAGACCAATTAAATATCATTTTAAAGAAGCCTAGGAAGGATATAAAATACCTTAGTGTAAATGTAAAAAAACATACATAAGCCAAATAAACAAGCAGATGTCAAGCCACATATTCTTAGGCCTTGCGAAATGAAAACAATTCTTTAGTACTTGCCAAACTTAATAAAAACACTAGTCCTAAAATTAATTTTTACTTTCCTTATCCCATAATAGGGAAAGTAATGTAATCGGCGGAAATTTGGCCTATCCAATTTTTCACATTTCTGGACGAATTATACCCTGAGGACACCAAAAAAGTTGGTTTGAGCCATTGGTTCGTGTGTGTGTGTGTCGTGTGTGTCTGTCTGTCGGTCTGTCAGTAAACAGGATATCTCGAGAACCGTAAGAGCTTCTTCTTCTTCTTAAAGTTCCGATCCGTTTCGGATGTTGGAAACCATGATGGCAATACGGACTTTATCAACAGCGGCACGAAACAGTCCAGTTGTTGTTGTATTGAACCATACTCTCAGGTTTTTCAGCCACGATATGCGTCTTCTGCCGATGCTTCTTTTCCCTTCGATCTTACCCTGGAGGACCAATTGTAGGAGCCCATATCTCTGATTGTTGCGCATGATGTGCCCTAGATACTCCAGCTTACGAACTTTTATTGTTGTGAGGAGTTCTGTTTCTTGTTTCCCCATTTTCCTCAGCACGGTGTGGTTGGTTACATGCTCTGTCCAAGATATACGGAGGATTCTGCGGTACAACCACATCTCGAAGGCCTCTATTTTTCGTCTTGATGCCTCTGTCAGTGTCCACGTCTCTGCTCCATACAGTAATACGCTGAAGACATAATATCTCAGTAGTCTTAATTTAATGGGTAAAGATAATTCATGGCACTTGAATAGTTTGGCCATTTTTACGAACGCTGCTCTCGCCTTTTCAATTCTACACTTTATTTCCAGTGAGTGGTCCCAGTTTTCATCGATTGTTGTCCCAAGGTAAGTATATTTTCACACACGTTCGATCCTGTTGTTGTCAATCGTTAATCCGGTGTCAACAATGTGATTTTTTGTAATTATCATATATTTGGTCTTTTTGGTATTTAGGGTCAGTCCGAACCGCTTGCTAACTTCTGTAATTCTGTTCATAATTCATTGGAGACTGGTGATGTCGTTTATAAACACTATCGTGTCATCCGCATATCTAAAATTATTTAATATTTCTCCGTTGACTCTGATTCCATCATCTATGCTGCCCAGAGCTTGCTGAAAGATGTGTTCCGAATACACGTTGAACAGAAGAGGAGAAAGTACGCATCCTTGCCTGAGTCCGCGTTTTATCTTGATGTCTTCTGATATCATATTTCCAGTTTGCACTGCTGCTTTTTGATTCCAATAAAGGTTGCTTATTATTCTTATGTCTCGATTATCAAGGCCTATTTCTTGAAGTATGTCTATTAGTTTATTATGTTGGACTTTATCGAAGGCTTTTTGATAATCGATGAAGCAAGCATATATGTCATGATTTACATCTCTGGCTCTTTGAAATAGAACTTGTAGGCTAAAAATAGCTTCGCGAGTTCCCAAGGCATTGCGGAATCCGAACTGTTCTCTACTTATTTGTGCTTCACACGTTGTAAATATTCTGCGGTGTATAATTTTTAGAAATAATTTTAGGAGGTGACTCATAAGGCTGATGGTGCGGTAATCTTCGCAATATTTAGCATTTGGTTTTTTGGGGATTGTCACAAATGTTGATCTTAACCACGGTTTAGGGATTTTTCCGGTGGTATAGATAATGTTAAAAATTTTTGCTAGCCATTCTACACATGATCAGCACCTGGAGCCTTTCCGATTTTTAACTGTTTTATGCATTTTTCCACTTCGTCGGTGGTGATGGGTAAGGGCTCTACTTCTGGATATTCTTGAGGTTCATCTGATCTATCAACGTCTTCGAAAAGGTCTTCAACATATTTCTGCCAGGCAGAAATTTTTGCGTCTGGTTCTATAATTATTTTTCCGTCCTTGTTGAGTAGCCTTGTTGTATTGTTTACTTTGTAGATTCCTGCAGCTTCTTTTACTTTTTTATACATGTTAAATGCATCCTGTTTTTGTTCTAATTGTTCAATTTCTTTGCATTGTGTTGTTAGCCATGTTTCTTTAGCCATCCTTATTTTGTATTTTATTAATTTCTGGATTTCTTTGTATCTGGTGTCGTTATTTTTGCTTTTCTTCTTTCATCCATTAATTGTAGGATTTCGTCAGTCATCCACTTTTTTCTTTCGGTTTTGTACTGTCAGATACTTATCTCCGATTTTGTCAAAGGATGTTGTCATGTCTCGAAGTGCTTCTTCTACCGTTTGGTTTTGTTTATACTCTGTTCACATGCTACACCTAGTTCTTGTGTCATATTCCACGCGTTTGCGGGCTATCACTTATTTTCCTAAGGTCCCATTTCTTTTTACAATTTTTCTCAAGCATTTCTTTAGTTTTAATCTGAATTTTCCTACTAATAAGCAATGGTCTGATGCAATGTCCGCTCCAGGGTATGTTTTGGCGGCTAAACAGCTATTGCGATAACGTATGTTTATTATAAGATAGTCGATTTGGTTTCGTACTCTCTTCTCTTTGGGTTCGTCGGGGTTGGTGGGGGCGGTCCATGTGTAGAGTCTTCTTGGTGGTAGCTTATATAATGTATTAAGGATAACAAAGTCTTCTTCTTCTACGAACATTTTAAGTCGCTCTCCTCGCTCATTTCGTACTCCCAGTCCGTATTCACCGATATGCTCTCCGCTTCTACCTTGGCCTATTTTAGCGTTTAAATCTCCCATAATAAGAGTTAGTTCTTGCTTTTTTAGTTGGTTCAATGTATTTTTAAGAGATTCGTAGAACTCTTCTATTTTATCTTCCTCCGCTTCGGCTGTTGGGGCATAGACCTGTATTATATTTATGTTTATGGGATTTCCACTTAGTTGGATAAGTATTAGTCTCTCTGATACAGGTATGAAGTTAGTAACATATTTTTGAAGTTTGCTTGATAGTATCAATCCGACACCATTTATAAATTGACCTTTTTCGTTTCCTGAATAGTATACTTGGTGTTCGTCTATTAAGTATTGGCCATTGTTTGGCCATCTCATCTCGCTTACCCCCATTATATCCAGTTGAAGTCTTTTGATTTCAGCTACTGCGTTATTAATTTTTCCTTGTGATTTGCAAAGGTTTCGCTGGATGACGACCTGAGAAACCTTGCTGGTATTTCTTCTCCTGCCGAATCTTGGGTTCCGATTACCATGATTAGTATTCATTGTATTATTGCAACTGTTTGCCATTTTGATTTTTTCTTGGAAATGCACTTTGTGCCTCTAATCAGGTGGTTTTCCGTTGCCTTCCTGATCCCAATGCCGTTGATCTTCTTATCGATTCCTCCGCCTTCGAGGGCGATTTCTCACCCTCAGGACAATAGGGTGTCCATCCTGACCCGGGAGTCAGGTTTGTTTGCTTATATCGGCGCACATTCGGTCTCCAGAGCTACGTTTGCCACCAATCCTTAGGTGTTCCCATCCTTTATCACGGGGAGGTGTAATTGGAGTTTCTCTATCATCGAGCTTAAGACCTTACGGCATTTTTTAAACTCTCCAGATCTTATAAAGGACACCGTAAGAGCTAGAGACTTGAAATTTGGTATGCAAGTTACTTGTAGATAGGGGACGCAGTGCGAAGCTTTTGGTAAAAATCGGCACAGTCGTTTGGTCGCAAGGTCGCAAAGCGGTCGCGAATCTAAACGGTTGAAGATACAAAAAATTCATCAGAATAAAAATGATTTGTTATCACGACATAAACATGAATTTATAGTAAAAGTTGGTAAAATAGGAACTCGATATAATAGAAAAAAATTGAAGCCCACGATTTTTGCCAGAATTACCCAAAAAAGGAAAGTCATGTGATGTACACACCAGATTTTTTTAAAACCTATTTTAAGACCTATCTTCTTGACTCATTACTTGAAACTAGCTAAGGATTCTACAGTTTTGAAATAGTTATATTTATCAGTACTACTATCCTGTTACCAGTTTCTTGACCTGCTTGATATCTTTATGGTCATAGTCATCCCCTTAAGTTACTAATATTGGCAATTATAGTCCAATTATTGAGTCAATTAGCACAATATTAACAAAAAGGAAGAGATTTACAACTCCCTGCAGCAAGCACGCATTTGTTGATGTTATACTTTTGATGTTCTTTAATAACGCAAAGCGGTATCAAAAATGGCGTTGAAAATTGCAATTTCCACTATTCAAATAACTGTTTATAAATTAACATCAAAACCCTCTACAAAAAACAAATCTTGATTTAGCAATAGTTATATAGGAGTAATCACTTATAAAAGACGTTTGCAAAGAATCTGTCAAAATAGCAGGTTATCAGAGAAACACCGCAACCAAACCAAGACACTAAATAGTTTAAAGTTTTAATTTGAAGAATTCAGAATGAATTTATTCAAATACACGTAGATGTGACTGCTAACGATTGCACTAATTGGTCTTTTTAGAAAGTAATTACATCACTTAGTTGATTTAAACCAAATAAATCACGCATTAGAAAGAAAATTAGACCGAAAGCACATAGCAATTGCAAAAAGGCAGAAACACTTAAGAATTTCCTAGAAGTCTTCCATCTTGAACCATTACTCTAGCTCTTGTTGCTAACAAGACTTTAAAATTTACGATTAGGTATCAAAAGATTTAAATAATAAAAAGGGTGTCTAAATATGATTTCATTATAGAACGTATTCTAAAAAATCTACCAGCTGCAAATTATAAGGAAATTATAGTACTACTATTTTCGATACTATTTTGTAAGCAAAATTCTGTTCGTTTTATTCTTCTAATTTATTAATAAAACAGTCTTACTGACCCATTACTTTACGACCTATAACATGGTAAGTATTGAAAAAGCTTATCTTGAAATATTTTACTGTCATTCTAATTGCTGACTAACTGATTTCCCACCACTTATATGAGTTCGGAAGTAACCACTCGCCTACAGAACAAGTCTATTGCATAGTAAACACCTAATGGCTATTGCTGGTTTCTGGACGTGAACCAGGCTATTGATAAAATCTGACACAAAGACCTTCTTTATAAAAAAACAGCTGTCTTATACCTACCACACCCTCTTTAAATCCTACCTAAAGCTGCCGCCATGGCGTCGTGGTCACGAGCGAATGCTTCTCTGTTTGCAAACCGGGCGTAGGCGAGTTTGAGTCTTGCTGGAAACGCATTGATGTATGTGATGTTCTAGTTTGTATAAGTTGTAAAAGCCCCCCCAACGAAAAAAGTCCTATCCGAGAAAATGTTATTTTTAGGTAAGGTTTAAAAACAAAACAAGGAGCGCCACAAGAGAATGTTCTAGTTCCGATACTATATCTACTGCTTATAGCTAACCAGCCAACAAACAATATTATTACTACATTAACGTTTGTCAATGATATGGACAGATGAAGAGCCGGTAATAAATGAAATTTTGCATTAACACGACCCTAAATTGGTGTAAAAACTAACGCACGAAAACTAATGATTTACAATCGATTTAATATAAACCTTACAAAGTGCACCTCTTAGTTTTTATGTAAAAAGCAAGCCTCTATCAAAATAGTGTATACAGAAAATACTATTAGTTTTTAGAACCTGGTTATAAATTCTTATTACACAAAAATTTGTGCTGTACAAAATTTTTATTAAACCTATTTGGTCTTGTAGTATCTAATTGTGGAGTCTTGCATTCAGGTAAAATATTGAATTCTTGAGACGCATCCAAAATAGAATTCTGTATAATTGCTAGTGCATTACCTTACGCCCCAAATACTAAAGTTCCTCCTATAAATCTTTTTTACAGCTATATCATTATCACATGTAGCATTTACGTACTTAAGGGGCAAATTATAACTTAAAAAGTGTGTTATACTCATTGAGACTGATGCTGGTGGTTTCTCATCATCACACAGTAAGACGGTTTTTTTTCTACAATACTACTACTAAAATGACTGATAACTTTTAACCGAATCTAATCTACTTTCTTTCATTTATACATTTCTTATCATTCTTAAAAACAAAAATAGAAATTTAAAAATGCTTATATATTGTGTATTACATACTATAATTCCATTTTCAACTTTTTTTATTTATCTTAACATATTTTAAAGCTTAAACGTCAAACACTCATATAAGGTAATCGAAACTTCAGAGCGTTCACCCTAACTAAAATAGAAAGTATTAAAATAATTCGAATTTTATTACTATCAATGCAATGTAGAGACTTATGAATTACATACGAAATACGATGTCGGCCAAATGCCCTCCACGACTCCGCGGATATGCATTCTTTTATAGAAGTTTTTTATAATGCTTTTGCATAAATGCAACTATCTTTCAGCTATTACACGTCTGATGTTACCTTTTAGCCCTGAAATCGGTACAGGTTTGTTAACATAAACCATTTTCTTCAAATATCTTTAAAGGGAAAAATCTAACGGGGTTAAGTCGCAAGACCAGGAAATTTGGTTTGAAATAAAGTCAGAGTTCTCGCCCTGTGACATGTGGCTCCATCTTGATGAAACTACATATTCTTTAAGTTCAAATCATTGATTTCATTGCGAAAAAGTTATTTAGCGTTTCCCGATAGCATATACCATGAACAGTAACAAAGTTGCCAGCCAAAAATATCAGGCTATTGCTCCTCCAGCTCACAGTTCACACCAAACAATGTATTTTTGTGGATAAATTGGTTTTCCCAAGTACCACGTAAATTTTCACTATATCAAATGTGACAATTTTAACGATTGACAAGGCAATTTTAAAAATCAGATTTATCTCTTAATATGAGTTTTCTTTGCAAAAATCGGCATGAACGGCTGTGTTAATTGAATTTTATACGCCTATGTTTCTTAGTGTCGTATAAAAGATTACGTTGCTAGGAACGGCGATAAATTGGCGTGTTTGCTTCTTCAAGGAAAAATAATATTGTCATTTGAACGATTGTTGCGATGATAGCAAACCCTTGCAACTTGTTTCAAACTTTTTGCATCACTAATTATACGATCACTAATCGTAACTAATCGTCTGTTTTCATAATAAAATTGAATAATATTGATGCACAGATACGGCGCCATAATGACTGCTATGTGTTTAGATACTAAATGTACAAATGCAAACTTTCTGCGTTTACCGAACGCAAACGGTGTCAACTTAAATATACAATAGTTAACTAATATATAAACAAGTCACTGAAAATGTATGAGTACTAGGTACAAATCACGTAGCTTTAAAACAAAGCAGATACAAAAAAAGGTACATATATGTACATATATTTGAGGACAAGATTAAATAAATATATAAAAGTAATGCATAACACAGAAGTATTTGACTTGCCGAATATCATCTAATTGTAAATTATGTAGGCCGCCGAATTATCTTTTAATATACATACATACATACAAACAAACATAACAACCGAATGGTGTATTATTTCTTTAGATTCATGAGCCAATTTAGTTGCAATGACAATAACGACGGGTCGGGGTTAATTCGCTGAGGAATGCCGAGACGCTCGTACGATTTGTTCTGTACGGGCTCATCCCGGCTTCATTTAAAACTTTAACTAAACCTTTAATACTGCATTTGTATTTAACTTTTCCCTTTAATTTTTAGAGCGGTCCCGGAGCGGCGACCGTTGTGCCGCCGAGCCGCTGCCCCGTTTTGCCCCTATTAAAAGCGAGTCCGGCTGGTCACATCTGCTGCACTAACCTACGACCCACGAGGTCACTTTGCCAAATCTGGGCTATTAGCCGACGACGGCCGGCTTTTAATTGACCAGTCCTTGGAGTAATTAGTCCTCTATGCTCTGTACCAACTTTCCCACATTCGGCACTAAATGCGATTTTATACAGTGCTTGGCTGTTTATAATTGCTTTGCACCGCTGTTTTGTGTTTTATTGCCGAATTTCGGAACGCTACTGAAAACGATTAACGTTTAATAACTCATTCTGATAAAATACGTTCCTTTCGTCGGCTTTTGCCGCTGTTAATGCGCAACTGTTGTGACAGCACTGTGGCGCTTGCGGTAACTGTAATAAAAATTCTGTTTTTATATAAATCACCATAAAATAGATAAATAACTTTAATACTGTAAGTAAGGATTACGTTATATATATATTCAAAAATATTTACTCTAAGAAACGTATAATTAATTTAAAAACCTTAAGGGTTTTTTCCAGTTATTTACCTTGATTTTTATTAATCATGTTTTATAGAATATTTTTTACTGTTTTTTTACTGTTATTTAATCATAATTTAAAAAATAACGAGACTGATGTAAAATCCGGAAGCTGTTTTTTGAAATCGAAGCAAATCATACATAAGATCTTATGATCTCCCTATGTCGGGTGAATTAAGATCTACAGGTCTGAAACATCGAGTAAGATACCGACCTAAGGTATCTACTGACCAAATATGAAGTGAATCGGTCAAGCAGATCCGGGGATATCATATCGACAGACACATACAGACAGAATTGTGATCGCATTAAGTTTCGCCTCGCTTTACATGCTTTCGAAAGTTAATAATAAGGTAAATAATAATATTGGTTATGTATAATCATGTACTGGTGCCTTCGCACAAGGATTATTAAAATGGTGGTTATCAATTCTTGTTAACCTTACAGAAAGTGAGCAAAGAGCATTTCCTATAAAGAAATTTTGGCAAATCATTGCCGTGCCTTAGCTGAAACTATGACATAAATCAGGTGTTACCAAGAAATTCGAGTTCCTGGGGATGTTACATTTTATGAGAAATCATCTGATTACAAAAAGAGCACAGCAAGAGCTAGCTAACGTCCAAGTTGTAAAAAAAAGGCTTACCTATTATTCCAAATGTATGGTTGTTTATGTACTGCATATTTATTGTTATATGATACACCTTAGTTTATTGCCACTACTAACAAAGAGTAGTTTGCAGCTGTTTTGGAAAAAAGTTATCATTTTGTAGATGTTTATAGCTAGAAGTATCTAGCGATTTAATTATAGATCAGTATTTATTTTAAATTATAAAAAATAATCAAAAATGTTTATTAAACCACGTTTTTCCAAATTAATAAACAACATGATTTCATAGTTTTTTTGTATGTTTGAAAAATGTTAGTCGGTAATGAGTTAAGAAATGTTCAAAATCCAATACTTTAGGCCAAACATTCAGAGTATTGTATTAAATTGTTCTGTTTAGATAAATTTAAAACAAATTTTTACCAAAGTAAAAAGACAAGATTAACCTTAAGGTAATACTTACATATTGTCCTTAAAATAAAGATGCCTCAGCAGTAATATTATAGGATGTCAGTTTATGATAATATTTTTGAAAATTTGAGGATTTTTAGCGAAAAAGGGTTACTTAAAAGTATGCGAATAATTTAATTGCGTGATGCTACCAATTTTATAGATATAATTGGCTCTTGATAGCTACGGTTGAACAGTGTATAGACGAACTTATTGCTAATGTGCGCAAATAGGTCTCGCATTTGTTGACTTTTAAAATAAAACACCATGAAAAACATATTTTCTAGAAAACTTTAGTTCAATACAAACAGGAGGGCGATATTTTATTTTGCCTAATTGGTACTAGTGACAAATTATAGGCACGCCATTAAAATTTAAACCATTGGAGTACATGCATAACTGACCTAACCCTAAAAAAGTGCTGACGAGCAAATTTTGGGACTAAACGGCACAGTTTACAGTAAATTTTTCAAAAAAGCAACACTATCAACTTTAACAAATATATGAGTACCTTGAAAAGCATACGACTTCAATTGTAACAAGTTAGACCTACTACTAAAACAGTTTTCTGACAAAACATTGCTTATCCTTACTCTAGTCTCATTCTAAAACTTGAATATTGCTATTTACAATGTTTTTATTATATTTTATTATAAAAAGATGTGGCCGGCGAAGAGATTGCTCTGTAAGCAATCCCAGAACGAACTTAAAAAAACCTTTCGATTTCGAATTTCGGGAAAATTCGAAATCGAATATGTGGAAAATTATTCGACAGAATTTTTTCTTCATTTTCGAATTCAACGTAAAATTTCCTGTAAGAATCACATTTAAAATCGTAATGTCGAAAATTTTCCCGAAATTCGAAGTCGAATATCTCGAAAACTATTCGACATAGAATTTTTTCGATTTCATTATTGAAATCAGCGTAAAATTTTCTTTAAGAATTACTCATAAAATCGCAATGTCGAAATTTTCCCGAAATTCGAAGTCGAATATCACGAAAACTATTCGAGATAGAAACTTTTTGATTTCGATTTTGAAATCAGCGTAAAATTTCCTATAAGAATCCATTTTAAAAATTTAAAAAATCCATAATTTTGTGACAGCGACAGACAGACCGACAGACCGACAGACATATAGAATTCAGTAACGAACTTTTTAAGTTCGTTGAATATGCAAGCAAGTAGGTGCTAGCGCCTACTAGCTAAAATAAAACTTGTTCAACGTTGGCTGAACACATATACACGTGTAGATAGAGATAGTGATTTAGTAGAATAGTAGTGATACTCTTTCTAACCTTATAAGAAATATATAGCTGTTTATATACCGTATTCATCAATAAGACTAGAGCAATGGAGCCAAGACTTTCCAAAGCACCCTTGTTGAAAACGCTATTTACCCGTTGAAAAACAACAATCACTATGTTCTGATAAGATACATGGAAAATACTAAAATTTATGTATGAGAGTAATACGTATTTTATCACTGGAAAAACTTTTCTGTCCATTCCAAAGATATCTGGAAAAAAGTGCAACAATTACAGACTTATCAACTTGATAAACAACGTAACCAAAGCATTTCTAAAAATTATACACCAACGTATCTATTTTAAACGTGAATCAGTAGCAGGAGACACACAATATGATTTTTAAAACGGGTCTGGTACAAGAGAAGCTATTTTTAGACTACAGGTGTTGGTCCAGTGTTACAAAGATGTAAACCATGATGTTTATATTTATTTTCTAGATCATTCAAAAGCTTTCAACTGAGTCACACATGAAAAACTTTTAAATGTCCTCAAATAAATCGGTATGGATAACAAAGATATTGAAAGAATATCAAACTTATTTTGTAACCAAGCGAACACGATAGAAATCTACTCGGATGGAAACTTCCATGAATCAGTGAACTGTTGTGTTGGCGGTATAAAGTTAAACGGTAAAATAATAAATAAGTTCAGGTTTGCCGACGACCCTGTAGTGATGGTAAATGTATTGGAAGAACTAATGGATAATGCCAATCATGACGTTCAGAAAAAGCCTTTTACCATCAGGCTTACTTTATAGAACGCGTAGAAAGATATACTTACCTGGGCACTCCAATACTTGCAAACTGACAGCAGTATATAGAAATTCGCCTCCGAATAGAAAAACCCGATAGGCACTTTTAAAAATAAAAAATCTGTTTATTACCAGAGACCAGAGCTTGCCCACAAATATCAGAATGTTGCATTGTTCTTAATTCTGACATGTGGCATGGAGGATTGGACTCTCGCTGAGGTGGTACTAATAAACCTAAAGGCTTTTGCGGTGTGGGTATATCACCACATTCTCCGTATATCAAGCGACAAGTTATTAAGGAAAATGCAGAAGTAAGTTGTATCTATTATCTAACAACGTAAGCTCCAGTATTTTAGTTAGGTAATGAGGAACGGCATAAAGATCGTGTACTGCAACTAATAGTGCAGGGTAAAGTGGAAAGCAGAAGAGAACAAGGGCGGAGGAGACAACCTACAAAAATGGTTTAGCAAAACTTCTACTGAACTCTTTAGAAAAACACTCAAACAACTTTTAGAATTCTTCACCGTACACCTCCACCCAATTAAACAAAAATATATAAATTCTTATTAAAGTAGTTTTTCATATAAATTTTTTAGTTTTATAAAAAAGGCATTATAAGCTAAATCACAAATCTAAATTTGATAGTTTGTAATTTTAATTTTGATGATATTGTTTTATGGTATTTTATGGTATATGAAGAATTTTAATTTTAAATAGGCCCATGATTTTATTAGTGTTAGATGAAATAACATAGCTTTTTGTAAAATAAAACATTTTAAAAAATAGTTTTTAATCGTGGTGACCCCTCAATACGTTTTTTAATGGATTTGTTAATAATCTCCTTTAATCGATTAAATATTGCTTCTTATTTTAGTGCTGAATACATTATTTTGAATTCAAGATAATAGTTCATAGTTCTATTGCATTATTTTGTAGAAAATTTTCCATTGTTTCCGTTAAGTGTTTGCTGTCAGTAATGTTAAATGAATCACCAATATACATTGAACGCAGCAAACAGCTTCTTCCCTCTTCGCAATGAATTTTCTACACCATTGCCGCACTGCAGATTTAGCCATAATCTCATGGCCATAAGTATACTTGTGTCATATGACGATAAATCTCATATAGCCGGATATTTCTTATCGATAAATTGCATAGAAGGTTCTATTCTACATGGAGCAAAATTTCCCATCTTTTGACCAGATTAAACAAGGACGAACATACTAATAACAAGCTAAAAACCTCTCAACGCCAAAGGAAGTTGCACCTCCCAGAATATGTGTCATGCTTGACAGCGACATATTCAAATCACAACGGTTGAATCAATGTAACTCACTATTAGAGTTAAATAGGTGCACTCTGCACGAGTTAACAACATAATAATACTCCGACAAATTGGATGCCTTTAAAATAATGGCTTATTTATATGCTCCATCTAAGCCTCGATTTACACGTAATGATAAAGTGCCGCGCGGCACATGTTGGCGTAATATTAAAATAATAAAGGGGTGAATGTGTGCACAAATTGGCGCATTATATAAACAAGGCCGTAAAGTGGAGGTAAGTAACATACTAAAATGGCGCTCTAGCCAATATCTCCCAAATGAAGCTTGAAATTATATATTAATTAAAAATAATTTGTGCGCACCGAAAAACTTATACATCATCTTTGTCTAATTTGAATTTAACTTAACTTCACGTGATCTAACCTGTAACTGAAAAAAATAATTATTAAAACGCAAAGGACTGAATGCTGCACTATTATTTGAAAAAATCGCATTAAACTGCACCGTTTTTCTAAATATTTTATAATTGCAGGTTGCACGGCCAGTTGCTGTCGATTAAACTACCCTCCACCGGAAGGGCGGATTGTTAATGCATGTGCTTAATTTGTTTCGGCTGCAGCCTAGTGCTGACAGGTATATATTACACCGTATTTTTTATTTGCGTTTGATTGATTAATTGGATAATGTTGCCCAATCTGTTTAGTCTATTCAACAGTTCATTTAGAAAGCTTCTGTATGGTGACCACGGTTGATGTTAAAAACACATTCGTGTAATAGAATATCATTTAATGTGCTTTAAAACACATAAATGGGTTTGAGTTAAACATGAAAGGTTTGCAATTATTTGCATAAACTACTAAATATTATAGTGAAATTAAATGCAAGTAATTAAAAATAGTAGTAGTGTTATTTTATAGAAATATTGTTATTAAACATAAGTACAAAAGCTGACAAACTTTCACTTACAAGACAATTAAAGAATTGTTTCTTTTTTGTACCCAAGCTATGAGTAATTCGGTACTATAATTTTTTATCAATTACATAAAATTATTTAAATTAATAGACTGAATTTTAAAGAGTCTGTTAAAATTTTAATATTTTTGTACAAATTCTAAAACACATAGAAGCATTACTTTTTGGAATAAGGTCAAAAAGTATTATATTCGAGTTTTAATGGGTGATAAAAACAAAATCTCGTAAATATTAGCATGAGGTGTGGTCTCGTAAGAATGTTGCCATAGTTATGACAGCCACAACAATGAAATACGACACATAACAGATGAAATTGATCAGAACGTGCGAAATTGCAATCGAAAATTTTTTGCGAAAAGAATCAAGATTTGCAGCCGAAGCCGAAGTTGCGAGCCATAATTTCCCGCACTTAATTGGAAGTTATGTACTTTAATACTCAATAAAAATTCTAATTACAAAATCAATAGAAATTCGGCTTTCATTTTGAGCCACACTTTAGAATAATATCCAACTAAACTAAAACGCACCGTTTTTGTGATTTGTGTCTAGTGACAGGCGATGAAAAATGGATCACGTACAACAATGTTGAGCAAAAAAGGTGAAATAAATCACCGTTAAAGCTGGCCTCCATCTAAAAAGTCATGCTTTGTATTTAGTTAATAAAGTAAAATAAGTACTGTTCGCAACTACATGAATTAAATATAGCAATTTAAAGAAAACGTTCAGAGTTCGCTAATACTAAGGGCGTCATGCTCTATCAGGATAAAGCTAAACCTCGTCTCTTTGACTAGATTGTTGGAACTTGGCTGGTACATTTCATTTTATTTTTAGGTCTTTGCAAAATTAAAGTCAATGACTTCAACTCTTTGAAAGTCATAAAAAACACATTAAGGAGTTTTTTTAGCAAAATACCTGAGCAGTTCTGGAAGCATGAAATCTTCTGGTTGCATGAAAGATGGAGAAAGTTTGTTGATCAAAATAGCAAGTACATAATTAAATAATTAAAAAAAGTATCGTCAAAATAATAATTTTGCTTAATCGGCAGGAACTTTCTGGGCAACCTACTTTGTTTTAAAGATGTATGATTACGTAACTATAATATAAGAAAAACATTTCAAACTTAAATAATTTTTTATTACAAAAATATTGTAAATAAGATTATAAAAGTACCATATCATAATCTTGAATAGTATGCCCAATTTATAAATGTTACACTTGAGTTCATTACAATTCAGATTGTTGGTCGTTTTAGTTAAAAAATGTAAATGTAGAGCTTGACTATACATTGTTAATACAGAACTCCCACAGTTTCTCCGGCGAGATAATTCTAAACCATCAAAATTTAGAAACCTACTTAAACTGAAAGGTATTATAATTTTAAATGCCTCAACTGCGTCCTCGTTAAAAGAAGACTTGCTAAGTAGGCGTTAATTACATGTTACCTAAATTTTGCTACATCGGAATATCCTTCTGAACGAAAATTATAAATGGAAATTACCAGAAACACAGAGCCGCATTAGAATATTGTTTAACGTCTGAATTATTCTGCATAACACGAAGTCTTCGGCTAGTTTTTTTCATTCAACATACAATTAGGCGCTTGATTGCTATTTAGCCAAATGAAGTCTTCGAAACCGTCCGTTGCTTTACACACATCTATTTTGATATTCATCAATCTAACAATATAATTCCTTTACTGCTTGTAAAAGTTATCGAGACGTTAAACATAAATCTATTAATTTTTGTGTGACGTTATTTTATATATTGTTTAAATGAACTTCATTACTTTTCAACTAATAATAACTAATATAACTAGAATAAACTTAAACGGTACATTACATGATGGTATTACAGGTTGACAGATGTCCTGCTCATTAGAGTAATACTATGAGAAGACATTTAGACAGGAATTTTCTAAATAGTTGAATAGGAACAGGTGGCTACGTTTTCTGGCCTCTTCGGTCTCAGGACCTTACAACTCCAGATATGACGGAAATAGTAACTAATGCGTTTGCTAGGATAACTATTAGGATGTTGCAAAATGTGGAAAATAAATTCAAAGATCGCGTACAATTGTGTTTAAATAAAAACGGTGGATATATTGAGCACGTTTTGTAAGAAAACATTGTAAAGAGTTTGTTGTAATCTTAGGTTGTAATAACAGTAGCTGTAACTTTTGTGTTAATAAACTTTTTGAAATTATTGATGAATAGTAAAATTTATGCTTTTAAGTTACTAAATGAATACAATTATAAAAAAAGGAACGTAAAACTCTTTACTTTTCTGACATATCTAACATTTTGCGAGAGCATAACTTCTGAATCAATTGTAAAGAAATACGGAAAGTTCACCAAAGGTAACTATTGTGTAATTAAACCTAATAATAAACCAAAAAAATTATATAAATACAAAATTTTTTTAAGACTAACTTGGCGAAAACTAAAAAATTACATATTTATTCATAAAATGTTAATGTTCTTAGTGATATAATAACTTTACGCAGGGTATTGTTAGGACAAAAATGAAAGAGAAATAAATGGGGCTTTGTATAAAATAATAAAATATAAAGTGTTTTATTTGAAAATTTTGAGTAATTAACGTTTGAAAATTACCATATTAGTTAGCCTGTAGAGAACACTCTGTAGAATAGTAATCAAAAATTAAATAATTTTCAGTTAGTTTAGAATCTTCACTTTAAAAATGCCAAAAATCATTTTGGTAAATTTTACTTTTAAAGTCACAGTGATTAATTTTGTTAGAGACTGATTTTTCAGTTTTATTTGCCTTTTTTTAAATAACTTGGTACGACGAAAAAGAATCTTAAAAGTAATACATCATTGGAAAGGCAATTAAAAGTAGTATCATTTGAATAAAAATATATAGTTCAATTTAAAAAAATTAAGTGTAATTTCACCGCGTGTTTTATGACCACCCTGTATATTTAAATATATTTTTAAAATATGCAGCTTGAACAGTTAAAAAAACTTAAATAGTGTTTTTTACATTCAATGTACTGTACCACTACAAACAATCGCCTTAAATGTATCTTAAATTAAATATATGTAATGACGTAATGATCTGATGGTTTTTTATGTCAAACACACTGATGGATTTCACATTTAAATTTGTACATGGTAATATAGTAATTTAATGTTTTGACTACGGTAGGGTTTTTTATTATAAGAGAATCTAGAAATGGCAGTGAATTATTTTGTTGATTATTTGTTGATCTGAGTTTGATTTAGATAAGACAAAAATTTTTAACACGTATTCTATCATTGAGACCAAATAATAAAAATATCATCGTCGTGTCGTATGTAACAGATAGGTTTAAGGTAAAATTAGATTTTATTGAAAAGTGAGAGTAACAGCCCTATAGGAGCACTGTTAATTTGGCGGTAAAGTTTATTTAGAAAAGTAAAATAGCTGTTAAATAGAAAATGATTAATTAGACAGAATCGTTCTTGATATAGTAAGTTAACTTCAAAAAGTGCAATAACTCAGAAATTGGAATATTGGTAGTCAAAGCAAGCCATCATGTATCATCGTTGCGCATAAAAAAGTTTTCGCTTTCAATTCAATAACTAAATGAAGTAGGGCATACAAAAGATCAGTCTTCTTTAAAGACTTATAGCTCTTCTTATAGAATAGGCAGATTTAAACCCCAAGTGAAGAGCTAAATTTTCTTAAATATGACGGATGCCAATAGTCTAGTGTTAGCTTATAAACGACGCAGTCCAATCAGTAATTCAATTTTGTAAACTTTTATTTATTAAGTAAATTAAACTTTTACTCATTTGTTCTCATATCTTACCAACAATAATATTATAGCAAATCATTCGTTTTCGATACACGGGTTTCAGCAAAACTTCCTTTCTAGTTTTGAAGATAAAAATTAAAAAGTATTCGAAATGCAAAGAATTTATTTTTACTTCCAAAACTTAACAACACGAAGCATTTTATCTCACGTAATTTTGAAAATAATATTACCCAAATCTCCATCATTGTCCGAACACTACTGCAAAAGACTTATAAAGTTTAGAGGATTTCTTGGGGTTCACGGCAATTGTTTCCTTTGGGGTTTGCAGGTCCCTCGGACGATATTTATAAACCTCAGCTGTGCAATAACCGTGCAGTAAAAAATCTCACGTGGTCAAGTCTGATAAGTGCGAGTCTCACAATATATCGGCTTTTAGGAAATTCAAGCTCCCAAAAAATGCTGAGACCCCATTCTGATAAAATCAGACGTTCCCCAAAGCAAGTTCTTAAAAAGCCAAGACAAAAAATTCTGGAACAGGCTCGCATATCACACATGATTGACGTTAGCTGTCATATTTCCCTCTTTAAAAAAAATAAGGCTTAATGATCTCAATTCATGGCAATGCAAATCAAACTGTGACACGATCACTGTTCAAAGGCTCTAGTAGATCACCCTCATCTTCTTCTTATGCTCCATCTCCTAACTGGAGGTTGGCTATCATCCTCGCCATATATATTTAGTCCATAACCCAGTCTTTTTTTAATTTATTTTTCAAAAATTACAATAATACATGTGAATTTCATCGCTATAGTCGTCCGTCGCATTTAAACTGACATCCGAGATGGAAGACTTGTCAGTTCTGTGCACCTAAGGGCTTAATAGCTATATGGCCTCATATGTAGTGTTTCGCTTCTTTTCGGAGGTGTTATGCCCAAATTCGAAATTACCGGATCCGAAGACTCAAACAACCTCAGAAACACGTCTCTCATGGTACTTTTCATAGAATAATTTTTTTCTGTATTTTTTGACATTTTTATAGTTGCTCGATCGGCAATGGTACCCATTCAACAATGAGGAGCTCTTGAATGAATACTTCGTGAATAGACCACGGAAATTTTTGTACTAACATATTCACACTTTTTAGGAAATAGTTTTTGAAAAGATTTACATTGGCAGATTACAGTGCATGATAAAACTTGCATTATAATGTGAGCACGACTTAGTAATTCAGCGTCCAAACCCAAAATTTCGACCGACTCAGACGAATAAGCAAAAAATCGCCTAGCAGTATTCCCATCATTACTGGTACCGAATCCTCCCAGTTTTGGAGCATCAACAATGAGTTCAAATCGCAATTTGAAACCCTTTTGAATAGCTTCTTTTCGAATTTTTACATTTTCTTTGTCTTCTATCGATTGCGCTTGCCACGTCTTCGTAGACAGTTTATACCTTTAATTTAAGAAATAAATATATAAAGTAAAATCAAGCATGTGACGTAGCTAAACCTTACTGCAAATTTTTTTCGTCTACTAGTAATGAACTAACTTTATGAAGATTGTTAAATTTTTTAGACGTAAATAACAGCACATAATGGATTTCGTTATTGTTATAGTATTTTTTTAGCGTCAATCATCGTAAAGAAAAGCTTGAAATTAACTTTTCCATCGATAATTGTCACGAATGGGGCAAGTTTAGCTATTTGGTCTTCGATATAGCTATTTTCCTCTAAAGTTGAAGTAACGTTTTCGCGAATATGTTGCAATTTAATTGGAGAGCAAAATCTTGGAGAAGACGGTTTTGGATTTTGCCAAATTAACAGATTTTTATTACTGCAAGTTATTCTTAATGGTACAAGCGATGTTAATAAAATACTTGCGTCTGACGCATTCTCTTCCTGTTTGTATTGCTTTGGACCAAACGAACCGTCAAACCCATGTTTTGCAATCGATTCTAAACTACAAAATTTTCTTGAGATAATGTTTGAATTACGTCATTCTGTACCGAAAGAATTCTGCTTGCTATGTGGTGCAATAACGATTGTAACGAAACTTCCGCTAGAGTCTCCGTAACTAATACCCGGCGGATAACATCGAGTTTTAGCATTTTGATTATATATATTTAGCTTTCTGGTTCTCTACTTACTATTTTTAATCACCGTGTTTATAACTAGGATGAATAGTAGTGGTCTGAGACTATCACCTTGTTTGATCCCTTCCTCCATACTGAATTCTTTCGTTTGTTTTGCTCCTAATCTCACTATTTCTTTTACTTCTATATATAGACTCTTTATTACTCTTCTCAAATTCCCATTTACTTTTAGTTGTTCTAGTATTTCCATATCTGTTTTGTAGGCACGGTGTCGAAAGCGGCTTTAAAGTCAATAAAGGCCAGGTATAAACCCCTCTCTTCTGTCTATCATCTTTTCTATAGTCATTCTTTGTCCCTCTCTATATTCTGCTTGCGCTTTCTCTAGCTATCCTTCTGTTTCTTTTCTCAGCCTTCTTTTTATAATTCTTGAGTATATCTTTAAAGCGCAAGAAGAGGCATATGACTCTACATTTGTCAACAAAAGTTGTTTTCATTCATTCAACATATATTAGTGTCCAAAACCATTTTCACCTTAACCACATTGTCCAACTATGAGACCTCGGCGGCGCCTTGCGCGTTGTTCATTCTCAACGTCCGGTCTTCCTTTTGTAAACACTTTGTGCTACCTAGACACTTGTGCTTTGAATAAAGCAACCTTTTTTTGTTTTAATGCAAAATTGTATCGCGTATCTCCAATCAACACTGTGCTGCATTACGCTCTAGTAGCTGTCCACTTCTCAAGCGATCCTCACTTTGTAAAGGTTCAAAATCAAATTAACTACATCGGACCGTTTACCTGACATGCCCCACCAAACGGCAAGCTCAAATTCTCCGGCCCAACCCTTCTACTTGAACATACTCTATGTATCAGGAGGTACTTTTTAAAAATTACAATTTTATTGGTAGAACTTGTTTAGAGCAATATGATTTTGATGAACTTCTCTGATAATAATGTAACAAATGTTACAAATTTTAATCATCTTTTTTTTAACTATTTAAATAAATGTAAGTTATTAAACGGTTCTCAATATCAGAGGTTGACATTATGTTTGCTTTAAATTTTTCTAGATTTTATAGTATGATATCCCTTATTTTAGTAATAAATTTTAGTTGGAGTGAAAAATAGCAAGATCTAATGTTAAATTAGATTTTCAGTGTGGAATTTTTAATTAATTGAAAATGTTTTCAAAATACAAAAAGATACAAAGAGCAATACTGTAAATAAAATATGTTTTAAGTATATCATGGACAAAAAATTAAAATTCACATAGAACTTGTTTGCAGCTTTGTTATAAAAAAAAATTGTTAATTGTGCTCTCTAGAGTTCGAAATTTTTATGTATAAATTAACAGAAAACCGTAAGCTACTGTACTAGCAAGAGCAAAATTATGTATAGAGTAATTCAAATTGGACTTCAGAACGTTTCTCCTGAATAAAATAAGAAATATTAAAACAATCTAAATTTTATTGCTGTTGTTGTAAAGTACAGGCTTAGTAGTTACTTGTAAAATATGATATCAGCCAAATGCTCTCCACAAACGCGTTTCCATAAATTCGACTTTATTTTATCTAGAATACGTCTGATGTTCTCTTTTAGTCCTGAAAGTGTAGCAGGTTTATTAACATAAATCTTTTTCTTCAAAAAGTCTAATGGGGTTAGATTACAAGACTCCAGCAAATCGATGTTACCTCGTAAGATAGCACGACTATAAATGGAATGAAGTGAGCTTTTCACGTGCTGTGTAACATATGGCTCCATCTTGTTAAAACCTCGGATTATCCAAGTTCAAATAGTTGATTTCATTGAAACAATTCACATCAAACAGTGCATTTCGGTTTTCCATAAATAACATTTAGAGTTTTACTACCCCAGCTGCGAATCACAAAGCTATTTAAAGAAAAATAAACCTCATATCTCAGTATGATTTTTTTACAAAAATCAGCATCAACTGCAGTGTTCTCATAAACACATTTCACAAATGTACGGTATGTTTCATGATTTTCGTGGGAGTTTGCCATATATTTAGATACCAACTGTACAAATGTAAACTTTCAACGTTCACGGAGAAACGATGCGCAATTTAAATGTTAAAATTCAATTTGAGTCACTATATATAGCAGAAAACTACATCCGGGCCATGTTTACGAAATAGAAATAGAGGACGTTTTAAGTGGAGATGTAGATTTAAAGCAAAAAACCGAAAATCTCTCAACTCAGTTCCAATACAAGAGCATTATAAACACTAAATTAAAAAATATGTATTCTAAATGCACCGGAAAGCAACAAAACAGCTATATTATAAAAAAAGTTTATATATAATTTTATTTAAGAGTTATAAACTCCACTAAAAAATGTATTTAATCTTGTTCAACTCCTAATGAATGTAATTATTATTTAAGATTCTTTTTATAATGTCATAGACTAATAAGATGGGAACGTATCAAGTGGGTGCAATCACTTCCATGTACTTAAGGCGTAATGGGCGGTCGCACAGAGCGTCCGGGAACTGCACAAAAAATTACAAAACGAATAATTAAGATAAGCAGGAAGCTGCAGTGCATTTTCTTGTTAGCAGGCCTATAATTTGGCCCGGAATTTCATTTGTTTAACGATAATTAAAGCATAATCAATCACCGTCGCAAGCAATAGTAATCGAGGCGTGGCGCGCAAACTGTAATTGAACGCAAGCTAACATTAAACGTAACTAAGCATTGTTTGTCAAATTAAAACTCTGCCAGTCTTCGCTGCTCGTTTGCCTTTATTACGCGCCCGTGGCGAACAATAAGATATTGTTTGCGTTGCGCGGACGAAAAGAGGTGCTTGCTCCTTACGCGTAATTATTGTGTATCCCGGCTAACAAGTTCGGCTCATGTGAGAGTATCGAACGGAAGTTTTACGTTTCCACACACGTCGCTTCGAAGAACAACCGTGCCAGCTTATATTGTGCATGCAAAACTTTGTACGTTTAGTTCGACCGCCTGATGTGTTTTTAGCGATAACGGCGAACTTATCTCGACAAATTCTTAGCTACGCTGCAGAATGCAGGAGCGCTTCTGTGATAACAGCGGTGATAAACTCGAAACCTTTGTAACTCTGAAAATGTTGCACAGCATCTTCCGCAAAATTACACTCCACACAAGATGCTTTACTTCGATAGTTCGTGTCAAGGGTGCTCTGTTCACATGGCGGGCGGGCTTAACTTCTATTGCGAACTGAAAACGGATTTCCATTTTTGCTATAAAGCAAAGCAAAGTTTTATAATATACCACTGTAATGACTGAAGGTCGAAATGGCACTAAAATGAGTGCTCAGTGTAGCGCACAATGTGAAACTGATGCCCGAAAAAGAAACGTACCTTCATCTTAGTTCGTTTACTTAAAAATTTTATTGCATTCTAATGGTCATTAGGCAATTAGAATTGCAACATTACAACATTAGATAAGATAAAATGGATTTTATGCATTCTCATAAGTTTTTTACAAAAGTAAAGGAACTGTTCGAAATATTTGGTTGGTTAGCATCCTGAATCATTGTTTGGTACATAATGTCCTGAAAACTTCTATCTTTGCTTTCCATAAAAGAATGTCAGTTGACAAAGCAAACCTATTTATTATTTTGGCTCTAGAATTGTAACTACGAAATTAAAGTTGCAGTTTCTTGTATCAAGAATTGGTAATTTACTGAAAATATTATATAAAACAGCATGATTATTTTTTGTTAGATTTTGGATAATTTTAGTGATTTTAAAAACAATTTTGAGGTTGCTGAAAATTTTTATGTTTATTCGCAACTAGAAAAATTTTATTCTATAAGCTAATGAAGTACTAAAAGTTTCATCCAATGATTTCATCTAAATTCAACGAAGATCTATCGACCAAGACCTTTTTAATTATTTTTTTAAGCATGGGTTAGAATAGTAAGTTAAAATGATCTAACTTATTGTGATGTGGATTGCTTCTTTAATTGATGACTCCACTTATTTACGAAATTTTAAGGTATAAATATAGTGTCTGATTTGACACATACTAGAGAGCATTTTAATATTTCTAAGAATGTTGAATTATTGGAGGTTACTATTTTCATGCGTCGTGCTCGTCTTAAGTTCTTAGGTCGTTATTGGAGTTCAAAAACTCTTGACGGTTCATTCACAACTGTGGCGAAGATCTAAAATTTAAATTACTATTTTGGGTTTTTATACATGATAAGTATGGTGCTGAAGAAGGCCACTATTGACGTCGCCGAATTAGTTTCTTACTTAATTGGGCTAGCTACCGAGGTGAATCGATTCATTGCATTTTTTCACGTCACTCGTCACTCGTTTTTTCACTGTATAGCGGTCTTTTTTTGGCACTTAAAACAGTAAACTAAGATTTAGGTAAATGAAATCCGTCGTCCTGTTAAAAAATTATATTTAGATTTGTAATTTTTTACGACTCCTTTGTAAGTTTCATTGCTCTCTTTATCTACGTCCTCAAGTAGCTATTGTCTTGCGAGACTTGTTTCAGATGTTTTAATTCCTTATCTGGAAACTAATGTCGACATAACAGTTGGGCTAAGAAGTTCGTAGGCTAACATAGTAAAACACATTTTTGGTAAAATTAGATTTTATTATTCAACATAGTTGTCTTCGAGGAGATACAACGATTATAGCGATCATGCAATTTTTCGATACCATTTTTATAGTACGATTTCTCTTTAGCCTCAAAATAGGTCTCACTCTCAGCGATTACTTCTTCATTAGTGATGAATGTATTTCCAACGAACATTCTTTTGAGGTCTCCAAACAGGAAAAAGTCAATAGGGACTATATATGGAAAATACGATGGATGGGGAAGCAATTCGTAGCCTAATTCATGCAATTCTGCCATCGTTTTCATTGACTTGTGACACGGTGCATTGTCTTGATGAAACAGCCTAATTCATACAATTCTGCCATGGTTTTCATTGACTTCTGACACGGTGCATTGTCTTGATGAAACAGCATTTTTTCTTCTTCAAATGGGACCGTCTTTTCGTGATTTCATCCTTCAAACGCTCCAACAACGTTATGTCATAATCGCTGTTGATGGTTTAGCCCTTTTCAAGGTAATCAATGAATATTATATCTTGCGCATCCCAGAATACTGATGTCATAACAATGCCAGCCGACTGTTGCGTCTTTCCACGGTTTGGATTCGGTTCATCGCGTGCAGTCCACTCGGCTGACTGTCGATTGGACTCTGGAGTGTACTGATGAAGCTATGTTTCATCCATTGTCACATATCGATGAAAAAATTCGTTATTATTACTGTTGAATATCGCTAACATTGCTCGTAGTCAACGACACGTTGAAACTTTTGCTCGATTGCGAGCTCGCGCGGCACTCACTTTACACATAGCTTTCGCACGTCCAAATATTCACGCTCTTTTGATATCTTCAGAGTCTCAGCTATCTTGATTAACTTCAATTTACGGTCATTCATAATTATTTTGTGAACTTTCGGGCGTCCACTGCGTGTACCGTCTTCGGTGCTCATTTCGCCCCGTTTAAATTTAGCAAACCACTTCTCAACGGTTTATTTTCCTAGTGCAGAAACCGAATAATGTTTATCAAGCCAAGCTTTGGGTTCAACAGTATTTTTTTTAATGATAAAGCAATGCTTCATTAATACACCAATTTCTTTTTTATCCATTTTTTTTACAATAAAAAAAGTTGCTTCACTCACAACAATATATCTCACGAACCGATTGTCTGACAGCTGTTAAATTTATACACGTATCGTTTGAAGGTTAGTACTAACTAAAAATCATATGAATTTAATTCTAGTAACACCATTTATGTGTCAGCTTACGAACTTTTCAGCCGACCTGTTTTTTGCTACGTCCAATCTACTAATGCTTTACAAACCGTTCTTTCATGATGTGGATCGTGATTCGATTGTTTCTAAGGTGTCAGCTTTTATCGGTAGCTTTTTTGTGCACAGTGTAGTCTGTCCTCCAATCTCAATACCTGTACGTATAAGAAAGCAATTTTATAGTCCGATTCCAATTCCAATGTAAACTGTATACTCGGGTGTATTGAATTGACGTGCTTAAGAAATTGTGGTAGATTCTCCTTTCTGTGTCTCTATATCGCAAATGTGTTACCGACATATCTTAGTCACATCGCGAGTTTTAATGCTGCTCTACTGATAGCGATTTCTTAAAATTTCTCCATGTAATAGTTGGCGATTACAGAGTTGAGTTGGCTTCCCATTACTACTTCGCCTTTTTCTCGTAATACACTTAAAAACCAATAGAAACGAAAACATGCATACGCAAAATACAACTGAAATCGGTCGTACTAGACAAAACCTTTTTTATCTTATATTAATAGAGTTACGGGCCGAATAGGGAGAATGAAAAACAAACACAAGATTGAAACCATCTGCATTCCTACCACCAAATGCGGCTACAAGAAACCCAGAGGACATACCAGAGGTATACTGCATACTAGTAGCCGCGGTGGCTCGGTGGTCAAGATCATCGTTCCTCTGTCATCGAGCCGCCGCGGGCGAGTTTGAGTCTCGCTCAATCCATGGGTGTACGTGATGACTTAAATATTATATATAATGTTAGTATGTTAGCATGTTAGTAGGCACAATAAGCGCTTGAGGCTGCAGTGCCGGTAAGTGCGCGAAATAATAAATAAAATACTGCATACTATGTCACTGTGAGATTTAATTTACAGGCCGCCATGAAGTGGAAAAGCGAGTGATATCAAAAATGCCGAGATGTTACTTGCAACTACCCAATCATCCATCACCATATCTACCACACGCATCTGGGACTGTAATTTATTTTTTAGTTTTCTTTTTAAGATGTCTGTCACAGTTGTGAGTGAAACATCAAAGGCTACTTCAATCACCACTTAACAACCCGAGAACGAACAACACAATGCGTCAAAACGCCGGCCTTGAAAAGCTTCGCATTTATTTGGTTATTATTTTATAAATAAAAACTTTGTTTTTAAACGACAGGCCAAATTTTTCTTAAATTTAATTATCCGATTTAAGAATTTTCTTGTTTTTTAAGGTAAACTTTTTCTCTCTTACAGTTACTTTCGAATCTAAATGTAGTCCTAAGCATTTAGTTATATCACTTCTTTGTAAGGCTATTTGATTTTAAGAAATTAAAAAGCAGTGATCTTTTCAAAACATAAATATTAAATATAGATTTACCTGCATTGACTTTTATTTTCTGTTTTGGAACCATGTTTTGATAAGGTTTAATTGTGATTGAAAGTTAATTGAAGCTATCATGGAATCTCCGTAGATTGCAAATATGCATGTAGTTATTAATACTTTTTTTGGTTGTGAAATATCAGATGTACAATGTCCATAAAAAAGAAGACTAAAGATGCTTTATTGTAAAATATTTGAAAGAATGCTGCTTCTGTGAGATTATATTTTTAAATATTGTTTAAATTATATAAGATATGAATGTATCATGTTGTAGTAGCCTATTATAAATTTCTTTTTTAATTTGTTTAACAATCTCAGATGCCACGTTTTATCAAAAGCCCGACTCGCATTTCTGTAATGAAATAATGAGAATTTCCTATTGCATTGCTAATTTATGGTGTAATGCGATGGCATTATTATGAGCATAAGAATCATTAAACAGTTTTGAACTAGTAGACAGTAAACTTAATCGGTCAAGAATCAAGTCATAATATGGCGTTATAAATATATCAGTTCGACTAGTCCTTTTTGGGGCAACTCTTTCAGCATTTACGTTACTATAAGATCGGGGCCAAGTGTTTTGTATCTTTTAATGTCCTAATTACTTTCTAAATTCTTTTCCTAGTAAATGATTTTAGACTTTATGCTAGGTGGCATCTGATAAGTCTTGCTCTACTTATTAAACCAAGTCATAAATTTGTAGAGATAACACTTCTGAAGATGATTTGCAAATAATTTAGCCTTTTCTTTATCACTCCTAGTTTAAGACCTAACAGATCCTAAGCATCTACATAGTGGAGGTAATACATGTTTTATTTTATTTTTGATGACTTAATATCTAATTGTGTAGAAAGGTGTAGTTTTAGAAAAAGTTGTTGCGCATTTCTTCAAGTTTTGAGTATAACTAATTGCTTATTTTGTTTTTCGTTTTGCTATCTGATGTGTGAGTTTGCTGCCAAATTGATCTTTGTCTTTTCTTGGCTTCTAGTCTTTTTATTATGCATGGCATGCTGTTTATTGCATATGACTATTAAAATAAACTACTTTAGTAGTATACTGAAGCAGTTTAATGTTTCTTTCTGTTTCTATGTAGGCATAGTTTGTCACGATGTCCATGTATCTTATATATATTAGTTACAAATAAATCTAATAAGACCGAATTTTATTTAGGTTGGTCATCCATTAAGTTGGAGTGTCAATCAATATAAATGAAGAGTCGTTTTTAGATAACCTTTACAAGTAGTTACCTGATGTTGTGAGGTATAAGTCACAACAATTGTATTTATTATTATTTAATTGCCTCCTAAAATAGACTTTTATTGCAATGTTTAAAATAATGTTTTAAAATATTCCTTTATTTGGGTTATGTCGGGTAGGACATTGGACAGATGTAGCTCAGATGGTTCAAGCAGTTGCCTCTGTCCTCTAGCCGGTGCGCGCGAGCTCGAGTCGAAAAAAATAGTTATCTTATATGAATGACTTTTGCTCTTATGCCTGCTTATATACGATTTTTCCCGTATTTTATTAGGGCATAATGTTCAATTGTACTTTTAGTTAGTATTGCTGCACTCCCATGTATGGTACCATATAGGTAACTAATGCAACCAAATCTATATTTTAGAATGTTGAAATAAATATTATTCTTCAGTTGATTTTTACAAATTAGAAATATGTTAATGTACTTCCAATTCAAAAATAACTAATTTTTTCTCTATTACGTATATAAACGGTTGTGCTCTTCTCAGAAACTTAGGCGTGTGTAATTTATTTTATTTATTAATATTGTTACCATGTAAGTACAACGCTGTTGTGTTGAAGTAATTGGCCAAATAAAATTCTGAATTAATCTAAAAATCTTGTTAAAGCGGTAGCTATGTCATTGTTTTGATTTGCATTTTGTTTGCTTCGGCATAGCATTTTTTTATATCCGTGTTAACTGGTTGCATTTTTGCTTGTTTTGTAATCCTGTTATATTGAATACTTTAATTATACAAAAAACAAATTTTATTTTGTGTCCCATATTTGTAACTAGTTAAAGTAATTCCTATTTGATGATCTGTTAAATAATGAAGGTGCTTTATAATTCTCTAATTATTTTTATAACATTGTTTTCCAGTTTTCTTAGAAAGTATTGTTTCTCTTAAACTGTGCTTATTTTATTATTTTTTATTTTTCTTTTATTTTTAGTTCAGTTGCCAGCAGTGACAAATAATTGACAAGATGACTAGGAACTTTTCCTTAGAGTTATTAAAATTCAAACAGTGTAAACCTCTTTGTGGAACACTGTGTATGTAATAATAATTTGTTATTTAATCATAAAATTTGCTATACAGTAATTTGTATTTTATTATGCTAGAAAACAAAATATCAGATTGATCGCATATATAAAAATAAAAACTAACTGCAGATATAAATAAAAAGTGTTATTTAGGTCGTAACAGTAAAAACGGGAATTAAAAATAAAAAAATCACTGTGATAAGCGCACAGAAATCAAGTCAAAGTACACAAAATTATAGTACAATAAAATATTGCGAATGAAATATAGAAAAATCACTGAGTTTATAAGTAACATATAAGGAAGTATACTAATGAGAAAGCGCAAAAAGAAGTTTGAGTAAATTTTAACAAAAGTAATAAAATAAACAGAACAAGATAAGACATAAGAAATATTAAATATAATCGAGTACCAATTGTAAAGAAATGTGCTACGAAAACAATACAAGTAAAGGAAAGAGGAAAAATCGCAAAGGCAAATAATTATGAATGTTCCTCTAAAGTACACACTAGCAAACAATGTCAAAACAAAGATCCATTAAATTAAATACAGCTATGCCACAAGAACTATTTAAGTCAACAAATACAGTTTAAAAAACAAACGTATACTAAGGATCCGAGAGAAAGCTTAGTCTTAATTTTTTAAAGAAATGATGCATAAAAGGAAAGATAGTGAGTCTGTCATGAGGGAGAAAGTGAAAAACCATGGAAATAGATTATCATAGACAAGACAGTTTCTTTAAAAAACGAAAGTGATTGTTTTGGACAGGTTAGTAGCGGTAATGAGAAACGTAGAACTGATTTGCAGAATTGGTTTTCTCTAGTGTTTAAAAGAATCAAAAACTGTGATAAAAAAAGCAAAAATGATAAATGTGTATGTGCCTAAATTGATAATGGCAAACGGACAAATTTGATGCACTGGCTGATGCAACAATTCTGTCTTGCACTATCATCAAGAATATTTTAAAGATTACAAAGATCTGTACGCAATGACTCTTCCATAATATCAGCTCTTAGTAGATACATATGGAGATGTGTCGACATTTGCTGCAGCTATACAGAGTAAATCCGAAAAAGTTCTTTAAGTGTTTGGTCACAGTAAACGAATCATTTTTGCAGGAGAAACCGAAAAGGAAACACCATTCTATAGATTGACAAGTATGTGGTATTACGAGTCACAGAAGCAACTCCGTTGACGTATTCAGCAACACAGCTATCGGAAATGCAGGCTTTGCTTCAATATGACAATGCGCAGCTCTATGTAGGCTCTAGAGTATACGCACTGTTTCATATCCCATATTAACGAAATCTTACGTCAAGCGACTACGCTTTGTTTGACACAATGAAAGAAACAATGAGTGGTAAAAGTCCTATGCAAACGATGAGCTTTGGAGTATAATAGGAAAATATTGCAATAGTCAATAGTAAATAAGAAATTTGTAAAAATATTATGATTTACTTGTTTTGGTAATGATTTATCAAAGAAAACATCTCTGAAAGATATAAATTCAATATTACAGAAAGTATTTTTGAACAATTAAAAATTTTTTTGTTTTTGTTATTTAGCAATCCGAATTACAAGGGTAACAAGTGATAGAATACTAACTACTAATTGACACGATAGGTTAACATCTATTGATGCAACCTTTGGATATGCAATATATATCTAAAAATATATAACACTATTAAATTAAGTCTATACTCCACTATTTTGTAAGTCGTTTATTGATTCTGGGTTCCAACAACTCTTTTAATAGTGGGTTGGAGTGGGTTGTTATAGTGTTATGTTGTATGATAGCTCTCTCGTGGATGATCTCTTGGACTGTTCGGACGTGAAGATCCATATGAATTGTTTGATTAGTTACGTACGAAGATGCATTTACAATTTGGCGAAGAATTTTGGATTAACATCTTTGGATGATTGCTGTATTAGACTTGGAAGCACAGCCTCATATTTTAATTCCATATGTCCAAATTGGTTTTATGATTGTCTTATAAGTTAGTATTTTGTTTTCACTTGACATACGAGATTTTTTACCTGTATGTTAATACAGTTCTTTGTTCTTTAGATCAACTATTTTCTTTTTTTAACTTTATATTGTTTCCACGTCAACTTATTAGCTAGATGTAAGCTCAGATATTTTGCTGTCGTACTTTGTGATATCTGCACGTTGTTTAAATGGACTGGTGGACAAGTTTGGTTACTAACTGTAAACGTTATGTGAGCAGATTTGTTCTCGTTAACTTTAATTTTTCCTTTTGTTCAACCATTGCTGAAGGCTGAACAGGTGAAATTATAGATTTTCTTAAACTATCTGAGAGTTAGCATGACTAGAAAGGATAGCTGTGTCGTCGGCAATTGTTCCGATTACCGTATTTGGTGTGGCTAGTAAATCAGAAGTAAATAGGACATATAATAGCGGACCAAGCACACTTCTTTCCGGTACTCCGGTGTTGATTAGATGCTAATCTGATTTAGCTTCGTTCAGTTTAACTTGTAATATCCTTTCGCTTATATATGATTGTAGCAGATAGAAGTAGGCTGGAGGAAATACTTTTTAATTTTGTAGAGCAGTTCTGGATGCCAAACTTTGTCAAATGCTTGATTAATATATGCTGATCAGTAGTGCTTATTTTCGAATGCTGGATTTATGACTTGCGTGACACGGTGCATTTGCTGAACTGTAGAATGGTCATGAATAAAAAATTTATAATTATTTTAAGATTAAAAACTTACATGAAAGTTTTTAATTATATTATTTAATTATATAATTTGCTCTAAAAAAGCGTAAAGATTAACAAATTTGCCTGATACTTAATTTTCAATATAAACAAAAAACCTATTGACTGACAATCCAAGATTTGGACGTCTAAGAGAAGTTAGCCGTCAATCATCTAGATGTATAAAGAATAATTTGATTATTACGTTTCAGCTCATGCCCGCAAACTATATAACAACCTATTAAGTGAGATTTTAAATGAAACTATTTGGGAAGAATAAAGAAAGGTTACTGTAGAGCGGAAGAGATGGGAATACTAAAAACAAGGTAACAGAACCATGACAATATTGAATCCCTTTGATATAAATAAAAGGTCGTCAAAATTAAACAATTTGCGTTTGGTTACTTTGATACTTTAACATGTAAGACCTCATGATTATCAAAGTACGGTAAGATTCCGTGAGAATATTGCTACAGCCACAGTGTCTACAAATTCTAAAACATTGGTATCGTGCACATATAGATACTTCAAGAAACTCTTTTTAACTCAATATAGACTTACACCTATATGCATAAAAAATTCAAGCAAAACAAGAGCTTAATCTGCTGACCATTCTCTCCGTCAACAATATGTCAATTAGTTTTAGAGCACTATAAAGTAGATCCTCAGATTATTCGACAAATCATTTATAACAATAAAGCGCATTTTTAATTTTACTGGTTTATTAACGAAAAAAAATGTTACATTTCACATAATCAATGAGAAGCAAATGCACCTCCATCGAGTCACTATTTGGTATAGATTTTAGACATGTGTTGTGATTGACTTCTTTAAAGATGATGCTAAAAATTTTGTACTATTACATAATAAACTTTTTTTTGGTACGGACTAGGTAACATGAATCTGGATTAAATGTGGTTTTAACAGAACAGCGCCAACTGCCATACAACATAAATAACATTAGATTTTCTGCATCAATAATTTTCTGGTCACGTAATTTTACGAAATTTCGACATCACCTAGCCAGCAATATCTTGTGATTTAACATCACTAACATGACTACTTTTTGTGGAGTTAGCCAAAATCTAAGATCTACCGCAACAATCCACGAAAAGTTGATGGTCTAAAGAATAAAACACGTGTTGTCGCTGAAATTTCACAGAACTTTTTTTTATTTGCCCATATAATTCACAATTTATCCTAAAATAATAAGCCAATTTTGTAATAGGTGTGTAGCATGTGGCTAGTGACTTGCAATAAAGATCTAACTAAGATAATTAACCTTACGCTGTGGTTAGGGATTATAAATAATGTGTTATTAACCTTTATTATCGATTTTATGTCTAATTGGTCACAACTTTTTAGACGAGAAGTTCTTTGACTATTATCTAAAGGACTAATAGATAAAAATTTGAAGGAAATTGTAAGCGAGCTAAATATTTACCACACATGCTCTTTACTTCTTTTACCACATGTGACACGTTCAATTCGTTGTGTAATGTCTGATTTGTTACAAACCACGGTGCATTTGTGATTGTTCTAAGTGGCTTGGATTGGTATCGTTGCAAAATTTAAATATATAAAGTAAGTACTTGCTGAACCCCATAACTGATACCGTAGGTCCTCACCGGTTTAACTATCACTTTGTACACAAGTAATTTGTTGGTCAATTTGAGATTCCAATTTCTTCCAAGTAAGTCACAGTTGTTTTAGTTTCAAAAAATGTGATGTTTCCAATTTAATTGGTGAGCCAAGTGCATCTCCATTTATTTTACTGTATCCATTTGTGGAAGTAGATGTCTGTTTAAAGCAACTGTCGGGCATGTTCGTTTTCTGAGAGTAAAAGTAACGCGCTATAATTTTGTCCCGTTGGTTTTAATACGCCACTTTTGTAGCCATAACTATAAACTGTTAAGGGCCATTTGAAGTTTTTCAGAGGCAACTGCGGTATTATAGTTGATTGCCAAGATAGCAGTATTATCGGAAAATGTTGATAAAGCTGTACTTTCCGTTTCTGGGATATTGCTGATGTAAATTAAGTAGAGTATTGGCCCAAGGACACTCTCTTGTAATATTCCCCAGTGCAACTCAATTACTTCCTTTTGGTATTTTGCCACAAAATATCTATAGGAGATGTATGATTGTAGTACCCGGTAGAATGGGCTAGAAAGATTTGATTTTGTTTGTAGAGGACTTGGTGCCATACCTTATCGAATGTTTAACTTATGTCTAGAAAGGTTGCAGAACAGTATTTTTTATTTTCAAGCGTATTGTTTATTACTTTTACTACCCTGTGTATTTGCTCTATAATTGGAACTCCCTCGCGAAATCAAAATTAGTGCTGGGGTATGATGTTCAGTTCCTCAAGTTTAGATTTGAGTCTTTTATAAATATTTTCTAGAATATCTTAGATAAATAAGATAGGAGGTTTATTGGTCAGTAGGACTCTACTTCTTCAGTTAGTTTTCCTGTTTTTGATACAAGTAATATTTGTCCTTCCTTCCATGATGACGAGAAATACCCCGTTCTAGGGATAGCGTTATAGATGTGTGTCAGTGCTGTTAATGCCTTCTGGGAAAGTTGTTTAATAACAATTCCCTTTATGATGTTATAACCAGGTGACTTTTCGGATTTAAGTTTTGTGTAATTACTGTTGTAACTTTGTGTATCTTGGTAAGTTAAATTAGGAATGCTATTTGACATAAAACATCTAGGAGGATTTCAGTTTCCTCTTTATGTTGATCCTCTTCTATTTCGTAAGGTTAAGAAATGCTTATCAAGTGATCTGCAAATGCAATAGCTTTTTCTTCATCTGTGCTTGCCCATTATGTTTCTCTTTTTCTAACTGAAAGGGCGTTATCTTGGTTTTTGTTGAGTTTAGTTGAGGCCTTTTGTAATCAAAATTTTTTGAAAAAACCAAGATTTGTAGCTGAAGCCGAGGTGGCCATTTGTCAGACATCATTTTTCATATTTAATAAAAATTGTTTACTTTAATACCCAAGCAAATCCAATCACAAAATCACTTCAAAGGTCGTTCTATTTTATATTTAAATTTGAGACACCCTTTATAAAGGGTAGAAGAAGCTCGCTACCAAACTTCATATTTTTTTAGTAATTTTAAATGCAAATATGAATAATGCAAAACAAAATTAAAGTGGACTTATTTCATTTTGTAAGAGATGTGATTACAACATTATTTGTATTGGAAGTGTCCACCTTTTCTGTCCAAACCGGCGTGAACCTGTCCCATTATATTTTAGAAAGTTTTTCTTAGTACGGCTTCTATTTGAACATCTTTGGTAATGTTAGTTTTAAGGCGCCTATAGTTTGAAATTTGTTGTGGTAAACTGCGCTTTTAAATGTCGTTATAAAAAATAATCCAAAGTATGGTAAGTACAGTTTTTTTGAAGTAAACGCAATTTCTAAAGAATGACTCGGCGTTAGCCATGTTGGCGTTTGATGTGAGAGATGTTGCTCAATTCTGTTAGAAATATTCAGTAAAGAGGATCCCATCATCCAATTGATTTACAAAGGCTTTCCTTCATATGTAGCTATTGTGATAGATATATCAAAAAAACAATTGTGTGGTACCAAGACCTTCCACACCAACCACTAAACTTCTTTGAATGCTCTAATTTTTCATGTACCGCAAAAGAATTTTTATTCTCCAAATGCAGGAACTTTAACTGGTAAAGCTTCGCCATGTTCTATTGTGCTAACTGCGCAGATTTTCCCGAAGAAATGCCGGAAACCATCTTTATTAAATTATATTAGTATTACTATTCTACTATTAACATTTATAAAAACCAAAAATGCACAGCAGCTTTAATAGTAAAAACCAATATTAACAAAATAGCAAGGTAAGAGACTAAATATTTTAAAATGTAAATTTTATCTCTTTTAGCACATAATAAAATAAGCAAAATATTTTATATTTAAATATAGAAATGCAAAAAATTGCATATTATACTTGCAAAAGTTTCTTTCAAAAGAGTCTACATTCAAATCAGTTTCTAAGTATAAAGCGAGCGTGCAGTAGCCGGTGCAATTCACAAGGATATGTTTTGATATTCTGCAAGTGTGCCTTTGATATGCTCTGAATAAACAATTCTGACAGTATTCAAAAACACGTACTAACATACATTTCGTGCAGTTTCCACTGAATAACGCTTCTCTGAATCACGGATTCGTTGGAATTTTTGCTAATTCGATTCAAGAGCAGTTCACGTATCGAATAATCATATAATGCGCTGGGGCGCAAGCTAATGAGTTTTGAAATTCAAAGAATGCAATGACCGTTTCTTTTTAACTATATCATTAATTTAAAAATAAAACACATTTTTTAAATAATCCCCAAGAGATTGTAACATTAACGTCAATTCTTTGTTCATTATCTTATTGTTAAGTCGAGCTTTCATACGTAGCAGGAATATTACTCTAAGGTACAAAGTGAATGTAAATAGAAACGATTTCTGTTTGAATCTCATTTGAGATTCAGCTTTTAACAAGATCAAGGGCACTTACGCGAATACTTAAGCTTTATCAAATCCTGCAGGATAAATGCCGTCATTACCAGTCCTTGTGGTTAGGAGTTGAAGTGCTGTATCCTGGATGTATTTGATTTTACGAATCTAATACACATTCAGGGCAGTAAAAATTCCGCACACGTATGGGGGTTCCTCCCTGCCTATACGGACTGCATGCATACTACTACAGACACCCTATCGAACCGGGAATCCTATAAGCCGGCTCTTTGTTTTCATGCTAAATAGACCTGCGGATCCTGCTTACACCGGGGTTTTTCCGCAAAAACTCCTTCTTGTGCACTAGGCGGCAAGCTTAGAATCCGCAATGACAACGTAATGTTGCCTCATGTTTCGTCATTGCTACTTTTATGCCACATTGTCTGGGCCATGATCTCGTCTACGTGATGAGACTACCAGCGAGCGGAGGTACTTTTCTATCTGTTCATCTCTGCAACATATCATATTGCAACGCAACTAGTAGTTCGATGTAAGCGGGTAAGGTCGACTTGACTTACTTGTAGTTTTTTTTTTATACAACAATACATTTATTACAGCGTATGACTTGACGTTATCCTCTTACATATAAATTTTTAAAAATAATAACAAAGAAGTTAAATTCAAGTAATTTAGAATCAATACAATCATTAGTTCAAATTACATTTAAAAAACAACAATCATATATTAATATGTAAATAGTAAGTCATCAAAGGGGTAAAAACATTTACTGCATTGTGTATCTAATTAATAAATAATGTATATCCATAAAATATTTCGCCGAAATACAGGCAGCAAGCTGCATAACGTAAATATTTAGATAATTCTCGCTAGAGGAAAAATGTCACGTTTGCAAGTTTTTACTTGATTTATACAAGATAAGTTCATCAACACGCCCGCATATGATCTCATGCATGGCATCACACACTCTTCAGTGCTCTATGTTGGTATCCCGCCGGAATACCAATTAGCTACGTTGGTAAACCGAGTAACGTTCCAAACTTTTGCGAAATGATGTTAAGTGAATAACTAATAAGGAGTAATAAATTTTAAAGCAATGCCTACCTGGTAAAATTTTAAGATACAAAAATTCAAAATAAAATGTAATAATGCCATTGTCCTGTAAGTAAAGTGATTTTGAGATTAGGAAATGTATGTAATAATAGAAATTTCTTTTCACAGATTATATTTAATGCGCGAATAAAATTTATACTATTTTTTACATTGCAATGCACTTATTCTGTCTCTTCTCGGTTCCAACCTAAAAGAAATTGTTTGGTTATTTGTCAAACCAACAATTTCGATGATCTTGTCATTATTAATAAATATATTTCCCTTTAAATATACTTTATTATTTCAAAATAGTTAGTTATTTATTGCGTCCTTTTAAAACGTTCAAAAAAGTTGCACCACAATCTCTACACATCGTTTCTGGTGTTCTTGAACAATGTAATGTGAGGCTGACATTACATACGCTTTGCTGTATTGCAACTAGCGTCTGTTTAACGCACAAGCTGAAGCCTAGGGAGTAGAATTTTTTTTTTTGGGGGGGCCAAATTTTGAGTTGAATACATAGAAAAGGGAGCTCAATCAGAGAAACTTTGATAGCTTATATCTTAAAATTTAAAATCGCATACTCATCGGCGCACAATATATTTTTAAAAACATTTATATTGTAACAGAAATAACATAACAAGAAATTATTTAGGAACATTCCAAAATGATCAATGCGCCATTTGAGTACAAATTTGATAACCTTCTGATTCGTTCTAAAGGGTCTTGCAATAGGGACTTCCGAACTTTGACAGTTAATAGCGGCCACATTGTTGAAGCTACATCTGTCGAATTGGCTGTCATTTATTCAGTCTGTTTTGCCAAGTCACCATGGACGGATATAGCGTTCAACAACACGTGCAAATGATAAAATTGTTTTATTAAAATGGGCGTTCTGTTCGGGCAACGTTCCGCGCGCTTCGCCCATTTTACGGTCGCCATAATACCCCTACCGAGAGGACTATTCGCAGTGTGGTGGATAAATTTGAGTCCACTGGTTCAGTAAACAATCAACTAACACCCGTACAAAACGAAACGCAAGATCTCCGAAACACATCGCCGCTGTCCGTGAGAGTGCGCAGGAGAATCTGAGGCAGTCGATTTCGCGTCGCTCACAAGAACTCGGCCTTTCGCAGACCACAACTTGGCGAATTTTGCGTCGTGACTTGGGCCTGTACCCGTACAAAACTGAACTGACCCAGGAGCTGAATGTAAGCGACCATAGATAACGACATGTGTTCGCTGAATGGGCCTTCAATCAGTTGGAAATTAACCCTAATTTTTATCGAAAAATAATCTTCAGCGATGCGGCCTATTTCTGGATGAATGGGTACGTCAACAAACACAATTGTCGAATTTGGGACGATTCCAATCCACATGAGATCCAAGACCGTCCAATGCATCCCGAAAAAGTCACTGTTTGGTGTGGATTTTGAGCTGGGGGCGTCATTGGTCCATATTTCTTTGAGTACGACGTCAACGGCGAGCGCTATAGGTCGATGATTACCAACTTCTTTTGACCTGAATTGGATGATATGGACACCAACGACATGTGGTTTCAACAGGATGGCGCTACGTGCCACACAGCTCATGCCACATTGGACATTCTACACGTGCGATTTGAGAGCATGGTCATCTCACGTGGAGGTGATGTGAACTAGCCACCGAGATCGTGCGATTTAACCCCGTTAGACTTTTTCTTGTGAGGTTTTCTTAAGTCGCAGAACTATGCGAATAAGTTACAAACCACAGCGGCCCTCAAAGGCAACATAGCCCATGCCATCGGTCAAATTCAGCCTGATTTATAAGCTAGAGTCTTGAAAAATTGGACATTTCGGATGCGCACCACCCAGCGAAGCCGCGGCGTACATTTGCACGATCTTATATTCCATACATAATGGCATCGATAGGCCTTTCAAACGAATAAAAAATTTCGATGATATCTCACACACACGTTGTTTTATTTAAATTTAAAGATAGGAAGCGGTTAATGAAAGGCCCTTTAGAACAGCATATTTGAATATAATTGGAGTAGATGAACATTTACAGCAGTCGAGTAGGAGAAGTTATTGTTGTCACAGTAACCCTTGACCGTGGCGTTACTAGTATTTTAATTATTGTGAAGCTCTTATAAACAATGTTTAGTTTTAAAATAAATTGTTTTTAAATTCACATTTTACATATCAGAAAGGTTAAATAATAAGTGGTAAAGATAATCGAGACTTGTTAAAAATATTAAGTGGCGTAAAATTGAGAAAACTTTGTGCTATCTGTTGAACAATTTTTGATGTTTATTTCTAACTATGACCATAAAGGTAAAGAGGTGGCGTAGATTGTATAAGTTTTTATCTAGATAACTGTAGAGGACAGACCTATAACAATGTTCCTAGGTGCTGCGAAGGTTTTCAGGCTGGAAAAAAGCTAAAGAGAGCAGAATGTACTTTGTTGATTTTTTTAGAACAATAAATCTATAACTTTTTATTTCTTCAACTAGATGGAATATTTTGCAGTATCACTTTAAAAAGAATGTTTATAGTTGAAAGCTTTGCCGACAATCTGATAGAGTATCCGTGCTGATGCCAGTCAAGCATTATACAAATTGTACCAAAAGTTTCTTGATGCTCCGGCACACATTACTCATGATAGTGATCAACAAACCTGAAAATGTAATATTGGAAGAACTGAACAAACTTGAAATGGTATTAATGGTATGTTTTTGGAACAATGTTTTTGTAAAGTCTCGAAAAGTAAGTAAAAGGGTTCAAAGAGAAAGTGGAGACACAACAAAGATCATTACTCTATACGGTACTTTAGAAACTTTTATAAACTCTCTTAGAAACGAAGTTAAGTTGTTCAGACAAAAACAAAGCAAAATTGATGTGGGAACAGACGTCTTCAAAATATTTCTATATATACTACTCAAACTCATTTATCAGCTAAAAAATATCACATTTCTTATTGAATCTTTCATTCCCTCTTTTCCTGAAAGCCTGGCAAGCGAAACCAGATGTAGCTAAAATGGTACGTATAGCTGTATTACCAAAACCAAATATCAAAGCTTTCCAAGCTTCTAAAACAAGGGGTAATATAATAGTTTTTCCGGCGGAAAAGGGTAATGCTAAAATAATCTTGAGTACATTAGATTATATCGGAAAAATGAACAATTCACTAAAATTATCATATATCTAATAATTGCACATTTATTACTAACCGAAACTTATCTGCCTATAAAAAAAGCTTCTTATGCTTTGAGATAAACTTTCAAGAATTCTTCTTTTTGTGTAATTTCTCCTTTTTTATAAATTGACTATCACCTTCTTCGGCTATTCCAATTGGCCAATTACAAATAGTTCGTCCGGAAATTTCTAGCACTTCTGTCATATTTAAATGACGATGGGGACTCAGAATCATATCTGCTTCTATTTCTATCATAGTGATTATTTTTCCTTTGTATTCTTCACCGCCGTTCTATAATCGGTTATTCTGCTTTAGCTACCCCCATAGTCATCCAAAACTGTACCTTAACAGAAATAATTCTTCTGCAGCTTTAATCTGGTACTGAATAAAGTACTTTCTTCATTTAGATAAGATACAGGTAAAACGGAATATAGGATAGATAAGATTTGGGGTGCGACAAAACTTGCTTTGGTATAGAAGGCGAGAGAGCCAAGGCTTGCGTGAGCGGGGTTACTTCCCTGAAGTAGGGCAGCCCCCGGCGGGATCTCAGAAAGCGTCTACCTGCCACCACTCTAAATTATACGGTGTCCTAAAAATTTATAAATAAACTTCCCATAATAAATGCTAAGTGCATTATTAAAGTTCTTTGACCTCTTGCAGACCGACCCTCATATGCTAGAAAATATATATCATTTCCTGTGCTTAAAGCCAACTTTATGGTTAGTTATTTCTTTATTTTCTATTAAAATAAAAGTATTATAACCTACATATGATATTTTTCTGTTTAATTAATCACTGCCTATCCGATACCTGTTCAGCTTCTAAAATAATTTTCACTACCATTTTAATACTGGTTTTAAGGATTTTTACTTTTACCTGTCATAGTATATTATGACCGACTTTTAAAATAAAAGTTTTTATTTTCTGTCTTAAACACAGCAATTGTATGCTATATATTATTTCTCCGAATACTTTTATCTGGTCTTATAAACAAAAGCAATTCTTTTCTTTTTTTTAGATACTTTTAAACAACAATTTTATTCCACTGTTTGTTCAATGGCAATACCCTGTTCAAATCCATTCAACTTTAAAATCTCTCGTTACCTAATTCGTCAAACTTTTGATAAAAAACTTAATAAATAGAACTCAAAAATGGATATTCTAACAAATTCTTATGCTGTATAATTAAAAATATAAATAAAAAACAAATGTTTAATCCTAAAACCCCACGACCACAAAGAACTGTTTTGTTTTGCATCAAAAGTCTTATCGATAAAATAAACCTCATATTAATAAAGTCTTTATGACTAACAATGCATTAGCCAATTTTATCTGCTAAGCAAAGAATCATTGTTTTTACAAGTTCCAAGGATTATATAAAATATCAAAGCATCTATATAACTTAAATAAATAGAATATATGAGTATTCTCTAGTCTTTCGAAAAGCACAAGTACTATAGACAGGCCACAAAATCGATATCCCCCGTTTCAAAATAATTTTTCCTATTTTTTTGTCAACAAAAACCGTTCTTAATGTAATTTAAAATTTAAAAAGTCAAGGTTTATCTGTCATACGTAGACTCTTAATTGTACCACAAAACCACAGTTTTTTTTTATTTTTACACCAATGTTTTCATATAATCAGGTAATTTTTATTAATAAAGGCATTAGAGTAAATATGAAAACACCTTTTAAATGTTTACTATCAAAATATTTTTAAACAAAGTATTTCCAATTATACAAGAAACTGATAATTATAAATGTAGTAAAAATAGTCTTTATTAAGAATAACATATTCAACGAACTTAAAAAGTTCGTTTCTGAATTCTATATGTCTGTCGGTCTGTCTGTCGCTGTCACAAAATTATGGATTTTTTAAAATTTTAAAATGGATTCTTATAGGAAATTTTACGCTGATTTCAAAATCGAAATCAAAAAGTTTCTATCTCGAATAGTTTTCGAGATATTCGACTTCGAATTTCGGGAAAATTTCGACGTTGCGATTTTATGAGTAATTCTTAAAGAAAATTTTACACTGATTTCAATAATGAAATCGAAAAAATTCGATGTCGAATAGTTTTCGAGATATTCGACTTCAAATTTCATGAAAATTTTCGACATTACGATTTTAAATGTGATTCTTATAGGAAATTTTACGCTGAATTCGAAAATGAAGAAAAAATTCTATGTCGAATAATATTCCAGATATTCGATTTCGAATTTCGGGAAAATTCGAAATCGAAATCGAAAGGTTTTTTTAAGTTCGTTCTGGGATTGCTTACAGAGCAATCTCTTCGCCGGCCCTATGTTTTTTATTCGATTTACAATTTAGGTTACCATTATGTTGTTTTTGTTTCAGTTCCATTTCTAATTGCTTGATTTACGTAATTGTAATGTACATACATTGTACAATAAATTAAACAGATCAGCATCCCTTTTTATCCGACATCACCTGTTTTCCATGTTCAGTTAAAAAAGAGGAGAGAACATCGCAAACTAAGTTAGCGCCCCACTTTGAAACGTTAATTAAATAGAACTCGAAGAATAAGAAATAATTCTTGAAATAAAACTGACTAAATAATATCGAGCATAGCGATAATAAAGAAGAAGCGATAACTTCTAGTGACAACGTGATATATTAGGTCTTGGAATTAGAAAGATCAAAAAATTGTTATTGAAGTTTAAAATAAGAAGATAGACGTACGTGCACTAAGAAGAGAGGGATGCATATACTTCGGTATGAATAGTATGTGTTCGTCTGCATTACAACTAATGAAAGAATAAAAAAGAGAGGTACATTGCTAATACATGAAAAATTTGTGGACTATAAATAAAAAATCAATTATATATCATGATAAATATAATAATGAGCAAACAAAAATTGCATATATTCTCAGTATATCGTCCAAAATAAAAGAGAATTCAAAATATAAAAAGAAAATATTTTGCCATACATAAATAACCTACCTGAAGATAAAATAAAATTAAAAATTGCAAATATAGTTATTTCCACAAGGCTCTATAAAAAGTTTGTACAGAAGACAATTAGGCTTTAAATTACAAGATAATAATAAAATAAATAATTGGCAAAAAACAGAATGCATGTATTAACTAGTATTAAAAAATTTATGGAAACTAAAAGTGATCATTGGAAATAAACTAAATATATAGAAATTCTAGCTTACATATAAAATTGAGAAACTAGTCTTGAAAAAAGACAAGCTTTTTATCATTACAAATGTTTAAAAATCCAACACAGTTAGAAAGAATATAAAATCGTATAAAATGAGGTACATCTGAAATTGGGGAAAATTAAAGGAAAATACTATAACATAGTTTCAAAAGCATTCTCGAAAAATATTTCTATAACCTACATAAAGAAATGAGGAGAATCATAAGTAGTAAAAAATAAGAACTCTAAGGATACATAGAAATAGATGAGAAAGGATCTGTTACTTTGAAAATCTATTTGTGCTATAAATGTGCAAGAATGATAAAATATTAGTATAGATGAAATAATAAAAGCAGTAATAAGTCTGAAAAATAAGAAACCATTTGGAATGCATCAGATACATAATAAAAAAAATTATTATAAAAAAATATAGAACACCACACAATTCCATACGAATGAGGAAATGTTACAATAATATCAGTACTTAAAATGGGGGTTAAAGGAAATTAAATTAACTACCGGATACTAGCTTAAAACTAACAAAAAATTATATTACAAATACAAATAAATTGTTGTTTGTCTTGTAATGGCAGTATTAAATTAATAATACTTTTATGGGGTAAATAACAGAGACTTTGCACTAGGAGATATTGATGATAAGCTGATAAAATTTAATCGAGTTATTAACTAATCTGATAACTGCGGAACAAAGAACTACAAAAACAGCTAGTCAAACTTACATCAAAATATATGGGACCAGCGCAAATAAAATGCAGAATACCACAAGACTATTATTGTTCCACCTAATTATAGAAAATAATTCCCTGATGTGACAACATAAAGTGAAGAAGATTTCTAAAGGCCATTATACGGGGTTCCTAGAACTTGTTAATTTTATAGTTTAAAAATATCTAATTACAAAACAAAATGCATAACAATACCTAAGACACTAACCAGATACAAATTAGAGATCGATGAAACCATAATCAAGTATGTCTCAACTTTTCAATACTTGGAGATCACAATAGTTAGTTCAGGTAAAGCTTTTGACACAAATTAAACTTTAGGAGCTCTGAGTAGAATCATATGGAAAAACAAATACCTAAATAAGAGAGTTAAAACTGGAGTATCCTTAGATTAATATTGACCTATGCAGCAGAGAGACGATGTACCACTCGTACTAAATAAATAGGCGCCGCTAAAATGAAGACGTTAAGGAATAAATAAAGAAGGGACTGACCAAGAAATAGATATATGAAACAACAGTGTTTAATACATATTAACAACTGGTACACCAAAGAATAATAGAATGGGGCAATCACGTGCCAAGAATGGAAGACGGTAGAATAGTCCAAATAGTACAAGATAAGTCATCTATAAGCGAAAGGGGAGTTGGTAGACATTGAAAACGATAGAAGAACTCCTTATAGTAACTATTTTTGTGGTTTTACGATTTAATTATTTCCCTTATTACTGCCAATGTTAATACAAATGTAGGTTATTTAAATACAAAAATAATTTGCAATCGTCCTAATAATTCTTTTAGGCTGTATCGGGCAATTTTAAAACTCTTTAAAAATGTTCTTATATTTTTAACAGTTTTGATGTAAAATAAAGTTATAGTCTGTTCAATACCTACGTTGACCCTAATTTAGCTGATAACTTGAAAAATCCTAAACGCATTTTTCAAATAATTGCATTTTCTTAAAATCGACTTCAATATGAATATCTCTTAAGCCAAAGTTTGGTACATAATTTTGGTAAACAATACACCACATAAGCATCTATTAATTAATCCACTAATGCAATTCTACGCCGGGAGTTGCTTTAGAGCTATCGAACTTTTTGTCACTTCTTACACATCGCTTCCGCCTGAGAAAACAAGCCCTTAATGTCCTCGACGACGAATTAATCGATGCATGTCTCGTTTAATTGCAGCGACATCCTTATACCCCAATATATAAAGCTGGAGTTTCCTTGCCGCCAGAACTATTGTTACGTAAAAGAATCAGACAGTTTCGAGGAGAATCACATAAATGCATTAAGGGCGCTCGTCGTTTGAACTGCTTTTCTTTTTGTTCCGCAGATGAACTATACAGAACTGTTTCATTATTCCGCTTTGCGTGTCGTTTCACAACCCTATAAAAATTTCCGCTTAACAGTTCGCGCAAAATTGTCAAAGCAGACTTATTACAATTGTAAACGATATTTTTTAAATATTAATGAAGAGCATTTAATATTTTACTAATAATATTATCGCTTCCAAATGAATGAAGAAATTGTGAGTAGAATTTTAAATAGGAAATTCTAACAAATTATGCAACTTAAGGCAAATAATAGTTAATAATTATTGTACTCCAAGCAAATTATTTTTTACAAGGCAATGGCGATATTTTCAAAAACAACAATTAAATTTAAATTAATTATTTTGTTTACAAAATATCGAGATGTTAAGTTTGTCAATTATCGACCTACCTGACTAAACCCTAAATATGCTTACTAACGGTGCGTGTGAGGTCCGCAACAGCAGAAGCACCGTAAAAATTGTATAATTAATTATACTGTCACCATCCCATAACAGATATATTCAGGAAGGCACTTCCAATAATAACATTTTTGGGGAGATTAATATGCAAACGAGCAATGTATTTAGCACGACCTTAAAATGATGATCAGGGCATCCGTTGAACCTGTAAAATACTAAAACGCTTTCAGTGTTTGTAATTATGCCAATCGTGCAGTCACAATGCGTGCTTGTTCATTAAAAACGTTCGCAAAGCGAACGTTCCCGCTTTGATCAACTTACCAATTTATTAATATTACGCTCGCTAATTGCTTTCTTCAGTTAAATGCGACAAACATGGCGCGAAATTAAAGTAAGGCGCGCAAAAAATGTAATCAAAACAACTTTTCATCTGGAAAATAAAGCGCTTCTCCAAAGAAAGGCATGCATGAGTCGACTGATTGCCTTCGCTGTAGGAAGGGCATCTCTTTGGCAGTCGATCGGATTTATTTTCAATTTATTAAGTTGTTCAGATGACAGAAAGAGATTACAGTTTATCAGCCGAATCGGTTTATCAGCCAGGCATTAGGATTGGGTTTGCAAGTATCTTTAAACGTGTGTTTGAAAACTTCTAGGTTGTTTTATTTATTTACAAGCTTCTTCTGTTTCATACTTTTAATTCCTTTCACGACATCGATATACATAATAAATTATTGATATAAATAGTGTAACATTTAAAGTGAATTTAATTTTATTAACTAGGTTCTCTTTAAATCATATAGCTTGTCATACCTTTTCCGGGAATTATTTAAATGGTTTATACCAATTCAGTAGCAGCTTAAAATAACAAAAAAGTATATTTAACAAACATCAAGAAAGGTGAGAATAGACATTTTGGTAAAAATGTTTTCATTTGAGAAATCGTTTTTTTACATACGAAAATCTTTTCTTAACTCAGCTTGGTTTATTTATCTTGCTCTTACTATGATCCCCAAGCCTTTTCAGGCGTCGGATTGAGAATCTTCTATCCATCTCTTCTAAGCATTTATTTATTGCATCATCAATTGCTTTCACTTTCTTCTTTATATTTCTTTCATTTGGTCGCAAATTCGCTCGCCAAGAGGTCGCGAATCTAAACGGTTGAAGATAAAAAAAAACATAAGAATAAAAATGATTTGTTATCACGAGATAAACATGAATTTATAGTAAAAGTTGGTAAAATAGAAACTCGAAAAAAATTGAAGCACAGGATTTTTGCCAGAATTACCTAAATAACAGGATAAGGAAAGTCGTGTGATGTTCACAGATTTTTTTCTAACAATTTAATCATACCGGGAGCTATTTTTTTCTATATACCTTTGGAATTTTTGGTTTTTTGAAGAGCTTCTCGTGTATTTTATTTCACGTAATTGTTCTTTTGCTTCTTTTATATTTATTTTTCTTCCGATAGTGTTGCATACAAAATTTTTGTTTCTAAAATTTCTTTCCCAGTTTCTAAAATTTCTTCCGTTTCTATTATCAATTGTTTACATTTACATTATATCTCTTATTTCTTTCATTAATTTTTTTTTGTGTTTTATTTATTTTTTACCAAAGTTTATCCAATTTGTTTGCGCTTTTGACTTACTTTTTTACTTCATTTCTCTTTTTTTATAAATTTCTTTGTTATTATATATTTTAACTGGCATATATCTTTATTTTTCCACTAGTGTATTTATTTTACAATTTTACCCTTTTATTATGTTTTCTAAATCGGTTTCTTTTACATATTTGGTCTAATATATTTATGCCGCTTCCTTAAAAATTTCCTGTTTTCCTCAGCGCCCATTATAGTTTTTAATTTCTTATCCTTTCAAATTGCTTGTTTGTTATTTTTTATTATTGTTTCATATTAATTTTGTTTTTCCTTTTAGTTCATTGACACTATTATATTCTTATTCCTTTTTACCCTATAAGTTTTAAGAAAGTATTTTATTACTACTTTTTTGATTCGTTTTATTGAATTGTCTCTCATAACTTTTGAGTTAATAAAACTCTCGATATTTAACCCTTCTACAACAAATATATATTTATCTTTTATTTTTTTTGTTTCTAATTTTGATCTTTTATTATCACTCATGTTTGTCTCACTTACATTTATTGTTTTTTTCTCTATGGTTTTTTATAAAGCTTGTGTCAATTGTGGTTTCTACCTATTTTTAGATTTCAATATTTCTTATTGTTTTCTTCTTCTTTTCTTTTTCCTTTTGGTTGTGCCCTTATGAGCATTAGAATTATTATTTATTCACATATATAAAAAATTACCGCTTTCTTTTTAGTCCTTTTATTCGGAGATAAATATAAGATTAATATATAATTATTTTTTATAGATTTACAAATATTCCCCTCAATAAACCTTTTGTATGTTTTTGTTCTCATTGTTTCCTTATTTCATAAAAAAATTTCTTAAAGTTAACAAGAATTTTGAGGAATAATGACAAGTTTTAGATCAATTTTTTTTATATCACTTTAAGAGGTTCACTTTGTCATTTGTCATTTGGTTTACAAATGAGAGGAATAGTCGTATACGGGTTTTTAATTTTCCTTGTCTTCTTCCAAAGTGTTTGATCATTTGCTACAAGATTTGTAACATATTACTCAAAAGTGTCATTGTTCACATGTCTGATGACGACTGCTTTTAGCTATCTATTTAGTTTATTGTAATTATGTGGATCTATGTTATTTCTAGATCTTTGTCAAATTCTTCTTGGTCGAGGTTTTTCAGTAATGAGTTGGCGAATATGAAGAGGCACGCTGGTGGTAGCTTGCCAAGGAGTTTTTTGCACAAATGTAATGAAGCAATGTGCTACTGTATCTAAAAAATAGTTCTCTTTTACACAATAGATAGAGTTGATTAACAATTAGAATACAGAAGATTGATCTGAAGTCTAGTAAAAAAAATAAAAAAAAACTTGGTATCTGACTAAAACAATAAGTACATAAAAAAATTAATTATAAATTAATAAAACCTGACACCTATCGTGTCAAGTATCGTTTATGTGATAAGCCTATCATTATAAATGATTAAAACACTTTTACCAACATACTAAAAACGAAACAGTTCTATACAAAAGCAATGATCTACAATACAATAGAAATCAGTACGTTCACTACAGAAAACTTTAATATATCTTAAAGATTTAAAGGAAAAGAACTTATGGGGTATTCATTCTAAATATTCATCATTAATTTCCGTCAGAAGAAATGCATTAGAAAATATTTTAAAGGTAGAGCACACTATTTGTAATTAACAACAACAAAATATATACAATGTCAAAAAAATATTATACCACTATCCACCCTCTACTTGGACTATGAATACATACAAGCTTATTGTAATAATTCTTCTACTTCTGTTAAATGTCGACGACAACATAGTATTGTGGCAATCATTTCCATATATGCATAAAATACATGTTGTATATAAACTATTATAAATAGCTTTTTTAAGAGATATTATCGTGTGTGAATTTTTTCTTTCAGTTTTAGTCATGGGAAGTGGGATGCTGTAATTAAACATAATGAGATTTTAAACAACGGTACCGTTTACCCACAGCTCTTAGCGTTCCATTACCATAACTTATTAATATTGCTTTTTCTACTTCTTCCTTCGATTAGTACTCCGTCCAACTAACAGCTTTTCCTACACCTTCAAATTTTCTAAAATCCAACCCCGCGACACCCACCAAAAAATAATTTAAATATAGACCAAGCAGTTTCTGAAACCATCCATTCAGCAGCTTCGAAAATTATCATCAATAAAGATTGAGATTCCAAACCTTATGTTATATTTCTCAGAAATTATCATTCCGCCCAAACTGCTAAAATACTATCATATGCAAAAATCACAAAAGGCACCTGTTAAATGTATTACTTGCTAAGGCGGGAATCCGAGTAGGCATATAAAAATTAACAAGTCAAAATGCATCATTTAAAGATACAGTAATAAAAACTTTCTCTTTACTGACAAACTACCTGTCTCAAGTGACCAAAGTAAATAGATTTACTTAAGACTTTTTTACTATAAGACTATTTAAACCATACCAATTGGGATTATTTTAGAATTTTATTTGATTAAGAACGCAATCTTAGTATCAGAATTAAAGCCACCTACTGTTTTATATTTTATTATTTTGTAGTAATTTATAGTAATCTTTTGGTAAGCAACATCTAATAAATTCGCAAATATAACCGAAACTAACAATATGCTTCATCATTAACGGGATCTAGTTAACGGAAAAAGCAAAGCTTGGAAACAGTTGCAACAAATTCAAAGAAAACTTATTCAACTGCTGTTCAAAATTTTAAGAGAACCACGCAACAAAACCTTTGAGCAGTATATTGCTCAGCTTTCTCCAATTGAAAATTCAGTATAATAATCCACAAACAAATTTAAAATTCCCGCTGCAAGAATTCCACCAATTAAAAAATATATATAGTGATTGATAAATAAAAATGAAACCGCACTTTTTCCAAACAACTCATAAATTGTTAAACAACACTACTAAATCCAGCGAATGATAACACAATAAAAACTAAAATTTTTTCAATGCATCACTCCAACTAAAATAATTCCTACCAACGAAAATTCTATAACAAATACGACTTATTAATACCTCCCAAGCTCTTGCTGCAACTTAATAATAAGAAAAATATTGCAAAATTTTGTAGAAAAATTTTAAATTAACTTACCACTATCTACAAGCTGTCATTTTCCGATTCAGTAGTAGCATGCTAATGTAATTATGATTACCAAAACTGAAAAGCAGAAAACAATCTATATTCTACAGATCTATAAGTTTATTTTCTCTAATCTTTAAATTTTGAAAGGGCTACTCCTAAAAGAACAAATAAACTCCAGACCTAAAATTAATAAATTCATCTCACCAATTTAAACTCCAAGAAAATCACACATGAAGAACATGAATTGGTGATCAAAATAATAAACAGCTTTAAAAGTAGAAGAGACCGCCATGGTATCTTCTTAGATATCCAAAAAGTTTTTGGCAAGGTTTGACATAAGGTGTTACTCTATCAAATAAAGTTACACTTTGGAAGCTAACTATGTCTTGTTCTAAAACATTTTAAGTATAAATGAAGATACAGTTTTAATTTCTTAACACACCTCTGCTGGTGTACCACAGGGGCATGGCCACGGGCCGCTTCTTTATTTAATATATACATCTGACATTCCAACCATCTCAAACACCGTTTTAATTAGCTTTGCTGTTAATACATGATACATGATACATTAGCAGCTGCAGCAGAACATTTACAAACCCACCTTAATATATTAGAAGCTTGTTTCACTTGATAAATTTTCATGTAAAAATACCCAAAATATTCTAATTAAAAATCCTATACATTATTGCAAATGGTCTATGGTATATCAAAATTGGCAAACTGTACGCCGATGTAATATATTCACAAACTAGTAAGTGTATATCATAAAAACTTCCGAATCAACTAGTCAACCAGCTTATTATTCAACCATAAGCTATAATAACTTAGTTCGGAACAACACATTCTTGAAGTTTCGACTATAGCTTTCGTGTTCCTTTACCTTTTTAATTACTTATTTATTATTTTAATGTAAAATATATGGTGAGGTCGCAATAAAAAAAATAATATGTAAAAAGCTTTGTTAGTAAACATAGGAGAAGTGTAAGAACGTAAAGTAGTTGACATATGCAAAAGACATCTGCCATTTAAATAAAAGTCTGTCTTACAAGAGAAAAGTTTGCTTAAGAAGTAAAGTAAAAAAATGTACCACTATAATGTAAATCATTATATTGTAAACGTTGAGTATGCTCTCCTTCTTTAAGCATCATATTAATTTAGCCTATAAATCAAAGAACAATTAAAATTCTGAAGTACCGACAGTTTGTTTTACGACAGCTGCTTCAGCATTAAGAAAAAATGTGCTAAAAGCTATCACGTAGATTCTAAAATCGTAGACAAATATTATTCGACAACAAACAAATTGTTTTAACAAAGCCGGGTTGCCAAAGAATCTTTAATTTACAAGTACAAATTGTTGATGCCAATAATCTAGAAGAACCGTTGCAATTTTTTTTAGTAATATTATGAAGGAAAACGCATTAACATTAAATTTAATATGACAAGACAAAGACAAGCAATTTAAATAAAATTAATTTCAAGAAAAACGCCTTTATAAGAAACATATTTATTTATATAACAAAAAAATTGACCTTTTGGTTACTTGTTATAGATCTACACATATGTAGATATAATATTTGGATGCGGCAATCATAAAATATCCACGCAATTTGTTGATATCTTATTAATTATGCTGTCAACCGCGATGGTTTTTAAATTATTGAGAAAGAAAGTAAACAGAGGGATATATTATTTTGTAAAATTGTGCACTAACTTTTTATATTAAAATGTGACGCCTATTACCATTGGTTTGGAAGAGCATGAGAAAATTTATCTTGCTGCCTACGGTTACTCGTTATTGAAAGACGGACGTACACAAGCATTCAATTTCATTGATAGATATCAATCAAATGGTATTTACTTTAGTTTCCATTTAACGTTTAATGTTATTAACAAAACACAAATTTAACTTTTACAAACTTTTGCTAAGCTGAATTTATCTAATTTATCATTATCATTTTAATTGCATTTCTAATTATAAAATTGCATTACTAAGACATTTAAAAGATTTATCATACTAAAAGCATTAAATGTATTTGTTGTGGGTATTTATATTCTATTAAAAGTATTTTATGGGTATTTACAAATTTAGGTTGCACCAAAAAAACTAATTTCATTTAACAATTAATTTTAACGTTATAAACAAGTAAATATTTCCCCATAAAACAAAATTCTCCCTTTTGTTTATTTAGTGTTATCTGCAGCCTTACACATTTAATGGGTCTTTGAACTTCGTTATTGATTAAAGACGTAAATACCCGCATGTTGTCGTTTACTTAGGAGTAATTACTTTTTTATTTATATACGAAAGTGTTTTCTGTTGCTGCCTTTAATTGTCTGTTTCCACACGTAACATTAATTTATTTAATTCTTCAGATTTATAATTATACGACTGATACAGCAAAGATGTGGTCTCCCTATGCCTCTACAGCTTTTACCTCGATACGTACGGGGCAAAACCCCAAAATTCCTCATAACGCTTCCGCTGTCACTTTGACAGGGCCTATCCGACCGATTTCTTTGCAGAGCGGTGCCGCCGTGACAACACATATCCAGTTGGTATTCATTATTTGATGGAATTAAAATTCCGTTACTGTTGCCGAAGTTACTGCCGCTAAAGCGGCATGTAGCTACAGAAACTCTGTCTGCTCGATTTGTTTAGTATGTAGCTAATGGACGAAACTGTTTAGTATAAAAATAAACAAAGAGAGTTTGTCACATTCCACCAGTGAAGTTAATTGTAAGTGACAGCAGAGCTGTTTCGGCTGCCATTACTGACAAAAAACTGATGGCTGGAGAGAAACCAATTTGTTTTTGTCTATTGGGATTACTACTGGCATTGCCTGCAAATCTTATCAGATTGCTCAGGAGTTCATTAAACAAAATCTACAACACATTCCAAATATTATTTCATATTGCTACAATGCTATAATTAAATATGTAAATTTATTATTAGTATAAAAGTTTACTTTTTATAGTGACTACAAAACATGTGAGGCCTTCTGTGTTACTGTAAAGAGAAAGTTATTGCTGTAAGAATATTATAAATATATATATTTACAATAAATACAGTATAAACATATATACATAAAATTTAAAATTTGATACCTATAATTAACTCTTATACTCTTAATAACCCTCTACACGTCTACATTTTCTGTTGAATACGATTTTATTTTCAATTTTACGTGTTTTATTATATTTGCTTTAAAATCTAATCTGAATAGAATTATTATAGCTAATAAAGGAAATAATGACATTAACATTTGGACAGTATATTTGAGTCTCAAAATTCCAAGAATGTGAAAAAATAGAAACCTTTTTTAATATAAGTATAACAACAAATAAAATGAAAAATTCACACTAAAGACATTAAAAAATAACTGGCATTGTTAAGTACAATTTTATCTCTAATTATATTTATTAATTTTCCATAGATTTGATTTTAGATTGTCCAAATAATTTTAGCACTACTTTCTTCAGTAGCATTGTAACTGAGATTTCAAAGCAAACGGTCGTGTGCCGTGCTCCTATATCGACGCCCGGAAGACTTGGAATTTTACCTGCGATTTGAGGTCGGGCCTACATTTTTTTTAATATTAGTAATTAATTGAATGCTCGTTTGAACATTGAAAGGTAAAAATACGTTGTTAAGTGCGCTTAGCTTAGATGTTGAGTAACCATAAGCAAATCGGTGAATTATATACCAGACATTTTGGAAAACAGAGCCAATGGTCCAATATTCAGCTACTCTAACAAACTTAAATATACATAATGGCCAAAGCGCCTTAATACCTTGCATACCTGTGCTTGCCAATGCTTCGATGACGCATACTCTGCCAAATCAATAAACTTACCCACAGTTTAACAATATGTTACTACACAAACTAAAAGCCGTGCTTGCAACCAACCATCACCAATCATTGATAAATTTTTCTGAAAATCAATGTTAATAGGTCACACACGGGAAAAAAACAAAGTAGAGTCATTGAAACACAAACTTAATCTAAGAAGAAAAACTACCGATTAAGCAATGTAATACCTACCAGCAACCGATATGAGACTCGTCGAGATTGGATTGAAGTAATCAGACTAAGCACGAGAACAAGGCACCAAAGTTACTACTCATATTAACGGCAGGAGTAAAAAAAATATAAAACCACTTATTAAAGAATTAGCCAAGGAAATATATACAATCAAATCGCTAAGCATTGACCAAGTTAAAATAGAGTCCTTGGAAAGTAAAATCTATTTCACTATCATAAAGGCATTAATAATCAACAATAAGACTGAGTACCACACAAATGTATAAACCTAAGCAAAAAAAAATCCATTTGGGTAGCATTAAAAAATATGCACTTCACTACTGACAGAAATGATACTAAACTCCGCTTACAAGAAAAACGCCACGAGGTTATAAACAACACAAACGAAAATCAGAACTTTGTTTATTTTTTATCAAACATAAATAATAAAAAAAGATAAAGGATATTTATAAAGTCAAGCTCTGAATACATGTGTACAGTTTAAATCTTCACGCGTCAAAAAGGACGTACGAAAAAATATTATAGCAATATTTCACGTTTTATTAAACAGGTAGCTGACCATACAACTAAAGAATGTCAGGAAAATCAAAGATAACAAATTTTTTGAAAATTACAACAAAAATCACCCAGCTAATTATCGAGGCTGATTAATATACAAACAGCTGCAACAATAACTGTACCGTCCATTATGATAGAAACCTTTTTAGTACTAGACTAGTTCAGTCATACATAACTTCAGTCTAATTCAAACAAAACACGCAACCAATGCAATTTGATAACGACATACAAACTATCTGTTTAACGTCCTAACAATGGTAGTTACAAAAGCTACATAATGAGTCAACTCATTATTGGTATATCGAACCCCAACGACAACTGCTTATCTCAGAAGTACATTTTACAAATGTAATCTTGGAGAAAACTCTACAACATGCTCCTGAAATATATAAGTTCCTTACGCAATGTTACCAGGATCCAAGCTTTCTGTTCTTTGGAAAGTACCGTATTTTATCGTCTGTTGGTGCACAGCAAGATGACCGTTGTGGACTCCTCCTATCCTGCTTAACAATTCAATCAATAATTAGTAGTTTTCTTCTGAGTTCAATTCATATTACTTGGACGATGAAACGTGTTTGGTGCTCATCTCTAAACCCCTTGTCCCGAATCCCATCTATACCTGTAACCTTAATTGTACGCCAACCTATTCTAGTCGCAACTAAGCAAGATTGTTACCGCCGCCCGGCATTCCTATTCGAACCCTCGTGAGCGACGAAGCCGCCGGCCAGGCGACTCAGGTGCTCTATTGCGCTGTGCTTGCACGCTGTTGCTGCCATTTGTATATTCCGCCCCGTCCGTGGTGCCCTAGTACAACTGGCCAAAGAATACCCATCCCCGGGTTGAAACTGCCAAGGAAGAGCACGCCAACATCGCCGTCCAGGCTGCCAGAGACGATTACTTGCGGTAAGTCTCGTTTTAGTTGTTCCGTCGTACATTTGTTCCCAACAGCACTTTTTTCCCGCAGTCTGGAGAGTGCACAACTGACCTGCCGCCCACCCTATTTGGAGTTAGTTAGTCATAGCTGTTTTTTTTGTTTTTTCTCAATTTCTTTGTTTTGCGTAATTTATTGTTACTTTGTTATTAATTTCTTTGTCCCCAATATATATAGTTTACACAGCTCTGTTTTGTTTATTGAGTTACTTAACTGTGCTTAATTATCAAACAGAACGAATGGTAAAAAAGCTGAAGTTGTTTTGGATGACCTTGAATTTCTTATCAAAGAATGCCATAAAATTGGTTTAGAGGTGAATCCATCGAAGTCTGAGCTATACTTCTGTTCAGACCCTTACAGTAAAGTGATCTCTAACTTTCAAAAACTTCTACCGGGACTTCAAATTATTATTGATAATCTAACTCTACTTAGTGCTTCACTACTCCATTCGGCAATTCCATTTTGTTTTTCAAAAAAATAAGAAGAAATAAATCTTCTACTCTCACGTCTTCTCAGCCTAAGCTCCCACACAGTATATTTTCTTCTGAAACATTCAGTCGGGATACCGAGACTAACGTTCCTACTTCCAGAACTCTACTACACTACTGAATGGAATTGATGAGAACATCTCAAAATCTCTTGAAGAAATAATCAATATTAAGCTTGACGCTCAAACATCAAGAGTTGTTTCACTTCCCATATCCCAAGGAGGCAATTAGATGAAATATCTCCTATTTCTTCATATCAAAAAAGTTGGGACATCCTAAATATGAACAGAATAATTCAAACCTTCAATTTCAGTTCTAAAAGAGATCAGACGAGATATCTTGCCTCCACTAAACCCGAATCCGGTGCCTGGCTGATTACAATTCCATGCACGAAACTTGGAACTTTCCTGAATGACCACACTTTCAGAATATGAGTTGCTCTCAGATTGGGATGTAACATTTGCGAGCCCCACAATTGCATCTGTGGAGATAAAGTGAACAAGTCAGGAACTCATGGTCTCTCATGTAAAAAAGCAGTAGTCACCACTCTCGCCACCAAGAACTAAATAAGATCATTCAACAGGTCTTCTCATCCATTAACATCCCATTTAAACTGGAACCATGTGGACTCTTCCGTAATGATGGAAAAAGAGTGGACGGTTTAACTTTAACCCCGTGGTTCTGTGGTAAGAAACTTATTTGGGATGCACGATGGAAACTAATGCATTTTTCTAATGACAAACAGAAATTAAATAAACTTAATAAATAATTAGAACATCCCCAAAAACTTAGAAATGAAACTATTCACGGTTACTTTAGTAAACTAGACCCTTTATGGACTACGGGCTACTAATTGTGGAAAGCGACTAAAAATCGAAAAGTCTGTAGAATACAATAATACATATGAAAGCTTGTAGATGGAAATGTTCAAGAAGTAACGCGCAGAAAGCCGCTGCGTTCGTCGAGCACATGTCAAAGGTATTCTGATAGTACAATATTAAAACTACCCCTTAAGATAAAAATGTTATCTATTTACTTACTGCTTTATGCACCAGTTTAAATGTGCCTACAACTCACACATATCACAACTACTGAAATAAAAGCAATAATACATATCAAAATAAATCTAAACAAAACCCCAGAATTTAAACTTGTAACAGGGAAAGTTTTAAGAAAAGTCTCTGAAAATTGTACAAAAGCCATTATGTATGTCTTCATTGCTGTTTTACATGGGTAGTTTAAAATTTTGTCAAATTAATTTTATTTTCCAACATAATCTTTTTCTAAGTCGTATATGCTGCAACCTATTTGACCCGTCTAAATAGTAGTTGGCGTTTTTCCCTGCGTCTACGTTGCGATGATCTCCTCGTATGATAAAAATCTGTGCCCTTCGAGCCAAACTTTAAGTTTAGGAAACAGGAAATAGTCGCTGGAGGCCAGATCCAGTAAATATGATAAATGGTCAATCAATTCAATCTGCAATTCGTAAATTTTGTTCATGGCAACCGTCGAAATGTAAGCTTTGATGAAGGGTATTTTCTTTCGTTTTAAATAGGGCCGTTTTTTAGCAACTTCTGTCTACAACTGGTCCATTAGTAATACCTAGTAGGACCCCGTTATTGTTTTCTTTTTCAAATAGTCGATAAACATAATTTCCCGACTATTCTAAAAACCAATGGCCATCATATTCTCGAACGATGAAACCGCCTTTTTTTGATCAGGTTTATTTTTTGCATTCCACTATTTCTTTATCTCAGAAGTGTAATGGTGGATCTAAGTTTCATCGACGCAAAAAGTTCGACTCGTTTTGCTGAAAACACTTAAGCAGGGTCCTGTAAATGTTCATTAGAATAATTTTTGGTTCAAAATGAGCAAGCGCAGAACCCAACTCGAGGAAAGCCTTCTCATGCCCAATTCTTTAGTCAATACATAACAAAGGCGTTCTTTTGATATGCCCATAGTTTCTGCTAACTTAGATTCGATTGTCATCCAGTACCATTTGGCAAACTTTTTTGGTCGATAGGAATCGCAGTTGTTCGCCGTTTCGAACACTTACCACCCATGTTTAAATTCAACTGCTCATCTTTTCACTGAGAGCGCGACAGCCGCGACGGAAAGGCTTCGGCCTGCCAAACTAACGGCGGCTTCGACTCCCAGGTCAAAATAATTGCAAACATCGAGTGCTCTCCGGCCATCATACAAACACCTTTGGCGGTCGAAATTTACATTCTCCTTCTTCTAACGGGTCAGACTAGCCACCTGCCCGGGTAGCGCAACATGGCTCATAGATACAGAAATTGTGAGTTAGAAACAGGCTTAAAGCCTATTAGACTGAGTAAGAAGATCTTTTCACTGTGGAAGTTGATAGGGCAGAGTATCGGTATTAATTTGCGTAGGCGTATTGCCTTTCAAATGCAAATAGTTAATTACAACACGATATTTGATTTTTTTTTATTTCTACCAAAGCACTTACATCGACTAATAGAAACAACTGTCAAACAACAAGTAAGCGTGAAAGATGGCTAAAATTTTTACAAATATTTTGACGAGTAGAACCTTTTTCAAGTTGTTTAAAAACTTTTCAGACTGCCCACGTAAGCGAAAAAAACTTTTATGCTCAGTGGAAAATAGTTTAGATAATAATGCTATTTAAACCTTCAAAAAATGCAATGCAATTCAATGGGTTCAAATTGTTATTACTAAAAAGAATTATTAAAGGTTTTAAGTAGAAGGGCATTCCTGAGCAGATACATATTATATAAGTGACAAAATGCAAATAAAAAAGATATATCAAAAAACAAAGACAAAAATGCTAGCTATTATTGCAGTACTGTGGTAAAGGTTTGTGGACCCATGCTATAAAATTAAGATATCCGCAACATGAGTTTGCTATTATAGGCAATTTTCTCAATCAACATAAAAACTGACCATCTCTGTACTTCTTTTTATAAATCGAAGGAAATATAAATACATATGAATATATTTTTATAAGTGTTGTCATTATTTTTTAGCAGATGTTACAATAAATCCATGCAGTAGTTTTTTCAGTATTTTTTAAAGCAGGGAGGTTGCGTTGGTAGTGCTAACTGATAATTAATAATTGTGTTGACTAATAATTCTCTATAGCGACTGAAAGTAAGGGAAAAAATATTTTGTGACTCTAATCAGCAACTTTACATTTATTAAAATATGAAGCTTTAATATCGGTTTAAAGAGGAGAGATGTTTTATATTAAAATGAAAAATGATATTAATAAAGATAAAATGACGAAATTTACACGATTAAGCAACATTAAGCAGTCCGCAGTCGTTAATATTACTAATGATGTCAGGGACGATAAATATTTCTATTACGTTAATGTGAGAAGAAAGCTTTTAACAATTCGCTATTTCATTTTTAGAACAATATTTAATATCTAAAGCATTGACGTATAAATTATATATATAGTCTTGACAGCGCAAGCTCAAATTAAGCAATACGCAAAAGTAACTTACCTGTCCTTTTGCTATATCGTAACTTAGCGTTTCCAAAACTATTAGCATCATTAATAAAACTTTTAATATAATTTTGTACTCCTCTCGTTCTCTCTCTTACTCTCTCTCTCTCGATCTCATTCACTCACTCGCTCATTCTCAAATATCAAACTGACTCATTTGACACGTAACAATTTAGCAAATTTTTAACAAAATATTTATTCTATACAAAACAGTTGCAATCTTGTGAAAGCAATAATGGTATGGACCTCTCCGTCCTCACATAAATATATAATGAATATGAAGATCATTTGTGAATCATAATAACAACGTTAATATAAATAATTATTTACTTTACATTATATTTTTAGGATAATTTGTATTCAGAATTAATCGTAGATTGTATGACATACTATCATAGTTGTTGAGACAATTCTCGTTAATAATTGTTACTATGGAATAATTTTATTAAATTTGCCAAACGCAAAGTTTTTGAGACATGTGACTGATGTGGATATTTTAACATTGCCTACCGTGCAAAAAGTATGAGATTTTTAAACGTGCAAAATTGCCCTACTGTCAAGTAAGTTTTTTACACTTTATTTTATAATAATAATAATCCCGTGGTTGAGGGGTGGGCTGCAATGCATGCAGACCTGGGTTCGTTTCCCGGAGCTCTCTAATGCCTGCCGGGTGACCTACTCAGCCACTAAAAATAATTGAGTACCTGCGTTCACTCGAACAAGGGGTAATAATGGTGGTCGTCTAAGGCGCGGTGCTTGCCACATCGCCCACACCAGAGATGGTGGGCAAACATATGAGAGTCTTAACCTCTTTCTTAAAACCTTAATATTACTATTATTATATTACATGGGGTTGCCTGCAAAAAGATACTTATGGTATCCTAGGCTGACAATTTCTCAGCCGCTTTCTTTAAATGTTTGCAAGGTGGGAACATGGAACAATTTATTTACAAATGATAACAGTGGGATAGTGCGGTAACCTCACGAAAGTAAGGTGTATAAACGATCCCGAAGATAGGCAACCAAACCTACACTCAGAACTTAGCCACGATACATTTTATATTAGTTGTCTTTAATTACTTTCTGTTCAAATGTATAGTAGATAATTGTATAATCGTGAAATTTCACAAAGCTATATTTAAGCAACTGCAAGTAAGATTATCAATCGACATCTATGTATATTACTTTTTCGATGTACAAGTAATCGTAAATCTAGAGTTTCACACTTATAATGCTTTACAGCTTTTCTATTTACTTTTTGATCTAGAGAAACTCAATGCAATTTTTCTTGTGAGTGTGACTCTAGCAACTGTTGCAAATGCATTGTCTCTAGAGGACTAACGCAATGTCTCTTATGTACCAAAAAAGTTTTGAGGATTTGTCACTACCTCTTGTGTCCTTTAAAACATCTGCACAGATTTTAGTATTTAGGTAAAATTTAAAAAAACGTTTTTTGTCCAACAATGAGCCTCTATTCTATTTTCGTGTATATACGAGGGCTTTTTTTTTCAAGGTCCGATTGGTCGCTAAAGGAAAGCTTCGGGGAAAATCCGCTAGGTCTGTACTTGGCCCGGGGAACGCGTAGATTCGCGGTTGTCATTTCTGAGTAGATAGGGAGCACATAAACATGCTTCGAAAAATAGAGTTTCCCGCCAAATGTGAATTGCGTTCAGTCATTCGATTTCTGCATGCTGAAGGAAACAATGCGGCTGAAATTCATAGACGAATATGTAAAGTGTACGGAGGAACGTTTATGAGTGACAGCAAAGTGCGGAAATGGTGCAGGAACTTTGATGCTGGACGCACAGATGTTCATGATGCAGGCGACCAGGGAAGGAAGCCAGTGTCAACCGATGATCTTGTTCAGCGCGTGGATCAAGCGATTCGCGGAAATCGTCGGTTCACAATTTCGGGGTTGAGTGATTTGTATCCGAAATTTCACGGTCAGCTCTCTATACCATTGTGAGTGAAAGACTCTAGTACCGCAAACTCTGCGCGATATGGGTTCTCAAGATGCTGTCTGACCATCACAAAACTCAGTGAATGGGCTCCGCATTAACCTTCCCCCAGCGCTACCATTACGACGGAGATGAGTTTTGGAACAAAATTGTCATAGGAGATGAGACATGGGTCCATTACGAAACTGAAGAAACGTCAGAGAAATCCCAACAGTAAACCAAGTCGTAAACCAGTGAAGTTCAAGCGCACGTTCTCCACCAAAAAGTGTATGGCTACAGTGTTTTGGAACCTTAAAGGTGTTTTCTTGGTGGAATACATGCCACGTGGCACAACCATCACTGCAGCTTCGTACAGCAAGTCTCTTCAACGTCATCGAAGGGCAATTCAGAACAAGAGAAGATGAATGTTGTCATCAGGAATTGTCCTTCTTCATGACAATGCGCGGCCCCACACTGCAGTTGCAGCAACGATCCTTCTGCAGCGTTTTGGATGGGAAGTTTTTAATCACCCACCATACAGTCCTGACTTGGCTCCTTCAGATTTTCATCTCTTTGCCCACATGAAACGCTGGCTAAGAGGACAAACTTTCTCCACAGACAACGAGCTGCAGAACAGCGTACAGAATTGGGTGAAAACACAGACGGCTGCTTTCTATGATAAAGGTATTGGTACCACGCTACGACAAATGTAGCTTAATGTTGTATCACATTGTTCCATATAAACTTTTCTTGATTCTGACTGTGATTTTCATTTAGTGACCAATCGGACCTTGAAAAATAAATAACCCTCGTACATTACAAAGCTATTAACAAATTGTGCAGTATTTTACTATCTCCGACCTTCTTCAGGTTTAAAGCTGGTTACAAGCTGGAGACCAGCTTTACCTTTGTCATGTTCGTCGTCTGTCGTGCTTTATCATTTTTGATCTGTGACAGATAGAGACATAACGTTTTCAGTATTCAATTAAGGAGCGTAAGTCAAGTCCAGACGCCAAAAATCAGCCTGATCAGAAAATCTCGAAACCGGTTTGACCGGAAATGACCACAAAGTTTTCGGTACTGGCCGCTAAATTTTTGGCGCTATTAACTTTCACTTGAATATAATTCACTGTCATTCGTTTCAGTAAAACATTGTTAAATCCTATAGTTTAGTTTCATGCTTATTTTAACTCTAGAATGGTATCAATTGGACCGCCTGTGATCTGCGACATATTACAATTATTTTGGTTTGGGCCTGCGTGGGTCACTTAGATATTTGAGTTACCTTTTTAGTCAATAGCATGCTATTATGATACGCTAAGTATCTTTTTATTTTCAGTTCAATGTTAAAAATGTAAGTTCTTCATTGCACTTTTCTACATGCGTTAAAGCATCCGTCTGATTTCCTATGTATTGAATTTAGTATAGCTAGGAAAGTTCTAGATTAATGTTTGTAAACTGCAGCCTAAAGAAATCTTCTCAGAAAAAAGCCACGCAGAGTGAAATGCGGTAAGTGACCTGGCTAAACGACATCACTGTGTTGAGATATTAGACATTTATGAAATAACTTTATACTAGCAAAACTTTTGCTATGTAACCTTCAATTTAATCCTGTGGAAAACAAACATTTTCTAGGTAGAGTGCATTAAGATATGGAGCGAGACATTATTGAATTATTTTCATACATCGAGTGTAAGTGACTGTAACACAGTAGCTTCTCTTCTAACAAAATCAAGAGCTAGTAACCTTATCTTTACTCTCCCTACACCAAAGAGTGACGTATTTTATGTGGAAGAGTTTTCTATGAATATTTCATAGGATATCATGTGAATAATAATTAATAGTTTTGTATATTAACGCCTTTCTGTAAAAATGTTTTGTCTGAAAACTTTGTTATGTGGCAAGCTCTCCAAAATATTACCGCACAAGTGATGACGTTCCGAAAGTTCCTATAAAACAACCATTCTGTATAGATGAAAACAAAGGAATTGGTACATAATTTTCTATACAGTACGACTAGACAAATGTTTTGACACAGATCACCTCGAAAATTGCAAAATAAAACGTCTTACTTCATCGATGTTTTCCGTTATTTGTGCGTTTTGAGGTTTTCCCCCTTCTCACTACAGAACCAATACTTCTAAAGTTTTTGCCTACAACAAAATTTACTTTCAATAAGGAGCTTCATTTGAGGCGTATTGTTTCGAATGCACGTTTTGAAAACAAAATTTCTCTGTTCGTTTGTCCTGAATATGTTGGCTACTATAGGCTCCTTTAACCAAAACATCCCAACTAGTAACATTTAATAAAATCACTTTCCCCAAAAGTAAATCTTCATTTGCTTTACAACCTTCCTTTAAAATTAGAGAAGAAAGAGTGCCTCGCCTTGTATTAAGTAGAAATAAAGTTTAAAATTTCAGTTGCAGCACAGCTTGTGTAGCTTTTTCTCCGATAATGTAATTAATAATCTTGTAATTGTTATAATTAATTGATTGTTAAATTAACTTATTTTGTGAGAGAAAAAATATACATTTCTGTGATTGTTTGAATCCTAGTGGAGCCGATGAAGCATCAATCTCTTTTAGGTATCATTAACAAGAGCAGTGTCACTACTTCCTGTTCACAAATTTTTTAAGGCATTAGTTTTTGTTATCATCCTAAAACTCTTTTATGTTGCTATACTTATTATGAAAACAACCTTAGTATGATAGAATTGAGTTAGGTTTAACTCCTTTATAATATCCAAGCCATAAGCCAAACCTTTTCAATATTCTATTTATTTGCCCTGAAATTTTTAAATATAGCTTTTTTATTAGATTGTTGATTGTATATTAAATATTAAAGTTATAAAATATCATAAAATATTCTTCTAATAAATATTGTTGTAATTTCGTTGAAAAATGTACAAACTTCATATAAATATGAAAGTTTAAGTGCTCAGTTGTGTTTCGATTGTAAAACTGTGCTGTAGTTGCAAATCCAATTTAAAATTAAGCTCAATTTAATCTCAACTCGATAAATGTGCGTAGATCAGTTAATACATTATATTGTAATATCTAAATAATTCATAAAAAGTGCGTGGAAATATTTCTTATACTTGATTTATGACCAGAGTACAGCACAGCAGTATTATTTTATCCCTACGTTATTGTGTATATTAATCACAATATGAGTTTCGTTCTATTATTTAATGAAGTCACGATTAAAGCCGAAATATTATCTCACATTTAAAAAAGCATAGCTTTTCTGGGATGTATTTTAAGGCATAAGTTAATATAAATAGGTAACACTTATTTCTACATAAATTTTTTGTTAGAAAAGGACACAAGAACTGGATGGTATTTAAACACCTGATATGTATTCTAAATATACATATCCTGACAAAGTGGCAACTGTGCTTAGCAATCACTGTTCGACTCAGTGATGTCTTTAGTTGGAAGTTACTGGAGTGATGTGATGAATGTTGATTTCAAGCAGAAATGTTAAGCTAGGGAGGACTCCTAGCAAAACGTGGAATACGATACAGCGAAAATATGATGACAAGGTATTATTGAGAAACTGTCCTCTTGAATGGAACAGAAGGTTTAGGAAGCGCACAGATTCAGTGCTAAAAGAGTCAATTGCATGATATTAAAAAAGCTGAAACTGAAAACAGAAACAATGCAAAAATAGTTTCTCACACTCTGACAATAAATAAAAAGAAGCTAGACTAACAATTGTTGTTAAATTGTTGAAAAGGATAAGAATTGGTCTCACATTTGTGTGACACATTATGATCGAGGGTAAAAATTTGTGCCAGAAGTATGACCCTTAAACGAAGTACCAAAGTACCATATGAGGAGGTTATAGTTCACTAAAAAGTAAACCGACTTCTTTCAAAAAAAAAAAAAGACAATTTTGATCTCATTTTTTGATACTAGGGGTTTGGCGTATTATTGATATCTAATTAAAGGACAAATGATAGACCAAAACTTTTATATTGCCTTGTTGAAAGCTTTTCGTCAAACAGATCGGTGCTACTGTCTTGATTTTCAAATTATTCTTATTGCTCAATAATCTAAAGCTCCGTACCACTGATCAGCTCAAGAATATCATATTCCTGCTCTACTATATCTTCCATTTTCACCCGACCTGTCGTAATGTAATTTTTTGGTTTCTTCGAGCAAACTTTGGCTAGAAGAAACCTTCTTGAAGATATTCGAGCAATAGCTGGGACAAATCTGCTGAAAAACATTTCGGATTAAGCTTTCTTTGCTTGCTTCTATGACATCCAGAAATGGTAGCACCTATGCATAGATAGCTGAAAGGCCTACTTCGGTAAGATCTAAAATAATTAGCTGGTAAATTCCATAAATTATTTTTTTACGAATCTAATCTTGTAACTTTTCTGACAAAGATCCTATGCTGCTTGACGATAGAAAAGTTGAAAAACTAAGATACCATAATCCGGGTTGCAAAAAAAAAGAAAAAATTTAATTCATTAACGTATAAACAAATTCTGGTTTCATTATTGTTTATTACTACCTAAGTTGTAACATAAAAATTGGTAAATTTTTAATAATTCAATAGAATAGAATTATTTTCTTTAAAATTAAAAATTATATAAATAACTTAGAAACATTCATTACATTTTATGCTCTTTCATCAAGTACAAATATCAATAGTATTGCAGCAAGGGGCAGAAACGGCGTATTCACAATATTCTATGACTTGAAAATAAACACAAAAGGTAAGAAATGTGTTTCAGCACATATTGCGACAGTTGCATTTTCAGAAACATTCTTTTTATTTGCTTGCTATCACGTTCTGCGTAACTACAATAAAATTCTCTGCTTGGGGTAGACAGGTATAAAGCGTTCAAACCTTTATGCTTTGCCTTTACGTACGTGTTCATTCTCTAGCACGAATATAAAGCACGGCAAAATTGCAGTGTAGAGTGGTGCCTGTAATTTAATAAGACAGCTCATATTAATTGGTATTTTGACATGTTTATTAGTTATTAAAGATTTATGGCGTCGGCGTGTAAAGCCTTCACTAGGTTTATCGTCCCTTTAATCTCGAAAATTACGTATCTAAATTTACCTTCGCCGATAAAAAACCGAAAACAATTATGTAAATCTGCCAAGATAGATGTAGGTAATCTATTCAATTAGGATGCGGTTTAGTGCGACAGCCGTCGAGGGTAATTTTCAGCATTGATAACCGTAGCTAAAGCGTACGTGAAGAACGAGCAATCAATCATGGTGTATTTGTAAAGGTATGAAATTATAAAACACGCTGTTACACACGATTTATGAAGTGTTGACAACGGAAGAACCGTCATTACAGTTACTTTAATAATTAACTTTTTCCGTAATGAGTAATGAGGACGTCAGTATTATTAATGAATTCCTTTTCAATGCAGATAGATACAGCTTTGAAAGGTAAAGTTATGGATTCCGGATGTAAATATTAAGTTAAACGCCTTTACGTTGCGTATGCTTGGATTTATTGTCCCTTAGTCAAGAATTCTCAAGTTTTAACTGCGCTCTTGTCTTTAGAATTGTTCATGCCGATTTTAGTACATCAACTTTAAAACTAAATCAAGGTCTTAATGCAGAGGTAATAGGCTATTATTCCGTCAGTCAGTCAAATTCATGTCCATCTGCCTATTAAGTGCAGTCCCTGCCTGCTAATTTCTATTACCTATAAGCATCCATAGAACATTGTCATATCAGCAAATTGATATATTGTTCGATCAATGTCAGACCATAGTTATAATTACTATGGATTGAGTGTAGTATCACGTATTTATTTACATTAACGTTAATCAATATTAACTTGTGTTTGCAAATATGTCGCCATTAACCTCCCGCAATCGAGTCTTAAGACAATTTGTTGACCGGGTAGCATTCATAAATCGCATGCCGCTGCGTAAGTACCACAATGAATCTTAATTAAGAGCACTTATATTTTACTCTCATTTGCATAAACGAGTGCAGCAGACATTATAAATTTCATAACGGGCTACAATTAAAACAAAGACGCGCCCCGTGGCTGCTGCATTGTATGCAACGAGTTGCATTTGAATACCGCGTCCCGATACTGCACGTTGTTTTAAACTGCTTATTGTTTTTCGGGATTCCAAACATTTTATGTCTGTTTCGGAGTCGCCGTTTCGGTAGTAATTGAGTTCCCGTTTTATTAAAGTAATTAAAATCTGCGCGGTTTTATTGTTTGCTCTTATCATGAAATTAAAAGAATTTATAGAAGCAAAATGTAATTACTGAAGTTGACCAACGAGTTTCAAACAGAAGTTGATCAGTTACATGCAGTACACAATTTTGATGTAAAAATTTAATTCAGTTTTAATTGCTAAGTGCGTTGTTCCATAACATAGTAGTCATATAGAGATCGTTAAGCCATCCAAATAATACTTATATATTATATTTGAATTTAGGGGCAATAAAGTACCAGACATATACTTTGTTTTATATTTTTTTAATTTGTTTTGTATTTTCATGTTTGTCAACGCCTCCCCCCTTCTGCAAATCTTTTTTCTCCGTAGTTCTATATAAGAATGAAAAATAGTCTCGACGTAACGCTTATTCTCTTAAAATTAGAGAAATTTTTTATTTTATTTTTTATAAATTGTGCTTATAAAAGCTTTATTCCATTCCTGGGAGATTTTTCCTTCGTGTGTTTTATTATTTCTTTTGTGTATACTTTGTAATTTTATCCCCACCATATTTCAGTAGTTCTATCTTTAAGCTTCCTGTTTCTGTTGTTTTTGACCTTTTGATGTGCGTTTCGAATATTTTCATCTATTATTATAATATATTTTTCCACTATTTTATATAATTTTTTTTGTTCTTGCAGAAGAATAGCATAATGAACCATTCATTATTTTGACAGTATGACTTTTACGTTAAACAGTGTTGTTTCTGTAGTCTTGTTTTGAGTTATTATTTTTAATTCTCTCTAATCTACTTCTATTCTTTTAGTATTATGTGGTGCCCTATCACCGTGTTACGAATATTTGCACATTCTGATTGTCGATAGACCTCTATGTTCTGCATTTGTGCTTTTTTTATCAGATTTTAAAGTTTTTAGTGGGTTATATTGAAACAATGTGTTTGCAACCATATATTCGTATTCTCTACAAAAATCGACAAGAAAATTTACATTGTAATTAGCTACAATTTATTTAAAAAGCATCCCAATTTTACTTTAGATCGCCTATTATGATTCTTTTTTTATGACTTGCTATACATTTCGTCTATTTCATGTCTTGTTCTCCCGATTAACGATAATAATTTGTTTGTCATATTGTTTAAATCTAATGATATGGCTTTTAAATATTCTGGTTTTTAACATGTCCAGTTTTGACATGTTGGTGTTAAGTATTCCACTCCAAGTATGGTAATGGTTGACGAATTTTTATATTTAATTTTGATTTTGAAGTGCATAAAAGTAAAAGTAAACTGCTAAAGCTCATAACTGAAATATTTTTTAAAATAAGGTATTTTTTTGATTTATTACTTGATTTTCCAAATAATTCTGAAGAAAATTTTAATAAAAATTAATTAATTTTTTAAGAAAAACATTAGTAGAGAAAGCACAGAGACATCAAAATGGTTTTACAAAATAAACGTATAACAAAATTAACGTTATACAGTTCCAATTAATTTGTTTCTTTTAAAACAATTTAAACTGTATTTTATTTTTTCTGCTTTTAATAATATGGCTGAAGTAAATAACTTAACAGATAACTGATTCAAAATACAGGGTCCGCCATCTAATGTTTTTTTTTGTTTTTTTTTGAACTAGCGGTTGTTCGGTGAATGGCAACACTTAGCTCATGAGGATTCACTACTAGCAACGTTCGCTGATGATACAGCCATCCTTTCTACAGATCTCGATCCGATACGAGCTTCTGCAAAATTGCAAGCTTATCTTGATCAACTCCAAATTTGGCTTACGCACTGGAAAATTAATCTAAACGTTGATAAGTCGTGTCAAGTCACGTTCACATGACGAAATGAGAATATCCTGCTCTACTTCATACACTCTATTCCTGTCAAATAGAAGTTAAATACCTGGCCTTCACCTTGACGCAAAACTTAACTTGGAGAACACAAATTAGGCAAAAGACGTCAATTAGATTTAAAAGTGAGGAACATGTCTTGGTTACTAAATCGTAGATCTCAGCTCTCACTAGAACAAACTCCTCATATAGAAAACCATTCTTAGGCCTATTTGGACATATGGTGTCGAATTATGGCTGCAAAACCGTCTAATAAAAATTTTACAAACCTTTCAATCTAAAACCCTCAGAATGTTACTAAATGCACTTGGTATGTCTCCAACAACACCATACAAGACGACTTAAAATACCGTTTATAACTACGAATCAATTAGTACCTCGTTAAACACAAAATCGAAGCATAACCCACAGCAACGAGCTAATCAGTGAACTGTTCAGACAACGATTGGAAAATAGAAGACTTAACAGAACATGGCCAGAAGACCTTCTAGGTGAACCCAAGAGCGTCAATGGATCGCCTGACTCAAGTGAACTTCTTCCAACCTATTTACTTATTACTTTATTAAGTAGATTGTAATTTGCATTAATACGTAAGAAACTAGCTCATGACATTTTTGACAGAAAATTAGTTTTATCCTTCCGCTGAACAAAAATGGTTGTGTATCGCTTGAAGAACGCTGGGAAATATTGAGACATTACTTTGAAAATCATGGTAATGTTGCAGAATGTGTGCGAAAATTACGTCAGCTCCGTATGTGCTTTATCTTGTTAAAAAAACGTGAGAGAAACTGGCATGCTTATTGACAAACCAACGCGTGAAAAACCAAAAACAGTGCGTACACCCGCGAATATCGCTGCTGTTGCCGAGAGTGTGCGTGAATCGCCAGGAACATTAGTTCACCGTCGTTCTCAACAATTGAACATTTTGGAGACATCATTGAGACGAATTTTGCGTAAAGACCTTGGTATAACGCCGTACAAAGTCCAATTGGTTCAGCAATTGAAGCCAACTAACCATCCAATGCGTTCAGCTTCGCTTCATGGGCTTGGGATCGACTTGAAGAAAATGCCGATTTTGTGCAAAAAATCATCTTTTCAGATGAAACTCATTTCCATCTCGGCGGGTATGTCAACAAGCAAAATTGTCGCATTTGGGGCACAGAAAACTCGCACGCAATCGAAGAAAAGCCAATTCACCCACAACGAGTCACTATTTGGTGCGGATTTTAGTCCAGAGGCATCATTGGGCTATTTTTCTTCGAAAATGAGCAAGAAGCGGCTGTTACAATCAATGGTGAGCGTTATCGGGTCATGTTGAACGATTTTTGTTTACACAAATTGAAGAGGAAGATATTGGCGACATTTGATTTCAACAGGACGGCGCTCCGTGCCACACAGCCAACGTTACAATCGATCTTTTGCGCACTGTCTTCGAAAATCGCATTATCAGCCGAAATTCTGATGTCGTTTGGCCGCCTCGCAGCTGCGATTTGACACCGTTGGACTATTATTTGTGGGGAGCCGGCAAAGATAAGTGTTACGCCGACAAACCAGAGACAATTGAGGCTTTGAAGGACAACATTCGTGCAGCCATTGCTGAAATAGAGCTGCATACAATCGAAACTGTACTCAAAAATTGTACCGATCGTATAGGCTACTGCATGCTACCAAGGCAGCCATATGAATGAAGTTATATTCCATTATTAACCGGAAGGATTGTACTTTCAAATAAAAAAAATTGGAAAAATATTTAGTAGTTTTTCATTTATAGCATTTAAAAAAATTATATGGCGGACCCTATATGTGTCAATTTATTCAATGAATTATTCTTAAGCTATCAGATTAAATATGATAATACCTATTATTAAATGTAATATATACAATTGAAGAATCAATTGTACAATTAGTTGAAACCAGTTTTGAACTTCCATTAAAAAGTAGAATAAATGTCTTATAAATGACCCATTGAAACATATTTTTCTTTAATGACTATCATGAACGATAATATATAGATCTGAGACTTCATAGTTGATTGTTTCTAGTTTGAGTTAATCAGAGTTTCAAATATTTGTTTATATATCTTGTATAATAATACAAATGTGAAGAACTTGAAGGAGAATTGAGATGGTCCATCAGTAAGTTTACCAAAAATATTTTGTAAGGATGTATCTCCTTACCATATTTCTTTATATGTGCGCTTTAGATCATAACAACTCTATTATTAAATTTTCTATAATTAATCAGCAACTTTTTTGCTACAATCTTGTGATCAGTAGTACAAAATTAAACACAAAAATGGAGAATCCTAGGACAAAGAATGGGACATCAAATAAATCTCTTGATAATATCACGCAAGAACATTAAATATGTTAAAACATATAGAGGTATCATCACTATTTAGTAATGACAAAACTAAAACAGAAGATTAGCAAAGAAAAACAAAAGAATGTAGGCAAGAAAAAATGCAAAGTAGAAAGCTTAAAGAACAGGAATGAAAAGAACAGATATATGCCTAAATTAAACACAAAAATTAAAAAAGCAACAGAAACTAATAGTATCGATGATTAATGGGAAAAGATAAAAGAATTTATGAAAACAGCAGTTGAAAAAACAATAGGCGATATTGCACCAAAGGGAAAATGGTTTTATCGAAAGTGTGAAAACAATAAAAGAATCGAGTGAAACGACTAAAAACAAGAAGAGAAGAAGATGGGTAAACATACAAAGAAAAGAAAAAAGCTGAAAAAATTTGTAAGCAAAAAAAATTGAATGGATAGAACAAGCAATGGACGGAATTAAAAACGATTAAAAACAGTTTCTGAAATTTATACATTAAACTAAAACCGCAGAGAAGTTAAAATAGACTGAAAGGTAATGGGTTGCAGAATGAAGAAGGAACCGTACAACATGACGCAGAGAAAGTTAAAGAAATTTGGGCACAACACTTTACAAAGGCAGCAGGAAGAAACCTGGTATAAACTAAATTAATAAAATGGTGAAAATAAACTTTAAGAAAAAATATACCAAAAAAGAGGGGAAAGATGCTTGATAAATAGACAATTGGAATAATGATACCAATCCTAACAAAAGAAATCTAAAAGACTCTAATAACTGCCGAGAAATCACTGTTCTGAATACTACCTATAAAATTCTGGCATCATTAGTAAATCAAAAACTAGTGGAATACACAGAACTACGGATAAGTGACTACCAGAATTGTTTAAGACCAGGTAACATACAAATAAATATATATGATTTTATCATTTTCAAACACGCGTTCGACAAGATAAATACAAAATAGAAGATATGAAAAATTGAAATATACAAGACTAATCAAATAAAAACAAATATAGGGATTCGACAGGGAGACGGCTTACATTTTTTAATATAATACTAGAAAACATATTAAGTTGACAGATACGAACGGAATAATAACAAATTAATGACATCAAATGGCAGTATATACCGGTGACGTAGTCATGATAGCAAGGAGTTAAAGAAAACTCCAAGAAACATTAATAAAATCGAAAGAGAAGCGTATAAGAGAGACTGATTATAAATTAAAAAAACAAAGTACATAAAATGCACAATAAATAGAAAAGTTTTGGAACAGTGTAAAGATAGGAGAATATATCTTAGATAAAATAAACACTTTTAAATATTTGGGAGCAATAATAAGCAACGAGAATAACTGCGAAATGAATGTTAGAAGAAAAATACAAACAAACAAAAAGATTACTAAAGAAACAAAACTAAAGATATACATAACCCTAATAAGAACAACAGTAACATGCGCAGCAGAAACATTAAACCTAATAAAAAAAAGAAACTGCGAACATAGAAGATTTTAAGAGCAATATGTGGTCCAAGTAGAACAAAGAAAGGTCTAGTAAAAGTCAGAATAAACCACAAGTTACTACAGGCCATGAAAGGAGAAGACATTGTAATAAACATTAAAGCACAGAGAATTAGTTTGGCCATGTGATGAGGATGGATAAAGACAAGATGGTGAAGAAGATGGCAAACTGGCAGCCAAAAGAAACGAGAAGAAAAAAACCAAAAGTCAGATGGTGGAATAAAGAATATAAAAAAGAATATAAGAAAAATGAAAATAAAGAACTGGACAAGGATGATTATGTTGTATAATGTAACTTTTAATTACTACCCTATAGATACGTTCTTTTTTATTCTAAAATTTTTTTTAATTATTTTGTGTTATTTTTTAAATTAAAAGAAATTATTTATTGCTTAATTATCTAACGATCACTATTTTTCTCATATATTTTTATATTATATAGCATTATTATTAAAATGACGGATTTAAGTACATATGTCTATGGCTGTATTATAATTTACATAGTGATAGAATATTCGAATACACTCAAATATTTTATATCGATTGCGGCTTGTGGTAATCAAGCACAAAGCCCCTTTTGTAAAACTCTGTAATTACTTTTTCTTTCCCATACGAGTTATTAAATTACTTACTTGGTTAAACACTACCCTTTAGTACTTAGCATTAGTGACTCATCTATCCCTTTATCTTCTATTTTCAACTTTTTACTAGCCAACCGTAAAATTTTTCATGAATATGCGTTTTACACAATTAATCCGGCTCTTTTCCAATTTAATCCAATTTAAAGTTTAAAGTTGCTTTTTTATTTGAATATTAGTTCTTTTTAAACTAGTTTAAAAATTACTAGTAAAATTATGTTTGTTTTATTTTTGTTCTCTTAGTTATTTCTTCTATCGCATGTAACAGTTTGTCTAAGATGTTGTCCTTAATTAGACAATTAATTAGCGGAGATTATATACCCAAATCTGAAAAAAGCAAATCTATTTCATTTTTTACTACATAATTTTTTTATTTTTAATTCGCTAATAGTTTATTTTTATTTCAACTTGTAGTTTTTAAGATACCAAAAATTATGTATGCATATGTTACATACGTCTGAATATGATAAAGAAATTACCAGCAGCCAATTACACTGGTCAACAAAAACTTTTTTCTATATCCTGTTACGTGTAACGTAAGCACTTTTTTTAAGCCTAATATAAAAATACTTTTACTGTTAAACCACCACGCTAAAATTTCCAAAAATTCTCATTAAAATTTTTGCTTAAAATATGTAATTTTTTTAATATATGTATCCATATTTATTGCTTTATTACATATCTAAATAGAAATCTGGCTCTAGCTAACTTGCTTGAACAGGTCCAAATCGGTTTTGCTATGTTTATTATTACGTCACAACTATATGTCGAACTCCTTTTTCTTTTTAATACAATCGAATTTTAAAAATCTGTAAATATGCAGTTATCAGGATACATAAAAAGGGAAGAAGATTATATAAATTAAATTAGGTTGGTTTGTTGTCATTAGTTACGTTTAATATTCACAAGTGTATAAATGGTGCGAAATATTAGGGTGGTGTAGAAGTCTCTTCGTTTTGTAATATCAATTTGTTTCATATTCTAAAAGAGGCACAAAATTAAAAATTGAAATGTGTATATCTGTGTATAGTATCTATCTAGCTATGAGTCCAGTCTGCTATGTCTCGTTGATACCACTCTTGTGGCTTGGAGTCAAAGAACTGATATAAATTGTATATTTCCTATGAGTGAGCCATAAATTAGAACGGATGGTGTTGAAATAGACTATAGGCGGAGTGGGTAACAGTTCGATTCCATTGAATTTCTCTAATTCTGCCGGGGTCTCTTGAGTCGCATGGGGTTTGGCATTTTCCATTTGGGGCAGCACTAGTCTTCAACTGACCATGCTAAAGTATCGTTGTTATAAGGTAATATATATAATGCCGAAAAACGACAACAACTTCAACATGATGATTTATCAAATCGTTGAATTGTTACAACTGTTTACTTATTGCCAAATTTAACAGTTCAACAAATGCCGACAGTCGCGACGTGGCTCTGCCAGACTAACGCATGGGGTTTGGCAATGGTCAAAAATAACGGCAAACATCGAGTGCTTCCGCCATCATACAAACACCTTTGGCGGTCTAAAGTACATATTCTTCTCCAACGTCAACAACTTCAACATGATGTTTATCAACATCGTTGAAATTAGTTAGAAACAGGCTAATAGCCTATATAAAGTAAGAAGAAAAAAAATACTTTTGCACCACCTTAATATTTTCGTAGAACTAACAATTCAGCAGTGTAAACGAAATATTTCACCGATAACAAAAAATCAAAACAAACCTTATACTCCCAAAAATTGCTGTGCACGATGTGCTGTTATCATAAGAAGTTCATTGAATGAAAAGAACATTGCTATGTCATTTGGAGTTTCTGTGACATGCCGAAAAGAAACGAACCTTACCATGAACTGTTGCACCAAAATCTTCCGCTTCTCAGACAATCTTCTTCTTTTACGTGCTTGCTCAGTTGGTGACCTATGATTTACGATCCTCTGCTTGGCAAATTTTCTGTACGGCCTTTAATTTTTTCTTTAATAATTAGTTGTAGCACTTGATATTTCTCCCTTGGCAATATATTGACCCAGATAAGCTACTTTTCTTTGATTTGATGATGGTAACAATTTTTCTGCCTGTGTTAGCTCTCCTTAATACTTGTTTATTTGACACACCATCGCTCAATGGAATCTTCAGCATTCTTTTATGTAACCACATTTTGATCGCCTCTATTCTATCTTGGGCAATAACAAGAAGCAAATTGTGTATCCCAGTGTGTCTTCTGCTACTGGACCGCTACTTCATTCATAAATTCTTTTCGTTCCAAGGTATTCAGCTAATTTAGTCGACGCACAAGATAATATGGAAATAGAAGGAACTACTGCGGTACTATTTAGCAATAATGAAGAATTTTTACCATCTTAGGAAGATAAACCTTATCTAATAACTAAATTGAAATTATGTGATCCGATATGAATTTTATCAAAAGCTCAAGCACACAAACTAGGATCAAGATTGTTAACTCCGGATACGCGTGTTTCAGAGTATCGCAATCGCAAAATAATATTTCTCAAATGGAGAAGGTCTTTCTTTTACAATAAAATTGACGACTTGATGCTTGTATTAGATTATGAACACAATGTAGAAGAATGACATCTGTTTTGACGAAAAATTTTGTCAAGCCAACGAACAAGAAGGGCATGGATTTCAACATCTTAAAGAAACATTTTCCGGTTTAAGCACAAAACCTTTAGGAGAGTATTTTTGTAGGACCTCAAAGGAATCCTCTAATGTGAGATACAGCATTTGAAGAGGTTCTAAGCGAGTGCTTGAAAGCACCGAAAGCAGTAATACAAAGCTTTTAGAAAATAAAAAAAATTGTTAATTTTAAAGCATCTTGGATGAACACCTTGAGAATTATAAAGGATCGGGTTGTATCATAAGCCTCAAATATATGTTTTGGTTTGTACTTGAACATTTTTCCAAATCCTGATTGATGTTAGTAGTAAACATGGAAAACGGTGTCACCAATATATTGCTGCTATTGAGAAACGTTGAAAAAGGAAGTTAAATAGCAAAATGCTTGTCGAATACTTATAGATAGAAATATCAAAAATTTTCAACCAAGTGCAAAAGGAACATGTAGAGAAACACGTTAGATGTGACAAATCAATTATTATAGATACAACTTTTGAGTCGTTCTTTAAGTTGATTTGTTTTCAAAATGTGGCGCTCTAGAAATAAATTTATTTTAACATTACAATCAGAACGGTAAAAGAAAAAGCGAAGAAAAAATAAAAAGTTAAAAATTGCACTGTCATAAGCAATACGAAAATGTATTCAGGAATGCTTTCGTTGCTTTTTCGCAAATCAGACAATCTTTGCAACTTGCCTTAAACACCCACTATGACCGCAATCCATGCCGGCACAGACAGATACGCCCGAACGAAACCATATAAAACCGCAATTCTCCGAATTAAGACATAAAACGCAATAAACAACATCGGTTTATAATTTTATCAAGAATTTCTGAGCCAATTATCTTAATTGTCTTAATTATTTTCATTAGCTTTTATTGCACATGTCTTCACAGCCATCCGAACGTAATTATGCTAGGCCGGGGTGGGGGTTCGGGCAAAAAACCGACGGTTATAAAAGTAGTTCCAACAATCGAACATGATCTAGAAATAGCCCCCTAAAAATATTCGAGCGCTTCCAGACATTCCGCTGACAAATGGGCTCCCGTTACTCTAAAACAACGTCGTTATTGAGCGTCGGCTTTATGAGACGACGACACTTTCACACCCAACGTGCCGGATAATCGCGACTATTTTGGTGTAAACGTTGTAAAACCGCACTTATCTTCTTGGAGATTCAGTTTCTTGGCAAGCAGTGCACTTTTATTGCGACTTTCATTGCCGCTGATTAACGACCGTTCTGCGAATTGTGTCTGAGGGAAGGGATATGCGAAATATTTATTATTATTGTTATTGAGTTGTACTAATTTCGTGACGGAAAACCTGTCTATGTTATTTTTTAAATCATAATTTTAATAATTAAAAATAAACAAAATGTTTGACGAATGCTAAATACGTTTTCCTGTGTTTAATGTAACATGATATAATCAGTTATGAATTGTGAATTATGACAGGAATCGATGATGTCACGAACTAGTTAGATTAGGTTTAACAGTTTTCCTATTTTCAACAGTCGGTTTACTGCTGCTTTGATTGGTTACTTAGAAGCAGTTAGCTGGCGCCAGCAAAAAGAATGTTTTGACATCCGTTTGTTAAGATAAAGAAGTTTATAGCTTTTCGTTTTACCGGCGTGCAAGCCAGTTAAACATTAAAGTAGCAGTAAAATTTTCTTATATTTATAATAGGTTTATTAAAATTAATTAGAAGCAGTTAATTATAAGACATCTGCCATTTTCATTCATTTTTCAGTTGTTTCTTAAGCGTACAATAACAATTACTCAGTTTAATAAAATAATATCGTGAATACAGTGCCGAGGTCGGATCAGTCGAAACAAACTCGGATATACAAGGACCAACTAATAAACTAAATAATTAATTGATTCATTAAGTAAAAAATTGTTAAAATTAAATATTCTTGTCTCTGATTGTACTTTTTTTGGATACCTGAATTGTCCCAGGAAATTTTCTTTTGTTAGAAGTAATGCTGTCGGTTATTTTTAGACGGTATGTTCATGATCTTCATTTCTTTCCTTTCACCATATTTACAGCCTTTAAACGTTAGACAGTTAATACGGCAGGTGTCCCAACAACAAAAGCTTGTAAATAACCAAAATCTGCCTTACAGATATGTGCTAACGTTTTAAATGGATAGAACATTACGGAGTTATTTCATCGACTGTTCGCGAAAGATTTGTAAAATTTCTACACTTTGTTAAATGTTTATAACCAGTTCTTGTAAAAGTGGAACTTTTGCCGTGTATAAATTAGTGTTTGAGTTCTCGTTCATGTTTAAAAATTCGTGTTTCGTTTGTTTCAAAAATATCAGTAAACATATTGATTCGTTTTTTTTCTACTCGCATGTAAGATGTTTTGTCACATAAAATTTGTATAATTTTTACTAACATTTTTAATGCTACGGTAAATTTTTATTTTGCAGATTAATCTATATTTCTATTTTTAAATATTCTAAAGTGTTCAAAACTTGAGTAAAAGATATGGAGTGATCACCGTAAGCATTTTTTTCATGGTGATAGGTTAGCTGAGTAAAAAAATGAATTACTAACAAACTGTTTAAGCGACGTGATTTTTATGTCTATATAATAAAAGAAAACACATACCAATACGTGATATCTATCCACTCTTCTTAGAAAATTAATAAGAATTTCCCATTGATATTAAATTTTTGCTTTTGTTTTCTTATGTAGAAATTATTTGCAATGGGCACGAACTACCAAGCTAACGAATATGTCTTTAATCTTATACACTACCGCTCGTATAAGTATTGACACTTTAATAAGTTATACAGTAAATAACTACTTTTAGGAATAAATTTTGTTTTGTTTAACCCTTTATCATCTCCTTAAACAATATAGTTTTGAATAAAAATAATGAATTAGTCACTTGTAGATTTTTTTACAAGCATTTGGTGTATTGAAGACCAATATTTAAAAAATCATAATACTTTTGCGTCCTTGAGCTGTCACTTAACATTCTGAATCTTTCTCTCTGTTCGTGTCTCTTGTTTTAGATATCTGTTTACATTAAGAAAACTGTGCACCGTCCGAAGCTCCGATGTTTAAGCTCACCAGTATAGCATTAGACCTTGTGCCTCTTACTTGTTTTTATGTCTTGTTTTAAATTTTTACATTCAATGGCCCATGATAAACCTGTTCCACAAAACTTATTTAGCTTTTCTCACTTTACATCGGGTTTTTACATTACAACGATATGGAGAGACAGAAAGTCTTAGGGATCGCCATCGCGAATAACACCGGATGCCAAGGATCAGTTCATCAGATTGATGAGTAAACGAAATGGAAGATTAAATGCCCTAGATATTGCTGCGGAGTTTAACCAAAAATGTGAAAAAATGATATCAGTCAGCATAATAAAGCAGCGTATTCAAAAGGTTAATCTTCATGGTCGTATTGCGATCAAAAAACTGTTGTTATGGCGTGGTAAAAGACTAAACCGCTTCAGTGGGCGTAAAAACATCGTTTTTGGACAGTTTAACAAAGCAAAGCGTATTATTAGCCGACGAATACAAATTTAAAATTTTCAGTCAGAAATGGAAAATCTATGTGTGTCGGTGTATAATCCAGAACTGTATTGTTCCGACTGTCGAGCACGGAAATGAGTCTGTTGTAGTGTTGAGAATGTTTCTCTTTATCTAATGTCGGAGACATGGTAAAAGTCAAGTGCATTATGAGGAAAGAACACTAAAAAATTTTAACAAAAAACGTCATATCATTTGGGTTACAATTAATCGTAAAGGGATTTGTGATGATGCAAGACAACGATCCTAAATATAGATCAAAACTTTGTAAGGAATATATAGCAAACCTAGAAGAATAAAAAAATCTTAAAATGATAATATAGCCACAACAGAGTCTAGACCTCAACCCCAGAGAGTTGCTATGGGATAATAGTAAAATAGTAAAAAAAGAAATTCATCTTAGGAGTTTTCTTCAATTTGCTCAGAGAGATCTACTACTCAAGAAATTAAAAAAATTAATCAAAAGGATGCCTAGAAGTGTAAAAGCACTATTAAGAGCAACGAGCGTTTTTTATGATGAAACAAATTTTAAGTGTTATATAATTATATATTATATTATCTTCTCCTCTTTCTTCATTATGGGATTACTCATGTTCTTTCTCATTAGTATAGTGACTCTCTACTTCTTCTTCCTATCAGCGATTTATTTTGGTTATCCGAACTAATCAAACTTTATTTATTCTTTAAACGTAGTTGTTATACGCTCTCATTTCAACCGACTGGTTTCTTATGTCCTCTTTCGTATTTTTTCTACTATCTTTCTTTATCTTCACTGTTTTTATCATCTGTCTTGTTTCTGCCCCATATGTTAATATTGCTCGTATCGTAGACTTGTAAATCCGACTTTTGATCTTTGTATTTATATATTAGTTATGCAAATATTATGGTATTTAATGGGCCATTACTTGCTGTTTGAGATTTCTACTGCCGAATATATTAAGTCCTGGGTAGTTAAAAAAAAACTTGTTCTATAATTTTATCTTTAATTTGTAATTTACACCGTATAGACTCTTTGGTTATCGACATTTAGTTTTCTCCTATTAAGACTGCATCATCAGCGTAACATACAATTGTTATGCTTTTTTCCTGCATTTTATATCTTTCTAATGCTTTTACCTGTTTTATTAGCTCGTCCATCACTATGTTAATCAGTAACGGGCTTAGCAAGTCCCCTTGTCGAATTCCAACTGTGACTTCCACAGGTCCCAGAAACTTTCGACTTACCTTAATTGTTACTTTTTGTTGGTTTCGATTAATTTTGTAACTTTATTAGCCACTTGTCTTTGTTTCAATATTTGTAACACGTCTTTTAATATTAGTAGGAAAAACCCCATATAGATTGCGTAACACTTGATATAGAAAATTTAAATACGAATTAAAAACGATAAAAGTCAATGACCTTCGATTGTGACAGATATATATCAATACAAATAATCGTTTTAAATATATGTAATGATTGTGTCAGAAGCTTTGTGCAGATCTATCATACACCTAATCGATGGTCTATTGTACTCCAGTGATTTTTCTATTCTGTCTTTTACAATTGTTGTTGTTACCTTAAGTGAGGTGCCTAGTAGTGTAATTCCATAGTAGTTACCCGATACCTGACAATCCCCGTTTTTAAATATTAGTATAATTATGCTATTTTTCCGTATTTTAGATATCTTCTGTTTGTAAATTATTTTTTATAGGAGTTGCAATAATTTATTTTCAAGCGCCTCAGCCCTATATTTTAGAAGTTCATTGTATATTTCGTCGTAACCTCAAGTTTTCTGTTTTTTATTTTTTTTATTTGTAATTTTATTTCTTCTAAGCTTATATCTTATTCTTCATTTATAGTTATTATCTCTTATTCTTGGTTCTGTACGTCTGCCGTGTTTGGTCCTTATATAACTCCTTAAAGTAGTTCACCTATACTTCCGAGTTAATATTATTTATTACTGCATATTCGCTCATATCGGCTTTGCTACTCCGTATCACTCTCCATATCTGCTTTTGTGTGCTATAGAAATCACATTTCAATATTTTTAAAAAAATTTCCCAATGATATTTCTTAATTTTTCTGTCTTATTTCTTATCTATATATTTATTGTGTTTTCTAGCACTCTGTTACTATTGTAGTCTCCGCCCACAGTAAATGGAGATGCGTGCATGGATTGAGTAGTGCATTAAATACTGTTGTCCGGAAAAGGATGAGGGTTGGTAGGCGAGACCAGCAATCTACCCATTGTAAAATAAATAACGCGCATGGAAATTTTTAGAAGATTTTCTTCTGAAAATGTCCGCCGCAGTTGTGGACGAAACATCAAGAGTCTTGAACTCTGACCAACTGGCCTTATAACCCAAGAATGGACCACAACACTGGCCGTGAAAGCCTTCGTATCTATTAGGAAACAAACTATATATTATATAATAAATTGTTATTTTATTTATTGTCAATACTTCTATGTGCGGTAGTGCATGTTTAATTTTTGCATTTATATTTATACACTAGTGTATTGCCAAAAATCAAGGTTTTTATATAAACTTTTATTCTTTTTTAATGTGTTCTAAAGTATAAAATTAGTTATTTCAATGTCAGCAGAAGAGCAGTAGTGAAATAAGGTAAACAACTACTAGTGGTTGTATTTTTGACATATGTTCTTCATAATTTTTGCTGATATTTATTACTTTTTTGTTGGGAGAGCATATACATGCAAATTAAACAAAATAGAGACTTTAGTGAAACTCGATGAGATATTTAATGAAATGCTTGCTGAATTAGTCGATAACAAAGCCGATACTATCTCTTAAAACTGCAGAAGTTACTGACAAAAAGAAAGTTGTTCATAATGACACGAATAATGATAAGCTTCTGAATGATTTGTTGAGCCAATGTAACGTATATCTAACTGCAGACTATATAAATAAACCTAAACCCTCCACGTCAAATGGACCAGAAAAAGAACTGAAAATTTTTCCTAGGGTAAGAAAGAGGAAGCAATTTTTATGCCGCCCAAAGGAACAAATGAATTTACAGCTATGGGTAGGTGATAAAGAAACTTATTAAGATTTAACTTCTTACTGGATACAATTTGCTTCTATATGAAGAAATACATGAATTCCTGGCTAACGATTCGTCTCTATAATACCATTAGTAGACAGGTACACAGAAACATATTAACAGCACAGAACGAACAAAGGTTAAATAGCATATATAATTATTGACTACAAAATTTAGACAATTCGAAACTATTTGGCGTAATCTTAACAACAAATAATCCCTTACTATGAAAAACACATTGTCAAAATGTTTATAAAAAACAAGCTAATAATACTTGGGTTCAAATCTTGGCCTTCAACATTAAATGAACAAAATGTTAATGCAAAATCAAGAGAACATGTCAGATTGCATTTATTGGAAGTTGTTGATAATTTTAATATTTACAGATTATTTTTTGAAAGTTTCTTTACGTGCTAACTGAAATAATAGCTGCGGTGGTGGTCCTTTTTTTAAATTTTATAGAGATATATGTGGTTAATGAATGGAAATGGTAACAGCTAGTATACGCAGAAGAAAAAAAAACTTTTTTAGTACCGCCCACGATCTTTCCAATATCGCTACTGCTATTGCTTTTAAGCGGAGCTTTGAAGACTCAATGAGACATTACAGCAGATTGACTTTTACAAGTGACCAGTAGGGCCATTAGTTTAAAAAATGTTATAAGATCGGTGGTGTAAATGTGTAATTGTGTTTTATCTGCCCTATTTGTGATGTATGCAAAAGGCAAACAAAACGTACAAAAACTGTTCATTGGCCATAAAAGTGCCACTTTTGTCAATATTTGCAGATATGTGATACAAAAATGAAAAGTAACAAATTACATTGTTAGTGTAAAAAGTTAGAAAACTATCATAATTTGAACTTGTATGTAACAATGAATATTTTGTTTTTCGTTATTTATTATTAATTTTTTATCTTTATTTCCGTAAAGTCGCTTTTTTATTCTAATTTTCTTTAGTTTTTTTTTTGTTCTTTAGACATTATCTTCTTAATGCGTACGTATCTTCTACATAATTTCATCTAAGTTTTCTTAATTTTATTTAGGCATTTTTTATGTATGGTTTGTAATAAAAATAAGTTGTACTGTGGTACTTTGTTAATTTTTTCTTCATTTGTAGTTATGTTGCTCTCCTGCGTCTTTTTACGTGTCCTCTAAATTAAATATATTAAATTGCTAATACTAATCGATAATCAATTACATAGATTGCCCTTGTCCTTACATTTATAATTGTAATTGTAATGTCTGTACTTACTATTAAAGTCTGTTAGATAAAAGAATGCCAGTAATCATTGAAAACACATGAATCGGATCCTTGTACTTTGTTTTTGTAAATATAGAGAGAATCTTTGTCGTAAATGCTTTGTCAAAGAAAACAGCTGTTGATTTGATTTGGCTAGATTTTGACAAGTTAAACAAAATTAATGTCGCTTACGTTTTGCGCTACAAGGCTCTATTTTTGTGCCCACACGCCAAGGGTCTAAAAATGACTTATACAGCGGCCGCAAAATACATGGGAAAGTGACGGCAATTTGTAAGCAAGTGGGTCAGCCGGTATTTGACAGTAGATGATGTAGGTGACTTTCCAAATCGTGGATCCTCTGGAAAATGTCGATGAAAGTCAAAAAAATGATTCTCACTTTGTTTTCGAAAAATCCTAACTTGACTCTCCGTAAAGGTGCCGAAACTACGCAAAGAGGTGTCAAAATATCGTACGATACTATTCATGTGCATTTGAGTGATAATGACGTACAATATCAAAGCACTTTGCAAAAACTTTTGTTAAGTGAAAAAGATATCGTGAAATGTCTCGCATAGGCGCAAGAAAACTCGAACCATGATTGGGGCAACGTAATCTTCTCCGACGAAATATTCTTTTAAGCATTTTCGATCACAAAATGCTCTGGACAACATCAAAAGATAGATTGCTATAGCGGACTGTAAAACACCTTATCAAGGTTTATGTTTGAGGGGAGCTCACAAAAGCGTTTCGGCACTTTATACCTATTCACCGTCAATTTGAACGTTAAAAAAATAAACCAAATTTACTGTAAGGTTTTACTGCCGACTACAAAACGCTGGTTATTAAAATAACGAGGATTGGATTCTTCAAGAAGACAACAATCCGAAACATCGGAAACAACGTGCAGCTTGTGAAAGGAGCGAAATAGCGTCGTTACTTTAGATTAGTCGGCCAATCGAGAATGTTTGGGTTTCTATTAAGATGAAACTACTCAAAATCGGACCCTGAAATTTGGATCAGCTCCATTCGAATACGCCGAAAATTTCGTAGAAAGCATGGTTCAGAGATGCCAGGTAATACTGCTGGTAGAGACTGCATGCGCTACTGGTAAATTTGCTTGGAACTTAAGGGAAAATTGGGACAATTAGTGTATAAATATTTTTAAATAAATATGGTGTTTTTTTTTTTGAAAACAGCCGCCACTCTTTTATCTGAGAAACTATAATCTATAATTGATCTAAGATTTTATGTTGCTTGTAGGATGCATTACCGTATTGTTATTCCATCTACTTCTTATTCTTTTATTTATATCGTATGCTATTATAGTTGCGCCTGTCATTTTTCCTTTCTTATTTATTTTTTTGTCACATCTACAAATTTCTCCATTTTCTCTAATAGACTGTCCTTGTTCGGACCGGTTACGCCTAATATAATTTTTCGACCATAGACGCTTACTTCTGTTCTAATACCCTTTCGTTTATTGGTTGCTATGATTGCATTCGTTTTATATATTTGCTCTTAATAAATATTCTTATTATTGCTCCATTATTTTTTCTACTACAGTAGTGCAATGTTCTTTATAGATTATTTGTTCCATTTCTTTTCTCTTTTATTAATTATCAGTATGCCAATATTTACTTTCTTTAACTCTTATACTATTTCTTTACCCTTGGTTCTCTATTCCTATGTATTTTATGTCTCAATAGTGATTCTTCTTCTCTTTTGATTTTCTGTCGTTGTATTGGATATTTAAAACTACCCCCCTCTTCTCTATCCGATGAGACTCCCTCTTACTAAAGTATATATTTCCATCAGAAAATTTTTTCCACTTTAATATAATTTTTAGTTTTAATGTTTGTTGTTAATGCCTATTACTACCCTTTTAAAGCAGCTCTTGATCAGTTGTAGTTTTTAAATGCGTCGCCGTTTGCAGCTGCCTCCTCTGCACCAGAAGAGTATGTCAGAACAGGCGACATAAGACAAAACAATTATTTTCTTTTATCTTGCAACGATGGATTAGAGGTGATAATTTCTTTTTGTTTTATGGGATCGTCTTTACAATAAGTTAACTGTTAGTAAAAATAATAAAAAATATTAAATATTGATATTTTGTGTACTCTTTCATGTCGTTGTGTGTAAATGATTTTCCAACGAGATTTAAGCGTAAAACTTTAAACTAAACTAACACTAAAATGCATTAATGTTTACAAAACATGTGAAATTTTTTCCACCAGAATTATAAGAAATAGTTATGCCACAGAGTGAATTAAATATTTGCTATTCTTGGATATTTTGTTTTTATAGGGTTTTTCTAAATGTATAATTATATAAATTGTCTTGCAGTTAAATAATTGTAAAACACTGTAATTAAAGTTTCCTATAACACAAAAAATAAACAATATAAATGAAAGTTTTTAGTCTTCATTATAGGTAAAAATATATAAGTTTTTTCGTTAAATATAGGTACTTATTAATAATTTATCTATTGCAAACAAAAGTCCATTTTTTGCATTTTCTAATTACCAAAGCATCTGATATTTAAGATAAAAATTTCTTGAAATCTAATCTTGACAAAACATTTTAGATCCTAAAAATTTGTATAGTCATTTTAATAAAAATGCCTTAAGTCAACTTTTTACCATAAGAATACCAAAAATAGTTAAAACATAGGACACTTTTTTAAGTGGTGTAAAACGTATGTTATAAATATATAGTGTATAACCTTTTTTATTGTAAAACAACATGTAACAGTAATGTTAAGCCGAATTTGTCATATTGCATTTTATCTTTAGATCACTTTATATTAAAGTTAATACAAAACAACTACAGAAGATCTCTGAAGTATCTCACATATTAATTTTGATTTGATAAATTCGTGATTAGACGAATATATGTACATTCCATTAAATATTTTTTTATATATGTAATCATTCTAACATTTTTTACAATTTCCAGATTCCACGTCACTATTTAAAGACGAGGGTACTTTAATTGCGGTTGGCCGAATAAACATCATTAAAAATCAAGGAGCTAACAAATGGCAGTTTTTATTCGTAATATTGAATTACAATTACTCAGGTCCACCAGCTGAGCAACACGGTGCAGCTTGCGTAGATGGACAGTTGCAATAAGTCAGTTCGCGTGTGGGCCATCTCATAACCACCCAACACACGTGGCGCGTACGTTACCCAATCCCGCTTGCCACCACTCTCCATCTGTCTGGTTTAATCTTTGATATTCGATCACATGGAAAACGGTTTTCAATCGGATAACACTGAACTCCATTAGAAAGTTGCTAAATGAACCTTCAATTCGCGCGCTGTCGACAGTATGTTTAGGGCAGCTACACGCACCCGAACTAAAAGCACCATAATTCTTATAAGTATAAAACGATTTTATTACTATAAAGGTTACATATTATTGCAGAAGTACTGTAAAATGTAATGCTATTTAAATTTAAAAATATAGATATTAAAATTTTTTCACAGACTAATCAAATCTTTTATTTGTTATTTCAGAGTTACATAATTTTTTATACATGTAATTAATATTTTATTGATTTTTATCTTTAGCTTACAATGATTATAATTAAAATATTCTATTGGAATCAATAATTGAATTTCTAAAGGCAAATTTTTTGACAGCTTAATCAATATCTAAGTTATTGTGCTCCGGTTATTGCAGAATTTTCCAATCACCAGCTTCATTTTCCTGCCTCAGTTCCAATGACGCTGAAAATTGTCTTAAGATGCGAGCGAAGATCGCGGCTATAAATCGTAATTCATACATATTGCAGCACAAAATTTAATCCGTACGAGCGTCCAATCCCCCGAGGATAGTCGGCTAGCAGTTCTTTTCTAGAGTTATTGGCTCAACGTTCGGCATCGGTCAAGTATTCGCCCCATCAATTGCCTTAATTAAAAGGCAATTATAAATTCTTCCATATCTCCAGATCTGAGCTTCCGAGCCTTCAAGAGGCTAAAACGTTTCATTCCGTAAAAACCCATTAAAGTTAAATTACCAATTAGGGAAAAGGGCGGCTAGCCAGCAGCCCTTTATTGTGGCAATTTGAATCCTACAGGTAAATCCCGTGCTCGATGTGGGGCGACGCTGTCAAGTCGATTTAAATAGGTAACTCGATCGAAGGCGCCATACGATACCCACCTCGAAAATCTGTTGCCTGCTTCACCTGCTATGTGGCTCGATCCTAATGCATTTGAACTTAAGGGCGGTTTTGAGAAGCAGTCTCTGTAATTGCCATATGGTAGACTGAAATCAAGGTTTTGTCTTAAGTGGGAGATCACAAAGTTAACGAGATTGCTATGACAGCTTTTAAGCTACCGAAAATTATTAACAGAAACCATGCTGACTTTATGGTGACACAATAATAGTAGCAAATGCGTAATTTAAATAAATATAAAGTAAAATATCAGTCTCTTATTTGACTAAATAGCATGCTATATTTATCCAAAAAAAATAACCAAAAATAAAAAACTAAATTCTTCTAATAAACCTGTCACTATATTGTAAATTGTTTTGATTTTCATTTCTATGTGGAATTTTAAGCTGTAAAGCCGAAAAATATTGTTGATACATAACTGTGAGCGGTGGATAACTGTCAAAGTTTGCAATTTATTTGTTCATAAATTTGTTATTAAAATTATCCACCATAATAGATTAATTACACATTTGAAAAGTTTGTAATATTTATTTAAAGAAAAAGATCGCAAGTCTAATGCAAAAAGAACCAAAGATTAATATAAATGTCGAAAGCGCCCTTGGTATAAGATAAACATCAAACGTTGCAGAACAAATATACAAACAAAGACTCAATATTATTGGAACAACTGGAACAAAACGATAAGATTAATACATTAATGCAAAAGGAAGAGAATGTCAAAAACTAACAAATAAATGAAAAGACGGAACATTGGCGGCGACCTTACTTGTGAGCAGGGACAAAACAAATAAAAAATTAAAACCAAATTTAGCTACATGAAAAACAATGTGTGGTAATTATTAAAAATGCAAAATAATATAGTTTTCGAAGAGGTAAAAGAAAAAAAAGTAGTTTGAAGCTAAAAGAAAGATACATTATAATCTAAGGAGGAGTTAAAATAGACAAGTAAAGTGTATAATTAAGAATAGCCTTTGTGATAAGTAAAGACAATATATAAGGTAAAAACTTGGGATAATATTTAAGAAGAAAGTAGAAGGCTCCAAATAAACAAAGAAACAGCAAATAGAAGTTTTTTATAACGCGAAAGAAAGGATAATTATTATCAGGAATTCTAATTAAAATCGGCCATTTTCCAACAAGCGCGGTAAGTAAAAAATACATGTTTTTAACCTACGTATAACCGATAATTACCAAACAGGAAAAATGGTCAATGATTAATCTTATAATTATAGAAACAACATTAGAGTAAAAGATGGTTGTAAATTGAATGGCAACCATTACTTAGTAGTAGCAGTTACTAAGTACTAGAGATACTAAGAACAAAATCCAAAAGAAAATAAGATTATAAAGTATAAAAGTATCAAAGTGTGTAAGCTACATAAAAAATATACTACAAAAACAATACCAAAGAAAGATAACATTGTAAATTACAAATAATATAAAAGGTTGCTTAATTTAGAAAAGTAACAACAATTAGAATATAATACCTAAAGATATAAATAGATAAAAACAAACGGTGCTCCGAAATAAGAAAATAAAGGAAGTAAAAAATAAGTAGGGTCCACGAGAAAAATATTTAAAAACAAAATATAAAATAAAATAAATTTATGAATTTTTTGTAGCAAAGCTTTTAAAAAGTAGGGAGGATTTAATATAAATATAATCAGAATGTAACGTGGGTTAAGCATAAGTATCAAAAATATTTTGTTTTTAGCTAGGATTATCAGCTGTTGCCGGGGCTTTCTGTTCCTTTTAGAGCTCTTTTTGATATTGCACTCCCATCCTATTCAAGATCTTGCTTTGGACTTTGCGCTTCACCTCTCATTTATAAACACTTTTTTTACATATCTATTGTTCCCCATACGGATCATGTAGCATACTATTGTAGGTTTTTTCGAAGGATTGCACTGTAGCGTTTTGTTGCAGGTTCCCTTTTGTTTCTATTTCCTATCCTATCTGTTCTAGTATTTTCCACTACAAGTCTTAGGTATCTCATTTCAACTGCTGTTAATTTTAGCCTAAGTTTGCCTGTTATTGCCCATGTATCTCTTACATATAATAATATGGGGGCATAGATGATCTTTCATAAGCGCATTTTTGTTTCCATATTCAAAGACTAGATTGGACATATGCGCCAATCTCCTAATAATATTTATTTTTTGAAATTTTAAATTAGGACCGGCTATAATTTGATTCCCTCTCATATATCTGAAATTTATTATATCGGCGCAATTGACTGCAAGCGCGCGTGGCGGTTAAGGCCGCGAGCCGCGCTCATGCATTTGGCTTTTAGAATTGGCTTTTAGCACTTGCTTTGGCACGTTGATTTCGTTTAGTTTGCGCAACATTAAGCCCTTGCTTTATTCATTTTAAACTGGCCATTTCAATTACGTTAAATTCACGCGACTTTATACTTTTGCTTTATTAAAACCTGCATTTCGCATTTTTGTTCGCGGCATTACGCATTTGCCTTTGTTCGCGCTTTTGAATTTGGTATTTTTTCGTTGTGCTCTCGTCGACAAATTATCAGATCGGCGAGGGAACCTTTACACCAGAAAGACGCCCCCGTTTCGTCTGCTGTGAATATTGGGGTAATTTTTATTCATATCCTTCTCCTTTTCTCCTGGAAGCCCCAGGACCAACATAAGGGAACCGATATCTGCGGGAAGCGCCGTTTCCTCAGGTTAGTGTTTTTAATTTTAGAGTTGTTTGAAGTTCTCTATTCAAAATTCAAAATTACCTATACAGTCCACTTATTCCGACCGCACCACTAAGGATGAGTAAAAGACAACGTAATTGAATTTCATGGAAATTAGGATTCAGAGATAAGAAAGACTTGAAAGACCAATAAAACTAAAACAAAGGTGTTATATGGACTCTTTACATAAAAGTTTATAGTTAACTCTAAAGAAAAAATGTATTTTTGGGTCCTTAGATTTCTTCAATCATCTCTGGTTTAAGTTATTTTATTTTTGTTAATCTATTTACGCCATTTCTCTATTAAACAATGTTTTTATTGCTTTATTGTATGCTAATTTTGCGAAAAACGTCTATTGTGGTATATATAGAACAAAAAATATTGATCTTTATAATGCATATTACCAGATGTACCGGAAAGTCTTTACTGTTTTTTTTTGAAAAAAATGCATAATTTTGATATAATGGAAAAATTTATTTATTCAAAATATTGACCATTTAATTCTGCACATCTTGCCCATCTTTCAGGCAATTTATGAATCCCATTCCAAAAAAATTGTTTTTCCTTTGAGCGAAACCATTCATCGATCCATTTTTTAACTTCTTCGAAATTGGCGAAGTGCTGCTCTGCTAATGCAGAGCCCATTGATGCGAAAAGGTGATAGTCGGACGGGGCAAGCTCTGGAGAGTACGGCGGTGCAATAATATTTCCCACCCAAGCGCTTTCAATGCTTCCTTGACCGGTTATCGTGCTGTAAAATCACTTTACCGTGTCTTCGGGTCCATTCTGGACGTTTTTCGATCAATTCATAGTTCAAATTTATCATTTGTTGTCGGTAGCGATTACTATTAATTGTTTCAACAGTTCATAATACACCTCGCCACTCTGGTCCTACCAAATACAGAGCATCGTTTTCCTGTCAAAGCGATTCGGTCTCGCGGTTGATGGGCCAGCTTCTCCAGGTGATAACCATGATTTTTTGCGCTTAGGGTTTTTGAAATAAATCCACTTTTCATCACCCGTCACTATTCCAAATGACTTTCAATCAAACCTGTGAAGCAGCATTTCACAGACGATTTTTCGATTTTCCATTTGCCTGTCATTCAACTGATGTGGCACCCATCTTCCCATCTTTTGGATTTTTCCCATCGATCGTAATCGGTCGCTAATAGTTTCTTGGGCCACATTTAACGTTTCTGACAATTGTTTTTGAGTTTGTGTTGGGTCTTCATCCAATAAGTCCTGCAGTTTCTCATCTTCAAACTTTTTCGGTCTGCCAGAACGTTCTTTGTCTTGCATATCGCAAACACCACTTTTGAATTGTCGAAACCACGCCTCACATGTTTTTATGGTTGGAGCATGCTCACCGTATGTTTAAACTAGCAAACGATGACTTTCAGCGGCCTTTTTGATTAAATAAAAAAGTAATGCATGCCTCAAATGCACGTTTTCAGGCACATAACTTGACATTTTTGAAGAGGTATAAATATATGACGGTGATACTTTCACAAAATATAACCTACGAAGTTGAAGCCTTTGACATCTTTGGAAAAAAACAGTAAAGACTTTCCGGTACGCCTGGTACTTTCGTAAGTAATACAAATTTTCTTAAAGAACTTAATTTTAAAGTTTACTTATGTGAGTTAAGATTTTGAAAAGGGTTATTCAATTTTATTATTTTTATTTTAATTTTGTAAAATGATAGACGTTACTATAACTCCTTCCCTTATTTCTTTTATAGTTTAGAGATATTTGGTTAAAATAATACAACAAATTAAAGCAAACAATTTTTTACGGTTTTTGAAATATAAAAATTTGAATATTTGAATAAAAAAATTAGTTACGTAGCAATTAATACAAAACTCAACTTCTAACTAGTCTGCTTTGTTACAGAATTGCTTTATTACCGCAACTAATTTACTTTACGCATGGTAATTACTGTTAACCATGTTTTTAATTTATCATCCAAGTTGTACACGTTTCAACTGTTATTAACTTCACAAACTGCTACAATAGACCTAATGCTAATTTTCAGAATAATTTTTGCACTAATACTTTAAAGGCGAGGTCTATGACCTTCCTGATAAACATAAAATAACAAATTATTATAATTAAAAATTAAAAATTAAAAACGCCTGTTATTTTACATCCAGCAGTGAACTCTTATTGCGAGAAATATATTTAAAGGTATGTGAAATCTAAAAATTTTATGTGTATTTCAGAAATAATATAAAATTTTTGCGGAAGCTACACACATTAGCTTTATGTTATTTACAGAGAGCATTTAAAGTGTCCAAATGGATTTAATACAGCCCTTGAAAACAGTATTTTGTTTTATATAAATAAATTAAATTTGTGATACGCATTTGACAAATACAGCAATAAGCAATTAATTATTTTAGCTTTTGCACAACTTGTTTATTTTTAGTTTATATTCTGTTATGTTTCCTAGGTTGGGCATTTCGAGTATAGAATTTATAATAGTGTTTATAAGTTTGCATAGTTAATTATTGAGATGAAAAGTAAATTAATATCATATTTTATGGTTTAAACTATAACACATATAATGTAATGTTTACAGGCTTTTAAAATTCTTAGTACAATTATGATGTTCGTATATCAACTACTCGTTGATTACTGACGTTATATATTTTTAAATTAGTAATCCAAAATTTATTTAATCAAAATAGTTTATATTAAAATTATTTTTAGTGTCAAAATTGTGCCATATAACTAATTCTGAGCTGTACTAAATCCTACAGGTTAGTGACCGGGGCTAAACTAATTGTAAGTACAGCAACAACAAAATTTTGTTACTTACATTTGTTATGAACATTTATATTTAAATGAACATACAAGGCTGCGATATTTGGGAACACAAATAATCAATCATGTTGTGCAAACCCAGATTAAAAACATATTTTCATTTTATTTTACAGCATAGGTAAGCGTTTGATATTTGTAAAGACACCAGTAAAATTGTCCTAGCGCTAACATAGGTCAACGTTACGACAGTACAAGCAATTATAAACATTTTGAAATCAAGTTTTATCCATGGTAATCCTTTATTGAATGTACACCTTTTATAAATAACAATATATCAACCTCAAATGTCTCAAATTGTTCAGTCGCAATTGTATCCAAATCAGTTAACAAATGGAGAATTTATATTTCCTCGAAATAACAACAGTACAACGAATGATGCAGTAATTAAAAACCACTTCTTAATTCTTACGAATGGTTTTAACAAATTATTGCAAAATATAAAATACTAATAAAGAAAACCCATAAAAGTGATGTAAATCGCAGAAAAAAAGAAAAAATCTCCAATAAAAGAAGAAATCAACCTAACCAATAAATACAAATATTATACCAAAACAAATGTACAGCCACGTGTTTATAACTAAAAACCAAACCATATAACAATAATTCAAGAGATCATCGTATCAGTTAATGGAATCTCCAATGCTATTATGGATAAATTTCCAGAGGACTTTAAAAATATGTTAAATCAACTTATACAGCAGAATGGTATGGTCATAACTTGAACAAAAAATATTTTATATTTTTTTGTGATTAGGTACAAACACATAATAAATAAAACACATTATTAGTATCCAAACGGAAGAAAAAAATTATTATATATATATATATATATATATATATATATATATATATATATATATATATATATATATATATATATATATGATTATATATATATATATATATATATATATATATATATATATATATACTATATATATATCTAATATAAAGAAAATTCTCAAATAAAAGAATTAATCTACATATACAATATTTCCAAAACAAATGTACATTGCCTTCTATCGTTGTTTATAATCATAACCATTGTCTGTGAGCTATCATTTAATCAATATTCAAAATCATCTATCATATAAATGATCTCCAATGCTACTAATTGTAAATAATATACTCTGAAATTAGGACTTTATCATAAAACAGGTTTAAATCAATATACAAAATGTCAGTATGTCAACTATAAACCAGAATATATATATTTTCTTGTGATTAGGTAAACTAACATAAATAAATAAAAAACAAGGTTTTAGTATCCAAGTGATGCAGAAATAGTATTTGGTAAGCAATTAATATATATCATATATATATATAAATTATGATATATCATAATATATATATATATATATATATAATATATATATATATATATATATATATATAGATATATTTATATATATATATATATATATATTATATATCATATATATATATATAGCATATTGATTTTACATTGTATTGTTTTCTGTATTTAACATTCTCATCAAATAGCTGATGCAATACAAGAAGCTGTTGATGAAAATAAAGCATTTTATTACAACGTTTTAGGCTTTATACATTAAAATGGAAAGCCTTGTGTAGAGAGTAATGTCGTCTGTCTGTCAGTCCTTTTATTTTTCAACTTTTGACCAAGGTAGCTTCTAAGCTGGAGACAAGTTTCTATTTCGGTCATTTTTGACATCTGTCACGCTTTATAATTTTTGATCTGTGATAGAGAAATAACGTTTTCAGTATTCAACTAAGGACCATAAGTCAAGTCCAGGCGCCAAAAATCAGCCTGGTCAAAAAATATCGAGGCCGGTTTGACCGGAAGTGGGCGCAAATTTTGTTTATGTATAGAAGACCCGGACATCTGTGGAACCGAAGTTCCACGTCCGCACTTGTTTCGATGTGTGCCAACCATTCAATAAGGCCTGGTGCACTGACACCATAGAAATTTTATTAGATACTTTTAAAATTATAATATAATAATTAAAAATTTAAAAATAAGTTAAATCAAAAAACATCTTTTACGCGTCAATCAGTTAACTTTTAAAAAAGCTTTTGAACAGTAAATTTGAATAATTAGAGTGCTTTATTACCCGCTCTCAAAGAAAATTTTCTATCGCTTGCGGTTCGAAAATATTACCTCGGTACAACACGGCCTGAAGAACTTTATTAGGTGTTTAAAGGACGCTCTAAATTGTCACTAAAAATAAGATTTTAGTTGACAGTTATAATTTTATATACTATACGACGGTTCGTGGAAGTATAACTAAATAACAAATGCAATTTATACGCTTTATATGAACCAGATAATTATGATTCAACAAATTATTATCCAACATAAAATGACATTTATAGAAAATAATGAACCGTGTAAAATGAACTCAAATTATTAAATATTTTCGTCCCACCAAATAACGTCATTTGCAATATTATTAGATTTTGACGACTGTATGCATTCTTTCGATTAATGTTATGAATTGGTTTTACATATCTTCAGGCACCTTGGAGACTCCATAGATGAATTGGACGCGAGACACTTCTTTCTTACTGTTAGGCCCTAATGTTGACTAAAAATAAGCCATCATTTACTTGGTTTGCTAAATAGTCCTTACAAACGTTCTGGTATCGTTAGACCGTTATATTACATTATCACAAATTTCCTTCCAACTAATCGTAACCCAGATGGTATGACTTTTTTCAACACGTTAAAACTAAAATAATCATGAACCGTGGCAAAAATGAACTTAAATATTAAATATTTCGTCAAAAAAAAATAACGTCCTTTGCAATTAACACTATTTTTACGACTGTATGCATTCTTTCAATTAATTTTATTAATTGGTTTTACATATCTTCAGGCACCTTGGAGACTCCATAGATGATTTTTGGACGCGAGACACTTCTTTCTTACTGTTCTGTCCAGCTCACTGTAGTAGCTATGCCATCATTTTTTCTTGGTTTGCTAAATAGTCCTTACAAAGTTTAGAAGTATCGTTAGGACCGTTATATTACATTATCACAAATTCCTCCCCGACTAATCGTAACCCAGATGGTATGACGTTTTTCGTTAAAATTTTTTTATACTATTCTTTTCTCATAATGCCATCGATTTTTATAAAGTCCCTTACACTAGTCAAAGAAAAGCACTCCCACGTGAAAACAGGCGTATCTTTGTGCTTGACAGTCTGAAAAATAGAGTTCTTGATCATCTTTTCAGTCTTAGACTGACGTACAAAGATTTTCCGTTTCTGAATGAAAATTTAAAATTTGGATTTGTCGGTCCATAATATCTTTTGCCTCTGTTCAATTATACAAAAACGATACTTTTGCCTCCACTGAAGCTGTTTAACCTTATTACGACAATACCGTCCTGAAGACGCCGCTTTATTGTGCTGACTGATATATTTTATTACGTTTGCGGTTAAAATCTGCAGCAGTATTTGGGGCAGTTAACCTTCTCTGTCGCTTATTCATCCCCCTGATGAACCAATCGCTTGCATCGGATGTTACTTGTGATGCCCCAGGGTGATAGCAATTCCTAATTGTAAAGATTCACCGTTCAAGCACAAATCCTTAACTTTTTGCAATGTTACGCACCAATAGCTTTTACTGATGTAAAGTAAGAATAGCCGAACGAGTTTCTATGGAGAGAAGCTTACCACATGTAAACAACACAAGGTTTGATGATAAATTGGAGAGCTCCGGACGGCTCACGGTTTTTTCTAATGTAAACAAACATTTACAACAAAGAATAAAAACAGATAGAATGATTTGAAATGTTAAATAATAGTTCAAGGACATAAAAATTTATAATTTTTTTATTCTAGTTTTTAACCCAACAAACGCTTATAGAAAAAATCTACAAGAGAATTATTTTTATTCAAAATAATATTATCCAAGGAGATGGTAAAAGGTTAAACAAAAACAAAATTTATTATAAAATATTGTTATTTACTGTACAACTTAATTTTAATAAAGTGTTCATACTTCCATAAGCGGTAGTGTATACGGACTTGCGGCATCAAACAATGAAAGAGATCTAGCACTTGGATGTGCTGGCACTGTTATAATTCACTGATTGTAACTAAAATTTTAAAAAATCATTAAAAAAGCCAACAAAATAACTTAAAGAACATATAATTTTAATAGCTGCTACAACAAAAATAATTTTCAAATGTCATAATTAGTAAGCCATAAGCTTATGAAGAACATAAAAAAGTGGTTTTGATGCTATAATTGTGATGCCTTGTGGTGGAGTTAAAAGATAATTAATGTTTAAAAGGCTTAGAAAAATTAAATGCAAAGAATTGTGAAAATTACTGGATGGAGATTTATAACGCCAAAACAACTTGTAAAAGCTTTTACGTTACTTAGTTTGAGATTCAAAAAAGTTTGAAAGTTATAGAGAAGATTTACAAGCAAAGAATATGGATACTGGACTAATTGAAAAAAGAAATAGCACAAAATTTTTATTAGGGATTAAAATTCGATATATTTTGATCATCTTAAACATAAAATAAACTGTGACCCAAGTCCATACTAATGTCTACTCCAAAACAAAATATTTATGGAAAAAAGATTATGCTTTATATTTGGTGGAACTAGAAGGACATGCTTCACATGATATCGAGTAAAACGATTACTAACAACCTGTACCAATAACAATTAGTCAATTTAAATCGAACACTAAAGTCCAGAATATATCAAAAAGCACGACAAAGTGGACTTTTAATAATACATACAACGCTCGGCTACATGTTAGGAAACCAGTCAAAATACATTAGGAAAGTTTAGCTGAAACGTTTTACCTCACCAATCGTGTTCACCAGGCACTGTTCCTTTTGCTAGTACCTGTTTAGATCGAAGGCACACGCTCTTGTAAAGCAATAAATATTTCCAAAATTGTATCTCTCAGTCGACCGTCCTAAAAATTGAGTCGTTTTTTAGAAGCACCATAGCTAACTATAGTTCAATACTTTAATCGATATACTTTTTTATTTCATTTGCTTAATGAAAACTTATTTTTTACAAAGAAAAGACAAACATTTTTGAATATTACCGTTATACAAAAATATAAGAAATTTTAAATTTCGTTTGTGTTGGTAGGGTAATAGCTTGGAAAAGTATGTATAATTTGATATTAATAAATTGGCCAAGTTGTCTATTTGATATAGTTATCAGCCTATTATATATTTGTTTCTACCAATTAAAAATTGTGACGTGAAACACGGTTGTAACATATTCTTAATTAATTTGTGTTTTGGAGGGCGGCAGAAAACATCCATTGCGAGTGGATCTAAAAGTTTTATAATTAAAGATTATAACAAGGGTTCTTCGTAATTTGGGGGTTTGTGGTGTACTATTTGGTAAAAGCGATAATATGACATTTTTAACAATATTCTTGTAAAATGAGTTTTTAATACAAGCAGGATATGAATATTTGGTATTTCACGGTGCAATTTGTAAAAATGTAGGGGTCGTTCAGTTAAACTATTATATAATAATTTTAGGCATATTAAAAACTGCATTATTCTATTGCAGTAATTCATTAAACTTTTTTTTTAATTCGAAAAAGGAATTTTGTAAATTTCATTTCGAATTTGTTGCTTAGTGATGTAAAATAAATATATAAAATTGATGGCTCCGTAGGTCAATCAGTTGTTTTGGGTAACGGAGAAATATTTCTTATTATTGTCATCATCATCGTGGAACAGTGTTAACAGAATCCACTCCATTTCTGGATATACGCTTCCTCAATGTCCATTGAATTCTTGCCTTATTTGCGATGTTATTTCTCCAACGTGCTGTCAGCTTCTCCTCTGTCTCGTTTGCCTGTTCGTCCCCATAAGGTTGCCTTTTTATTCCACCTTTCGTCGTCTCTACATACAAGGTGGTCTGTTGACTTTCGTTCTTCTTTTTATCCACCCATTTTTTTTTGTCCAGCAGCCTAATTGCTAACATCACTCTTTTTATTTTTCCTTGTGCCACCTTTAGTTTTTTAATGGTTGCTTTTGTTAACTCTGAAGTCTTAGAAGCGTATGTTAAGATAGGCATTATGCATTGTTTGAAAATCTATGTTTTTTGTATTTGCGCGGTGTCCCTTTCAAAATTTTTTAGTTTGTCAAAAACCGTGTAAATTGAAGTCTTCGATTGATTTCTACTGCATGGATAGACTTTTTAAATATCAATTTTTGCCACAGGTATGTGTATTCATTAGCCAGCTCTATTTGTTGTACATTCAATAGTGTCCTTCTCCCTTCATTTCTATTTATCATTAGTTCTGTTTTTGCTATATTGATTGTACATGCCCACGATTGCTTTTATGTAACGAAAATCAATTCTACGTCTTAGGAGGGCGTTCCTTATTGCCCAATTTGTATCAAACTCCTTGCGGAAGTTTGTGTAAACTATATATAGTGGTTGGTTGTATTGATAAAACTTTTCCATGACTTATCTCATTGTTTGTATGTGATCTAGGATTACGATAGTCTGCTCTGAAGCCTGCCTATTATTATTCGTGTAAACAGTTTCTATAGGTGGAAAGTTAATGAGATTGATCTATAATTTTTAAACAGCTTTTTATCACCTTTTTTAAAATTATGTTAGCAGTCTTTCAGTCGCTTGGTACTTTTTGTTGATCGATGTAGTTATTAAAGAGTTTTTCCAGTTGAGGGATTGATTTGTTCTTATATTTACTTTATATTGTAAAATTATGCTATGTGATTGGATGGACGTTCTACAGTCGTAGCTACTCTTATACTTAACACACGGACGGTTGCAGTACGACTTCATAAGACATAATTTTTCCATCTTTTATATTGAACTAAATTTGTATTTTTATTAGGCGGTAGCAGTGTGCTTTTAGGTTTTGTAGATATTGCAGTTTAATGACGTCCATTATTTTCAGCAGATTCAAATTTACAAATAATAGGAGACTGCTTTACTATGCCTATGTTTTATTTTAATATTTCTAACTTTATGATTTTTTGATACAGGATCTGCTGATATTGGTTTTGATATAGTGGAATGTAAATGTCGTATAACTATTCTATATGCACGACCCTGCTCCATATGATATGTGTAACACTTACTATTTAAAAAACGCTTGGTAAATTTATAGTATAGTGCAGTGTTCTTCTTCGATTATGTACGTTCCATCAATTTCTGATAGTTTATTAGTTCTTACACAAAAATCGGTAGAGATTTTAGTGGTTCAACAAAAAAAACAGTGACTATGAAGGACACTCAATATCCAATCAAATCGCTGTTGTATCAGTTTTCAGTGAACAAAACACACTCCTTCAGAAATACTTCTTGCTCAGTATTTTTATGATTCTCATATTTTTATTTTTATAATACTTATACCCAGCGGAGTTGCTAGATCTCCAACTGGGTGCCTTTCGAGGTGGTGGATAGAAAAATGCTCGCCAGATATGGGGGGTACCGGGAAAACAAAATACCCAGGGCGGACCAAAACTAGCATAGGAGGCAACTTACAAAGAATGAAATAAATGACTCCTGTCAAGTGAGAAGCAAAGCTTGAAAAACTGACTATATATAGGTACAGCTATAGTTCTAAAACCGACAAGTGGAAATAGAGATCATCTAGACGGCTGTCGCACTGCGATGTTTAAGGGCAGGAAAATTCACCATATTACCTCTCAAAGCAACATAGGCTGCGAACCAATCTGCGGACTGAATGATGAAGAAAAACGCTTATCGCTGTTTGTTAATCTTATAGTGTTGGGATCATTTGCTTGTACAAATTACCCTAATTTGTACTGGCATTTTTTAAAAATGTTTTTAATTGCGTTTATATTAGAACTTGTGACGTTGTATTGTATAAATATTGGAAACGCTTGTGTTTGTATTTGAAAAATGGGAGAATATTGCGTCAACGGTATTTGTTGATAAGTTATAGATTTTTGTTGTATGTTATTACATAAGACATACAAATATTGCTGATAAATATGCCAACAATTTCAGTTCTGGTTCATATAAAAATTATCTGATCACGAATTATGGCCATTACCATTACAGAAAATTGCTTCTTGGGATACTATATAAACGATAACGGCATACGTATCCAGAACGTTTTATCTTGTTTTGTTTTCATTAAGTTGAAAATTTTCTCTCGCCAAAAAAATGGAATTAACTCGTGAACATTTTCGTGTAATGATTTTAGCGACTTTCGACGTGGATTATAACAACAACAGTGCGCCGACCAACTCACTTTAACTTTTGGCGATAAAGCCTCACATAGAGCCATTGTATATTGTTGGTTCAATGAATTTAATCACAGTGGCGGATGAATTTAAAGAAGGCCGTGCAAAATAGGCTGTAGTGTCAGCAAACATAAATGCCGTGCGCGACCTGATGAAGCAAAATGGTCATGTAACTTATCGTAAAATTCAGGCATGTTTAGGCATTAGTACAACTAGCGTATATTTAAGATTTCATTAATATTTAATCGTAAAAAAATGCGTGCGCGCTAGATTCCGCATAAGTTACTGATTGCTCAAAGGCAGGTTTGTGCGATTTGTCGAAAGAAATGTTTAAGAGATATGAGGCTTCAAAAACTGTTTACAAGATCATCACAAGTGGCGAATCTTGGATTTGCGCGCATAAACCCGCAAGTAAACAGCAGTCGACTGTATAGTTCTTCCAAGATGAGCCAAACCCAACAGAAGTCGTTCGCGCTCGAAGCACTTCAAGCAAATAGTCGCTTGTTTTTTGGAAAATCTGTACATGTTGCAACAGTGGTTTTTGTAAGTTCGTGAAACGGTCAATTCTAAATGGTATACAACCATTTGATTGGCAGAACTCTTCGGAGAAATAAAAAAACCAGCGCGTGGCACCGGATCATTCTTCACCATGAAAATGCGAGCTCACACACATTGACGCAAACAACTAGGTTTTTATTATATATATATATATATTTTTTCCTACATATAAAGAACAAACTAGGTACTCAACGATTTTCGATGCCAGAAGAGGTAGTTGATGCGCTCAAAACCCTGTAAAGAAAAGCTATAAAAATTGTTTTTGTTACTTTTTCGCAATATATACCGTGCAGCCCACGTACTATTATTACCACCACACTCGTACATTTTTAAGACGCGGGCCGATGACGTCTTTGCATTGTAAAATCAAATATAGAAAATGCAAGATTTTATTAACTTATTTCCAATAGTAAACAGTTTTTTTAAACTTAATTCTTAAACACAAATATTATTAGTTATTACATGGTTATTTATTTATATATTTATATTAAAAGCTTAAAATAATATTTACTGTAATGACTAACAAAATTTTCTTTAACAGATTAACAATTTCACTGGTAGTTGGAAATAATTGATTTATATGATATGAAAGTTAGCTTTTGACTGAAATATGTTACATTAGCAAACAGTAACAAGATTTTATTAAAAATATAACATTACTACGCTCAACAGTAAACACAAACCGCATAATAAAGTTTATATAACACAAGCGCACAATAAATAGGAAAAGCAAAAAATATTTATGCTATTTTGATGGATAATAGTAGATAAATAGATAAAATAATCTTAAGCTTGTAAATAAAAGTGACAAAACTCGGGGAGGATAAATAAAATATATCTGATACAGTATTTTTATGTAAACTGCGGTGATTTTTCATTTATAATAGAAATGACGTCGTACATATAATAATTTATTTAAACGATTGCTGATAAAAGCATAAGCTCACATGAAAACATCTGCAGATTCTGAATATGCTTACGTGAATGAGCTCTAATTCCAATTTTTTACGCGTAGTCCTCAATTAGATACTGGATGGAGAAACACATCTTCTGCGAGTCGGCCAGTGCACAATGCTGGTAGAATTATGACAAATACTGCTATGCCGGTGGTCGTGAATGAATCCACAGCCAAGCCAAATTCGCTCTTGTGTAAACAGCGAATGGGGCACTGAAAAGCTCGGGCTCGCCGCAACTACCGTGGAATTATGAGGTTCAATGATATTAATATTAGTTACGGCGGCTCAGACTTACTTCTCAGGTTTGTGAATTGTCCTGTGGAAGAAGAGAAAAGAGGACGGCACTACCCGGCAGCCTAATGACAAACAGTTGAATGCTACCGTACAATGGTGTAAAATATGGATTCCGACTGGGAGATATATGCCACCGCTAAGCAAGCAAAAATCGTAGGTAGCCTTTTAGTAATAAATAATGTGGGCGCGGTCGGTAAAGCAGATATCTGCCCATTATAAAGTCTCTTGCTCGAGTCCATCGCTGTGAGCTGTATTCGGGGATTATTATTAAAGATGAACTATCCGGCTGAACAACGGGCGGCAGGATATTACTTTTTAAATTTTCAGACATTTTCCGCCATGCCCAGGCCCATTCCGACGCAAAATAATTACCTAACAGGCCACGGGCTACGCTCATATATTAAATGAATTGCGACAAAGACGAACAATAATGAAAATGCAAATATTTATAATTTACAGCGGGCCGTTATTGTACCCAGGTTGGCGAACTTCTTTTTCGCAAAAAAGCTTGTTTATTGTCTACCACCTTTTAAAGTGAGTTATGGGGTTTGCATTCAAAGTTAATTTTGGCCAACCACCCATAGCCGCCCACGTGAATTTTTGTAAATAAGTGATTGTCAAGCACACATTATGCCTATCAAAGGCCGGCATAATGACCCGAAGTAAAGCTTTTAATTTTGAGCTTGGCTGCACAGAAAAAGGCAAATCAACTAAATGGAAAAAGGCCGTGCTTAGTATAAGCAACCCTAACCGAGCTATTCGTCAAAAACAGACAGGGAAATGGATGACCACCATCATCGCCCCTGCAACAGCGCACTTCATATTTGTGCGCAACATTCTAGAAATAGATGAAAGAAGTACTAAATAAAATGAGATTTCTTTTCATCAATAGACATAATAATATTATTTATCAATAACTGTCCCTTCATATTTATATGGATGTGTATTTTTAAAACTGGAAACAAATGACAAAAATGTTTTAAGATAATTACTAGCACTCTGATTCAAATTAACATTTACACCGTTAGAAATGGTATAACAGTTTTTATATGTCGTGAAAAATTTATAGCGTGCAAGTATGCGAACTTATACAAAAACAGCGAAGAACTGCTAGAATTTTTAATAATATTAAGAAAAACTAATTGCTGCTGCCGTTTTATTGAAATAGTTTATGTTAATTACGAACATCAAGCATTTTGAAATTATAAATGCCCACACTGAGTATTAAAAATGTAATGGAAGTGATTTTATATTTATTTCGATATTATGTAAATGGCTCTTTTACGGTAAGTTTATAATATTTTTTTCTAATTCTCTTTTTCGCTACGATAATTTAAAATAGTTACATAGCAATACATCTTTGTTTAAATAAATTTAAAGAATATAGTTATTTTATTATTAATTAATAATATAATTTTGTTATAATTAAAAATTACGTGTTGTATATCAAACGTAAAAAAATTAAATTAAAAAGATATTAAATACTTTAATTTATGATAAAATGAAATTGCAAAGACACTAGAGGTTGCTTTACAGTAGTTTTGAAAATAAAGTGGTTCTCTTAAAAAATGCGCGCTTTCTTTAATATTACCAAGAAATTAGTCTAGCCTTTACAACTGCTAAAATATAAAGAGTTTATTTTAAAAATAAATAAAATAAAAGCTATTTAGATACAACCAAACTTTTTATATTACTTTGAAACATGGTTTATTACATTATGTTCTAAATAACACGTCACTTCAATGTTCTCGTTTTTTTGCAATACATGAATAGTGGCATTAGTAATGTTCCGTCTTGTTCTCTAAAACAATTTTATTTAAATTTGGCCATAAAAATCTGTTAACATCAATCGGTACCGCTCACTAGTCACTGTAATTGCATCTCCTACTTCGTTTTGGAAAAAGAATAATCAAATAATGCTACCATGCCATAAGCCAAACCATACAGTGACCTTTTGTGGTCGCAAGAGCTTTTCGTAAATCTCTTGGGGATATGCTTACACGCCAAGAACGACAATTTTGTTTGTTTATATCCACTTAATCAGAAATAAGCTTCACCTGAAAAGATAATTTTTTTGCCAAAATTATGATCTCTTTTAAGTTGCTCTAAAGTCCAAGCGACAAAGTCAAGGCGCTTATGATAGACCACTGGCTTCAGTTCTTGGTTCAACACACTCTTATTCGGATGCAAAGACAAAAGGCAATTATATGTCACAGAAGAAATTTCCAAAAAAAATTTCCATAAAATTTTTGGACAACAACTGAACATTCATGGGGGTGCATTTAACCACGATAAATTATCAAAACATACTAAACAAAAATGACAACTAGTGGCAATTGTACCATTTTAAACACAGTTGACATTTTATTTCAAAATCATATCATTTTTATTAGAAACCCCTTTACTTGATTTGTTTACATTGTGCTTTTTTCTGATGTTTTAAAACTACAAAGTTATATGGTATCAAGCTTTTGACATGATATATCAATGAATTTTATGTCATACGTAAGAACAAATTTAAAAATTCTACACACAGTTTATAAAGGGGTTAAAACTTTTAGCTTCATATTTACAAAATCAAAAGTACTTTAGTTGTAATATCAAATTTTAATCGATATTCTTTTTTAATTCAAAGTTGATTTATAGTGCGGCATCAACTTACAGTTAAATCACTGTGCATGCTCGACTGAAAGTGCGGTACCCAGATATCTTCGTATCTCCCCTATGCCCTGTCACATGCCAATCCCGAAAGATCCTAATCAATTAATCAGAAAAGTTAATATCATAATCCTGTTTCCGACGTTCTTATTATAATCTGGTATTGCTGATAGTTGCTTGATTGCTTCACGCGAGCGCAAAATTAATTTTGGCGTGTGAAGCTACGCGTTTACTTAAGGGAAGAGTTGTAAACCTAAAACCTTCAGATGTACTGAGATGTACGCAAGCTTATCTTATAAATAACAATAAAATGTACCGACGGACGAACTCCGCTAAACTGCGGGCCCTACTAGAGGGGTAGATGGATCTACGGATTATTTACTAGAAAGGACTTTTACGTGCCCGGCATCTGGGGGAGTGACAGAAATGACTGATTGACAAGTTGACAGGAACTAACGCAGACAACAGCTGGACAATGGTCCTATTATCCAACTTCCGAGCTTGCTCGTGTTTAAAACGACGATTTCGATTAATTTCGAATCTCTTTACTATCACAGTCGAATAACTTAGGAAAAATATATAAAAAGCACGGCTGCGTTATTTTAACATTAAGTAGCTCAGCAAAAAGGATTAAAGGGCACAAAAGCTTTTGAATTTTTGTGTGGTCAAGAGAACAAACCACTTGTAAACACATTTTGGGTGCGACCGGGATTATTTTTTACTCAATGTGGAAGGACATGTCAATCAGCCCAGCTGCTGACAGCCGAAAGCTGACTTATGCGAAGTACAAAACCCTTCGTTTAACTTTTCTTTGTACGGGACTTTAATGATAATGGAAAAATTTGTAGGTATTCATACAGCAGCCTTCAAAGGCGGGCACAGCCAGAGGTTCTCCTGACTTTAATAGTATTTTAAGCAACCCCTTAAAAAAATTTCTTAAATATAAAACTTAGAGAGTCAGTAAGTTGTTTAAACCGTCGTAGAGCAGCAGTTATTTATTTTTTAATATCTTTATTTTTTTAATACAAAACACATTTAAAACATTAGCATTTACCATTATCATGTTTAATAAACTAATAAATAGTAAGCTAAATAATATCAATTAACAATTAAAGAATTATTTAATTATAACTTGTAAATGAAGTACACTTTTGCTTTATTCCAATTTTTTGAAAAATGTGAACGATAAAAATAAAAAACATCTAAAAGTGCCAGTCCAAATAATATTCTCAATTGCTAGCTAAAAATATAATTAAATATGTAATCAATAAAATACACCAAAACAAAAACTTAAAAAAAATTTAAATATAAACATTAAAATGTTTCCATTTACCTCTGTTCAGATAAAGTATAACTAAAATTTATATAATGTCTAAAAATAAATTAAGCTGGCGTTATCACATTAAATTGTTGTAGTGCAACGTAAAACACGAAATCAACAAGGTTAAAATAAAACGATATTCTGCAAGATTAAAGTATGACTTACGAATAGATATCAGTTATTATTACATTAATTTTAGAGATGAGGCTATGCAAAATATTCTGGCAAACAGAAAATAAAATTTAAGAAATGGCTAAAATTATTAAGCACAAATTTTTGCTCAAACTGTTGCTTGAGACAACATCTTACAAAACTTAATTAGGACCTGACAATCCGAAATTTGTCAGTTTTATGTTCTAAGATTTTAAACGTCCATTATAAAAAAATTTGAAGAAAGAACACAATCTCTAATAAAAACAGATGATTTAAATACTGATAAAAATAAAAAAAAAACAGTTTTTGTACACATATATAAATGTACCAGAAATCAATATATCGTGCGTATAATGGAAAATAGGTATAAACGTTTTTGTTGAGAAAACAATATTATCAAATTGACAAATATAAAATTAAATTCTAAACAACTCAAAAAAAATAAGAAAGCAAGATGGATGTCTAATGAAAGCGATAGCATCTTAAGCATTACGATATAAAACACAACAAACTATAATAAAAAAATAAGAACAGCAAGGAACTTAAAAAGTATCACATAAATTCAAACTGAACCACGCATATGACAATTATAATTGAGATAAGTTAAAAATAACCTAAAAGAGAAAGAACACCATAAAAGCTGGCAAATGCTCAACAATTCAGAATTTAAGTGGGATTCGAGTTCAAGCGTTCAAAATGTCCACATTTACTAAAAGTGTGATGGGTTATCATGCAGTAAATTTTAAATTGTGATTATATTTAAACTACTGTGAGGTAGGTAATCAAAATAATACATTTCTCTTGTATTTCTATTTCAAACTTAAACGCTTATGAATGTAATTGAAAATCACAAAATATTGTGTACTCAATCTAACATTTCACACTAATTTTGCAGTAAATCAACAAAATAGAATTTATTATTAACATCAGCCATTTATAGCAACTAATAATGTGCAATCCCTGAATTAAAACTAATTACTAACGACAATATAATTTGCTATATTACAGACATTCCAATTATAGTCAATTACAGTCAAATAGCACAGTGCTACTAGACAATAACGTTACCATTACATTCAAAACAAATCAAATTGAGTTACATACATATTTGAAACGTTAGTGTTTTAGATAAAAAAAAGTAGGTATTAAAAACAACACCTATGATCAAACGTTCTAACAAAAAAGGTGAATAGGCGGAAAATCTCATTTAATCTGTGAACTACCTGCTTCAAAAAAAATACAATTTTTAAAAGTGATTAGTAAAAAAATTAAAGAAAGCAGTCGTACAAATAACAACAGTGACAAACCAATTGGTATACAAATCAGTATACAAACAATATACTATAATATATGTACGTAGGGTAGCAGCTTATCAAAAAATGATCACAGATCGTTAAAAAGAGCTGTGTTACACCAAAACCATAGCCAGTACTGTAGTTAAAATTAATGTTAATTTAAATATATTACACATACTTTAAGAATAAGAAACTATTATACTTATCAGGTTAAGCAACAAAATAAATATACAGTGGTTATAAGACACATCCATCCCACAACTCTAACAGAAAAAACAGTTAGCCTCACTAAATTGTAAAGTCAAAAATATAATCACCATTAAACAAACCAAACCTCATTGAAGGTTTAGAACCATCCACTAACAAGAAAACTTATAAATTAGTATATCTGCAACTCCGCTGTACCATTCTCAAGCCTAGGGGCTTTATCATATGATAAGAAAGAAGAAATAAACAAAAAGTAACACCTTATTTAAAAATCTGGATTCAGCTACCTATAGCATATATAAACGACAATCCACACCTTCAGAGCTCCAACGGATACAGGAGAGGGCATTTTTTCAAGGGTAATAAAAACCAAACCGCATTCTGAACCAAAATTGCAATAACAAAGCATAAAAAATAAACCAAAATATATATATAATATAAGATAGAAAACAATAAATGGAATTCTGCTTTAGGTTACGCCCGCTTCGAAAGGAAAAAAGACAAAAACGGGCGTTAGAGTCCTGTAAAAACTTGTTAACATGAATACAAAATTGAAAAACAATTAATGAGTAGATTATTATGATAAATGTGGAGATATGAGGTCTACAGATTGTAATAAATACAGTTCTTCTCTTAAAAATGAGCTATTTATAAAAACTTTTACAGAAAGAAGTATGAAAGATGAAGAAATATGAAGAATTAATTACCTTTCGAGACTTAAATGGAAGAGTAGGTAGAAAAGATAATGAGAAGACTATCGATGAAACAATATATTAATATAAATATGCGAACTGAACAACCTCCACGTAACTAACGAATTGTACAAACACGAATGCATGCATATGGGTATTATATCCGAGAAAGCTGATATCTATAATGGAGTATTTTATTTCGAAATATAAATAAGGGATGTACGGACAAAAACGTGAAATTAAATGTAGTAGTTACTACATACTAATTGGGAAAATAGAGTTTCCATAAATAAGATCATTAATTACTAATACTAAAATAAAAACGGAAAATAGATAAACAAAAATTTAATTATACCTACTTAAATATAAATTAAAGTTAAAGATCGATCAAAATCAAAACGAATTTTAAAGTAAAATCTTTAATGAAACGTATATACATATAACAAAGAGTCAGTGAAGGAAGCTTTAGAAAAAATGAAAAACGATCTGGACAGTACCAATGAAGACGTTTAGATGTGTATATCAGTAAAAAAGATCAGCTATACAAAAGATAGCCCAATGCAGACAATATATCAAAATGTAAACCGTTTATGGAGATAATATAAAATAAATTAAATTAGAAAAATATTGGCAAGATTCCTAACCACTGCTCATGGAAGACTACCCAATATTAATCAAGACAACTGAGGATAGTAATATAGAACTTAGGAAAACAACTAAGTACCTTATAAGTAGTAAAAATTATTGTGAGAATCATAAAAATTAATTGGTCTTCTAGACTAGAAAGTATAACTTCAGTATCTGTAAAGTTTCGATCTAAAATACTACCACACTAATGGACAGAAGCCTACGTACCATGAATACTTAGAAGAAGTAATGGAAAAATATGGCAAAACTACCAACGCATTAACGTTATATCTCTAATAAGAAGACTATATAGAAAGCTAATCATAAAAAAACTAGAAAAAAATATACCATATAAATGCAGATGCTAAAAATAAATCAGCTCATCTTGCATTTATTGATTTAAAAGGACATAAACTCAATATCACCAGAAAAACTTAGAAACTATAAAATCATTTAAATTCCGAAATAGTAGTGCCAACCAAAACTTTAACCATGATAGTCCGTATAAAAATAAAAATAAGACCAGATCAGCATTTAAAACATCAAAATATTACTACAGTGTGATTCAATATCTTCAATCCTCCTCAATATTTTTCTGAGATTTTCTTTTGAAAACAAAACCGTAGAGGCATAAGAATACCAATTAGAAACACACACCTCTACACCCTAAATATCTTCGATGACAAGGTCATAGTTGTAGAAGGTGTAGATGAAAATTTTAAAGTTACAGAGAGATAATGGAGAATGTGTAAATAATTTAAAGAAACGCAAGAATTTCTAATAAAGCAATATGGGTAAAAGTGTCATTGAAGTAAAATATACTTACCTCACGAAGAAGCGCTCATACTGGTACGGTCTTTAGAAGAGTACCGCCACATCGATAGATAACAAAAGTAACTGACTAGAATTCGACAGGAAGAAAAAAGTGGGGGAGGTCAAGAAGATCTTTTAAAGATGAAGTAGACGACGTCATAAAATGGAAAAGTTTCAGCACATGTACAAAATGTAGATGTTTATAATACACAAAAGAAAATCTTGCTTTGGACATCATCCATCCAGTTATATGAGTTGTTTTGTATACCGAAAGCAGTAAACTAAGTTTTAATAGAAAATTCAACCGCATAAAACTGTTTGTGAATCGTTATATATATATATATATATTTAAGTAATTTTTACTACTACCAGAAACTATACTTAAAGTACTAGAAGAAACTTATAGACAAAATAACTCAACCTAAACACAATTGACAAAACAGGTATCATTTTTACACTATCTCTGTGGATTTAAAGTTTAGCTTCTGCAAGTGCTCAATGTTTTCATTACAGTCGTAAAGAAACTAAGCAAATAATAACTAAATTCTTACGTACTGTTTTATGGAACGCCAATGATCTCCAGACACATAAGGATAAAGTAGAAGCCTTTCTTAACTACAAAAATATATGTATATACATAAATTATATTGGAAATACATTTTACGTATAGATATTTTATGAAAACTCTTTATTATAACATATACCATATCACTTACTTAGGCAACATCGCCCCCCACGATTGAACTGCTATCATTCGATGAACAATGTTACACTATAAAAGACCTAATTTCAAACTTTATGCAAATAACAGCAATTAAAGTGAACAAACTATCAAACACTATTTCAGTAGCTATAGTTTATTATCCTCTGACACAAAAGATCGCTAACACAACTTTACAGCCATCTTTAGATTCAATCGGTTCAAGGCTCATTAAAAGCAGTGACTTTAATGCCAAACATACACGATAGAGATCAAGTCTTAAGACTACAAGAGGAAGAGAATTCAAAAAATTATACAATCATCTTGCTTTTTTAACTATTGATACAGCATGATATTAGTCCCTTTCGGTCTCAACAAAGTAACAGCCTTGTTGAACTTATTTGTAATACAGTTGCCTGGACATAATCTTCAACTGAGATTTATCATCAGAGCATACTACATTTACAGCCGTTAAAAAATAAACACCATCATCACTGTGCTATAAAAGAACAGATTGGGAGATTTAGAGTAAATATAGAACCACATCAATATAAAGAAGTCGACATCTTGACACAACAATTTTATGACAACAAGCAGGTTGTAATTCCACACTAGCAAAAAAAAGAAAATGCTAATTATCCAAATATTTTGAAAAGTTGAAATGAACAGTTTAGAAGACCAAAAATGCACGCATCTTCGCTGCATGTCGAAGATACTCCATGAGCTACACCTGAACAAGAAAAGTTAATCTATTTCTGGGACATTTAAATGATTAAACCTATTTCTAGCTACACAGATAAAGACGTAGAAAAATTAATAAAGTACGCAAAAAAACAAAATTGGTTATAAAATTCCAAAGTGCCTGATTATGGTCTTCTAAATACAGAAAATTTGAAGTAATCACCAGAAAAGGCTGAAGATTTTTGCTGACGAACGATAATGCAAATAGAACGTTGGTCACCGAGAATAAAAGTTGCTAAAATTGTATTGATACCAAAACCCAGAAAATCTCCAAATGAGATCGAGTCGCACAGATAAATCAAATTATTGTCCGTTATACCTAAACAGTTAAAAAATTAATTTTAAATAGAATGGACAAAGACTAACTTCCTGACGGATCTATTCCGCAATGTCCGTTTGGTTTCAGAAAATCCCATTCCAAGATACATCAACTTAATTCAGAAGTCCATAGAAAAAAGGAAATGCTGTTCAGATGTATTTACCGATATCTGACAAGTATTAGATAAAGTATGGCACCAAGGACTAATCAAGAATATTGAAGTATTATTTTTTATTCCAGTAGTACTTATCAAATAGCAAATTTTGAATAAACTTAAGCAGTCACTGCTCACTACTTCGCCCAATTAACATACAACTGATGTACTGTAGGGCAGCATTTTGCTGCTGACCTGTTACAACTGCAGACTACAATAATTGGAATATTCGCTGACGACATAAATATTCATCCATGTGATGATGATCACCAGAATTAAAAAAACAGAAACATGTCTCAAAAATAGAAAATGAAAATAAATGCAGCTAAGTGTGCTTCTCTGATCTTTACCAAACACCGTCAATACTATCCACCTGTTACTATCAACAATTAAATATCTCAAATTAAACAAGGACAAAGACATATTAAAAAAAACGAAAGAAGATTAATCTAAATATTAAAAATATAACATGGGTGCTAGGTAATATACTTACAATTTGGAAGAATAGTTATGAATTATGCGAATATTCTGCTTGGTCCAACATATATGGCTATGGATTTCAGTTCAAGACTCTAAGAACTCTTTTATAAACTTCTTGGTATCTGTTTAACTTTGTTCTACATTCACATATTAGCATACTGATCGCACGAGACTTAATCAAGGGCGGAGTTATCACGCATCAAAATCGTCTTCTTCGACACACCAACAATGTAGTTTTACCGCTAACCCAACAACTGTAACTTAGAAGATTTTAATGGAAACAGCCATACAACCTGTTAACGTAGTAACCTCATCTTTCTGTCGGAATGAGCTAGAACGCACCACTAGGGTCAACATCTTCCCATTATTCAGAAACTCACAACTAACTTATTGAATATCTTATTATTATTATTCTGGTTGCTAATATAATTTTAGTACAATAAAAAAAGAATATAAGTAACATGACAACGAAAGGTTGTGGATCTGGTTTATGAAAACAGACATAATTTTCAATGCATTTTTCAGAAAAAAAAGCATAACAAAAATATCTACTTCATTTACATTTTATTTTTTTAGAAGATTACATATTTTTGATATTTGATATTTTATTTGTACATTAGTCACAGAAACACGCATAATGCAGTACTTATGAATTGATTAGCTCTCATTTTGTAACTGCAAGCGGCTAATTATGTTATCGCAACCAAGGCAATTCGTGATTAATCATACGCCGGACAATTATATGTAAATCTGGATCCAACCTAAAAATTAAGCTTTAATAACAGTACTCTGCTTGACGAGGCACGATTCCTCGGCAGATGAAGTCGTTTCATTAAACGATATAGAATCAGCCCACCCATCAGTCAAACCAGCAGACTTAGATTTAAAATTTTAATTTGATTTTGGCACTTGACACTTCCAGAACATCTCATTTATACGCGGGAGTGCCTCATGCCGACAAATAAATTACGGCCCGATTATTTGCTTTTAAAGCCACTACAGATTCGAAGTGGTTTCTTTTTAATCCGCAGCTAACTTGCCTTTCTGAACTGACAAAACAGCGTTTGTAAACGTTTTACCACACTTTATTATTTATTAGGCATAATATTACAATATTTTTAAGTAGTCTAAAATATTTCTTTCTTATAAAATTATTTAATTTTTCAAATGTTTTTGTCATAATTTTTTAATTTATTTTTTATATATCGATAAACACTAAAATAAATCGTATAATTGTAAAGATAATTTACTTTTAACATTCTAACATTACCTATTTGTTCACAAGACGATGTAGTCGTTGTCATAATTTAGTAACACAATTGTATATTCAGCTTTCTAGTGTAACAAAATAAGAATCGGTTGGCAGTTTTATAAGACTAATTTAAATGTCTGTTCTTTTCAAAGAAATATTAAAAATAATTTAAATGATTTAAAAGTTCCAGAGCAATGGAAATTTAAATTAATATATATATTATATTTTATTTTAATCCTAAATTATTTTCTAAAAATTAAATTGTGGCGTCTCTAAAATAACAATTTAGAACATGCAAATTCTTTTTTTCCAAAAAATTTTATATGCATAATTTTATAATTTTTTTAAAGGATTGCTTGAAAAAAAACGGGCCGGTTTTTAGTATGACACACGAAAAAGATTTGTTACGATCAATTTGTTGTTTCAAATACAAAGTTACTACAAAAAAATGATTCGGTTTTAAAAAAATTCCATTTTTGTTATCTGGTCTCATGGATATGACACCTTTTCAGAATTCCTTTCCCACTTAAACCAAATTTACACCAATATTAAATTTACCATGGAAGCACAACAAAATAATTTTCTTACCTTCCTGGATACTCTCATAACAAGAAATCTTTTCCTTTTGCTTTATCTCGGCAAGCGTTCTACAGGTTTAATTGCTTTTTGCATTTTAAGCCCCTTAGTCTTTTATCTCCAGTAATCTTTCTAAATTTTACGTTTTACCATACCCTATTTTACTTTAGATTTTTATTTATAGTGGTCTATTATAAATATCAGAATTTTAATAAAATTTTATTTTTATTGTAACTGGAATCTTATATTAAAGATAAAATTTTGTTGTTAAAGATTTGACATACGAGGTGCACTTAAGTTCTAAGATCTCCATTTTTTTTTTGAAAAAGCACTTACCCAAGAAAGTTGAAACTTTTGTTACTCTTCAATATAATCTCGGTCTAGACGTACACATTTTCCACAGCGTCGTCACCATGATTCTATGGCTGCTGAAAACACTTCTTTATTGGTATGTTTTGGCCACTGAAAAATCGCTGATGCAACAGCGGCTCGATTCAAAAATAAGCGGCTACAGAAAACGTCCTGAGACATTGCCACCCGCGCAATCTTGTGTTAGTCGGTCAACATTCCTAGGACCCACCTTAAAGAAATTTTTCGGATTTTCAGATTATCATGCAAAATGGACTCCACAGATCCTACGCAAACGCCAAGTTTGGAGGCGACATTCTTCCATAACTATTTGCTCCACTCGCGCAATCATGGTTTTGGTCCGGATGGTTTGCACTTACGAACACACATTCACCTCATATTTTACTCAATTGGTGAATTTCGACGGATGTCTCACCACGCAAGAGAACAAAACGGATTATTACAAATCAATCTTGAACACTAAACATCGCCATTTAAGGTATAAAAAACAACACTCACTACAATGACGATAATTCGACCAGTGTAAATTGTATGGTGTTGCTATCTATATTACAAATTAAGAAATATTTCTCGCGTCTTTCAAAATTAACCGCATTATTTCTAGTTACTCTCATTGCTTAAAAAAATTTGGAGATTTTAGAACTTCAACGCACCTTATGAGTTTGTTCTAAACAACTAACTTTCACTTTGTCGGCAAATGTTTACCAACATTTATGAATCAAATAACAAACAGATTTTTCATATATTTTTTTTCTCGTATCTTCCTCTCTGTAATTTATTTTTGGTATGATAGACGTCTTAATAACCAAATGAAGCAAGAATTATAGAGTTAAGAGAATTTTGTTCCAAAATAATGCACTCTTACACAAAAAATAGTATTTATATTTATTCTTGTTGCTGAATTATAATTTAACATTTTTATTTTATCTAACAATTTTGATTTAATTTAATTATGTTATGTCACTATCTCAAATGATTCGCTATTAAGCATTTTACTGTTTAATATCTAAATATAAAACATCTCTTTTAAATATTTACTATGGATTTTTTTGCAGCTATACATGGAGGTTCATATGTCCTAAATATATATGTAATTAAATTTACAGTAACAAGTTAATTTTTAATAAATATCAATTCATTTTTAATACACAAAATTAAATTACTGCAATTATTTAGATGTCGAAAGCTTATATTTATTTACAATGCTTTCCAGTGAAACTTAACTGCTTTTGTGTTAAGATTAAACCAGATATATTTGCTTTATTGCTGATCTATACACAAAAATTATATATTATAGCCCTTTTTGCTTTAAATTCTTAATTAACATTTAGATCTACAGTGAAAAGTCCATAACGTTATTTTAATTTGACAAAATAAACCGCTACTCGATTAAAATTTAAACGTAAAAAACTTACAATGAAATACAAATTCGTTAAAAACCTCTATGAAAAAAATCATCAAAGGAACAATGAGACTCGAAGTAAATATAACTACAAACATGTCGGCACACAAATACAAATAAAAGCAAAAAGTTTTTTGTGTACTACAACGGGATCTGTCGGGCTTGTTGCTTAATTTAAACTTTTACAAAAGTGTGTAAATATGTACTATCACAAAAATTTCTATAAAGGTAAACTTCAATGTAATGTAAATGTCTTCATTTGTCACGAAAAGCTGGATATTCTGCCAAACAAATCCTGGGAAAATTAGGCAGCTCTTGTAAATGACGTTGAAATATGCGCACGCAAGTAGAAGACAAGTTCAGCGCTCCGTTAATGTTTTTATGCCACCACAAGTGTCACCGCACAAAGCAAGGAGACTATCATAAACCAATAAAACCGTAAACCTCGTCGAAATTCGGGGAGCTGTCATAACCCGTAAATCTTGGCTCAAAAACCGCCACAGCGTTTCGCCTCGTCATTCATTGTGGAAATATTCGATTTTTCGCATCAATTCGTTCGAGCATCTGCGCTTTCAAATTATTTCTTGGCCACTTTGGGCGAGGACTTCGAGGGAGGCCTTTGTTGCGAAGTTGACGGTTTCACCTTTTCGAATTGGGGTAGGTGCGGTTGTTTTCGCAGTTGGGTGCCTCCGAATTGTTCTGCAAGTCATAAAAGTGGACCACGTAAGCGCAGCGTTTCTTTCAAATTCGAAGCCCAAAATGATCGGGCGTCGTTGTACATCAGGGGCATGTGCGACAGGTTTCGGCAAATTAAACTAAACAAGGAAGCTTTGTTTCCGCCCTGATTACAACGGGCGAATTAAAAGTCATACTTACGCTAATCGAGCAAGTTTATTTTTATCCTTCTACAAGCACTAATTGCTTCATTAAAATGCCGCTGACATCTGCAGAATATTACTTTAATCGCTCTAATTTTACAAGCAACCGGCAGCGCCAGAACAAATCGGACTGTTGATCTTTTGCATGCTACGAAGACACCCAATAAACGTCCATCAGCACGCATTCCACTTTAATGAAGAATAATTCACACTTCCTTGTGCATTACACGCAATTAAGCTTCTATAGCAGCGTATTTAATTGTGATAAAATAATTGCGGCCATGTCAGCAGTGACAAAAAGTTAATTGTCTGGGCAGTTCGGAGTCGGCTTCTTGTGTTTTGATGCGCGTCTTGCGTTTATCCGTTTGTAGATCCGTTACACTGTTTTTGAGCTGGAATCGTGAGATATTAAATATCGATTAACCTAAAACACTCTTTTTGCAAGTCACAGCTCTCAGGCTCCCATAAGAAATAAAATGAAAATGGATAGTTTCAGTGGGCCATTTTGCACTACCTGTGTGTGGCATTTTGGGTAGTCGGATGAATGATTTCACAAGCGAGCCTTGTGTTAATTTATTTTTAATTGGATAATTCACTTTCGTGGTACTGTCACGCCTTTGACATTTTTTTGTAATTAAAGTAAATTGCACAAAGTGAACGTGGCAATATATTTGTAACACTAAAAAATCTGAGACTTTTTTAAATATTCGTATAATTTAGAATAATAACATCTCCAATTTTTTTGAGTTATGAATTTTTTATCTATAAACTACATTAACAAGTCAGAACTATGTAGATAAACACTAATTATATATAATTCATATTAGTTCTATGAGCTGATTTGCTGACTGTTCGATTTGACGGGTCACGCTATTGGTGTTACCCTAAAACTTATTAATAGTTTAACAGATTTCAAGGCCATTTTTTTGACTCTTTAAAGAATGATTCTTTGCATAATATTTCAATAGACAACTTAGGATATGTTAGCCAACGATATATTTTCCTGCACGAAGCTGTCTTTTTCCGCGTTTTTTTATCTGTGTATTGAGCTACATTACCAGCATACCCAGGTGCATTTGTGATCTGCCCGAGAACTTTAGACTAAATTTTTTGTATGATATTAGATTGGGCATGCTAGGAAATTTCCATAGTTCCAGCTTATATGACTCTATTGCCTTGATTACACTTTACATATGATACAATTAGTGCCAAATGTAAGTGGATATTCGCCGATTAACCAATACATTTTTATGAAATTGTCAAGTCCATTTCTTTACTTTTTTTCACTATGTGTGCTTTTAAGGTAAACCTCCTATCTAGGTATAGTCTTAAATATATGATTTCCCTTGCTTGCCTAATTTCTACATTAATTATGTAAACAAAGGGACACTACTGCCTTCTTAATGTAAAGGTTACATGAGCGGACTTGTTTTCGTTAAACTTAACTCTCCACTACCTTAGAAAACGTTCAAGAGGCTTAAGTAATTTTGCAACTGTTGTGATGCAAGGGCTGGTTTTGTGTGTTGTTAAGATGGCTGTTGTTATTCAAATATAAAACACAATTTTGCAATGAGTTCTTAGACTTTCAAGTACAATCTGTATGAGAAAAATGTAATCGTCGATAATAATTTTTATTTTGTGCTTTATTGCGCTGTATATATTTAGTTTGCCATAGTACATTATGTTGTTGATGTCAATGCATTTCTTATCTTTAAAATGAGTGCAAGAGTCCTGAAGCGATGCGAAGCAGTGTTTTTAATAAATCTGTAAAATATCTGTGAAACTCAGAGGCATTAATTAAGAAGTGAGAAAAACGTTATTTAGAAGTTTGGAATGTAGGTCATCTGTCGGGAAGGAAATAGCCCACCTCACAATAACATAGAAGGGTAAAGCGGTTGTGTGTATTTCTCTGCGCTGTGTCCAAATGAAACTTTCAGAAAAAAGAAATTTAGGGCCCTATAAGTACGATTCTAAATTACCTGTATTAAAAAGAAAACATTTCTTTCCGATCAACCTTAAAAAAGTTTTTATTAATAGAAAAGCATGTATAAAAGTGGCTGATAAGGGCAAAGAAAAATTTAAATCAAAATTAGGACAACGTTATCTTCAAGCGCAAGCCTTATCTCTGGATATGATCTTTTTTATAGAAAGCGTGCTCAGCGAAGTGCAACAGAATTCTTGAGCAAGTAAAAGCGGATGTTTGTGGATGCTTCTGTACTTCTTGTTTACGAAAAATTTAAACGTTGAGTAAAGGTGCACCATCTACTAGAAATGCTTGCTGAAGATTACGGAAAAGCTTTTTGGTTCTGACAAAAGAAAGAAGACAGCGACCATAAATATTGCAGCAAACTGTGCAGTGCGTGAAACAACAAAATTATATCACTGCGATGGAATGACCGTCAGTGTCCCACTAAAAATGTGTGGTCGTATATAAAAATAAAACTCAAAGGAAAGCCAATGTACTTGATAAAGCGGCTGCCATTACAAATTTAAAAGATATGGCGACCTTTGCCAAATGCGAAAAACCTTATCGAAAGTATGACAAAATATGTGAATCTATAATCGGTAATGGAGGTAAATAAACTATATATTAGATAATTTTCTATTTTCTAAAACCACGATGACATGTTTTTCAAAAAAAGGGACCATTTGTTTCAAAGGACGTCGAATGCGAACAGATTTTATTGGGTTTGGCTCATCTTGGAAGACCCATACAGACGACAGCTGTTTATTTTTGGGCTCATATGCATAAATTCAAGATTATTCACCTGTGATGATTTTGTAAACGATTTTTGAAGCACCGCGAGCGTATTTCTTAAACATTTCGTTCAACCATTTAATACAGCCCTGTTTTTTAAGCGATCACTAATTTATGCAGAATCTAACGGGCACACAGCTTTGTTTATGCACTATCAAATGTATGCTAGTCATAATAATGCCTAAAGATGCCTGAATTTTACGACAAGTCACATGACGATCTTACATAATCAGTTCGCACACGGCATCGATGTTTGCTGGGAGTGCACTCGATTGTGGACGGCTTTCTCTAAATTTATCCGCTAGCGAACTACAGCCACGACTAAATTTATTGAACCTACGATATACGGTGACTTTATTTTATTACCAAAAATCCAAGTGAGTTGATTGACGCACGTCGAAGGTGATCCCACGAAAATATTTACGACTTAATTCGCAAGGTTGCTAATTTGCAATAGATATTGAGCAGCTCATAACCAAGAAATAACACCCAATTTTTCAAATAATAATGACAAATCTAGTGAGCTTTACTTGTAAGTTGTGTACATGTGCCTAACAAAATATTCTAAGAAAAATCCTTACGAGCGACAAAAACAAGCACCCCCGACGTATCTTCGGGTGCTTCAATAATTACGTAGTTCACTAAGACCCTATTAAAGCTGCACTCGAACACAAAAAGGTGACAAAGCGGCAAGTTAATAAGCCGCCTCAATTTAAGCGATCGAGGCACCCGTGTTGCTTTATCGCAACCATTTATAATCCGTCGAAACGACGCGCATACTTCACAATAGTCCAGCATAAGCGCTTTGAACAGCCAACTATAGCGATCCAGAGAATCCGTCCTAGAGATACTGGGAAGCTGGCAAGGGTATTAAAGAACGGATTAGTGCTGACAAGTCTCAGTTCTAAGTGCAAATACCTGTTAATTACAGGTAGTTTAGATATCGAGCTTGAAAACTTGTAAACACGGCTATATCTTATCGTAATTGTTGTTACAGGAGCAATTTAGATGCCGGTAGTCGTTTGATAATTCAATTATTTATGTGCCATTTGCAGGAGGTCGGTTAAGCTTAGTTTGAATTTGAATTATATATGTTAAGAAAATTTTATTTTAGATTATGCAGTTAAAAGTGTTTCTATGGTGAAATTTTTAATTGATAAAGTGTATTGCAATTATAATCAAACATAGAAAAATATTTTAGCTACTTTGCCTCTCTGTTCAGTGTGACGTTCTTTGTAATGGGATTTTTTTTTATCAAAATGTATTTTTTAGATTATCTACAGATTCTTTAACATAAATATATAGGATTTAATTGCTCTTGTTGTTCTAACAAATTTTCTAATATAATTATAAATTGCTTGAGAAAAATTTTATTTAATTACAGATTAACCATTATTATCAATGCTGTCTTACTATCTGTCTACCAGCTACATTATGCAGTGTTTGTAAAACGTCTTACAATTAGACTTAGCCGCACAAAACCAATCAAGATAGGTTTTGGAGCTTTGCTTATTATTAAAGCTCGTTTAATCGTATAATTCTATAAAGAATAGAAAAATCAGATCTGATGACTACGGAGAATAAGGTAAACCAGGTGTAATTGTATCTGAGCGGTCAAAGACATACGGGGCTTGGCGGTGTCGTGGTAGAAGACAACGCCCTTCAATTTATAAGTTTTGGACTCTTTGTATGGATTACTTAATCCAATCTTAGTAATAGCCAGTAGTGTACAAATAAATCATTTTTTTCCATGACTATAATTGCTCATGATAGATAACATCCTTAAAATGTTTCACTGTTGTTTACGGCGACTCCCTGATCTACACAAGTTACATTGTCATAAACGATCTATTTTTTGTTGGTTGTTATTATTTATTTATAGATGGCGTGTTTTCTTAGCGTTGTTACAGTAAATAGCGGATGATTATACGGGTGGCCAAATTAGCCTCGGCACCTAAACGTTGAACCAAAAATCGTTAGAACTCAAGTCTACGCTTGTGTCGAATATCGTAAGTACCAAATTAATCTTCTGTACTGCTTAGAATACATTTTTATTAAAGATGGCGTTGATATTTAAATCAATCTGATCGGTTTTACCTTGACTGGTAAGGCGTTACTCGGTATATACGGCATATTATGTATCTATATAGCCCCTTTGTCTTTTGTACAATAATAAAATAAAGTATGTTGAAAATGCTTGTTATTTTCTTCAGTTCTCACTGCTTTGCAGTAACAAAAATACATGCATACATGAAACACATTTACATTAAAAAAATTAAGAAAAAATTTCATTTAACACCCAATATATAAGAACTAATAAGTAGTCGGAATAACCTTAAAAGAAAAAACAGCAGAACTGATTTATTTTTTAACCCCTTATTTATTTGTATACTGACACACTATCAGCAGTTTTAATATTACGCAACCCATTATTCTCTTATTTACTATTAAGTTAAAAATAATATATATTTTTAGATTAAAATATTGATTCATCTTATCAAAGTAAACAAAAAATATTTAAACGTAAAATATGTTTCATAATAGATGAAAATTGAATAACGGCTTATTATATTTGCTAAAATTTAAAAAAAATATTACGTTTTATTAACTATTAAATTATTTTCTCTATAAACTACAAGTATAACTGTATTCTATATTAATTCAGTTATAATTATACTTTTTACCTTATTTAATGCATTTAAAATTTTTCTGATAAACTAGGTACTCTTCAAAAATTATTTAAAAATATTAATAAAATTTCAAAGTTCTACATTTAACTACAGCAAAGAAACTAAACTAAACTGACTATTTCTTTATTTGAGGTTCATTATCTATTAAAAAAAGGGTAGCAATGATAAAAATATACTAATAAGAAAGTAAATGTTTATCTAAAAACTCAAATATTTTTTATCCAAAAAATCTGTCTATTTATGAAATTAAATCATAGCAATGTAAATAGATGTTTAGTTTTACAAAAATTTAGTTGTAAAGAATCAAATTAATTAATTATGCAAATACAAAAATATAATTATATTTTTTAATGAGCTTTGCTTTAGATCCAATTACTAAATGCCTATTAATTGTAAACATCGACAAAGAAAGGTTAAAAGGTTTAAGATTTATTTTTTTTCCTATAACACATTTCTACCAGTTTCATTAATGGGAAAACTGTCATAATGCTTAATAGTGTAAGGTATGTTTAAGTTTTTGGGTCTTTTTGAGTGAAAGCTGTTTCTGAAAATGAAAAAACTATAAATTACTTATTTAAAATTACATTTTACCTTTTTTTAAACGGTTGAATAAATAATATTCCGCTTTTCTAACAGTGATGTGAGAAGAGGCCTGCATCTTCTTCATGCAATAATATATTCATTTATTTAATTATTTGGAAGTTCGTATTATGTTAATAATATTATGGTTTTTAAATTTTATAAAAAAACATTTGACTAAAAAGAACTCGGCTCGAGATGATTCTGCCTTAAGAAGAACAGGGCTGGTCGATGGAAGCCTTAATTCCACTAAATAAACTACATTGTAGTGCAAAATTATAAATTTTAGTATGCGTACATCTACTCGCTTAGTTGCGAATTAAGAAGATGTAGACGATGGAAGAAGCCACTTGTTTCTAAGAAATAAATACTCAAGATGCTTTAAAGTTTTACAGAATTACAAGTCAAACGGAAAACATTTTTTAGAAATAAAAGTTTTATTTTCTAGGTCTAAAATGTACTTTATCATCGAGCAAAATTATTTTAATTCTATATGACCACCAACAAAATTATAAACGGAACTTTCAATCCAATAGAAAACATATGTCAAAGGATAACAAAGTATGACGTTTGTTATATACAGTAAAATAATCCTACAATAAAATGGAATTTAATCAAATGCCTACTATAAGCTTAGTATCGTTGTACTACTATGCAAAGAATAAAGGCTGACCAATTTAATATTAATATTAGTTTAGATTTAAGTAATATTTAATGTAATTTTGTTGATTATTGTTTATTTTTTATCTATAACCTTTTAATTGCATTTTATTTTTAATCAAAAATTTTTTATAAAATCATTATAAACAACTATTTTTGAAAATATAAAGAACTAGTGGTCGATAAATGTTTGAAAATATTGCATATATGTTCAAATGTTCCTAATTTTTAAAATGATGATTTTTACATCACTGTATTTACCTTAATCAATGAATTAGGCTTATCTAATTTTTTAGGATTCTCTATTGTAAACGGCTGCTATCTTGAATAACAGAAACTTAAGGTTTTAATTAGCACTTATTACCAAGAGTAGTAATATTAGAAGAAGTTACATGGGTTTTATAATAAAAAAATGTATGAAAAATATTTTCGATCTTAATTAATAATTAAAAACTGATATTTTAAATAATGTTAAAGCTTTAGCAAAATCCTAGTTGCACAAAATGTACAAAAATGTTGGCAGATAAAAATTTTAAATTATTTAAATAGATAATCAAAAAATGTAAATTTGCAGAAGTTGCAACTACTTAGATACTATAGATATTCCGATGCATTTTAATAAATTTAAGCCATGATATTTTTATAATTTTATACGTATCGTGATATCTCTTGTTCTCCCAGTACAGGATTTGGCATATTTAGAGAGATAGTGTCAATCCGAAATGGACAAATTTTGTTTTTCCTGGAGGAAAGATAAGTAAGGAAATTAAATTTTAATTAGGTGTTTGGATTTTACAAATTTATTTTAATCATGGACTATCTTAGCAGGAAGAAAACATTATTTTATAGAAAAGGATATTTTCATTCAGGTGGTATTCAATAATTAAACTAAATTTAACAGTAAAACATTTAATATTCTGGATGTTCTGCCCTTTCCTTACAACGGCAAATAACCGCAAACCAACAATAAGTAATTTAGACAACGCATTTTCACACTACTAAATTCTAAATGATTAGAAATTTAACTGTGCTAAATTAAAATCATATTTTTCATAAAGCTTACTATGAAAACTTACTAACAGAGAAAGTCATAATTATCCGCACTTGATTTTGCCTTTCCATTTATTTAAACAAATATAGGGGTTAAATAGGTACATCATTTTTTTCATTGTTTTTTCCTCTCGATGCACTTAATCTAGCCGTCAACAAGTGTGTATATTTCCTCCAAGAAAAAGATTTCCGGTTGGTCACCCAACCATTTATGCACCTTTGAGCTGTTCAAAGAGAGTATAGTCTAAAGAGACAAAATCTGGACTATAAGTAGGGTATTTCAACACCTCAATAATGGGTAATGGTTTAAACTGTCTTGTTGATCATATGTGGGAGTGCGTTGCCTTGTAACAATACTCTTTCAGACAATAAATATTTGGATCGAATTACTGGATTCAAATTATTAGCTAGCAAATTACTAAATCTCGCATTGTTAATCATATGCCTCTTTTCCAGGTAGTATTTTAATATAGCGACTTGTAAGTCTCAAACAACTATTGCCATCACTTTTTCTGTAGAAGGTTGAGCCTTGAATTACGAGGGTAATTCCAAGAATAAGGTATCCTAGTTCTTAAAAATAAAAAAAGTTTATTTTTAATAATTGATACATATTTTTAAAGCTTCAATATTCCTCTATTTTTTTATGTAATTACCATTTCCGTCGATCAATTTTTTGGGCGTTGTACCAGTTTTTGTATGCCTGTGTTATATTAACTCGCTGCCATGCTGTTGAAGAAGCGTTGGACCTCTTCTTTCTCCTCGTCATCGTATTGTTTCAACTTAGAGAAGCAAAATGCCTAATTTGTTCAACCCTGACTGTCTCGTCGAGAATTGCCGGTTTTCCGTTTTTTCTTCGTCGTCAATTTTCATACGATCACCTGTAAACTTCCTGTACCATTTGCGGACACTTTTGACAGCTATACACGACTCTCCATACACTTCCGTCAATTAGCGATGAATTTCGATTGGCTTAATGCATGTTGCGTTTAAATCTGAATAACTGCACCAACTTCGCACCTGGCGATAGCGGTAAGCGCAACCTATCTTGTTGCTGATTTTGAATGTTTTCATTTTCTAATTTGATATTTAGATTCTAGATTAAAGTGATTGATTCAAGTTTTATCTTTTGTGACTGTTTTGCTCAAAATTTGCCTCGAGTAAGCATTGTCAAATCTCAATACGTTTATGCTATCCGTTAAGGTGTTCGGTACCGAGCTCATTTCGGATAATTTGATAGGCAGAACCATGACTAATCTGCAGAGAATAAGCTACATTGTGAATGGTAACTCGCCGGTTGTCCAGTGCCACTTCTTAAGCTCGCCGAATCTTATCGTCAGTAGTGGAGGTTGACAGGCAGCCTGCTCCCTCTTGGTCTGGCCATTTTTAAACTTCTTAATCTATTTATACACACTTTTGTGATGAATTTTTCAACCACAGAAATAGGATTACTGCTCTACCTTGTTTTTACTTAGTGCCACTTTTAACATAGAGGCTATGTTCACACTGAAACAAAAATAAGAAAAATTATTATATGAAGGTCAAACTTCCATAACGTAACCAAAGTAACATCAAATCTAATCATGCATGCACAGAAGATAGTGTGACAAATGTTGATAATTTTTTACTTTTCTGCATGTAAAGAAAAAGCACTAGGCTTATTTAATTATTATATTCAATTGTCAAAGAATAAGTATTTAAAATAAATGCATTGACTTACTTTAAATTAACGAAATATCTATATAAACTCTATTTTTGTTATAGTAATGGATATTATGCTTAAGGTTTTAAATTTTTTACTGGAAATTCAAATAATTTTTTGTTTATAAAATGAGATTAAATTAAAAAAAGAGATAGGACTAACGATTAAAAGACATCACAGTAAAACAATTAACAAAACTGGATATTACAGAACTAACAATTGGAGAGAGTATGGCCATATTGTTTTTTGGATGAACTCTATAATTTATATGAAAATATAATAAATGCCAGTGTTTAAAATTATTAAAAATTGTTGCTAGCAAGTTTAGTGAGAAAAATTTGGAATACTTAATTTATTATTTAAAGCAGTTAAAATCAATTTATTTATTTAATGTATGATTTCTCTATAAGAGCAATTTAGAAACAACCCTCTTACACGTACGCGCAAAAATAAGCGGGAACAGTGGTGCCCATTTTATGACGCTGACGCATTGCTTCAGTAGGTAGTGTAAAGTGAAGAAGATGATTGTGTTGCAATCTACTTGTCCGATATATCAATTAAAAATGTAGAAATATGTGCGGTGATACAATTTCTGCCTACAAAGAACTTTCAACAACTGCAATTTATTGTTAACTGTATCATATTTACGGACCAAACGTAACGAGTGAAGCTATCATAAGTGCACAATGGGGCAAAAAGTCGTCGCCCATCTGCAGTCAGCGATGAACTTGTGCAAAAAGATCCATTATAAATATACAACAATGGGTTAGTTTACACCTCTTTGACGTTGACATTACTCTTCAAAATACTGTTACAGAATGGCTTCATTGTCAGGCGGAAGAGTTTTTTGTTTCGAAAAATTTAAAATCAATAAGACGTTACAAAGATGCCTCAATTTGCACGATAATTATGTCGAAACGTGGTGTACTATTATAAACTGCTAATGAGTATAGCAAAGGTGTCTGTTATAACGAAACGGATGTCTCTTACGAGTTGCCCTTATAGATTAATTTAGGAAATATTTTATAACACCTCGTATAATAATAAAAACAGTACTTATAATTATTAAAATAAATAATGCATTTCATAACTTTTATTAAGTTAAAAGTAAAACATAGAAGCAAGAATACACCATTATACCAAATTCTTTTAAATTATTTATAGGTTGTTCTAACAGGATCACCATGAATTTCTAAATATCTTTTCACATTGCTGTTGTTCTGCATCATTAAGATAAATTAATTTATTTTTATTGCGTTATACTTTTATATATTATTTGTCATTCTAAAATATTTTTAGCGTGTTGGACTGCAACCGGTTATTACGAAGACGAACATATCAAACGAATACTTTATATTATGCAGAAAATTATAATTCAAAACGTATATCAAAAAGCCAAAACCACTGATGGTTTTGAAATCGGCAAGAAACACCAAATTTTGGCAGCACAAAGGCGCCTGTTGCAAGACGGTGCCTCACTCCATGATTGCGGGTTAAGACGTTGATTCGGGCAACAAGCCTTTAATAACACACAATGCACAATGTCAATATCATTATCCAATCAGAGATGTCTCTGCAGACAACATAATTACGCCATGGCTGTAATTTATATCGTATTAGTCAGGGAAGCCAGTTTTTCAGCTTCTCCGGCTATACGGGTGTCCTCTGGAGTAGTAATTATTGCCGCTAACAGATAATTTAATAAGAATTTGTTGCTTGGACGTTGCCTTTAGTGGCTTTCCTCCCTGATTAACAGCGCGGATTTACGAGCGATTTTTTGCACGTCCACGTACAATCAACTGCGCTAATTTGTTTAATAAAGCATGAGAATAACGGTTGCTTCAGAAAAACTTAATGTAGATAAATTGAAAGAATAATAAAAAATTAATTGGAGTAATTATAATGCGTTATTAATTAATTCAAAAGTGTGCTCCAACTTTTAAAGATTATTCACACCATTGTCTCTGTGAATTAATAAGCGAATTAACATTGCATTAGCATACAATTTCACACAATAGATTTAATGATGTTTCGTTGAAAGACATCTATGAAATAAACAACTTTAATTTAAAAGCTTTCTCATAATAGAATTTTGACTAAAATTGTAGCTCACTACAAAATTTTTTTGTCTAATGTTTCCTTCCTGCGTTTTTAAATTATGAACGCCTCATTACACACCAAATTATTGGTTGCTCTTTGGGACAGCCATTCCTTGTTTTATTAAAGTTACATTATTTTAGCGCGGGTTGCTTAAAATAAAGACAGAAACTCAACTTCAGTAGGTAATTACTTAACAAAGTACATAAAATAGTCTACAAAAATTGATAACGTTTTGTTAAGTCTGGTTGCTCCCAAATTATAGCCTTTGTAATTGTCGGTTAACTGTAGAAATTTCACTGCTTGCACACTTCCATTTTGATTATCTGAAGTTAAATCAAAGATAAAGAGCGCAGATGGATTTAGATATTTAAAAAATAATAAATAAATATATATATATATATATATATATATGTTTAAATTGTTATAATAATAAATAATTCCTTATAGAATTCTAAATCTTGGTTATCAAATTCAACAATTTATATATTGTACAGCCATTTGGGTTGGTAAGTTATTTTTATTTGGTATGCAGCATTATTTATTAGCTAAAAGAATGTATATCTACACTACCATTCATAATGGTAATCTTTTACATAGTATGTTTCCGAGGATCAAAAGCCATAAATTAGCAACGTTTCCTTAAGGTACGCAAAAGAGGAACTGCGGTTCAGATGTGTTATTACACGCACCTTAAGATAAATATAAGATATAGACGCAATCCAAAAATAGTTGCAGCTTATAATTATTTTTTTATTCAAACCAGAACTATACATTTCGCTTAACTCGTATGTAGAAACGTAGTAAATAATGATTGCCTAACTGATAGTGCTGCTTATACTAAGTACGTGGCAAGAATAACTGAAATTTATTTTCTACAATAATACTGTATTAATTGAAATAAAATCATACTATTGTTTATTGAAATCGCAGCTCTATTTAAAGCTAATTATACTGCATTAATTTTTTATAAAAATATAAGTTAAGGATACTATAATGCGAAAACGAATGAAGGTTGAGAACCCTCTAATTATGCCTGTCTGAGATCTGGCGCTTCTTTGATAGGCTTGAGTGACGTAGTGATATCACGTGTAAAATAAGCTTAAAAGTATTCTCAGTCATTTAGATTTGCTACGCCTAACTTACACAACTTAAGAATGACTTTTTCAAAAAAGAATGCATTATCAACAAGTTGGTGAATTTAAGACAGAATATATAACCTACATGGAGTATTTTTTACGTAAAATAGACTACAAATTAGTTGTCATAGCAGTATGGCGACAAAAATATAAAAACAGTAAAGGAGTCTGGATCAGTACTAAGAAAAAGCAACCAGAAGAATCGTTATTTTCAGAGGCTTACGATTGCAGACCGTAGCGTAACTTTAAGTACCCTAGCGCAACAATGCTTGTTAGCAATTTCTTTTTAGCCTTCTTTGTTCAGCACAACGTTTCTAGCAACAAAGGTTGCAACGGAAAGGCTTTTGTGGTATAGAATCTTTCTTATAAATTCAAATTTTAGCCAGATATTAATATGCCGTAGAATCGGAAAAAGCGGACATGAAACCCCAACTATGGGAAGCTACCAGTTATGATAGAAGTTTAGAAGTTGCTCCACTCCAAGTAATCTTTTAAATAAATAACGCTTTACCACATATAACATATAACACATTAATCTTCTTCCAACAAAATATAGTGAAAGCTTTGCTACGGCTACCCTAATAATCTAACCTGTTATGAATAAAAAAAGTCTGGAATATCAGTACTACAAGTCCTACAAGAGTATCCATGATCTCCAAGCATTTGTCAATAATAAATGGAATGCAGTCTATTTATTTCTGCAAGTTTGGCAGCATTCTGCTTGGTGGCATTTGTAGTACGAGGTGCGTTCAAGTTCTAAGGTCTCCAAATTTTTTTCTTACCAATGAGAGTAAGTAAAAAAATTCGGTTAATTTTAGAAGACGCGGGACATATTTCTGAACTTGTTATTACAGATGGCATCATGTACACACTTCGAATTAACGCTATGGCAGTGAGTGTTGTTTTGAATATTTTAAATGGCGTTTCGTGTTCAAGAACAACGTATAATCATAGATTTTCTCCTCTTACGTGGTAAAACGCCTATCAAAAAATATCTCCGAAAGGCGTTATATATGTTAAAAATGTGCATCAGTAGGTTCGAAACTTTAAAGAAGGTTGAGAGTTGTGTGACAATGAACCAAAGCAGCCTCGACCACAAATCAGCCGGATCGAAACCATGATTGCGAGAGTGGAGCAAATTATTATGGAAGACTGTCGATTAGATGTGCGTGATATCTCCTCTAAACTTGGCATTTCCGTAAGATTTGTAGATTTCATTTTGCATGATCTAAAAATGAAAATTTCTTTGAGGTGGGCTCCACGAATGCTGGTCGATGAATACAAGGATGTGCGAGTAACAATGTCTCAGGACATGTTGAAGGGAGGACACTCATTTTGCATCTTTTGAACACGAGGCCAAAAACGCGGTGGCTATCGATGCAATTATTGAAAGAAAAATTTAATGGGCGGCTTATCTCCCAAAACAGTGAAGTGAACTGGCCACCAAGATCTTGCGACCCCACACCGTACGATTTTTTTCTCTAGGAATTTGCGAAGGCCAAAGTTTATACTGCCTAAATAAGAACGAATTTTGAATTAAAAGAAATTGTGATACAGTTATCCAAAAAAGTGATCAAAAATTTTATCACAAGAATATGAGTCGTGAAGGACATTTATCAGATATCCAATTCCACATTTAAAGTCGATGTTTGCGCTTTAAAATAATATCATAATTTTGTTAGTTAATAAATAAATGTTTTTTTCTAATATTAAATTATGCATTTATTTTGAGACACCTTTTATTATTGATTAAATCTGTAAAGCTTTAGTGTGTAATTTGCACTATTTTATTATGCTACAGTTGCAATAAGCAGTAGTGTACATACATAACTTAATTTCAGTTGTTCATAGTTGTAAAAAACTAAATAAACGCTTTATAAAGTGTGAAGATGCTTACATGAGAATTATAGTTTCTTCTTTACATATAATAAAAATTCGAAATCGAATATCTCGAAAATTATTCAACATAGAATTTTTTCGACTTCATTTTCGAAATCAGCGTAAAATTTTCTATAAGAATCCATTTCCAAATATTAAAAAATCTCAAATTTTGTGACGGAACGACAGACCGACAGACATATAGAATTCAGTAACAAACTTTTTAAGTTCGTTGAAAACAGGCACAATAGTCTTAAACATTTTAACGTTTATATTAGAGTACATAATAAAATATTCTTTTTTATTAAGCAACTGGCGGGCTGTGCATTTCTTAAAACAACAAAACGAACTGTTTGTGTACTTCGGAGGGTATAAACATTTAAGAGCCGATACTCTTGAAGTTAAATTATTTGGGAATGCAGATAATTAATCGGCGCTATGAAAAACATTTTTGAACTTGTTTGAATTTAGAGCTCATTCCGCTGTTGCGAATTGCAAAGAATTTTAGAACTTTTCAGCGCCGCGCATTCCGCATGAAATTATTGCAGTTATTTAATCAAGTCTGAAGTCTATTAAACAGCGCAGGCATCTTAAGGGCTCCAGAACGCAAGTTTAACGACGTGCCTGTTTATTGAATTAGCCGATAATTTTGGTCATTTGTTTAATCCCGGCAGCTAAGTGGCGTTTCTGTTACATTATGGCAGCGTTTTGAAATTTTAATTTGATCAGCCGCAGAAATGCAATATTGTTAAGCAGATGTCGCGCTTAATTTGACAAAAATTAAGGAACATTAGATTTCCACGCAGATAAATAAAAAAAGAACCAAAGATGTTTTTTATTAAAAAAAAAACTTCGTAATATATATGATATCCAAAAAGTACACAAATTTGGTTTACAGTTATTTTTCTGCTGGTGTTAATACAAAATAATGTTATAGAAGCTATTTTAAGAATACGTATATTATAATTTAATTAGATATAGAAGGTTCGACAGTACAATAACCAGTTTTAAATATTAAAATAAATTATAAAATATTTTTCTCATTAAATGACTTTTTAAATGTAAAAATTGAGAATCAGTAGCACTACAGCTTTAAAAAATTTACAGTCTTTATCAGACTTTATTGTAATTTTTTAATAAAAATTTCTTTAGACCTGACTTATTTTCCACTATAAACACATATGTTTATGTAAGTTGGAGTGATCGGAAATTAATCTACTTACAAGCCTAGCAATCAGTCGGTTTAATAACAGCATGTTAGCTGTTAATTTCTTAGATACAGTATTAATTATTTTTCCTTTAATTTATGTTTACTGTTTATATTTCCATAAATAACGACAGAACAAGTTGGATCGTCAAAGGTTTGTTATAAACTGCCTAGCTAGTATTGTGTCTTTAGTCATTTCTAGTGGTGCATTTGTAGCAATTTCAATTATCTTAATATGGCTAGAAATGGACTAGTTTACTAGTTTTTATTACATTTCAGTTTATAGAAAATCATATTTGGTTCTGTTTAGACTAACATGTCTAGAAGAGGTAAAAAGAGGACTTCTGTGGCTGGGGTAGAGTTAGTCGCAATATAATGCGTGGTTTAAGTCTCTGTGTATTATCTAGTGCTCGCTTTGTAGCCATGAGCTTCTAATATTATTAATATTTTTCTTTTGAACAAGTGAATTATAGATTAGATTTGGATTTAAATAACCATAAAGTACCTAAATTCTTGGCCTTACTCAGAATTTTTCTTGTACATGCTGCTAGTATTGTTTCCTAAAATTTACATTTCAGTTCTTCTTGGTACACTATGACTCTGCATTGTATGATCAAGAATTCCTGCAACAACTCTTCAAGAATAACTGTTAGTGCAGTTTCGTGACAGTATAAGTTCTTAACTTCTCTCATCATATTTTAATCAGATAGTTTCTTTGCCAAGTTTGTAATAAAAGATAATAAACTAATAGGTCTATAAGCCGATACCCGAGAGCAATCTTTATTAATTTCGGAAATAATAAATGATTTAGAATGCCTTAAAACAGCAACAGTATATCCTGTATAATTAAAAAGTGACGTAATAGAATTTAAAGCTATACACTTCACACTAACAATGTACATTATAATTATATAAATAATTCTATTTCTGTTTGGCTTAATTTAAACCAAATTATTTAGTTACCCATGCATTTTTAAAGCTGTTATATCCAAAAGCATTCTATTATTTACAGAATAGCCCACTAACTACATAAATTGCAAAATAGGAGAGCTATTTAAAATAAAAATACTCTAAAAAAGAGGCCAAGGGAAACTACAAACAAATAATAAATAAGAAGGTTGCTCTAATAAAGAACGCTTTTCCTAAGAAAAATATTTAAATGTAAATTGATAATTATCAAAAATAACAATAAACACTGAATGGAAAATTAGGCATAATTGGAGCATACTAAATAAAGAAAATAACAGGAAGGGTTTCAAAAAATATTAAGAGCTAATTGACAAAAGTTATACTATTAAAAGACATACAAATATAAAAAACACAAAACAAAATGTGCCAAATCCTAGAAAACTAATATATGGATGAGATTTTTAAAAAGTGAGGACAGAAAGTAATAACAGGTTTTTACCTTTAATAAGCATCATTTTCTAAAAAAATACAATCTAATACAAAGAAAGTAAAAAATAAAGATGAGATTTCAAATATATTAAGCGCGTTAAGCCAATGGAAGTAACTTAACCACCAAAAGCAAAAATAAAATAAACAAAAATATGGAGCTTTATAAATTTTGATAAAATGTTTGCGTTTTAGGAAAAAAAATGAAGAAAGTGTTGGATAAGATCCAGTTAAACTTAAAAAAAATAAAACCCATAAGAAACAGTTTCAGAATGATTGAACAGAATCAAAATAAAAAGCTAAAACAATACTAATGTCAATATAAAGAATAAATTGTCAATAGTGAAATTTAATATAAACATGAAAGATTCAAATTACAGAAGAATTTCATTGCAGTGTGTTGAATACAAATTTTATATTTATTATAATAACAGAATCAAAATAAAAAGCTAAAACAATACTAATGTCAATATAAAGAAAATTGCTTAAGAGTAAATACTGTATTTGGCATTTTCACAAATTTTGTAAAACACATTTACATACATAAACTCTCATAAGTTCTACGATTTTAATAAATCGAAAACATCCGTCAGGTGTTAATATATTATTTCTAATAAAAAATTGGGTTATTGCAGACAAAAATTTGTATAAGCAATTTATTTAGCTCCACTGTCTTGAACAAACATCAATTACTGCTAATAACTACCACAAAACTGAAATCCATATAATTTGTTTTTAAAAGTTTTGATATTACTAGCGGATAATAGAGCAGATTTTTCTCCGTGCAGGACATCGAGTAATAATTCAAGGAGTATGGGAATAATTATGTATGACAGACCAATTTTTTATTCCAGTCAAACTTACGACAATAGAAATTTCCTTGTAAGGAAAAAACAAAACCGGGATATGGAAAAGAAAAGTTTCTCAAATAATGTTTAGGTCTGTATACAATTATAGAATATAGAATCAAAGCAGCCTAGAACTCTTAAAATGAAATCTTTATTAGAGCACCACGTCACACAGCTTGTATATTTATAATAATTTTAAAATGGTGTCCATGCTGGATTAGATTCAAGGAAAAAACGAAAACAATCAGGTTGTAATAGAAATTGTTATGGTATATGTTTTGCTCAAAATTTAAAACACAATACGATATGTAAATACACAATTAAGTTCACATTTAATAATCCTTCCCATAAGTTTTCTGAATCGTCCCGGTTGCGAATTTTTTAAATTGAACACAAAATTTTATAAGCTTTATTATGCTGCATTTTGATCCTTAACAAGCATCATTAAACATCTGTGACTCCACAAAACTAAATGCTCATATAAATGAGCTTTTAAAAGTTTGTCTGATATTACCACGATCACGCTTGACTCGCGATCTTTCTGCTTGGAACAATAATCAGTTTCACTATCTTATATTTCTTGAAACATATCGTTTAGTGGTTACTAGACTAATAGAGATTTTTCCATTGTTTTTGTATGTATTTTAATTCAGTAAAAATACAAATTTATAATTGTATTTCTTTTATTTTTTTGAACATCTCAGAAATACGATCTTGTCATGTTTTTATTCAAATAATCTTCCTTAAACTACCTAAGAAGTAATATACTCTTAAAACATACTTGTAATTTACAAATTTATTTAAATTTTATTCGTACCATATGGTTATTATTAAAATTTTCGGCTCGCTTGTGTGTATTTGAAATAAAGTTTTTAACTTTGGAGGAATATACAAATTTATGCAGAGAATATATACAACGTCGATACTAGCATAATGTAGTAAAATATTGCACGTACAGGGCCTTTATTATGTTAAGAAAATGGTTTTTATTACCATGGTCAAAGTCTTCAGCCAATTTTGTTTGGCGTTACTTATAACTAGGTCAATGTTTGGAGTTTTGCTTACACTCTAGGTCAGCGCTCAATATGGCGTCAGCTGAGACCAGCCGAAGAAAGCAGCCGCCCTTTTCAAAGGCCGAAGTGCTAGTGGAGAGCTAACTGCCTTCAAGGTCAAGTTTGACAAAGTTATCAACTTGTTTGTCTCTACAATAGCAAAGTAAAAAATACCATAATAAATTTTGCTTTATAATAAAAATGTTTATTTTACCAAGTTATAATAAGGTGATTGGAAAGTTTGAAAAGGCAGGGAGTGTACTGGATGACAATATGTCAAAAACGGAAAGACAATAGGCAATAAACAAAAGATCACAACGTTGGTCTCTAAAGGCATAGCTCATCTTGTGAGTGTGGGCTTGATGCACATCATCCTTACCAAGAAATTGAATCTATTATCGTATAAGATTCAACTGCAAACGCATTTAACCCAGGTCAATATTAGCAAGAGATTTACTTTTGCAAAAGTAATCATAGGGATTGTTTGGACCAAAAATTTGGACATAAAGCACGCCCGTTTCATGGATGAGGCCTAGATGGCTGTGCCAACAAACCAAATTACCGACATTGGAGTATCGAAAATCTACATTTAACCGAACTGTCTGTCCATCGTTTCACACAAAATATGTTTATAGTACAGAAGTTCTTGAGAAATTAATTCCAATTGTGAGAGATAAAAGACAAGTCAATCAATATTGGCTTAAGCAAGATGGAGGTACCGCCCATTAGACTTAGGGTGTCTATGACATTCTCACAGAAGTCTTTGAATAGAAAATTGTAAGCCTGGACGCCTTCCATAAGATAGAAGATTTAAACCCATCTCATTTCTTCTTAAGGGGCTATCTTAAGGATATGATTTATTGAAAGGAACCTCAGTTCATCGACGAACTTAAGAATCGTATTACAGAACATCAGAAAAGCCACAATTGAGTTTCAGAAAAAAGGTTGAAATGACCATCTTTACTAAAGAAAACATAATGCACTGAACTCCATTTATTCACTATCATAACAAAAATTGAATTGAAATTTTATTTTGTGTAGTTTTTTTATGAATTTTTCATTGTTTGCGTCAAATAATGCTGTGGTGCTGTAGCGCACAGAAAGCATTATTGGCTGTTTCATAGATTAATTTAAGCTATTAAAAACAAAAAAATACAACAAAATTATTAAAAAAACATTATAGTAACTTTAAAAATTGGATCAATCCATATTTCGTTATTAACTTAGGGATTTTATTTACACAGGTAAAACCTACGTTTTGAAAAACTATCAAGTTTGCGTCTTATACAAACTGCATAAGTTTTTAATTATCTTGAACTTATTAAAGTTGCTCTTGGTTTGTCAAGTGATGCTTCATTTAAACAAATTTAGTATTTTTAAATAATAAAAATAGTTATCCCATCAAACACTTGTTTTTTACGGTCGGTTACTTTTTAGTGCTTTTTGTCTTACTTGGTTTTTATTTCCTTTAAGTTATTTTCAGTGGTATTTAAGGAATTATGCAACAGAAGAATTAATTGACAATTTACGTCAAAATATTTAATAAGAAATTCAACGAAAGGTAACTAAAACGAAGTTTAAATAATTGCCAATGATAGAAAATGCATTCAGTTACGATAAATTCAGTCATGATAAATTTTTGTCTTTTGAAAATATTAAAAAATATGTGTACGAAGTCTGTGTAGTAAATTCAATTTCTTTTTTGTAACTTTAAAAATTAGGATTTTTACTGCAACAAATTTATGTAAGGATTTAATTTCTTTGATGGCATATTTTTTCGGTATAACTGTCTTAAATAAAAATTAAAATAGTCACCGCAATATAAAATGGAAACACGCTATTAACAGTTAAATTCAAAAAAATCCCATAACTTTTAAAGGACACATTTGTTTGTTTTACTACACCAAGTAATTTAATTGCCACAATTTAATTGCCATTGTAATCTTTCTATTATTTTTTGTACTATCTTATACATATACTAAAAAATCTATATCTTGGAGTTTACTTTGCAAAAATGTTTACTAATTATTTAGAGCAATAAGATTTTTTTAAAAAAATCCTTTCTATTAACAAGTCTTTATTGCCAAATATTTGGTTATAAATTAATATATACATATGTAGATGCATACTTTAGACTATTATCTACACTCAATATGTGTGAACATTCTTATTTATAAGTAAATAAGAACGTTAAAGGCAATTATAATTATATGCTTTTAGTATCACATATTTTATAAGTTACAATTACTTCATAGAACATACGATTTGGACTGGTACTGATAAGTTGATTCGAACTATAGGAGTCAATTTTTAGGGGCGTTGCAATAAGGCAGCAAAATGTTGTTTTTTAATGGAGCTCCATTTGACTTGTGCGAATTAACTTTGAAAGCATTTGACATAAATCACGTTGTCAGTTATGGGAAGCGAAGAACACATTCAGCTGCGAACGAAATGAGTTCCAAACATTGTTCACGTTAGTGATGTTTGTTCGCGTACGTGTAGAGTGCAATCAATTACCAGTTGCGATATGCTGTAATCGATACAAGCGTATGTAGAGAAGTGGTTAAACGCTCCACTCGCCAACACCGGACACTGTTCATTTATTACGAGCCAAACGTGATCTCGTTTGCAACCAATAACGTGGGCGTACACAAATTATTTGAACAAATTGCCTTCGGGTTATATCTCCGTAAAATGTGTAGGGAATGCGAAGGTTTGGCATCGAACAGGGGCCTACTCGATTATAATGTAAGACTTAGCAAAACGTTTCAGAAGCCCGAATTAAGAGTGCTTGCGTTGGAATTAAAAGTTTTGTTTGGTGTTTTAAAGCGCTACGTTGCGAAGTCTCTCTGCAGGGCAATGAATGCAAGCATTTTAGAAAAATTTCGGACGCTACAAAGTAGATGGATTGGTGTTAATATAAAGCTGGGCACAAAATTTTAAATTCGGGCGTAAATATTAAAGAAGCAATGTTATTAGTAGGGAGCAAGCTTTAAGGGTAGTGTGGGGACTAAATCATCCCATCAATCATCATATGGATGATTTGGTGGGGTGCAAAACTTGCTATCTACCCTAGTCTTTCCATTCCTTAAATTGTGCTGCCTCAGCTTACGCGATGCAAGGCTGCCCACTAAAAAGCGAGTTTTGAAGTTGTTTCTTTTTGATTATTCATTTGCATACCTGATGCAAAATTAACTTTTTGGATGAGGCATGATTTCAGCTTCTGAGATTAATGGAATGTAATATTTACGTTTCAAAGGCAGTCCGGATATGTTTCCTTTGAGTCATAACTCATGTGCTCTGTATGAATAATTCCCTTCTAATTTGCTTAAAAGCTATTTTAGTGCGCTGCATTGTTGCACTTCCTTAGCGTGTTACATTTGCCCTGCAAGCTCGAGGTTTTATAAATAAACCATATCTACAACTTTACTTATTAAACTTATTAACGCTGAGCAAACGTGGGGAGAGGAAACATAAGGTGTGTTGCTAAATATCCGAGAGAATGCAGACGTGCCCGTATAAGGAATGGGTTTATTGCTGTACTGTGGCAGTGCTGTGCGCTATTCATTTAGCGTATTACCCCATTTAGGTAATTAATTTGAAAATATTTTGAAAAATGAAATATCAAAAATTTAACACTAATTTTTAAAAATTTAAATATTTTTTAATCATATATCATATTATAAATTATATAATATGACATTCGAATGGTAGGTAGTTTGCTGTAAATTGTTTCAAAGAAAATCACTTTGAAAAAATTGTATATTTGGAAATATTAAATATAATAGTTATAATAATAATAATAATAATAATAATAATAATAATAATAATAATAATAATAATAATCATGATTAATTTAAAACAGTTTTTTATCATATATTTCGTATTATCGGTTTTTAATATAATTCTGCCTGATATGTACTGATATACGATTGAATGCGTTTTATTGAACACTCCTGCAAATACATGCTACGTTACTTGTCACCAGTAAATAACTTCATATTTTTGAAAATTTTAAAGAATAAAGATTTACATTTTTTATTGAATCGAAAAGAGAAGCAAGGAAAAAGACATTTGACAAACAGTTTTAAATTCAAAGAGATAACGTAGGTGAAGCCATTGTTAATATTCAAACTATATACAAAGGTAATTTTGGAAATAAAAACCAGCGTTCAATATATTTTAAAAGTTTAGATATTAGCATTGATGCTTTGAAAATTTTGGTAACAATTACAATTTACAAAAAGTTATATGATCGTTGAAATTTAAAACAACTGCGGTAAAGTTGAAAAAATTGGGATTGCATTACCTAAACTCCAAACTTGATTACTAAGATAAATTGTTATTAAAGTCAAGGAAATATTTAAAATACAAAAATATGAAGCCTAGGCACCATTGGCTTAGTCCGGAAGAAAAAGCGGTATCTCATCGTCAACCTAAAGTTGACCTTCATCCAATAAAAGCGTTGCTTAGTGCTTAATGGAATTTTAAAGTATAATTGCTATAAAACTGCTGGAAAACTTTCCACACAAAAACATTCTGTTTTCGTCAATTGCCGATGTGTTATATTTCATCAAATTGTACTCGTTTACACATAGCTCAAATCAACCTAAACCAAATATACAAATATATATATTGCTTGAGAACGCGTTACATCTATCTTTTTTCTCAGGCATTTGATTAAAAGAAACCTGTGTTATATTCAACCCCTGGAGTGCTTAAAAAGAAGGAAATATTTAAAATATTATTTAGGGAGGGCATTTAAAGGAAAAAATTTACTAACGCAATATACTTCAAAATTTGTTTTTCAAATTTCCAATATCAAATTTTTCGATAGGGTTCTTTTTTGAAACAAAGGTAAATACAGAATTTTTACATACCAGTCGGACAATATTAGATTTTCCATTATTGTATTATGGAATAAATAGTAAAAATCCTAATAAGTAGAATAACATAAATTCTTCATTTACCAATTTATTTATTTAGTATATGTTTACTTTATATTAAACTGAAATTGATCCATTAAAATATCGTCACATACTTATTATATAAGTATCTATTACACATCTTTGGATCGTTTTAAATCGAAAAACAATTTTTGGTAGATTTTAGAGATAAAAAATATTTTATTTTACAGACTGAAGATTTATTATTCTTACATCTTAAAATAAAGATAATTTGGTGGTGGTCTGTTTATTGTGTTAGACTTCAGTATTTACAAATCTCCTAAAAGCGACCTCAACTGAAAACCGGATTACAATTTTAAATAAAAGACATAAATAATCCCTCAAAAAAGTTGCACGGTGTTAAATCACAAGAAGTTTTTGGCTAGTGGATAACGTGTAAAATTACCTAACCAGGAAATTGTTGATACAGTACGTGGACAGTTGTTCGAGCTGTATGGCGGGTAGCGCCGTTCTGCTAGAATCACATTTGTTTCAGATTCATGTCGCCTAAATAGTACCAAAAAATTGAGTTATCATGTGATGATAGCTACTCGCTCAAAATACATACACGAGTTATGTAAAGATTTTACAAACAATTGAAAGGATTTTGTTCGATTAAGAACCTGTTGAATTGAAAATGGGCTTCATCACTAAAGATAGTATTTTGAGTAAACTGAGAATCTAATTTATGATTTCCTAAAAACTGCTTGGTAAATCGTTGATAATGAGAACGACCAGCAAACTTAAGTTCTTGCATCAGTTCAATTTTAAACGCAGAAATATGTAGGTTTTTAGTGAGTATTCGCTGAAGGAAGCGTTTCTAAATGTCTGTTGTACGTGATACCGAGTTGATGTTTACAAATTTGCAGCAACACTAACTATGTAAATATTCTCACGGGACCTTATTCCACAATAATACCCACTAAATCTTGTGTTCGTTACCAATCTGGTTTTTTGTGATCAACCTTCGAGTGGTACATTCATTTGGTGCATTAGTTTGGCCAGAAATTTCACCAAGCTTTGTATTGTCTCCACAGAACTTTCAATGGATTTTAATAATAATAACTAACAGTTTTTTCGAATAATGTTCCACATTCGCTAATCGGAAGAGTCATACATGACATTTGTCAAAGTATAAAAGATGCCCAAGCCAACATTTAAATTCGATATTAGATTACAAAAATAAATGTATTGTACTAGTATCTAACGTATTTATGACTTTTGTTTAACCGGTATCTTATTGAATATAATAATTATTTTAATAAGCTCTAAATCAATTTTTTACAATAGAGTTGAAGCAACTGCTAACAAAACTCAAGACTACTTAAGTAAACTAGACTCGATACAAGCCACGAATTATTCACTGTGGAAAGAGACAAAAATATTTAAAAGACCTCAGATCACAATAGTGCCTGTAAGACCCGAATATAAGGCGCACCAGAGTACTGGCTAGAGGCATACAACCGTGTGACAAAAAAAGGAGAATTCCCAGAAAACTGGAAACGAGTCCGACTTGTGGTACTGGAGAAACCAAAGAAAGAAGATACAGCAGAAGTAATATACCGGCCGCTGTGCATGATAAACGTAGCACGGAAGCTCCTAGAGCGACTGTTGGCAAACAGACTTAATAAGGAACTAGAAGCAAATGGAGGCCTCAGTAATAATCAACATGGATTCAAAAAAGGACACTCGACAATAAGTGCGATGCAAGAGGTGCTAAACATCGTAAGGACGGCAAAAACAACATCAAGACATACACAAAAACTGTGCGTATTAGTGACACTGGACATACGAAACGCGTTTAATTCCACAAACTGGCAGATCCTGATGGAGAAACTCATAAAAAAGGGAATATCAAAATAGCTCACGAGACGCATTAGAAGCTATTTACAGGATAGAACACTAAAAGTACAAAACACAGAAATAGAATTAAGCAGCGGCGTTCCACAGGGCTCGGTACTAGGTCCGATACTGTGGAACATATACTATGATGAGTAGTGGAACTAAAACAAACCACGGAGGATGTATTGGAAAGAATAACATACTACCTGGAAGACATTGGACTACAATTAGCCAATTGGACTGGGGGTAATATTTGACCGAAACATGCGGATGACGGCGCATATCTGCAAAACGGTAGAAAAGGCAGAAAGGAGCGCAATGGCAATAAGCAGAATAATGCCAAACATCGGAAGACCGACGGATGCCAAAAGAAAAATATTAAGCAGCGTAGTACACAACATCATTTTGTACGCTGCACCAATATGGAGCCAGGCGCTGAAATATAAAAAGTACGCAAACATGCTAATAAGAGTACAAAGGAGAGTGGAAATACCTATAATAGCCGCATACAGAACAACATCTAGCGAGGCGGCCAACGTGCTGGCAGGCACAGTACCCATCGAACTGCAGGTACAGGAGAGGACGGAGATACACAAAAGGGAGAGAAGCAAGCAAGAAATAGAAAAAGATACGAGGAGAAAATGACAGAGGAAATGGAACACAACTAACAAAGGGGAATGGACGAGGAGACTAATACCAGATATAAAGAGATAGAACGAAATCTAAACTACTATCTGACACAATTCATGACCGGACACGGAACTTTCAAGGCATACCTCAAAAAATAGGGAAAAAAAACGATGACACATGCAAACAGTGTAACAGGGACATATTGGACACTGCAGATCACGCGATAATCGGATGCAACAAGTGGGAAGCCGAAAGGAACAAAATACAACAAGACATACAACAGCAAATTGACGCAGAAAATATAATAGAATTAATGATAACGGGATATTGGCAAAATATCGCAAAATACATTGAGACGATAATGAAGGAAAGGGAAAGGAGAGAAAGGGAAGAACAGGAGTAAGAACCGACACGCCAGAAGTAATGCGAAAGCGGATACCGGGCGCGGCGGTGGAAAAGAAAGGAGGGGTTTTAGTGGGTAGTGCCTACATAGATAAGAGAGTCCCACACTCCTGTGCTATAGACCCAAGCACAGGGACAGTATATAAAGATTTCCCCTCCTGCTAAAATAAAAAAACCCGAAGATGGCAACTGGTTAACAAGCAGCATACAAAAAGCAGTCGCGTTTGCAGACCATCTCCAACACCTATTCCAACCGCATAATATTGAAACCAGTTTAGAAGATGAAAACGATATCAAAAAATACTTGATGCACCATATCAAATGAGTCTACCACTTAAGCCTATCCCAACTACAGAAGTCGAAACAATAATCCATAAAGAAAACAGACTCCAGGCTTTGATTTTATTACAGGAAAAGTCCTCAGAGAGATCTCCGAAAAATGCATATCTTTAATGCAGTTCTAAGATTGTAGTATTTCTCAAATCAGTAAAAAGTAGCTCAGATAATAATGCTACCTAAACCGGGGAAAAATCCAATGCAATTAGAATCACATAGGCCGATAAGTCTGTTGCCTCATCTATCTAAAATTTTTGAGAAACTCTTGATGAAACGACTGCAACCAATTATAGACTATAAAAACCTAATTCCTAACCATCAGTTCGGATTCCGTAAAATGCACAGAACAACCGAGCAAGTGCACCGAATCAGTAAACAAATAATGCAAGGTTTGGAAATCAAACAATACTGCTCGGCAGTGTTTCTCGACGTACAGCAAGCTTTCGAAAACGTATGGCACAAAGGACTTTGTTAGAAAATGAAATTACTACTATCATGTCAATACTATATTATTCCAAAATCCTTCCTAACTGATAGACAGTACTACCTAAAATATCAGGATGCATTTTCAAACTTGTTCCCAATATTATCTGGTGTCCCACAAGCTAGTGTGTTGGGACCAACACTCTATCAGATTTACACCGCAGATCTACCAGTTTTCGAGACAACATTCCCTGCCACTATTTTGGCATCACATACAAATCTTACCTCTGCTACACAAAATTTGCAAGCCCATCTAAATGACATCGATTTTTGGTTTAAAAATGTAAAATTAAAGTAAACTAGTTCACGTCACATTTACTTTGAGAATAGGAAACTGTTCTCCTGTGACGCCCAATGGTCGACAAATAAATACTTCAAGCAGATGAGGCAAAATAACTTTGTCTTCACCTGAATAGGAGAATGACGTGGAAGAAATACATATTTAGTAAACGCAAGCAGCTGGGACTTAAATTTACAACAATGTACTGGATGTTGGGTAAGCAATCACGGATGTCACTAAAGAGTAAACTTCTGCTATAGAAAGCCATGTTGAAGCCGATCTGGACGTACGAGATGGGGTACAGCTAGCAATTCCAACTTAGAAATCATCCAAAGATTCCATAATAAGGTGCTTAGCGTTATAGTTACTGCATCATGGTACGTGCCGACTGTTCTAATTTATAATGGTCTAAAAAACCACCAGTACGTGACGAAATTAAAAAATTTATTGTAAATCACAGTGCCAAACTTCAGGTGCATCCTAATAATCCGGCAGCCACACTGTTAGACGATGAGGCTGAAACCAGACGCTTAAAAAGGTTCAAACAGTCAGGCGGACTAAACTATATTAATGTAAAATAATTTAAATGTTATAGAATATCATTACTTGAGTTTACTTAATTAACCCTATAATGCATATGAGTTTAAGTTAGTGTTAATTACTTAATAAACTACTATGGAGAATCTTCATTGGAAGGCTCTCTACTCGTCATTAGGTTGCTGTTATTACTAGAACAATTAATCACATCATATACCCATTATCCGTAAGGATAGATTGTACAAATATTTTGAGGCTTAATAAAAAAAATTGCATTTTGGCAAACTTATTTTTCTTACACTTGGACCACTTTTTACCTTTTAAACCCCGCCTTCATAAATCATCGTTTAATTTAAATACAGGGTGATAAACTAATCACATTAAACACAGAACAGTATATCACCTCGTGGACATGACCGCAGAAAGCACAAAAAGTTCTTTGCATAACGCACAGGTGCAAAACGACGTACTCTCTGCACTGTGTGAAAATACGTAATGGCCGAGATAGCATCAAATAGTTGAAATTACTTAAATATTTAAATGAAACGATAACTATTTATGAGCTCGCCATTGTTCACTGTCGATAGCAAAAAGCTCCCAGTAATAAAATTAATTTTAATGCCGCGATAATAATAACGATTGCGGAGCACGCGAGCCGGCGAAATGAATTGTGTGCATGAGTGCTGCGATTTACCTGCATTAATGGCGAGTGCGCCTTCCAATTAATAAGCATTAAGCGGATTACGGAATTACGGATTTTTATTAATGTCATTGTGTACACGGCTGCGAGAATAACTTCAAAGCCGAGTGCGCTGATATTTTGGAATCGACCCAAAGTTATGACAAAGTTAAGCAGTTCGAGATTAAATTCAAAACATTTGGCGTCTTTGATGTGGAACTGATTTATTGCGCTTCCTGTGGATACGGCAGATGTAAATTTGTGTTGATGAAACGGCGAAAAGCTCGGGGCTCTGTATTTTCGAAGCCCTTTAAACCTGCCACCGACCTTTATTTTATTATTCCTAAGCCGAAGTCACCCTTTTACACATAAAGCGCTATAATTACATAAAGAACAGACGCATACTTAGCAAAAGTAAAATTGAATTAAAACGCTACAAATGACCGCAGTCGTTGCATTTTTCTACAATTAGGCAATTATTTATAATAACACTAATAAAACGCGGCTAAGCTCGAAACCGTACACGTTCGTTCATTGAATCAAACACATGCCTTGCCAACTAGATGCTCGTTTCTGACTATCATTTACTAAACGCAGGTTCTCATGATTTACTTCTCGAATACCGACGCTATTATTTCTGAAACCAGTAATTACGGAGACCACCGCGAAGCCTTTAACAAGAACAAAAATTTATACCTTTTACTGAATACCTCTCCTTCAACACTCCCTTTGGTAATATGAAATTATCTTAATTTTCCGCGCAGAATGTTTTGGCCTGCAGGTTCTGCTTTTTGCCGCGGCATTTGGAATAGATAATGCTAATGTATACTCTCATAGCTGTTCTGTAACATTCTCAAATAAAATTGTATTTTGCTTAACCCAATGTTTGCTATTCTATGTAACATTTAATTGAATATAATTGTAATATTTGTTTATTTCCAGATAAAAAATAAAAATACAATACAATAAATAAATTGAATACTTATATAAACTGTATTTTATAGTAGCCCCTCCTGATAGGCTCTATAATCAATTTCATTTAATGGACTAAAAAACCCGCTTAAGGAGCGACAAATCCAAAGTAGTAACTAACCCTTTTCTAAAATCGCATAAGTTAACGAATTAAGAAATTGCGTGTCCAAACGGATATTACCGAACTAAGTGGTCTTGCTTTTTCTTAAATCCCGCAGGCTTGTGCTATACGTGACTGTCAAAACGAAAGCACCTGCCACAGTTACGAGTTTCTAACGATTTCAATAGACCCTTAAATGTCAAACGAGTTTTAAGAAATTATTTTTTAGGGTAAAGTTTGAAATTTTAGTGGACACCCACTTCATCTAAATTACACTTTTTTACAAAGTTTACATTACAGCGTTTCCGTTGCAGTGGGAGCTACTGATTTACTTTACATAAAAATATTAGATTAAGAATTCCCTATAAATTTTATTTTTACTTTTTTCATTATGACTCAAACAAACGCACCAATTTATTTTATGCAAGTTTTAGTTATTCGTGCCCATAAAATAAAAATGTATCAAAGATATAGTAGTCAAGAAAACTCTGAATGAGGCTGTTTTAAAAGAATTTTATTGTTTTATTTTCAGAGTGAGAATATAGTGCTTTTTATACTGATTTTTATTGTCACTAAGTGTTCGATATACTAAGGCTTTTTTGTTATTCTAATTACATAAAGTGTACTTTTTAACTTTATTAGAGCACAGAATTATACTTTTTTTGTCTACAACTGTTGAGCTTTGTCATTCTGTTTTGAGTCTTTTGCCTGTTTTGGTCTACTATTTAAAGATATTTTAAAAATTATTTATTTTTCTAATGTTTATTTATTGCTGCTCTTTGAACATTAAAAAAGAACGATATTTTCTCAATAAATGTATATATATATATATATACATATATGTATAATTTTGTTAAGATAATAGTATCATTTCCAGTTTGCTCTCTTTAGTGTTGCGAATTAGAATACAATACTTTTGCATGCTTAGGGCTTGTAATCATGGCAACAATTTGATTTATTTGAAACGGTACTTTGCAAAATCCAGATTCTGTATTTTAATTTCTTTTAATATATCATCTACAGAGCAGAATAGACTTGAAAAATGTTCTATTAATTTCTTTAGTTGAATGTTTAAACTTAGCCATTTCATCCTTCCTCGTCGCTTTCATTTCTGTTTCTTCATGTTTTCCAGGGCTAGTTTTATTATTTTGTCGGGAACGTAGAGGACGTACTTGGAGTTGGCAGACGTCTCGGCTTTCCAGGAGTGTACTTTCTCTTTCTACGTTTTATTAAAAATTATAAAGACTGTCGAATACCCCATTTATTAAATTATAAAAAATTTGCATATTATCCTTTTTCCCTTTTGTGCTATCAATAAGTAATTACAAACAGTTAAACTAAACCTAACTATTGCAACTAATATCACATTAAAAATTTTAATATGGCTAGATATTTTCTTTTCTTCTATATGTCTCGTACATACATATATACATCCGACAATACAATAATGTAAATACAATCAAGCATTTAACAATTCCATTACCTATTTTGAAAATAAAACCAAAATCCTCATAATTAATTCAAACCGATACTAAAAAACTTCTTATACCCGAAGAAAAATTCCCTAGAATTAAAAAATTATATGGTTTTCCAAAAATTTCTAAAGAAAACGATTCTTTACGTCCTATAGTTAGTGCATTTAGTTTTTCCAACTTGAACCCTCTCACAGAGCAAGCCTCATTCTTTGTCTCAAACACCTACAATTTTCTAGAGATACACAACGCTTTTCTTATACACAAATCTGATATCATAGTCAACTTCGATGTTGTCTTATTCTTTACCAATTTATAAGGCCTTGTAGTTATTTAAATCAATTTGTAAAATAAAAAACGATATCCTCTCGTTAATTAACTATTGCCTATTCGATACTTACTTCACCTTTAAAACTATATTCTACAGCAAAACCTACAGCGCTAGTGTGGATTTTGTACTTTCACCAATTATGTCAAGGAGAAAATTTGAAGCAAGTCCTTACGTCTTTTCATCTCTTGGATGCTTTATTTCAATGATATTGTTGTTATCTGGCTTCGCAAACGAGATAGTTTTTTCGAATTCCTTTCTACTTCAAAATCAAATTTACTGTTAAAACTGAACGAAACAATTTTCTTTCTTTTTTAGACACTCTTATAACATAAAATCCTTTAAACAACAACTGCTTATAAAAAGCCTGCCTATACTAACTGTTCCCTAAACACCAACCTTCTGCTGTAACACCAAACCGCGTTCCCACTGAACAAATTATATCCCAAATAGAATCCTCCATTTCCACCCTTCCCGAAAATGTGGCCAATGAAACCAGGCAAGATGTAGCCAAAGTGCTACGTACAGCCGAATTACCAAAACCAAATATCAAAGCCTCCGAATTACGTGCCTTAAAAGCTCTAAAAGAAAATAATAATATTACAATTTTACAGGCAGATAAGGGCAATGCTACAATGATCCTAAATACTGCGGACTACATCGGTAAGATGCACAATTTACTTAAATCCTCTTATTATCGCCATGTACCTAATAATCCCACTACCTACCTCGAAAATAAAACCAAAACCCTAATTACTAACTCCAATCTATTATCCGATACCAAGAAACAGCTCATATCACGAGAAAAATCGTCGAGAATTCCCAAATTGTATGGTCTCCCAAAAATTCACAAAGAGAACATTCCTTTACACCCTATAGTTAGTGCGTTCGGTTCTCCCACCCACAACCTAGCCAAATACCTTGCCAAGACTCTCCAACCTCTCACAAAGTAGGCATCATCCTACGTCCAAAACTCCTATCATTTCCTAGAAATACTGAAAACCTTTCCTATACGCAAAGGTCACATCATGGTTAGCTTTGATGTCGTTTCTTTGTTTACAAACATCCCAATTCCTGATACCCTACAGTTATTAAAGTCAACGTATAATATAAATAATAATATCCTTCCAAAATAAATTTTACCGCCAAACTAAGGGTGCTGCCATGGGTTCCCTACTTTCACCTGTCATTGCTAACCTTTTTATGACCGATTTTAAAACAAAAGCCCTTGCCTCCTTTCACCTTAAACCTACCTGCTGGATACGATATGTCGATGACACTTTTGTTATCTGGCCTCATGGACATGATACCCTTCCAGAATTCCTTTCCCATCTCAACCAAATCCACACCAATATCAAATTTACCATGGAAACTGAACATAACAATTCCCTTCCCTTCTTAGATACTCTCATAACAAGAAATCCTTCTAATGACAGCTTTTATTACACTGTCTACAGAAAACCCACTCACACTAACCGCTACCTAAATGCCAAATCCCATCACCGCCCTGCCCAAATCCATTCGGTTGCAAAATCCCTCATAACTAGATCCATCAGACTTTCCGATACGAAAAATCGCCAAACAGAAATTAAATCCATTACCACCACCCAACTGCAAAATGGATATTCCAACAAATCCTTACCAATATAATCAAAAATATAAATGAAAACACTAACTCTCAATCCCAAAACCCTCTTGACCATCAAAAAGAATTCCTACCTTACATATAATAAGCCGCATACTAATACGGCAAAATATCCGCACGGTCTTTACGACCAACAACCAAATATCTGGGCTTATTCGCTCAGCAAAGGATCACTGCCCCAATGAATCCCAAGGAGTGTATGAAATACCTTGTGGAGACTGCCAAAGGACCTACATAGGTCAAACAAATCGGCAAATATTTAGCCGAATATACGAGCATTCTCTGGCCGTACGGAAAGGCGATAATGGTTCGGCCTTGCCAAACAAAGCAAAGAAACAGACCACAAAATTAATTTCTCTGGGGCTAAAACCATTGCTCCCATTTCCCATGTTACCAGCAGAATAGTACGCGAGGCAATTGAAATAGAAAAACGCCCACAGTGCCTCAACACAAGAGATGACAGCCAGCGTTTGGCTGTCATGTGGAAGTCCCTTATTGCTCCGCACCGCCAATTACGCAACACCCTTAATCCTACAAACTTTCCCCAATCCAACGCATCTCCCGACAAACAAAATTTCACTTCCAGTCCTATAAAAGATCAAGCAGGTCACACGAAAGCTCAGTCTTATTCAAAGTCTCATAGCTCTCCTTGGGGAGTAGGCAGATTGAGATCCCGAGTGAAGAGCCAACCTTTTGAAAATGGCATCAAAGCCGATGCCGAAACGTCGAGACTTTTCTCAAAATAGACGCCGTTCATCCCGTGAACTAAGTTGTTTAAAAATAAATAAATATATATATATATATATATATATATATATATATATTATATATATATATATAATATATATATATATATATATATATATATATATATATATTTATTATATAATATATATATATATATATATATATATATATATATATATATATATATAGTTTTTCTATAGAAAATACATATTTTGTAATTGTAGGCCACAAGATATTGTCAGTATAGTTATTCCTTTTTCAAAATATTTTCATCAACAATAACTTCTTCTTATCAGAACGATAACGCCTTAATGCACCAACAATGGGTTTAGTAGTGTTAAAATAGTAGATTGAGCAACAAGATAAGGTAGGAGTGATATACTCTAAAGTAAAGATCAATCGATTAAATTATATTAAAAACAACCAAGTACAACTCAGAGCTACGTTCATCTTAAAGTGATAAGATAAAATAGTTTTTGTAATCATCTGAGTTAAATGATTTTACTATTATATTTATATACCAGTTACCATGACATGCTTGTACCATTATTGCCGTTTTGATCTTTTCGTAGCATTCACATGCAAGCTTCGATGTAATAAAATCACAGATGCAATAATGCTACTTGATTAAAAGTGTTACGATCCCTAGAACATTATAATTTTGGTACTAAAATTAACAGTCTTTTTTGAATAATTTAATATTTTATGCTTTTGACGAAATAAAAAATAAGGTTTGCCTTCTATATGCATTTTGTTACAGCTAAAACAACGCATTAATTATAAATAATTAACCCCGTCCTCTATGACGTTGCCAAATCCAATATAATAAATAATACACAATAAAATAAAACTATACTGTACAATAAATAATGCAATTGTAGCAAAAAGTACTTGTAATTTGTTTATTATATTGTTTTATATATATATATATATTATTATGTTATGTTATGTTTTAAAATACTAAAAACTGTTGTACCCCGAGATGGAAACAAATAAATTTTGGTAAAATTTAGAAATGCTTATTTAAAACTGCACTACTTAACATTTAAAGAAAATTAACAGATATAAATAGCTAATATTATTTCTATATTTTGTTTTTCTTTTTGCAGAGTGCTACCTCAACAGATAAAATATTTAATTCATTTCTGCAATGTGCTATTAGTTTTCATAAAGAGCTTGATTTCGAAAAATATTTTACTTTACAATCGGCTCCTTTTTTAGGCTTAAAAAATATTGAAAAGCTTCAGTGTATTAAAGGACGAGAAAACAATATTTAGGTCCGATTTTTGAAAATAGACTGTAAGGGTATTTTTATGACCAATAAAAAAGCGCCCACTGGGAGATTACCTTAGAAAAAGCTACTTTATATAATTCTTCTTGTAAGTTTTGGGCACTTTTCATAATGACGTTAATGTGTTATGTTAACATTCCAGTTTTTTAAGTCTTTGATGAAAATGTAAGAATAGACTTACAGAGAACACTACATGTCAGATTTATAAGTCAGAAAGGGGGTAAGCGAGAAATGTGCAAGAAAAGAGAATGTAATAAATATGATGTGCAATAAGTGTCTGTTAATACCAACAGTAATAACTTTCGAAAAATAAGACTTACCACAATAATGTTTACCTCATCCGATCAGATCTTAAGAACATTTTGATAACAGAGACTTTCTATATAAATCCATTTATGGTGCGAACTATTTAGCTCAAGTGGTTACAAAAAAACCAAATGTACTTAATAGACGAGCAGTTAAATGTAATTTATAAGTAAATCTTGAATAGCCTTGATACAAGATCTGGTAGTGTTTTTCTTATATGCTTCTGAGAGCAAAATATTTTTTCTAATATGTTGTTTGTAAAAATACGAAAGGATTGTGGAATAAGTTTGATTGTTTTAATATCTGATATTGCTTAGAAAAATACGAATTAATAAAATCACCATACTTATAACCAGTTATTCAAAAACTTTTCCTCAAAGAAAACGTAAAGTTTACTTTATTGTTTGCTATCTAATTTTCTATAATAATTTTAAGATTGGCGTCCTATATTTTAGAGTATAGTAACCATTTCCACAATCGTTTATATATTAGCAGATCTAATATCCAACTTTGCCCTGTTATAGAAAATATATTCGAGGTTGTAACACAAAATAACATGATTTCTGTAAATAATAACATACTTCATGACTATTTTAAGTACAAATAGAGTACAGGTCTGTGGATATAGTACTTTTAAGTTATGATGCAGACCACTAACTTCTGGAGCTCTTAATCACTTTAAATCATTTTGATCCTTCGGATCCTTCTTTATGTAAGGTTTGCTATAGAAACATTATTAAGGCTACACTGCTAATAATTTTGCTCGTTTTCTTTGCTACGACCATAAATGAAACTCTTAGGCAACTTTAAAAACAGCTTGTTCCAGAATGAATCCATATATCCATATTCCCAAAATGTTAGATAACATTACACTAATGAAACGTTGAAAATTATAATTTGTAAACTTTAAGAAAAGTGTTTTTTTTAAACAATCTTGTAGTTGGTACACATGATATGTAGTATATATACTGTTAAAATATCGCTCTACTTGAGGGTTAATCAAAATTTAAATTGTTCTTTATTACTATTTCTGTATGACTAAATAGTTTATACAAATAGTTCAGGTTTTTAAAAACTATACGTAGTTTTAAATTCAACTAATTCGCGATAGTTACTGAAAATTACGATAAAAATAAACTTTATAGTACCATTCCTTTAATTTCAGTTGCTTAAAGTACATAATAATTTAAAATTAAAAAGTTAGTTGAAGTTGTTATCTAAAATAATTTGTACTTAGTCTTATAGATACATATATGTATTTTAAATGTTCTAATAATTTATTTTAAAGTGTTTAAAAATTTCAAGTAATTTCAAGAATCACAATTACGTTGTAAAAGTACCTTGGATAATACAACAAATTTTGCATTTTACATAAAAATATTTGTCATGCAGTTTTTAATTATATGAGTACTTGAGTACTTAAGTATTACGTTTAGTACTTGTAATTATACTTTTTGTAAAATTTAAGTTACAACTACTTTCCTTTCCTAAAGCGCACCTTAAGTAGTTCTCACAGGAAAAGCTTTATTATAGCATAAAATTTATTACCTGTCCACTTCATAATTGAAACGATTATCTGCCTGCTGAACAAATTAATTACTTAATCCTTCTTGAAGGGAAGTTGACGAAAACGGTAACGCAATTGCATGAAATCGGGTTCGCTGCTGATCTTGTGCGATAACTATCTAATTAATGGAGACCACATCGATGTAAAAGTTATTTACGTGCGCCTCGCTGGCATCCTAATCATTCTATCTATCAGATCTTTAATTAGATTTTGATTTGCTACTGTTTCGGTAATTAACAGCGGTCCCAAAATTTTATTCCCATTACTAATTAACCGCCGAATTTACATAGGTATTTGTTTTTTAGGACCGCTGCATAAATATACGGAAAACTACAACATTATAGACGTCACGAAATAGCCATTCGTCTCGAAACTACGATACTATCTAGCGAAACCTCGTTCACACGCAAGCACACTCGCGTTCCGGCTTAACGTCGCTTGCGCGTGCACTCCAGATAAGATAGGGGCTGTGTGAGAATGGCTGGCGCCCGAGGCACTCGATGATTGCCCTATATCTACAATTATGATTTAATGAACAAATCAGGCATTTGCATAAGTTGATGATGCAGAATTTTATAGTTAATATGGTCTATTATAGCGTCGAAAGTAATTTTGACATGCTGTTGAAAGTGCGTTTCACACATTGTTACGTAGGCTGCTGCAATATGATCAGCCGTTTAACAATTTTCTAGGATTATGTTACAAGCTAGAAAATTTTATTTGTATTTGCTAACCTCAACCGAAGAGGATCAAGATTTCCTGTTGTATCTCTGAAACATAATTATATCGATAGTAATTATCTTAGCACGTTATGTAAATGTAAAGTACCATTAAATTTTCTTAATAAACACTACCTTATTTAGTACACTAATTTGCAGTTTGTGTCTGTGAGTAAATATAATAGAATTAGTTTGTAATTGCTTATAACGAGATAAATTATATCATGTGGTCCAAAAAGTATTTAAAATATGTATGTTTAACAAGAACGCCCGGTGCTTTATGGGAATTTATATTTTTATTTTCTTCAAGCGTTTCTGGGGGTGAAAAAGCTTTAGTTGGCAGAGTATATTTAGGAAATCCTCAATAACATCATCCTTGTTATTAATGTTGGGTACGGATGGTTTAAAAATTTGGACGAAATGTGCTTTTTCTGCATCGCTTTTGACCCAGCTTCTTCGGGTTTTCTGATTGCCGACACTGCAATCGTTTTAGACTGTTGTATATTAATTTTGTCATCTTGTTTTGGGATCTCTACCATCTGATTCGTGTTCTTCGCTTTTCACATACCAATTCTCAAATGTAGAGGTCTGTGTTGTTATATTTCTTTGATTCTTGTGGTTGTTCTGGAGTTTAGTACCAGGCAGGCTCTTGGATTAGTATGGTTAGATAGTTAGTAGCCTCATCCAATTCGTCGACCTCTGTAACTCAAAATTTTAAGTTAATCTAACATTTGATATAGTTTTGGAAATTAAATATGTTGGTTAGCCGGTTGATAGGTAATTGCAGTTAAGTTTATTTATAGCCTAAAGTAGATTGCTGCCTTTATTTCTCACTAATCTTGCTCCCAAATTGTATTTTTGGCATTCCAATTTCCTCCTATAAGGAAACTAGGTCCTCATGATGCAAGGAACTTATCATATTTTCTTTAGATATGGCATGCCTAAGTAGACAGCAGATAGATGAGACTGTCCAAGGCCCTCTCTTGATTTTACCTGATTGTAGTTTGCTTGTCTGTTGATGAATTATCTCATAATGGAATATCGAGGTGCAAATTATGACTGCTGCACCCCCCTGTTCCGTATCATCTGGATGAGTTATGTGGTACACCTTATAATGTGGTATTTCAAACATTGTTCTCGAGATAAAATGTGTTTCTGAAATTAAAGCTATTTCTATTTTTTGTAATGAAAGAAAAATTTTTAGTTTCAGTTTATGGTTTAATAAACCATTAGTGTTCCATGTAACTATTCTTAGTGTGTGCTAATTTAATTATTATTATACTGAGCATATATAATATTGTGCTGTTTTGATTAACCAGTTGATTGAACATCGCTTTGAATTTATTTAGAAATAGTGTAAGTTGTTCCGCCTTGCTTGAAGGGTGTTGACTTTGATTATTTACTTGAAAGTATTTAGGCCAACTATTAGTTAGAGGTATATCTTGTGGATGGTTTGTGCGTAATGATGGGAATTGGTTATTGTCATTTATGTTTAGGTTTATATAAAATATATATGCTGACGTGGCTGACCAGTTGCTTTTGATGTTTTTTTACAATGTTTTATATTGTAATTGTTTCTACATTTATCATATGCGCATGGCCTTGTACAATAAATATTTGTGTGCCCGTACAATTGACATCTTGTGTTTTTCTTTCTTGGAACTTCGACTGTGATTCTCATGTTACTTATGTATTCGACATCATGAATGCTTTTATTGTTATCTTAAGGTTCCAAATATATAAAAAATAATAATAGTGAAACTTTAGTTTTGCGGTGTCTGATGTTTAATATGTTATAGACTTTTTACTATTTTATTCCAGTTGCTCCATTATTATGTGGTATATGCGTCCAATTACTAGCCTGTACGCTTTCTTTTGCCTGCTTTGGTATGTTTGATGAAATATCCCATCTTTTATAATTTTCGATAAGAATCAGGCGTGTTGACATTAATTTTAATTGTATTATTCCATTTGTTTATAGTTATTCACAACGTAAATAAATATTGGTAGACGTTTAATTTCTTTTGGCCCTGGGTTTTTGGATTGTATTGCCGTAGTGTGGTTTAGTATTCATATCTTCGTTATCGGTTAGATTTCATAATTTGTCATATCTATTTTGGGTATCAAAAGAGGGGTGTTTCTTCTCAATTCTTATCTCGAAAGATAACTTGGATAACTCCCTTTTCTTGACTGTTTTATTTGATAATTCGGTTTCTTCTTCAGCTGTGTCTGTGTAATTTCTGTCTCGTGTTGAATTATTGGTTGTTTGTGTTGTTCTTAGGTAAGCTTGTTAATAATTTGTTATGTTTTTATTATCATAAGGTTTTTTAAAAGTTTTTTTATGGCTTGTACTTTTAAAAAGTTATTTTTACTATTTCTTTTACTATTGATCATTATCGAAACTTAGATTTGATATTATATATAAATATTTATAACATTTTTATTTCCATGTTGCTTTAATGTGTTTATAATTTTGTACTGATATCTTGAAACTACAATATATTTTTTTTTATTTTAAAATAATTTTTATTTAATTTAAATCTTAACTTTTTCCTTATCACTGTTTTGTTCCTTTTCACTTTGTAATTGTGCTTTTTTATGTTGTTTTATGTAGATGTAACACTTTAAATTTAATATTTCAAATAGGCGTTCTATGACTAAAATAACTTTTTTATAAAATAATGACTTTTTCTACCTCTTATTAGACTGTACGTTGTATTTTTTATTTCTTAGTAATTTTATTGCATATTGTTGCCATTAAATCGATATATTTTTTATTTCTCTTGCTTTTCCATAAGTAGTATATATAATTATGTAACATTCAGTATTACCAATTGTGTTTCTGAAATTAGTAGGAGATTCTCTCGTTTAATAAATACCATTTCATTTGTCCCTGTAACTGATTTTATTTTGTAATTACTATAGTTTAATTTTTTCTATAATTTGTTTGTTGTTTTGAAATAATTTATATAATCAGCATTTTTTTAAATAATTTATACATTTGTGTTGGTATTTATAGATTTATGACTTGTAAATTCCTTGTTTTTCATTTTAATAAAGCCGCATAATGATTTAATACTTTAATTTTTTATCTTTTAACATATTAATTGTAAAAGCACCAGTTGTTTCAAACAGAATGCAATCCATATTTATATTTTTCTACGTTTATCTTTACTTTTGTATGCATTCTGTAATATCGATTTACTAATGCTTATAACAACTTCAATGTTTTTCTTTTAATTTTTAATGTCCGGGATCTGGACACTATAATTTTCAGGTAAATTCCCTAAAAAGATTTCTACTTCCTATTTTAAATTAAAAAAATATATTTTTTCATGCCTCCAACACCTCAAAACCACTTTCCCAATTCAAACTTATTAGTTGACAAAATCAATCAAATAGATAAGAAAGTGATATTAAAATGTTTTTTGAATTTTTTGCAACATTTAAATCAAATTGGGAAGCGGATTACAGAATGGGAAGATACGAATATAAATATTTCTGATTCTTACGACTAACTCACATTAAATTCTGAATGTGTCAAATAACTATATTACAAAATCTGCAAACCTTTTGGAAGCTTTGCCTTCTTGTTAATAATCAATCCGCAGATTGGTTTTCAGCGCTCCATCTGTTTCTATCGCCGGCCATTCTGTTCATGTTGCTATAACTATGAGTGCCAGCGTATTTTATTGCTTGTTTTATAAATTCAAGCCGTGGTCTTCCCCTTCCTGGGATTTCTTGCCTTTGCCCTTCTATCACATTTATTATAAATTGATTATGTCTGTATACATATCCTAGCCACCTATGTCTTCTTTCTTGTATCAGTTCCCATATATGTCGGTCTTCGTCGATTCTTTCTGGCACTTCAGCATTTGTAATACGGTCTGCCCATTTTATTTTTAATACCCTTCTCCAGGACCACATCTCAAACGCTTCTATAGCTTTTTTATCCGGTTGGCTGAACGTCCATGTTTCACACCCATATAAATCTATACTCCTTATAAGGCTTTTTACTAATCATTTTTGAAGGTTTAGGCGAATGTTATTAGAACATAGGAGGTTTATTTTTCTGTTAAATGTAGCCTTAGCTTGTGAAATTCATTGCTTAATATCTGTTGTACTTCTTCCATCTTGAGTTATTCTGCTTCCTAGATATTTAAATGTTTTCGCCTGCTTAATAAGTACGCCGTTCAGTTTGATGTTAATTTCTTCAGGTTCTTTGGAGCACACTAGTATTTCAGTTTTCTTTTTGTTAATATTCATTTTATATTTTTCTTGTAGAATATTTTCCATACATTGTAAAGATCTATTTAAGTTAGCATCATAAGGGGAGATGAACTTCAGCATTTGCATTCTTTGTCCATTTACCTTAATACCTGTACAAAACTCTTTGCATTTCTCCATAGCTTTTTCTATATATACATTAAATAGGTCTGGTGACAAATTTTACACCCCTGTCTTACATCTTTTTGGATTTTAGCTGTTTTAACTTCACTGTTGTTGATTTTTATTTCTGCTTCTTCTTCTTTGTATAGATTGTATATTATACGCTTATCTCTATAATCTATTTGTGCTTCTTTTAGTATCTGCATCAATAATTTCCAGTTTACATTATCAAATGCTTTTTGTAGGTCTACGAAAGCAACATATAATTGTCTATTACATCTTATAGTTTCCTCTATTATAATTCTGAAGCATAAAATGGCCTCCCGGGTTCCTCGGTTGTTTCTGAAACCAAACTGGTCGTCTGAAAGGTTTGAAAGCTTTGCCTAAAAGGATTGTTTTTTAAATTAAACGATAACGAAAACATTCGTACAATATGTCCGCTGTTTTGTTTGTTGTATGGAAGGTTGCGCTGTTTTATCAAAACCAGTAGCATCCTTCGTTCACATCCAATCACTCAATAAGCTACGAGATGAGAATTATATATTTCACTAATTAAAGTGCCAAAAAATATACCTATAATTTGATAGAAAATTATACACCAAATATTAAGTAGATTTTTTATACTTGTTTATAAAATTATATAATAATTAATGAAATATCTAAAGAGTTTTGTAGTGCGTTGACAAATTACTAACAAATGAATAAGCCATGCAGCTATTGTTCTGCCGGCCGCCGATGTCCTCACTACGCATTTCTTCAACATCAATTTCCAAATGGAGTTCCTATAAATCAGTTATCCAATTACTTACCATCTATTTATCAAAATATTACATATGGAAAAAATTGCACCTAAAACCAAAATATGTTCTCGCCTATCGAAATAAACATCCACCAATTCGCAAACCTAAACATAATAATCAGCACTTACTCAAGCAGCCTTTTCCTTCAAATCTATTTTACGCTTATAATTTAAAGCAATACCCCCCAACCTAAGAATCTAGGTCTCTAACAGTTACTTGATAAATTTAAAACAGTGTTTATCCAACTTTTTGAACAAAATAATATTGTAACTATGCTAACCATATTTATTAATAAATAAATTTAATAATGGCCAACTTCATATAAATTGCTGATGAAATATTAGCGAAATAATGTTTAGAAACTTAAAATTAAAGTGTTTTACATTCCTGCAATATATAAAACTTTTATTAGCCATAGATACTATATAAAGATTTCTAAATACAATACTTACCATCGCTCACAACTGCATGGAACAGATGTTCAGCAATACTAATTCGAAACTCAATTGTACATTACAAACTATCATCATATCAAAATGACTTCTTCTTCAGGCTACAGTAATACAAAATGTAAAACTTCCAAATTCATTTTGTTAGGCATCTATTATTTTTTCTCAAGGGGATATTGTTTTCTATATTGAAAATTGATTTTAATATCTATAAAGTATTAAAAATGGAAATACCAAATTTCTGAGACTTTATAGTTATTAAAATCAAATTACAATATAAAAAACTATATTTTTCCTCAATTCGCCGTTGCCTAATTAATAATTTATTTTTCAAATTAAATTTTACCGTCAAACTAAGAGCAATCTTACGGGTTCTCCACATAGCAAACCTTTTTATTTCATATTTCAAAACAAAGACCCTCACCTTAAACCTACCTATTAGATGCCATATATCGATGACAATCTACTGATTCTAACCGCTGCCTAAATGTCAAAATCTATCATAACGTTTCCCACATTCATTGAGTTGCAAGGTTTCTCCTCACCAATTACAGAAAATTCATGTTTCTTTACAGTTAGTAAAATTTGTCTAACATTTGTTTCTTCACGAGCTGGTTAAAATTGTATTAAATTATTTATTCCACGTTATGTAGTAGTTCTTGTATTATTACAACTTGACTATATCGATTGACCCGTCGTATGTTCATCTCGCTTTAACAAACATTTTGTTAAATAGAATTTTAACATATAAATACGATTCCTAGCGGTCGTAGACTTCGCCTTGATCTTAAGGATTTTTAATATTTCTATAACATTTGAATTTTCCCATTGTCTTGAAATAGTCCCAAAATTAAACTCATTGCTGAAATTCCTTACTGTTTTGTATTCTTTTAGAATGATTAACCGTAGTGGGAAAGCTGTAGTTATCTCAGTAGAATTAATCGTTTCCTTTTTTGGAGGATTAACTTTTAAATTAATTTTCTCGGGTAGCTTAAATCTTAATTGTCCAGTGTCAGTTTCACATATCTTTAATTTTGGTTCTAACGACTTTACTTGTTGCTGCAGCTTAAGTACAAGTAGACTTGTGTAACAATCACATCTAAGTTTTTATAAATCATACAAAACTGCAATTACATTTAACCTCAACAATATTCTCTGTTTGAGTGCAGATATCAGTGGTCCGGGATTGAATTTCTAGCTCAGTTTCAACATTTTCAAGATCAACTTCCAGATCTAAGGAATATTAGTAACCGATATTATAAATCAATAATAATATTAAATGTTTGCACGGTTATTAGAAGTTTTTGTAACTTACATCCATGCGCTAAATAATTCTGTTTTTCGTTTCTATTTGAGCTTGTTTGATACTCAAGAACTTACGATTTTATATTGCAACCGAATCAATATTCTTTGCAATTTTTAAAAATACCTTTTGCAGAGGAAATTTCTTTTGCAATAAACAATGATCAAAATGTTTTGAACAGAGGTAAGCTGGCTTTAGTTTCTCACAAGTAAATGTTCATGTTTTATAGATGGAGAAATTTTTCTTTGGGAATCAATCATATACGACTTTAGAATCAGGGTCCTTCTTGTATGCCCTGTTCCAATAGATAGTACTGTAAAGTGTCTGAGCATGTCTATATGATGGTAAGAAGTAAATTAACATTGGTATTAAAACTTGTGGAGTTGAGTTTGTGGAGCGAAAGCGGATAGACGCGAAATTGGCTGGTGGCGATAAAATACTCGAATACGGGCTTTGTCACACCGACTTTTTCGTGAAGTGTAGCTAACTGAATCTGAAAGTGAACATTATTAGCAATTTAATAAGAGTGTGCAGATAATTATAAATAAGGAGCGATTATAGGGCAGTGTAAATAGGAACAATCAAGAATACAAACGAAGAGTTTTAACCCGAAGGCCAAACGTTCCCTGCCTTGCGCGGCCGGCGGACGGGAGATAACGCGACCCGGACGATACGGAAAGTTTATTTACCAAACGTACAAAAATCTAAATTCAGATAAAATATTGACAAAAAGGTTCAGGATCCAAAAGACATAGAGATCTAAACAGTAGCGAAGAAAAAGAAGAGATCTTTAAGAAAAGTAAAATAGTAATTAGATCACCAACATTAAAAACAGAAAAAATAAAATTAAGTGAAAGAAAAATGGGAGATCTAAAAGAAATTAAAGACATGATTAAAATTATGAGAGACGAAACTAAGAAAAGTACAGAAGAAAATCAGAAACTACGAGAGGAAATGGCAAAACGGGAGATAAAATGGGAATCGGAGAAAACAACTCCAAAAGAGAATCTAACAACTAGAAGATAAGTTTGAAAAAATAGAAAAGAAAAACGAAAGTGTAGGTTGATAATCAAGGGTGTAAAATTAGTAGAAAATCGAAAAGAAGAAGAAACAAAACAATTCCTCGCAGAAAATTGGGAGTAGAAGTAGAAGTAAAGAATGTAGTAACACTGCAAGGAAATAAAGGTACAACTACAAGTCTGGTTGAAATGAAAGTCTGGGATAATAAACAGAAGGTCATGAAAAATAAATATAAACTGAGAGGATCCACCGTATACATAGACAATGATATGACGCCAAAAGAGAAGAATACAGGCCGAAATAAGAAAAATTGCAAGAGAGAAGTAAAGGTAGAAGAACGAAAATCGGTTATAAGAAAATCATCATAGAAGGAGTGGAATACGTCTGGGATGATGAGGAAAAAGTAAGAAATCAAAAACTGATAACAAAAAGAACCAGGCCGAACTTAAAAGAAATATGGATGGACATGGACGACGATAAACAATATAAGATGAACAAAAAATGAAGAGCGTAGGAATAGACAAAATGTGAGAAGATTAAAGAAAAGAAGAAGATTTAGTAGAAGAAATGATAGAACATCAAGTGAAAATCCTAGGAGTAACAGAAACCAAGAAGAAAGGAAAAGGTATGAAACGAATCCATAAAGGATACTGGCTATTTTGGTCAGGAGTGAAGGAAACGGAAGGAGCAAGATGCGGGTAGGACTAATAATAAATCCAGACATGCTAAAAGACATTATAAAGGAAGAATATATAAATGAACGGATTTTAAGATTAGAAATGAAGCTAATAGGAGAAGCAATATGGAGTGTGATAATAGCATACGGAGAAAACGAAGATGCTAGAAACGAAGATAAAGATAAGTTCTTTGAGGAAGTACAAAGAGAAATAGATAATGGAGGAGAAAATGTAATTGTTATGGGAGACTTAAATGGACGAGTAGGAAAACAGAATACACGTATAGAAAAATACTTAGGGAAAGAAGGAGAAACGACCAGAAATAATAACGGGGACAGAATCATAGAAATCAGCACAGAAAACAATTTAGTGATCGCAAACACAAAATTCAAACATAAGGATATACACAAATTCACAAGAGTAGTAGAAAGCAGGTACGAGAAGTCAATTATTGACGATTTCTTAATAAGTAAACCAAAATGGAAAAAGCTACAAGACGTCAAAGTAACAAGACAAGCAGAGATAGGAAGCGACCACTACTTGGTAAAAATGGACCTAAAGAATAAAAAAGAAGAAAAAGAAGATAAGAGGAGAAATAAATCAGTGGAAACTATAAAAACATATAAACTAAAAGAAACAGAGAACCAAAAAGATATAGGAAATTATAACCAAAAATTTAGAGCAAAAGATAATACAAAAGGGGTAGAAGAAAAGTGGGAAAGATTTAAAGATACCATACTAAATGCTGCGAGAGAGTTGGGACAAAGAAAATAGCTAATAAAAATATGAAGAAAACAGCATGGTGGAACGAAGATATAAAAGCAAAGATCAAAGGAAAAAGCAGGCATGGAAGAGATACTTAAGTACAAAAAACAGATGACTACGAAAATATAAAGAAACAAGAACAGAAACGAAAGCGGCGGTGAGAAAAGCAAAAGAAGAATCATGGATAAAATTTGGAGAAAAGATGACAGAAAACTTTCGGGAGAACCAAAACTATTTTACGGAACCTTAAAACAACTTAGGAAGAAAAAGGAATATAATATGATGAACATAAAGGGAAAGGACGGAAAAATAATAACAGAAGAAGATCAAATAATGGAAAGATGGAAAGAACATTTCGAAGAACTAACAAAAGCAGAAAACAGTACAACAGATGAAAAGAAAGAACTAGACGAAAGAGAAGAAATCGAAGAAATACAAGAGAAAGAAGTTAGGGAGGCCATAAAGAAAATTAAGTTAGGAAAAGCAGCAGGAAGAGACAAAATAACACCGGAAATGATAAAGTTTATGGGAAATGAAGGAATAACTAAATATACAGAATTGCTAAATGAAATAATGAAGACAATGATAATACCAAAGGATTGGAATATAGGAATCATACTCCCATACATAAGAAAAGTGACAAAGAGAATGTGGTAATTATAGAGGAATTACGTTAATAAGTGTCCCCTGAAAATACTGGCCAGAATAATTGAGAAAAGAATAAGAGACAGAATAGAAAATACAATAGAAGAGACTCAATGTGGTTTTAGGAAGGAGAAGCACACAAGATTTAATATTCATCATTAGACAAATCAGCGAAAATTTATTAAAAAGGAAGGAAATACATATGTGCTTTATAGATTTAGAAAAAGCTTTTGACAGAATACAAAGAGAACAAATATGGAAAGCACTAGAAAAAGAGGAATAGAGGAAAGAACGATAGAAATAGTAAAAGCAATGTACAGAAGTAATAAAACGTAGTAAGGACTAACAATGAAGAGTCACGAGAGTTCGTAACAGAAATAGGAATAAAGCAAGGATGCGTGCTAAGCCCTTGCTGTTCTCAATAGTGCTAGACGAGGCGATGAAAAATGCAAAGAAAAAGATGAAGAAGATAAAATTGGGATACTGGCAAATGGAACAAACAGCAATAAACGAACTGATGTTCGCTGACGACATGACGATAATAGCCGACACAGAAGAGAATCTACAATACAACCTAGAGGTGTTAGAAACAGAGCTACGGAAAATAAACATGAAAATAAACATAGCGAAAACTAAAAGTATGGTAGTGGCCAGAGAATATAACACACAAAATAAAAATACAAGAAAAACAAATTGAACAGGTAGAAAGTTTTAGATATCTAGGATCAATAATCGAGAACAACGGCAAAATAGATAAAGAAATTAATGATAGAATGGAGAAAACAGGGAGAATCTACAATACTCTGAAAACGAACTTTTTAGGAAAGAAAGAAGTACCAAGAAAAATAAAAACAGAAGTAGTGAAAAAAGTGGTGAGACCGTCAATAATGTATAGTAGTGAATCGTGGTCTTTGACAGAAAAACATAAAATAAGACTAAATGCAATGGAGATAAGGTTCCTAAGAAGGATACAAAATAAAACGAAAAGAGGTAAAATCCGAAATGAAACGTACAGACAAGACTTAAAGATAAAACCCATAATGGAAAAAATAGAAGAAGGACAATTAAGGTGGTTTGGTCATGTGTGTCGTATGCCAAAAAACAGATTAGTAAAAAGAGTGTATGAATCGTGAGTGCCGGGTAAAAATCAAAGAGGAAGGCCAAGGAAAACCTGGGAAGAAGGAATAAGAGAGGCAGCAGCAAACAAGGGAATAAACTGGGAAGGTATAAAACAAGTAGCCCAGGACAGAAAACTATGGAAAGAAAAGTATACAGCAACATAACAAACTCTTCTCCCACCTGCCTTACACCTAACGGTAAAAAGGGCATAAGGATTAAGTAAGTAAGTAAGTATTAAAACTTGTGAGGAACTGATTAGTTTTATTAACGTTACAGAAGCCACGTCTCTAATGAACAATTACGTTGCTAAGATTTCAGCCAAGAGCTTCAGCAATGCCAGTTGTAGGCGCCTAACATATTTTTCACTTTCAATAGATCTTTTTCTTAATTATTTTTCTCGTTTGAAATAAAAAAAAATCAGAAGTTTTCACAATTACAAGTGCTACAATAGTAGTTATTCACAATAGTCTTATATTGTGTTATTATGAGTAGCCAATTTTTGAAAATAATTTATTTTTTAACTATTATTTATACTTAATATATTATAAATGTAGGCAGTAACTAACGGATTGCCTATATAAATATTAGTCAAAAATTAAATAAAACATTTATCTTAAATGATTATTAGTATAATTTTTAAAAAATAACAAATTTTAAAATATTTTACTTTCGATGTAGGTGAAGATACAAATATCTCAAAACATATTACACTTATACGTGTAGTTATTAAAAAATAGCACATAAATCCTATCATCTAAGTTTAAACAAATAAACTAGCTAAATATTTTTAATAAAATTTAAATATTTTTAAAAGAAAACTATAAAAGTGCTGTATTATTCCACATTTATTAATAAATAATATTAACATTTGCTTTTTTACTATTATCACACATTATATGGTATAGCAATGTAAGTTTTTTAAAATAAAACATAATTATTATTATTATTGTATAATCATAAACAATATACGCAATTATACTAAATATTCTTGTATTTAAATACAAATTATAAAATTCAGTTTTCAATTCGATAATTTTGTATGTACTTTCTCAATTATATCACGTTTTGTTCCCACTTTACTAATTCTAATGAAATAAAATATTTATAACAATAACATTATAGGATTTGAATAAGTTGTTATTCAGTTCTTAAGTTATCTGTAAAACCAATTAATCACTTATTTAAAAGAAAAGCCCTAGCCGCTTTATTACTCAGCTGCAGATTAAACTTTCTGATAAGCCGAAACCTAAGGGAGCTTAACCCGTTTAATATAGCTGCACAAAGGAAATAATTACACAAAGGTTAAGGATTAACTAGGTATCCCGCCGGATATGTGGCGGTGCTGGACCTCCAACTTGCACATTATTCGCACAATCTTCTGTACAGCTGCTGTCACGTTCGGTTATGACCAGCATTTTGCTTTATACAGCGTCCGTATAATGGCAGCGGTTACCGTTAAGTGCCGCAAAAGTAACTTATTTTTGTTTTACGCACGGCTCGGAGTTTCACTAGAAGCCAAGGCCAAGCGCGCACTGCCACGCGAATTGTCGCCTTATTATTGGAAACCCTTCAAGGACATGCTTAACATAAATGAGTTCTGCTCTAGGGTCAGGGTTTACCAGAGCGCCGTATGCAAATTTAGCAACAGCAAAGAGCAATTTTCAAACAGCGCTGTTTAATTAAAGTTGGCACGATTATTACGTATTACCGCCGAAACCCGCTGCTAGTTATTATTGCTTCAAAACTATCGGCAAAAACTGCTTTCGTTAGTGCCGAGTGAAATGAAATATTAGGCACAAAAGCAAGCGTCCAGCCATTATTATTCAAGTCGTACACTTCGCAATACGTTCTCAGGAAAAATAGGCGGTAATAAAGAGTAAATTTTATGTAAATCCTTCTACTTTCGCAAAAGAAATACGAATATTTAAGTAACAATGTTTTATTTAAAACATAATATTGCAAAAAGGTAAAATATTGTGTAGCATTTTATACATGTATTAGTTCCATCCCCAACTTTACATTAACATTAATTAGAATTAGAAAAAAATACTATAAGAGCTTATAGGTTTACCTTCTATTCATATTAACAATCACCTTTTAACGTTAGATATATTTAATTATCTGCACTTTCAACTTTATCTTCGAATATAAGAAAGACATTCAAAATATACATCTCATTCCATTACCTAGTAACAAACTATTCTAAACAAATATTGTTTGAAGTTGAGAAAACGTTCACTACTTCTTGCCTTATTCATCTTCTAAACAAAATATTTATTATTCAGACACTGAACACCAAATTATAAACTATTTATTGTAAAAGTAATTTATGTAAACTTCCAGATAAATGTGACCTTTCCTTGAAAACCACACATTTAACAAAAATCATACCAAACACTGGGCCATAATATAATATTTTTCTTATCTGTTTATTTAAACAGCATTCACATCATTTAAGCTATTCTTTTAACTTACAAACTATTGGAAGATAATTCCTTCTTGGTCTTGATGAGACTTGTCCATCGAAAAGACCTCTCCTATCTCACTTAAGCCAGTTTCGTTTCAGTCTTCTATTCGGTTCACGTAAAAATGGTTACAGGAGAGGATTGTCGTAGTATTCAAACTTTTCATAGTGTTTGCTTTTTCTTTCATTGTTAGTATGCCGAGATTTCAATGAAGCATCTGGTTTGCCATCTTACCATAGAGCGTCATTTATTGTTTGAAGAATTTTTGTTCCTGCGCGTTGAATAATAACAATGCTAAATTTACTAGAAAAATCTTACAGTTTTTTGTCGTAAGTCTGTATGGGCACGGGATTATACAAGTCATTTTAGAATTGCACTGCACTATTTTAGAAATGTGTGCTTTAGCTCAAAATAAACAAAAAAGTTTAGATAAACATATGTTTTAAATTTATTTATCACAGAGATATTGAAAGTGACAAATATTTAAAAGTATTGAAGTTAATAAAAAAGTGGGTAATAATTGTTTATCTGTTATTAAATGTGTTGATTAGTATTAAACACTATCTGTGTAAGTAAATAACTTGTTTTACTAGTTCTGCACATTTTTGAGCAAACTTTAAAGACACTTCAATATTTTTTTATCATGGAAAAAATCAAATTTGTGTACTTTTGCAGAACAAACAGGTATGCTTTTAATATATAGTGAGGAATATAAAATGGCGCTGTTGCTCTCCAAAGATGTAATAAAATATTTTTCACTAGAAGGATGCCAAATTGTAAAACGTGTGAAGCCACTGCAAGATGTCTTAGAAAAACTGGCAAATGTTTCAACAAACTGTTAACTTTGAAGGAGGAGGTTGCCGCCTAATATGTACTAGCACTAGAAGAATGTCATTTTATGTATTTAAGTTCATTAATTTTAATTTTCATTTATTAGTTATTTTTTAGCTGGTTTTTGTAAAAGTTCGAAATCGATAAAGCAGAATCTTTCAAATTTCCAGAAAAGTGTATTATCTGTAAATAGTTGCGGTCAGAAGTTAAGGATCAGATGCGTAAATTAGATACAACACTGATTCTAGAACACTCCTGGAAAATTCCTGATCTAATAGCATAAAAAAACTTTGTTTAACTTTTCCCTTTTTCTGCAATAAGACTTTTAATATTAAATGGTATATTTACTCTCTATTTGTACGTTCCTTATTTACAGCAACTTGAATATTTATTAAAAATGTTTTTGCAGCATCTCTAATTTTATTAACAACCTTTAAAATTGTTTTTAAATTTATTGAAGGATTAATTGGTTTTTAACTGCACAACTTTTGTAATCTTTTGGTATTCTTCTTCTTCTTTCTGCTTCCCATTATAATAGCCGCAAAGGTCATCGTTAATTGTTCATCCTGCAAACGTGTCTATAGCAAATAATTCTCCTAGTTTTCATATTTTTCGATGTTTTGATAAACGTATCCATTTTTCTACCGATTTCGATGTATACATGCTCTGATTTTGATACTCTGAATCCTGGCCTCAAAAAGTCGATTTTCACCACTTCCAGTCTTTGCTTATCTTGTTTTGCAATACAGTATATACAGTAGGACCGTATCCATTATCCAAGTTTTGGTTTTATTTATTTCTTTTGACCACAACAATAAGTTTTACCTTTGTGTGGCCTGGTTAGCTTAAATAATTTTCTTGTTAATTTCTGTTTTTACGGTTTCTTCTTGAGATAAGTGTTATGGTTCCCAAATAATTATATTATTTACATGTTTTTATCATTTCTCCATTAATGTTCAGGTCATTTTCTTGTCCTGTTACTATATATTTTGTTTACATAATTTATCTTTAAGCCATTTTATTTGAATGTTTCTACTAGTTTTCTTATCGTGTAATCGACATTATGCTCTCCAGTTATGAAGACTTGATCATCTGAAAATGATAGTGTGGATGCATTCTTAATTTATTTTTATTCCTATTCGTTGGCATGCTTTTTTCTATCCATTTAAAATATATTCTAAGAGCATTTTAAAGAGCTGAATATAAGCTGCAGACCTGTCCTTTATTAGTTTGGCTGTGATACGTTTCTTCCTAGTTTAATTGTATCTTGTTAGTCTCTGTACATTGCCTTTATTGAATTTATATAGTATTTTTCGAATAGGTCTATGAATATGAAGTGAATTTTTAAATAACTTGCTTCCCTCTTTTCTGCTAATTGTCTTATTGTAAATATATTCTTGTTCTAAACCTACATTGGTCTCTCTCTAGACATAATCTTCCTGCTCTAAACCCTCGTTGGTCTCTCTCTCTCTCCTCTCTTTTATCTCTTTTGTAATTACTAGGAAAAAGCCCGTATGCATTGCGTAACACTTGATCATTACATTATTACATTACAAACATTATATATATATATATTTGTCACAATTGAAGGTCATTGACTTTAATGTTTTTAAATTTTATTTAAGGTTTCACATGTCAAGTCACCTTCCATTGTGACAGTCGTCTTAAATATATGGTAATGATACGTCCGTACAGCCTACTAATATACTTATTATTCTATAGTTTTTACTTTTTTTGTAGATTGGCTTTAAAAATCGTAACTTCCTGATATTTTAAAGGTCATCCATATCAATTAGACATTTTTTAAAAATAGACCTCAGTTTTTAGTATATGAGTTCTGTTGCATGTTTTAACAATTTTATTGGAATTTTCATTTTTTTTGCTGTTTCCCTGATTTCTTTTACTGATATCTGTCCCTCATCTTCTTTATTTGTTGGTATATTTGATTTCCACGTTTCTTTGTATTATACTCTATCTTCCTCTAGCATGTCTGATTAATATTGCAGCCATTCCGCTATTGATATCATATTGAGATTCTTAAATTTACCTTTGTTCCTTAAGATTTTTATAGACTCCCATGCTTCTATTATTCTTTTCCCTTCTATGTATGATTTCACTCTAAAGCATCTTTTTTCCAAGTTTTGTTCTTTGCCTTTCTAACGCTTCTCCTCACTTCTCTGTTTATTTCTCTATATCTTGCCTTGGCTTCTGGATGTTGTTTTGTCAGCCAGAAATTATACACTTTTTTCTTTTCTTCTATTATCTCCTGTACTCCTTCGCTCTGCCAGTGTTTTTTACCTTTTTTTTTGGTTCTATGATACCCAGAGCTTCTTATACTGTTAAGTGTAAAACTTTTTTATTTTTTTTATGTTTTTGTTGCGCAGTTCCTACTTTTAATTTTGTGACTATTTTTATTTTATACCAGAAGTTTATGGATTTGTGATTTACTAATTCTAAGTTATATTTATTATCTTCCAATTCTTCATTCTCTTTAATATTTTTCTTGTTTCCATTGTTGTTTTTAATATGAAATGGTGTGCATCGAATTCCGCGCTCCTATAAACCCTTACGTTGTTTTTATCTGTTAGTTTTGTCTTTGGATCATGTAACCTATAATGGAGTTGCCTTGTTAGTTCGTGCCATGTAAATTTGTGTATGTATTTATGTTTTTGTTTTTATGTACTAGTTCATTATTTTGAGGTTAAACGTCTAACATATTTCTGTCAATTTTTCGCCGTTTCTATTCAGGGCTTTTTCTCCAAATCTCTCTACTACTGGATTATTTTCTTTTCGGCTTTCGGTTGCTTGTGTCGCTAAGAAATTGCGTAAGATCTCTCTTGAGTTTTTCTTTATCTTTAATACTAGCATCTTCTGATGTCGCCTGTACTGCCTCTAGGATTATCACATATGTTTATATTTGTAATTTAATTACTATTATACTTTCATTAAGTTATTTATTTTTTAAATAAATTCTGATATTTATAACTTGCATAATCAACAGGATGCGGACCTACATAAGCAGCACATCGTTGTATCTATATCTTCACTTTTTTATAGCTATTAGTATTGTGCGATCCACTACATTTAACTCATAAGTAAATGTTTTTATAGACATATATTAAACATTACGCACACTAAACTATATTTTGTTTTGGAGGGCTCTAATTTCATATACATTATTCTTGTCTGATGGTTCCTTAATTTGTCTGTGCCTTGCGTTGATTGTGTTTTTAATTTGATATTAATCTGATTATAGTTTTTCTTGAATTTTATGACAATTCCGTAGGTCCCCTTCTCTCTTAGCTGGTAGGTACGCCGAACTATAATTTTGACGATTTCTGAATAAATATGATGTTTTGGTGTTAATTTTTATAGTAATGCAACAAGCGATTTAAGCACATATTTGCAGTCGTAAACAGGTAGTTCAAAGGTGTGTGTTTAGGTAAAATGCTTAAAATTTATGAATGACTTGAGAAAAGACATGTTTGCATAGATATTTGATTTAAAAAAACGTATAACTTTATAATTGTACATATTCTTGCAATTTGAATTCAGTTCCTATCACTTTAAGCTAACTACAATTTTTACGTTACTTTAGATAAAGCAGCTATTATTAATTTATGGTAACGTTATTAAGAAATGCTAATAAAAATACCCAGAATATACAATCGACCCACATACTTCAGCACATTACACCGGCAAATTATAACCAAGATCATACAAACAATTAACCACAGATATTTCAACACTAATAATGTAAGGCGTACTTAATAGTCTGAATGGACAAAATAAGTTTGGATAATTATTCGCTTAATTTCAAATATAGTCTTTATTTCAACATATACTGCCAAAAATATATTAAAATCAACTAAAATCCACTTGTAGCCAAATGTCCCAATTGTAATGCACTAATTTTTTATATATTCTAAATTTTAAATTATTTAAAATTTAAGACTTTTTTGTTTTTTTAGCTGACTTATAAATTGTTGCTGAAAGTGCATTAGATGATGATAGAAAAAGTCAAAGAAAGTATTGATTATGCCAAGAACTTTACATCTATCAATACCAAAAATAACGACAGCAAAACCATTAGAAGTATTGCACTTATGATAAAAAAAGATTTAAAGCCATTTTTATACAAAATCCGGTTCCAAAATTGTGATTTTGATTTAAAATTTAGTTGGTAAGGTGACAAGAGTCAAGTACAACGTAAACTATAGAGCCGATTTTATAAGGTCTTCTTCCTACTTAAGACCCCTGTATGTGGTGAAAAACCAGAATCTACCAGAGATGGCTCTGTTTTAGCAAAATACAAAGTATTTTGATCATAAAAGCTCAATAAGAAAATCCTACTAGCGTCCATGTCTGTAAACTGTTTAGTAAAACACAAATTACTCAAAAACTCATGTTTTGCATCTAAAAGTCTGGCAGATCAAATAATAACAAACACGTATCGAATAACAAAAGATTTGAAATGTCCAAAGACTAAATACGAGAAAATGAAATAAAAAATAAACTTCAAGGAAAAAACATCGTCAAAGACAAACCAAAGATCTAGAAAGATATATATTAGTATACAGCGGTGTTGGTACGAGTAAAAAGCACAAGCTTATGTGCGAATAATAATAAATAAGACAGAAAAACGCGCTAAAGTTCTGTTCACACATTAAAGAACAGTTAATAACACCAAGTATCCAAACTCAAAGAGAATATATGACGACGTTAGTTGTCTATCTGCTAAAGGATAAAACATTGGCAGATTCTAAACAATTTTATGATGTACTGTAACGTGGAATAAACCATATTCATAAAAATGACTGCTTTCTATACTGTGGCAACCAGTAGTCAACGTAATTGGAATAGAAAAATAATAGCATATGCATAAAAACGAATGTCTTTTAAAAGGATTTTGTACATATAACAAATTAAAAATAACCAATACATTCTTTCTTCTTCTGCTTGTGCCGTATCCTCATTGGACGTTGGCGATCAGTCTGGCCCATCTAATCTTGTTTCTCTGCCATCCTGATTTTTCGTGGGAATATAATGAGGTAGTTTCCGTTGCTTTCCTCATCGCAGTGTTACAGCCGGTGTATCATAATTTGATAGCCACCTGTAAGTATATGATGACAACCTGTTACCGAAGTCATTCTTCTGCAGCCTTAACTCATTAATGAACAGCTGCTTCTATACCATGCTAGTTTGGTCCGCCCTGGTATTTAATTTCCCAGTACCACCCATATCTGGGAGGTATCTATCGCCACTTTAAAGCTTTGATATAACAAATTAAAAATAACCAATACATTCTTTAGAGAGAAATAAATTTACAATTCCACTCATTAAACGACTATATAACCGTTTTTGTTACAGGTACACATGTCTTTGGAAACAGTGGATCTGATTAAAAATACGTATTCTAAGTAAATAGAAAAAGCATAGAATTTTATCAAAATAACCTTCAGAACAGAAGTTAAGAATCTATCTGCAACGTAATAAAGCAATAAAGCGACTATACCAAATTAGAATGACTGCAGCACTAGTGCCAGAACCAACAGATGATGAGTTGGAAAAAGAGGGAGGAAATACCAAAACTACGAAAAAGAAGCAGGGGAGCCCTAATTTGGAATCAAGAATAGAAATGAGACAAGTAGCCAAAGAGAAACGTACAGCTTATTTAAAATATATCCAAAACAAAACATGTGAAAACGAGACTGAAACTAAAACAAAAGATCTGTTGCAAAGTATCTCAAAATCAAAACACAACTAGAATAGATCTATAAACGATGTGAAAATACCGTTCGCACATCCAAGTTTTGGAAAATAAATTCTTCAAAGCCGTTAAAGGGTATACTAGAGGCGACAGAGTTATAAACGACGGCAAAGAGGAAATCTAAGAATACAACCCCAACAACAATTGAAGTCAACGAACAAAACTAAAAACTACAGTTCTAAAAGATCACTGACTACCAAAAATCACATAAAACTATTGCCCTAGTGGAAAAAAAGTGTGCAATATCACTGGACTCTTACTTTTGGTACAGACAACTGCGAGATATGTACAATTGATTAGACACTGCTTCACTAAGATAGAGTCAACATTTATTGCACACAAGCTGTTTTTATGATATGCAGCTTTTGGATTCTTTGGAAAAAATGAGAGTTAGTATCAAAACGTCTACCTTAATTTTCCGTTACCTACTCTCTGTACTTTGATTATTCAAATCAGACTAATGAAGACTAATAAAAGTGTAGACATGATTTAGCAGCGTGTTACTGAATTGATTCAATCCATTTGAGGTTTTTCGGAGACGTTCCAATTAAGAATAAGAACACTCTAATAATTGCACTTAGTGTATCCTCTATATAATAATAATAGTTCCCCGTAACAGGTCTTGAAGGCCCTTCGGGGTCTATATATCTATATATCCTTATAAATTGTAATTTATTTAATAAATAGTATTTTTCATGAAGACACTCTAGATTGTACCATATATTTTTTTAGATTTTTTTACTTTTTTATTTTTATATATTACCTATTTCAATAATCTGTCATTAGAAATCTTTTTTTATGATCTAAATTGCTGCCGTTAACGTTATGTGGTAACTTGTCCAGCTCTCGTTTGTTCACAACACTGGTTTGGCTGCTTTGCTGAAAGCAGCCTAATCATCATGTGAAGTAAATTATTGAGGAAGGGGGCCCAAAGACATAATTAACCATTTTGTTTTTATGGCGCGGAGGGCTACGTTGGCGCTGCGCATAAAAATCAACTTCGCCGGCAAAACGTATAATTCTATATCTGCTTAAGTCGGAAACGAAATTCACGTTGCCATCCCGGCGCGCAGCTCTGTAATCACGGCCACCCTGATTATGATTCAGAGCTTAATTTGGGTCCAATGCAAACATAGCCTTTTCGTAAACCAACACAGGTCCGCCTGAAGGCTGCGTTAGATGGATGCACCTGCCTGTCCGTAAATCTACGGCAAATCAGCTGTCTGTTCCCCGTTTCCTAATTTCGGTTTTATTGAGCGTTTTTGTCAAAAATGTTACCGTTTGATGAGCATCGTCTGGAGTTTTATTGTCAGTCGGGGATTTACGGCCATTTTATGACGGTTAAACCAGGAGAGGACCATTATTAATTAAAGTTATTATATGTATTATAAAGCAATTTCTCTTAACGGCACAGCCCATTCTTATATAAACCATGTTAGACTTGTTTACGATTTGCCTAATTATATGGTTTATATTTATTACCGTACAGCATTCTTGAGCAGTAGATCGTCATAACCAGGCGTTGTTTAAAATTTTTATACCTTTCCATTTTTGTTGTATATATCTATTAAATAACAAGTTGCTACAAGAAATATTTCAAAAATATTCAAATAGAGTTAGGAGAAATATAATTATAAAAAAAAACATACAAACCTTGCTTAAAATTTTAATATAAAAAAAATAAATTTTTGGACAAATTGATTTATCTATATTTTCGGACTCTTCTTTGAATATATAATGGATCGGTATTATAAAGGAACAATATAATATCTTTATAATTTTATAATTAATTCTCTCTCGGCCGCTGTGACGCTGCACACGCCAATAAAACTGTTAACTAACGCCGTTGCTAAAACAGATCTAATTTACACATACGCATTACAGTCTACACTCATCGGTTGGTGGATTACATTGGGTTGATATTGCCGAGACAGTATATAACAAATTAAATGGTACATAGATGATAGTAAAGTTTGTTGTATTAACTGCAAAGATATTTGCATAAAATGTGACGATATTTTCTCTACACATAATTATTCAAACACAAAAAAATCCGAAACAATTAAACCAAGCAAAAGATACCAAATTTTATTACAATAACATACAGATAACCTTATTAAGTTTGTTCTTTACATACTTCACAGATATGTCAATTTTTGGCTATTCAACGGATATCTATATAATAAACCACTTTATTGCTTACAGGTGACAGCCTATCAAGATCAACTAGAATTACAGTGCCCTCAGTCCTTCAACATGTCTGGTGTGGCGGCCTTTTCGCCCTTGAACCGCTTTATATCGCGACGGCATGCGAGCCTTTGATATCTGCACGTTTTGCCATCGCACACAAAACGGCATATGGGCTTTTGCTCAGCCGACAAGTCTGCATACGCCGTCGGCGGCACCTTTTGATATGAAAATGCTGGCGAATGAAAATTGCCCGCAAAGATCTGCCGCCAAGCCAGGCGCGAAGCCCGGCAACATTCACGCACCGCAGCTCGGCCAATTCGGTCGTGTCTTCACCCGCAAGGAACATTCGCACTCCGCAGCGCGACCAGTCCGGTCGTGTCTTCACCCCGCAAGAAACATTCGCTACCCGCAGATACCAGATCCGCAGCGCAGAGGTGGCCACCTTGGAATCGCCGACGAAGCCGAAGCCGAAGCCGATTCAGGTGAGCGATTTGGCAATATTCGTTGGTGGATATCGGTAGCCGCCCCCATCCACTTACGCGACGGCCGTTTAAGGGACGATTTGGGCCTTCTCGGTTGACGTTCCAAACGGGCCGTACTACGTTTCCACACCGCACCACGAGAGCGGCTATTTACACGCCTGCCTCTCCAATGTCTAAATAAATCATGCGAATGATGGTGAAATCTTCAAAGAAAAATAATTTATACACCTTCTCTTTCGAAATAACGCGAGGCTTGCACATAATATGTGACTATGCGGGAATTTTCGCTCCTTTAAATACGCGCATTGTGTCAATTCAACTTTTAAGATAGATATTGATATAGCTGTAGCTTGTAAAATTTACACTTTAGTCCCTTACGGAAAATTACCAATACTCTTGGCTGCGAGATGCTACGCTCAAAACTTGTACGTGTAGTGGATTTTCGGTGGTGCGCTGATAAGCTTCTCTAATACAGTGTCTTCGCTTAGTCCCAGACGTCGCAATCGGAGAGCTGTGTACATAGACCCGGAATTTCGCATAGCACTTCTTGATGCTTCTAAAATTTCACTTAATATCATTCTTGCGCAGTCACAATGCACAAGGTTCTTGCATATTCCAAAATAAAAAATATCTTACACGTCCTACTTGCTATTACTGCTTCTTTAAAATAGTGGCTGAAGAGTTTCTTTCTCTTTTCCTTTGTTTTCCAATTTTTTAAATGTTTTACATTTTGAATAACTCTGTATAATTAAATTTTATATAAAATATAAGAATGTACATTTCAAAAACGAGGGTTGCATACTTCTAAATGTTTGAAAATAAATTATTATTTATAAATTATTGATGTTTTTTTTGTAACTTATTAATAAAATTGTCATAAGAAGACGTAAATTTATCCTGGAACAATTATAAATAAATGCCTTTACACGTTGCCTCTTTAAGACGCCCTTAAAATAGTCGAACAAATGATAGATATAAGAACACAAAAGAGGTCTATAAGATAATACATTTGTTTCAATTTGGTTAGAGTTATGAGGATATTTTTTTTGTGATCCAGGCGGTTTTACTATTACCAGTTAATAGAAAAAGTACAGATAATTTTTGTATTTTTTCCTGTCAAACAAATAGTAAAATGTTTTTCCGATCCTCGTGCACGGTTGCAATGTGCGACTTGGTATGTTTTTTTTTTTTTTTATTATTATAGACTTTATATGCCAACAGTTTAGAAGTTAAATGTTTATGTTGCATTTTAAATATTTCTATTCGGCGTTGGCGTGCCTTTACGACACATAGGCCTCTTCTAGCTTTTTCACCCTTCCCTAATTTTAGCTGTTCGCTGCCATAATGGACCTGCTATTTTTTTATATTTCATCGGGCCATCGTTTTCTTTGTCTTCCTCTTTTTCTTTTGGTTTGGAATCGGGGAGTCCATTCTGTTATGTGCTTTGTCCATTTATTTTTATTTTCTCCGAGCCATTTGAGATGTTTTGTTTTGGTCACAACTTCTTCTATTTTTGTTGTGTTTTATGTCCGTGGCTCTTTTTCTGTTTCAAATAATATTTTCTAGAGCTATTTCCAGTTCGAGAAGTTTTTCCGATGTTCTTAATGAGGGTGTATTTAGAGTGGCTATGTAAATATTACTTGATTTTTCTTTATTCGCTAGAAGGTAGTGGTCGTCCTCCCCCACGGTGACCAATCGGCTTGGGGTGCATTTTCCAAAGTTGATTTGGATAAAGTTGTATATTTTTTGGTTCGGTTCCGGATGTTGGTGGTTATTACATGTGTTTCGGGGTCATTTGTTTTTACTTGCTTGTTTTGTCTTGAGGTGTTGGTATGGGTTATTAGTTTTTTGATTGCTCTGGTAGAGAAGCACTTCGTCCGCGTTCCACATAGTTGAGTATGACAGGTTTCAGGAGTTCCTTGGTTGCAGGTTTGTTGGCCCCCTTGCTCTGCAGGTTGGTTTTCTTTTGTGAAGATGTGTTTGGTGACCCAGACTATTTTCTCTTCCTTTTATCACGATTTTTATCTTGTTGAGGAGCTGTCTTGATTATTATTTTGTCATATTTAATGAATGCAATATTCCCTTTCTTCTTTTCTTTTTCAACCAGGGACTGTAACAGTTTACGTTTTTCTAATACTTCGTTTGAGAAGTCTTCTTTGATGTAGGTATTTGGTGGAAAACGAGCCTTATTTTTCATAATTACGTGTTTTTTTTCCATAAAGTTGTGAATGTGACCACTATTGGTCGGTTTTTGTCGCTAGTTCGTCGCCCACTCCTATATAGATTGCTGATTTCTTGGCACTCTATGTCTATTATTGTTTCTTTCTTCGAGTCCAAAAAAGACTAGGTTGTTTTTGCGCTTTTCTTTTTCGATGTTTAATAGTTTTTGTTTTAGCTCCGTTACTTTCGATTTGAGCATATTGTTTTCTTCCATCATGCTTCCATGACGTTTTTTGTGACTGTTGTTGTTATAATTAGAGTTTGTTGTTTTAATTTTTCATCAAGCTTTGAAAACAGCAACTCAATATTTTTGTCCATATTGACTGTCGATCTGTTAATGTCGCGTCGTTTGACGTTTGTTGGTACCATCTATTCAGTTCTTCTTTGTATGTTGGTACAATGTTGACGGCTTTCGTTTTTTTTTTTTTGAAGGTGGCACCCAAGAATATAATTACGTTGGTACAATCTGGGTCTATAGTTTATGGTGATGAAATACACTTTTTAGGTTATATTCACAAGATTTGTTTTTCATTTTCACTCGCGAATTGTGTCATTTACACTGTGTTTATATTTTGAGGATGTTATTTTTGAGTTGATTGGGCTGTTTCTTTCCTAAAATTTACTACGCAGGCACTTTTTGCATCGAAAATCAATTACTTTCGCGAAGCTAAATGACTTACGTGTTGACAATTTAACAGACACATTATACTTGGTGTGTACTATATAACAAATACGATCTCGGCAGTTGGTAGTGATTATGCGGAAACACACTCTTGTGTTTAAATAAGAGACTCTTATGCTAAACTTTGTCAAACGCTTGTTCCAGATCTAAAAAGACTGATGACCACTACCCGTTTTTTCAAAGACTGTGTAAATAGTATTCATCAAACGATAATGCTGTTGCATGATCGAGTGACTATAACGAAACCCAAATTGGTGATCGGGTATGTAATCCGCCAGAAAATTATCTGCATTTATTTTTTTAATAGTCGCTGTTCTAAAAGTTTTGATAGTATCAGTAAAAGGCTTATAGGCTAGTAAAAAGCTACTTTCATTGTCGGTTTATCTGGCTTTATTTAAATTGGGTGGGACAGTAGCTGAGTTTTAAAATGGAATTTAATATCCTTTTTTATAAACATAAACCCGAGTTGGGTAATTTGAATAGAGTGAAATTAGAGTAATTAAGTGAAATTCTTTTTAAAATTTTTTGTGGTTAGAATTTTTTAATTGCTAAATCAGCTAAAAAGAAGCATACAAGAAGTTTTGCATTTCTGGGTTTGGATCATTATTGTGCGGTTGAAAGACTCTTGTAAGATATGTCGCAAATGATGTGGTCTTGAACTCCCTTAATTTGGTCTTTAATTTGTTTTAAGTCTGTTATAGGTATTTTTATTAACGAGATGCTGATTTCTTTGCCAGACAGCTCGCGCTTTTTTAAATACTAGTTCCATTATTTTCTTGGGAATATTTTGCGTCTGTCATTCTTCTAGCTTATATGTGGCAATAGTATTCCAAGCAGCTTCTTAAACAGTAGTAATGAAATGGTTCATTGCGTCCTCTATATCTGCTTTTATTTCTATATAAACTGAGAGTTAAAATATTTTTTGTTCTAACAACCTTTTAATAGTTCCCACTGAGTGGTTTTGTTGTACAGCGTTGGCCTGCGTTTCTTTTAATTATCGATGTGCTAATGGTACAATAACAGATGTGAGACCCAAAAGTTAAATCGAAGTTTAATCTAACATCAGTGAAGTTGACTATAATTCTATTTAGAATATAGAAATCCAGTAGATCAGGTACATTAAGTAGGACTATTGGTCAATAAGTTGATTCACCCGTGGATAGTGTGAGAATTCTCGTCCCTTAATCGTTATTAACCTTAATCCCTAGTTAACGTACTTGGCATTAAAATTTCTGCCAACTATAAACCGTTGACCTAGTAGTTCAAAGAGGTAGTCCTTGGTGTTTTTGTGCCTAGAAGGACAGTATACGGCAAATATTGTTGTCAGAATATTCTGCATAGTTACGTGGATTGAAAGGAAATTTCTGTCATACTTTGATAGTTTATGATGGACAATGGTTTCGCAAATAAAAATAGCTGCTCCACCGTGTGCTGTATACTGAGAGTAATATAGTACCAAATTAGATATTTTCATATATGTATATCAGTGAAGCGAATTTCAATACCAGTAGTATGTCTGTATTGTATAGTTTTAAGTATAATTCAATTTCAGATTTTTTCGATTGGAGACCGTTGACAATCCATAAATTATTATTGTATTATTGGAAACTTAGCCATTACGTACTAATTTCGTTATGAGAGTAGACAACATGTTAAGTATCATGTTGTTTTGTTGTTGTTTTAAGTGGTTGATTCAATATTCCTTTAAATTCTTGTAGAAAGTGATAAAAAGTTCTATCTGTATTATCTTGAGCTGATGTTGCATTATTTTTAGTCAATTGCGCGTAGGTATGCTGGTTATTGTATTGTCTGTATACAGTTATGCGTTTTCTTGATTGACCTTCTCCTGCACGATATTTATTTTGTAAATCACAGAACACCTGATGTCCTTTATAGTTGGCTAAATGTGCACCATCGCACATCGTACTCATTTAGTGCTTTTTCTTGTGATTCCACAACGACAACTTTATTTTGAAGATATTTTAGGTTACAGATATCTTTATTTTCTGCTGGTACTAAATCTATAAAAAACATTTGAAAGTGGAGTCTTTATAGTTCTTTGTCTGATATTAATTATATTCCTTACAGAATATCTTTTACATTCTAGATCTTTTTTATATTTTGAATTGGAGTTGTAGGATATAAATGTTTGATTACAATTCTGTGGGGTTTTTCTTCTTTCAATTGATTTTGGTTTTAAGTTAAATTTTGGTAATAAGGTGTTCCCCTTCTGTTATATCTACTAGAGTTCTTAGCTTTTTGTCAAAGTTAATCATTCCATGTACGAAGATAGCAGGTCGTCTAGGTGGTGTTATTGTTGGGGTTGCACTTGAATGTTGCGTACTGGCAACTTATGATTGAAAGTATTTTTCTCTTCTAGGTGACTGAGAGATGTTTGTTTAATTATTTGTAGCAGCATTGGGTTTAGGTAAATACCTAGAGGTACGCTTTTTTTATTGTTACGTACAATTTTGCAGAAAAACTTATCATTGCTTGCTTCTTTATTCGTTAACGTTGGCGAGTTCAATTTTGGATTGCTGATTAATTTGAGGAAATAGCGAAAAATTTTGTTGCATACGTGAATTGCATTGAGAAGTAGATGTTGTTGTCCTTGACACAAAAAGGTTGGAAGAGCGACGTTTTGCAGTGGTAGAGTGGTAGATAACTTATCGGCTGCGCAAAGTGGGCGGTAGGTTCCGTTTTACTGAACATTATTTAACACCAAGCCTTACGGCCACACTTTTAATTTTAGTTCGTAATTTTGCGCACCGGGCAAACGCAACCTTGCCGTTGAAATTAAACGAGCACTGGACTTTCATTTAGTATGAAGAAAACGAGTGATTTACTATGCAAATGTCTCTTAAAATTTAAACTAGTTTTAATTATTATCTGAGGTGTGCCATAACTAATACTCACTTCGGAACAATTTTATCACTTGTCAACCGCTTATTTTCTAAATTTTAAGCAGCGTTCGTCTCAATATTATTGGTGCAAGTGCAATGCACTTGCGTTACATTTTCGACCTCACTTTCATAACTAATTTGAACACGTGGCTTTTTAATAACGTATCTTAACCGAACTGTTGAGGTATTATAAGCAGATATTGATTATTTTAATATGTTTTCTGTTAAAAACTTTAATATAATGCGTTATGTAATAAAACTGTGTACTGATTGCTTAGTTATCGCGGTCGCTATTAATAAATAGACGCTTCTAACCATAATTTAATCGCAACTTCTTTATATTACTTTATTTGCAGTGGGACAGAATTCTTCGTTTATATTTGACTCGCCTATATAATGATAAAGTATGCAATAGATTAGGTAATATTAAGGTACACAAATATGGACTATGACCACTGATTTTTATGTTTATTTTTGGTAAAAGTTTTATGTACAATAAGTAAAAACCGTTTATGTTATATTCATTCCACGTCAAGTAAGTATTACTATTGTAAATAGTATTTACTGTTAGGCTTGCGAATTAAATTTGTTAACAAAAAGTTTTTAAATCGGCAGATAAAAGCTAAACTTAAACTTGCAGGTTGTCAAAACGTAGCCGCATTTTATAACAACTACATTTCCATAAGGCTGCATAATTTTACAAAATGCTTTGCCGCATTTATAAAGAGAATTTTGTTCAATATCGTAAACGCATTTTCATTGGTGGAATACTTTAATAAAAGAGTGTACGTACACAGGGCGTATTTTACATTTTAAAAGGCCATTCAAGCAAAGTTAAAGCGAACGTCAAACTTATTTAAACTGCTGAAATATATGGCGGTCAGTTCAAACACGTTATTAAACATGCAATGCCTACGCAGTGTATAAATGCGTGAGTACAGTTATGTTACGGCAAGAGGCGAAACGACCAAATATATTTAAATGGCTGCTCTTTCTTAGAGGCGTGCAATTTACAAATTGCTGACCGTCAGTCGGGTTATTTAAATATTTATATTAAATGTGTATATTCAGTTTAAGTAATGACCCTAATCTTACAAGTGTACTGCAACGCAAAATTATTCGCACTAAATTATTATCTTGTAAATTGTGTACAATGACAAAGTAGCAAACGAAAAATTATTTCTTACGCAGGATCTGCAAAATTATCCCCAAAGAATTATAAAGAGGCATCTCGAAAACTGTGGGTGTGGGTGTGTCGAACGTAATCGTTAAATTGTCAAGCTCTAAATTGTATTCGTTCAGCAATTTCTCCTATGGCGGCTGGTTTCTCAATTGCCTTTCAGCCTACGACAATCTTAATTTAAAACACTTTATGCTGCTTATTACTATTTTATTTTAGTGCAAGTTAGAATGGTAAATCATAATTTAAATCTCTAATATTTTAAAAGCGCGTTAAAAAACAGTTCTCAGCATAAATAGAACATAATTTTCAGAAATATTTTAATATTAAGGTATATCAAAGGACATAAATGTAAAAAAGCTTTTAGATGAAGTATAAAGTTAGACATAAAGTCAATTTTGACTTACTTGATAATTAAAAAACTTCACGTGCAGTCTACAAGCATTTAATTGGAATATAAAAATTGTTGTTATTTAGTGATAATTAAATTATCACAGAATAGAAATAAACGAAATTTATGCCGATTCAAGAAAATAAAATATAAACATTTTTAAAAGAACGAAATGAAAACGGACTAATATGCATTTTGTAACTTTTTCCTGTCGTTTTCAAATGAAAAGAAGTGCCGGAATTAATTTTTCCGCAGATTCCAAAATAATCATTAAAATTCCGTATTACGTTAAGTTTTCAACAAATCAAAAATGTGAAAATTTAAAAAAGTAATTTTTAAATGACATTGATATATGGCAACTTTTCTAACATGTTAATGGCTTTACGTAGTTATGTCAATCATCCAGACATGTTGTGCACATATGTGGCTGTCATACGACAGGAAAACAGAAGCAAAATATTACTCCTTTCATAAAAAATATTTATTTTCAATACTTCGAGAATTAAATTAGCAAATCAGGACAAACCGTGAACTCCTCACAAAGTGAGCCGTGCAGGTGTGGGGGGTTGATAAACTGAAAAAGTAGAAATAGTGGCAACTGCTACTTCTGTATTGTAAAGATAGAGGGTCATACTTTAATCAGGTACAATAAATGCTTTCATTATTTTAGTTTCCATTAATCACGTTTGAAAAAATTAAAGCTGGCATTTTTATAAGCCCACAAATATGAAAATTAATGACGGACAACTTATTTAAGAAAACCACGAGTGAGTGCAAATTGTGAGCATAAACTGCATTCAAAAATGTGGTACAAAACTTTTTGGGAAACACGAAGGCGGGAAATTACACTATTTAGTATTTATGTTAAAATCCTATAAACTGTTTCATTGCAACATGAGCGTCAAAGTTTACTTTCTTCATGCTCATCTAAATTACTTTCCCGACAATCTTGATTATTTCACAGAAAAACATGGCGATCCCTTTCATCGTAACATTAAAATAATGAAAAAGAGATACCAAGAAAGGTGGATTGGAAATATAAAGACAATCCAAAAAGGGGAAGTTTCAAAGTTAGATATGTTTGCTTTTAAATATGTATTTATGTTTATCTATTTCTTACACATTCATTTCGTCCCCTCCAGAGAGTTCTTCACACGTTACAAACGTTGCCATATATAAATTATATATATAAAAAAAATTATGAGTGCTGCTGCTGCTGTCACACAGGTCAAAGGTCAAATCGTTCGTGCCTTTCCGTCCCGACCCGAGCGCCTCCGAATGACAAATTTCGGCCCGGCTGCAGGCGCGACCGAGGTAATATATTTCCGGAACCGCAAGCGATGAAACTTTTCGTTTGAGAGCGGGTAATAAATATACATAAAAAATTATGAGTGCTATCAACAGGTCAAAGGTCAAGGTCAAAGTTCAACTCTAACTGGATATACGTAAATGCGTTGTCATGGCAACGGCGTACGCCAATTATATCAAACAGAGCTTTTAATCGTGTTTTATTATTTTAAAACTACTATGAGAAGGGCTCAAGCATGTCGGAGTTGGACAAGCTCTCCGGGGGGCCACTGCCAGACCTCGTGTCATTAAAAATTTTTTTAATTTCTACATTTTCGTGGCTTGTGAAAAAACCCGACGGAATTTTAAACGTCATTTTCAAAATATGAAAAAAATTCATTTTAAAACAAAATAAACCTCGTATATTAGTATTATTAACATCAATTTTTTAATTATCTATGTAAGTACGAAGTTTGGCAAAAAGCTAATGAGACTGATTTTCTTACAACCATAAATTTTATCCCTTTACTAATCAAGGATGTCCCTTCAAATTAGTTTTTTTGAGCAGCCGCACACTGATCAACTCGTCATACTAAAGATGTGCACGATTTTTATCCAGGAAAATGAATAAAATCACAGGGATAGCAATCCTGCGAATAAAGGGGGTGGGTTCTTTTTTACCAGAAAATTGTTAGCGCACACTGTTTTTATGTCCAAAATCCCGTGTTAAAATTCTGTCAACCGGTTCAAGTTGAATCCGCTACTAATCCTTTTAAAAGTCACTAAATGATTAGACATCACAAGAGCGCATTGTCGCTCGTTTGTGAGGTTGAAGGTCTTCTCGTACAAATTTTGTCTTCTATTTATTTTTGGTACTTAAACAGGTTTTGTATTATCTAAAAGTTTATCCCCTAGATAGGGAATATTCTCAACCCTTTTGCACCTTTCATTTGCCACAGTAACGAATTCGCTAAACCTACACAAAATTAGTACTACGGTGCTCAACCTTTTAATAGTCTCTTTTCGTAATGCACCTCAGAAATTCTACTTTACTTCACATACTTTCATTAATCACCTAGCAACTGTAACATGTTAAATAGTTGTCCACCGTGGCCATAAATTCACCGATAAAATTTTTCTTTTCATGTGGTGCGACATTTTATTATCGCTTTAAAGGTGAAAGTTACGATATTTAAGATTTTTTATTTGACCGGTTCGTACATGACACTTTTATGTTATTTTTTAACAGTCAAATTGTACAAAGAGTAGTGGTTATCAAAATTGTTAAACTGATGATCTGTCTCAGTCGAAACTGGTTAACCTGTTACGTTAGTACAATGGAAGTTTTTTGTTCTATGGTCTATTCTTCCATTGTACATGAACTCTAAGAAAGAAAGAGTAACTTTTTTGAAATACAACTAAACTGCACTAATAGTAGACACAAACTTTTAAGGAAGTTCAATTGATTACAAACTTCTTCTGTCTTTGATTTTATTTATTAATGGATTCGTAGTCAAGAAATTAGGGACAACGAACTGAAATATAAATCTCATCTAGCGTACCCACTTGGTCGGTCAGAACACATAAGTTTTATAATTTTATCCTTCAAAGCGGGAAGAAAGTACCATGCTAGATGAGGAAATTTTTTATTGGTGGATTTAAGGGTTAGGGGTTAAGCACAACCATTTAAAGTAAAAATCTCATTCCAAATATTGCTATTAGCTTTTGACTAAATCAGATATCAATTAAAATATATTACAAAGTTTAAAATTGTTTTTTTATTAATTTTATTTTTTCTTAGAAAAACTCTTAGTACTTAGTATGGATTGGAATTTTTCAATAAATATCGGATAAAAGCTTATTTAACATATGAAATTTGTTATACAACTTTTGGCTGTACAAAGAATAACACGTCTTCCGAAAACTATTCATTGCATTTACCAACGTTTAAAAACATCGTTAGCTATTTTATCTATTTAATAGACATGCACAGGATCATTAGTTAATTTCAATTGTTATTAAACACCTTTTCGAAATTTACAAAACTATTAAAAAATATGTAAGTAGGGGTAAGTTATATTATTTCACTTTTTTATGTACATTTTACACACAAATACTATTTTAAAAATTTTATTCTCAGTTTGTATAAAATAATCTGCAAGTTTCAAACAATTCTATCCAAGTTTATTTTTGGAAAATTCTTGACGTTTTCGTATCCAATTTAATGCCAATATGAATTAAAATCAATGCTTTACTCGAGATTTCAATATATTTACTCTCCAAGAAAAGAAAACTGGCCTTTACAATTTACTGAATACGAAATAAAAGTTTGGCGGGAACAAGTTTTGGTAGAAAATGCACTGGATTGAGAAAAGTTTGTTTCTTTAGAGTTTATGTACTGATGATGTGGGATAATATTAAGTAAATGTTAACCATTGTCTCCCGTATTAAGTTATTAAGAGTACTTTTTTATTTAAATAGCTTACAAATAATTATGCTGATAGAATTGGAGATGAACACGAGTACTTTTGAATTGAAAAATTTAAGTTTTGTGACAAGTGTTCTTAAAAAACCTTAAAATTTGCTCTTTTCGAACTTGTCATATTCCACTTAGACTCCTATATTGTCCTAACCCCAAAAAATATAATTAATAAAATTAACTAAGATGTATCCAAAGTGCTGCGTATATCTGTGTTACTCAAACCCAATATCCAATACTTTAAATGACTAATAATATTACCAGCAGACAGGAATAACGTTATAATTATTCTTAGCAACTCAAACTACATCAACAAGATGGACAAATCACAAAAATTACCGAACTATCGTCAACTACCCAAAAACCTTCTCTAACCAAAACCTAAACCTGTTGCAGGCCAACGCAATTTTTCCTTGTACATTTTCTCATTGCCATGGTGGGGCCCCTTAATTTGTCTTGGTGTTATGATTCTACTCATTGACCTTCGCCTGGACCACGCCCCACTTGTAGTAAACATGAGAATTACAGTCGGTGCAAGACGATAGACAAAAGTCCCGCAGTGCGGCCACCTTCCCTATCCAGGAGTTGACAGTTGTTTCCAGTATCTCTGATATAGCTGTCAGCGCTACATTTTAGGCCTTCTCGAAGATATGAGGCGCCACAATAGTTCCTTTGCTGCTCACAAACCTTAGCACCATCACAGAGGCGGAAAACTTTGTATCTATGACGACAGGCACTTCAGAACTATCTTGATAGATCCAACGGTCTGTCGTTATTGTGATTCACCTTCTCGTTTTAGATGAACTTATTTTTGTCCAAAACAAGTCTTAGAAAGCCAGATTTGTCGTTCAGCAGTCTTTCGGCTTCAACTATCTGTCTATCTTGTTTTTTTTCAGTTAACAGTTAGCGGTTTCTCACAATAAAAGACTTATAGTGCAGGTTCTGATGTAATGCTACATGACCGTCGATCTCGTCATGCCCATCTTTTTGCCAGGCCAGTCATGCTCCGCTTGAGATCTTTCAATTCGTGGGCGAATTCATCACTTCTCTTGTGATTAAATCACTTATTTTTAGTTGCCTTGTCAGCAGTTACCTCTTTCTGTTGGTTAAATTTTTTATATTTCTTAGCACGTCGTAAACTTGGGTGTTTTTGTAGCCAACCAGGCAATAATGTTCTGTTGGCGAATTTCTGGCGCAGAGGGATTGGAATTTCTGTAGTCGTATCCTGAGTTAATTTTGTTAACAATTCTAGGTTGCTGATTATGCAAAACTAATTTGTGTTATCTAATTCAATGCAATCTAAAACAAAAATCGGATTAACATCGACGACCTTGTATATATTGAAGTTATCATATTTTTTTTTGGGGGGGGGGTTAATTTCCTTACAATCTTTTAATTTTTTCCCCTTGGCGCCTCTAATTTGTTTTTGTATGTACTTTTGCAATCTGGGATATTTGCTTTATCTTTGTTTGTCAAGATTTTCCTTAAATGCATTAGTTATGAATCGCATCAGACATCCAGGACTTAATGTTATTGTTGGGTTTTAAATGATTTTATTTATTACCATTACAATGTCTGCTTCCTCGTCAATGTCTCTATTTGGTATTGTATTTTACTGTAGTATAAAAAAATTGTTTTTATTTTTTTTACTTTAATTGTTACGTATTGCAACATAAATTTTTCAAAATATTGATTTGAACCTGAACTTTATTTGTATACAGGTAATGCTTTTTACAAGTTCTATGGAAAGCTGGTGCATAATTTAAAACTTTTGTTAATCAGTATTTTATAGAAAATAATATTTGAAAATTACCACAAAATGTCTACATTAATTTTTTATTATTATTTGTTCTATTTATTAACAATTTTTGGTTATAAGTTAAACTTTATTTATAAATATTTCTTCTCTATTATAAGTAGGATGGATAATTAATTTGCAATTTATTCGTAGTCATTACAAAAACGTTAATTGTTTTAAAATTTGTCATTATATTTCAAATGCATCTGATAATAGAAAGTCATCCGGAAACTACTTTGAATGCTAATATATGCTATACCAATTAATGTATTGGATGTATACTACACATACAATACACACAGCGCTTATTCATTTATAATTTTTTCGTGACCCGCCTCTTGTTTTGTTTACTTTAATATAACCACAGCTTTCATTTGTTTTCAAACTCCATTAGTAAATATTGACGTTAGCCGTGAGTGGCTCTGCCCTTATCACTCCCTATCTCCCTATAATATATATTTATCAGGCCGCTTCCAATTACTGATTCAGCACATTTCGAGCCGTTCGAAAGATGAGCAGTCTAAACAAGCAAATAAATGCGCGGCCCATTAATAAAACATGAAATTTATAAATACATCTGTTTTGAATATTAATATTGAAACTGTCCATCTAGCGTCTGACCTCCGACGTCCTCGGGCAAGAGCCGGCCCGCGATGCACGCGATTTCCAAAAGGGCGATGAAGATATGGAATTATAGGCTGTCCATTTCTTCTAATATGTTAATTTCAGGCGGCGCGCTGCCCAGTTGCCCCGAACGGTGCGGCGGCGGCGATGTTCCCGTGGCAAAAAGCGCGATGGCGAAGGGCAGGCTGACGTACCGGCACGCTAACTAGCGGCGACTGAAACAAACTTATTCCGAACTTAATTTGGTTCCAGGCCTGAAAATAAATGGGAAACAATTTACACATTAGGCAGGGGTATAGTGGCCCTAATGAATACTCAGGTGCTTCGAATCACGTCGGGGCTATTTATAAGCCGCACTTAAAATTCCTTACTCCGGTTCAATATTTAATCAACAACTTGAGGCGAACACACAACTGTCGTTAAACGAAATTTAAATTTACAAATGTGTATAAAGTACTCGGCCTAACGGGCAGATTCATGCGCTTCTGTAGTCATTATAACGCACGTGGTATATGTAAATAAGCTATTTATGTTGTTAAAATCAATGCAAACATAAGTCCTGTCTCAAATGCTATTTAATAATTTATTTGCTACGAACTATAAGATACATGTACCTTAAATAGCATTATTATTAATTCAGAACCTATTTCTTTCTATAAGTTTATTAATTTATGTGTTTTTTATATTAAAGATGTTTGCTGTTAGAAGCTGTAATAAATTATTCAAGTCTTAAAGTTTGCATAACTATAAATTAATAATCTCAGATAACAGCTTGCAATAAATTATTAACATTTAAAATATTATATTTAATGGTTTTCCAAAAACAAATATACGGCTTAAATGTGCTTTTTTCAGTAGTTAAAATTTTAATTCCAATACTGCCTTTAATTTACTTAAGCGATCGCATATATCTTTAAGATTATCCAGTTTTAATATTAAATAAACAATAAATTATAGCTATACAACTTAGGCTTACTTGGGCAAATTTTAATGTGCTATTTAGATTTGAGTTTTATTTGTAGGTCATTAAATATATTAATTTACATTATTTATTTTAAAAACTGTCGGATGAAATATTTTTAATGTTTTAAACAGTAAAGTAAATATCTTTCAAATGAATTAGATGTAGATATAATTGTTTAAAACCCAGTCATTTTAATCCAAGTGTTGCGGCCGAAAAGTGGACTGTATAGTAATTTTAAATTTGAACAAAAGAAACTTCAAACAAAAGCTAAAGCTAAAAACACTCACCTGTGGAAACGGCGCTTTCCCGCAGAAATCAGTTCCAGTGCTGTTGGTCCTGGGGGTTCCAGAAAAAGAATATAAGGACGTGGGAAAAAAGATAGGACAAGTTATCCCAATAATCACAGCGGAACCGAACGGTAGCGTCTTTCCTAGTGGAAAAATTCTTTTGTCAAATTAGAACGAAAGTAAAAACAAATTATTGAGAAAATAAAAATCTAGAAAAAACATAAAAGAAAAAATATTATCAAAAGTGATAAACACAAGAGAAAGAAGACAAGAAAGAATACGTAAGAATAAGAAAACAAACAAAAAAAGATGTAATATAGGCAAAAATGAGTAATATAATAATATATGCAGATACTTTAGGAGAAACAAGAACTAGAGATTTATAGAAAGTATTAAAAACTCTTAGGTAAGAATATCAACAAAAACAAATACACAAATGATACAAATTAATAAATGGAAAGAATATTACAAAGATCTACTTACTGAAAACATGCAAGATTATATAAAACAAGAAATTCCACAAGGTCTAACTAATGTCATCACACATGAAACATAAAAAATAATAGAAAAGGGGATTTAAAAACAACATAAAAATATAAAAAATAATAAAGGGCCGGAATATGTTCCTATTTAATTAGTAAAAACGCCCCTAGCAGGGTAATTAAATTATTACAGCAACTTTTTAATAGATGCGTTATAGAAAAAGAAGAAATACCTATAGAAATTAGAAATTCGGTTACATTAGTCCAATTTGATGAGGAATCTGTAGTTTTTTGATAATGTTTTCTTCTTCCTCTGCTGTTATTAGGGGAGCAACGGGCTGAAACACTAATGCGATATGTTCCACAAAAGCTGTGACCTTTTGTTTCCCCGTTCTTGCCCAGGTGCCACCGTTTAGTCGTATTGGCAGAATTTGACGTTAGGGTTATTTTATTTTTGTGTAGTTTTTTATAGTGAGTAGTCCGTGGCTGCCGTTAGAGTGAGTTTTGTTAGATACTTTTGGATGGCTTAATTTTGAAGGTTTCGTAATATCTTACTGAGGTTTTTTGCTAATTTGTTGAATCTTTGTTTGCTCAAAGAATCTGTTATTAGTTGCCACTTTTTTGAGATTTTCTTTTTTCTGCTAGTTTCTGCTTAACAGTTATTGGGTGCTGTTGTTTTGGATAACTTTTGGCATGTGCTTTCTTTATATCAAGTTCTGTTCTTAAGGGTAAATCTAGGGATAGTTGCTTATTAAGAAAATAATTCCAATCCATTCTTTTGCTAAATGGTGAAGGCTTCTTAGATTTTCAAGCAAATGAGCGCGCATGGTTACTAAAATTGGCTTGTGATCTGATGATAGAATGATACAACTGTAAAAATTTTTGTATCAATTTCTTTTGGTTACGCAGAAGTTTATTAGGTTCGGTATTTTATTTCGGTCGGTTACTCCCTATAGATGGGCTCTGTTGTTGATAGATAGCTTAGGTTACTTGCTATCGTGCGCAGCAGTTGTCGTCTTTTTGTGTTTGTAATTCAGAATTCCTAGTAGTAACCAATATAAACCTATGGTATATGTCTTTGGGGCTCAACTAGTAACTCAAACTTAGAAATCTTGTAAAGCTTTTAAGTTAAGGTTCTTCGAGCTCTAGTAAATGCGCCATGGTATGGCCAAAAAATGTTTGTATGTGCAGCTGAATATTTGCCTGTTCGTTGAACTTATCTAGGTTTTTCCTACATATACAAATGTATTTTATAGATTCTTTGGGATTTCTAAAGGTAATTGTTTTTAACTTGTTTGTCATAGGTACTTTTGTTTATCCATTGTGCGGTCCATTTTGTCAATGATAGCTCTAATGTAATATAAAAATTCTTTTAGCTGGTCGAAAAAGTTGTGCGATTTAGAATTTACAATTTGTTGATATTTTTAGTAGCATATGCAAATAGGTTTGTTACCTCAATTAAAAAATATCAAGCGAGTAAATCAGCCGTAGTTCAATGTCCTAATTACGAAATCAACTTCCCAAAAACAATTTTTGTCCATTATGTAAAAACTACCATCCAGGATTATACAAATAAAAATTCATAAATTAAAAATAATTTCAACAAAAACGATAAAAAAGCGCGCCAATATACAAACAGACAAGTTGTTTATCTGCAACTAGCAGAATGACGTCAACAGAACTCCTCCAGCGTGGAAGAACTGTACGAAAAATCATTTCTACAAAAATTTAGACAATTTATTAACAAATTAAATAATTACAATTTTTAGTTTAGATATTAGTATTTCTTTATTTTTGGACTCCAATTATTACTGTACACCTTTCTGTTCAAATTGGCCCAAAAAGTCCTTATGATTTGTTCTTATGGTACGTATTTTATTTTTTGATATTTTCTTCCATCTCTGCAAATGAAATTCTGGAGTTAACTCAGCAAATCAAGGTCAAAAACTAATTAAGTTTTTACTTCAATGCTTTTCAGCAATAAATGGTACCAATTCAGATAAAAAGATTTTTTAGCATTTTGCGATATGTGCAACATTGTTTCAGAAGTGCATGTGCTAAAATGTTTTCTTCAGTGATTGCCACACTTAAAAAGATTAAAACTTTGTGTGCTTGAATAGATTCTCTGCCTGTAACTAAATAATGGCTGTGGTAATAATGTCCTTACTACTTCCCATTCAAAGTAACCTACAATTCATTCGTTCATAAATAAAGTTACTTTGTATAGTGAACACCGTTGCTTCGGCATATTTTACTTTACTTGTGATATCTGTGTTTAGTAAATGCTTCTCAATGGTTTTGCCACCACAAAGAAATTTTCTTTTCAAATCACAGTCTACACGACAGATGATTTTGATGTTTTATTTTCTCATTTAGATTGCTTAAATTTATTCCTAGGCATACCTGCTTGTAAGTAAAACGTTAAACATTTTTTTCCTTAAAATATATTAAACAAAATTGCTCATATTATTTATAAGATAAATATTTGTCAAAAATTCACCAACTCTTTTTGGTGACAACCATTTTTTACTAAACTCTCAAGTATTGTTTTGGCAAATATAATTACAGTAGATTGTAATTTAATTGAATGCATTTATAAAATTAATATAACCAGTAATGTGAAACTTTTTTTGTAGGTTATATAATCATAGTTACATTAATCTTTCAAAACAATTGCATTTTTTAATAACAAGAAGAAATAAAACTCTAATAGTTCTTCACCTATAAAGGCTCAAGAAGCAACATTTAATCCTTTTAATTGTATAAAGTGACCTTTGTTCCCTTTACTAATATTTATTCTTAGCATTGTTTTCGATCCCCATCAATGTTTTCAACAGACTCGCTTTGATTTGCATAATAAAAAGAAAACTCCACCTGACCCGCCTTATGTATGTCCAAAATTAATTAAATACCAGCTTCGGACAAAGAAAATCTATGTATGTTTTGGTATTTATGATCCTCGATCACACCCTAATAATGTTCGCAGCACCGGCCGAGCTACCATTATGATCGCCAAATATTTACCGGCGCTGTTGACAGTCGCTACAGTCCTCCATGAAGTCATACAAGAGTTAACGATTTGTCAACGAGCGACAGTGATATAGATGAATGGATTTATGAGGTGGGTCACGCGAGGCGAAGCAATAATGAAATTCTACCCGCGCGTCCATCTAATTAAAATATAAATAATTACCAACTGAAGGAATCTGTTCACGTCTGCCGCTCAATTACTGGTTAAATTGCTAGGCAAATGTGACTACCGTATACAAAACGCTTTGCCGGCTCAACTGTTATTAGAAGCGGAGACACGTCGAGTAGTGTGTGACTGTAGTGAGTCGCTCATTAAGAAACGATTTGTAGTACAAATAAATGTTTGGTAACACGTTAATGCAACGCGTGGTTAGCGCTATAACATTATTATCATTAGCTGAAATATTAATCACCCGAGAGCAGGTTCGTCCATTTTCGATGAAGCTGTTAAATGCAGGTTGAATGTTAACAGAGTTTACGTAATAGTTTGGATAACAGCTGTTGGATTACACGTTCACATTGCAATTTCTGAAAATATTTGTTCATTACTTTAACATAACTAACAAAATTTAAAATAATATAATTGTCTTCAGCAAATTATTTTTTTATATATAAATGATGAATTCTGAAAATATAGCAAGTGTAAATACCAAGCAATATTTTTAAGGTTATATTATACTAATTTAATGCTTAATGATATTTCGAGGGTTGCCAGAAAGATCTGTAAAGCTCACGACGAGCACACGGCAACTCTGAAGTGGTTCAAGGTATTTAAAAAAGGTGACCGGTTATCCAAAATAATCAAAGATAATTGTTTCTAAAAATTTGTATAAAACTAAAAATAAGCAACAGATGAGCTGTAAAGGAAGATGCGAGCAACTTTCTAGGAAAATAATTATATTTGAATTAATTAATAAGAAATAAAAAACAAATGTGGGCAATAAAAAGCAAAAATAAGGCAAATTGTAAGAATATAGTTAATACCCTTATAAGTAAGTTATTAAAAAACTAACACAACAAATGCATAGAAAATCACTAAAAGAAATAAATAAGAAGTTGACTATAAAATATGCATACAGAACTTAATTCATATAGTTATTAGTAAGTATAAACAGAAAAAAAGTTAATCTTTATTTTACTAAAGAAATCATTGTATAATTATATATGAGTATGAAAATATAAAACAGGCAACAAATTTTATACTTAAAATATGACACACAATTTACTATGGATAAAGATAAATTTAATTATGTAGTAAATTTTGCAAGTAGATAAGTAAATGCAAATGAAAATAAATGAACAATAAAAATAAATACAGTACCAATTCTTTGAAAGGAACTAGATATATTCAGAATAGTTCTTTCATAAGAGCGGCGGCTCCACTTAAGTATACAAAAAACAACTCTTAGCTTTTAAAGAAATAATAACTATTACATTGCTTTGTAGGCTATGGCGGCCGAGATAATGATCACACTAACTAGAAGCTACCTCGCCAGGGGGATGAAAATGGATTTTATTTGGATACACGGGCGTAATGTAAACGGTTGCTGCGCAAAAGTAGATTTTGGTCTCGATTACAGAAAACTTAATTAAAATTATACACAAATAGTGCTTGCAACTTATTCGAAACCTAGTAAATGACTACAATTATAATACAAAGTAGCTATACTGGCATGCTAAAACAGCACTATTACAAAGCACTCGCTGCTGGATGGATGCTGGAAAACATTTTGCCGAAATAAATATTTCAAAAATGAAAAGGGTGCACCTAAACGTGGGTCTTAAATGACCACACAGTTTAAGGGCGATAGATGTACGCTAGTGCACATAGGCGGCCTCAAATTACTTTGTCCGCAATAGCCGATCCATAAATAGTAAGATTAAGTGGTTAATTATGCCATAATATTTAGTGATAATTATATATATATATATATATATATATATATATATATATATATATCTCACACATGTGTGGTCAGAAACAAGCTAATAGCTTATATAAAAATAAAAGAAAAAGAAGAAGATATTGCAAATAAAAATAAAAAAGTAAAAAAATTAATTTAATGTTGATCAGAGATTTCATTTGAAGTTGAACCTCAAAACTTTTAAATTTAAATGATATATTACTTAAACAAAAGTATTTTAAAAAACATTCGTATAGATTAGACTATATAAACCACATCCGCCGTACAGTCCCGGCTTGGTCCCAAATACTTGTTCGAAAGGCTAAAATCAGACTTGTAAGATATGCGGTCTGCGTACAACAACGCTATCATCCAGACTGTTTAGGAGTGGATACGCCGCCAACCAAAAGCCTTTTTTAAAAAGAGCCTCAGGATGCTTCTAAAACGTTGAAAAAATGTGTTGATCCTATAAGGGTGTACGTTGAAGACTGACATGTGCAATCACTCGCGGTCCTATTTGAACTATCTTATATAAGAGTTTTTCATTTAATTTTGCAGAATAAAGACGTGCTGTTTTTCTCAGATAAGATATTAAGTGCAACAGATAAATACAAGACCTATAGGCCAAATGATAAGTGTTTAAATACTTTCAAATTAAAGTAAATACATATTTTAAATGTTCTCTTCTGGGAACATTCTCAGATATGATAACAATGGGCAACTGGTTTATTAACGGACAATAACAATGATGAAACTCCACAAATTAATACACCTCTAACAAAATTTAACTTAATTTAGATATCTACCCAATGGCCCCCACAAACAATTTTTGGCTCCTTTACAAATACAAACACTACCAACCAACACAATCTCTACAAGATACAAACACAAAGTGATCAGGAAATAGTAACACTAATGTAAACAAACAATAAATCAAATTGACAGACACAAAATTAAAGGAAAGAAAAACGTAAATCAGAACAGCAACGTATAGCTAAACAAAAGAAACTGGACGGTTACTGGTTAAGTGCTCTAAAAACTTCAAATAAATTTCAACCGCTCCCAGAAGAAACCATAGAAAACGACAAAACACCGAAAGCAGTAAAGCTATCCCCAATATTCATACACCAAATAAAGAACTCGAAACCCTTCACAAATATGCTTAACGGACACGCGAAAAACAAGTACACTATTAAACTTGTGGGGATTAGTCAAGCTAAAGTCCAACTAAGTGGTGATAAACTCTATGGCACAATTTTCAATATCTTAAAGAAAAAAACACAGAATTCTATTAATTCCAATCAGAGTAAGACAGGACATTCGGGGTAGTTTTACATGACATGCACTCAACAGTTGATATAAATAGTCACAAGAAGAATATTAGCAAACAAGGACATACCATAATCAGTATACAAAATATCAGACAGAATTCAGAAAACTGCATAACGCATATTCTACATCCAATTGCAACAAAATAAAAAACTATGATATACAATACCTTATAAATATAAAAATAAAATTTAAATCACCACACGTAAATAGAAAAGTGCTTTATAGATTTAACAGTCAGAGATATGGTCCCACAATGAACTTTTACAACAGAACTGAAAGATGTGTTAAGTGTGCAGAATACCACCTAACAAAGAATTGTGCAATAATGATATAAAATGTGTTAACTGCCAGGAGAACCATTTAGGAAACTACAGAGTATGTATAGTTGTCAAGGAAATACAAAGGTGTATGTATTCACCAAAAGAAGTAAGCAAATAATTCAACCTGGCAAATCATCTGGCAAATTGTTTTCAACATTATTCCTCATCCATTTATTTCAGAAATTTATCTAGGAACTAAAGCAACGATCATAAAAACTATAAAAATTGAAATGGGTGAAATAAAAACCATAATAAACAATTGAATAAACAAGTCTTTTGATTATGACTTCATAACAGTCAAAATACTAAAGAAACTACCTGAGAACGACCTTAAATCCTTTATGTTTTTATTTAATGCTTCCTCCAGGACCAATGGAAAATTTTTCAAATAATTGGGCTTGCAAATCCAGTAAAAGATCTCAACGACATATTATCTTATAGACCCATCAGCCTTCTTCAAAGTTTTCAAAAAGCTTACCCTACAAAGATTAAAATCTGTCATCGAAAAAGGAAACGTACTACCGGCTTCAGAGAGAAACCTAACAGCAAAATCGAGTTTTTCAAATAAAAATACAAAAAGAATTATTAGCTCTGTATCCTATCTACTCAGGTGTTCTGCAAAGAGGTGTCCTAAGTCCCACGCTCTATCTAATATATACATCTGATACCCCAAGTACCAGACTAACTGTGACAACCGCCTTTGCGGGCGACACCGCTGTGCTCGCCTCCCACAACAAGTGACGTACTGCATTAAAACTCATTCAAATAAATCTAAACAAAATAAAAACCTGGAGAATTGGGACCAATAAAGATAAGTCAGAGCAAGTAACGTTCACACTGCGTAAGGAAATCTGCCCTCCAGTTACATTCAACACGAAAGAACTATAAGAGGCAGACGATGCTAAATATCTGAGCATGTACATCGACAAACGATTAACCTGGAGAACACACATCTGGATAAGTTAGGTCTGAAATATTGACAAATATACTGGCTTCCAACTCTCAACAAATTACTATTATGTAAAACTATCCTAAAGCCGGTTTGGACATATAGGATACAATTGTGGAGAACAGACAGCAAATTTTAATCTCGAGACCCTCCAGAGATTCCAAAACAAGGTCATCGAAACATCATTAACGCACCCAAAGATGTACCCAACTGGGTCGTATAGCAAGACATCTCTATACCAACAATTAAAAATAAAATTAGTGCGCACACTAATAAACTCGCAGCAAATCTGCTAAACTGAATATACGTTAAAAGACTCTAAAGGCACAATCCACTTAATCTGCCTGACTGGTTTAATTGGACTTAACTTTCAAGACAGTTCAAATGTTACAGTTATAACAGTTACCCTAAGTTCAACTAGAGTGCTCTCATTAGAGTGTCCTCTCACATGTCACCATTATAATTAACCAAACCATTTACCGTATGTTATTAAGTATAACAAATTGGAAACGGTCATTAATAATAAATGAAAAAAACTATATAAAACAGCGCAATTAAAGAAAATAGTATTGAGAATCATTTATTCAATGTATCCTCCATCAATGGCCACGACTTTCTCTAGCTGGTATCTACACCTGCTGCAAGCCAACACAACATCCTGCTTATACATATTTGACCATTAATCAAGGCCCTCAAACTGTCTTTATTGTTATGATACCACTCAGTGCCTCGATCACGCTCGCAGTCGGGAGCTGAAGGATAGTCACAAGTAGGAAAACTAGTGATAATGCCAATTGTTGTATAGCTAAGCTTGGATCTTTCTTACCTTGTAATCAGTAGTGGAGTCTTCTCTACGAAAGACTTGACAATTCTCCCTATCACGTTGATATATCTGTTGGTGCTCACATGTAAGCCTTCTTAAAGAAGTGGGATGCCATGACATTTGCTACACTGCTCAGAAAACCCAGCACCATCACAGAGACGAGTAGCACTTCAGAAGCACCTTGAGAGTTCCAACGATCATTTTGGCGATTCACCTTTCTGTCCTGGGTGAAGTTGTTTTTGTCCGAAAAGAATTTCGGGAAGTCAGCACTATCGTGCTAGATATTGTTCAGTAGTGCTTAGGCCTTTCACTTCCTGTCCAGCTTGTTTCTTTTTTGTCGACAGTTTCTTAGGAATAAATCTTTTAGTGTAGGTTCTGATGCACTGCTTCTTTTGCTAGGTCAGTAATGTCCCATTTAGTATCCTGATTGATTGATTAAAAAAATTAAAATAAGACCCATTATTTTATAGTATACAAGTGCACAAAAGACAGAAGAAAACAAAAGTGAGAAAGCACTGAAGTTATTAGCAAATAATCTGTAGACATGACTAATTAAAATATCTACAAATTATTTAATTCTTGTAAAAACGTTTTATTTATTTTGTAGTTAAACAAATATACATAAAGGTATTAGTTTAAATTAAAGAAAAATTTGATTTAAAAAACAACTTTTAATATAAAAAAATGATACGAATAACAATGGCAGAAAACAAATAACACATAACTTACTTGGAAAACCAATAACACAGCAGGGGTAAAACAATTAGAGTACTATAAAAAACGTAATATATAAAAGGATCTGCTGCTACTTTTTGTAATGTTAAATCAATTAGATAATGAGATTTGGGAGATAAAGGAACGACTAGAAGGAATGCAGAGGATTATGGTGCAACCTAAACATGAACCGAAAAACAGGAGAAATCAAGATCATATCAAATATATTTCAAGGAAATTGTTAAAATAGACAAGGAGTGTGATAGGAACCAAGTATTTAAAACAATAATTTAAAAACATGAGAAAAGTTAGGGTGAATCAAATTTACAATTTAAATGACCTTTGAGTAATCATAAACAGTTATTTTACAAACAACCATAATATCTTTATTCCGGTATAAATGAAATATTCCTTTACTTTTTAGTCACCGTATCTCATATTCCAATAGTTTATCACGACAGCATGTACCTTTTACATGAAAAAATATGTGCCCAGTTATACTGGCATAAAAGTGGTTACCGCTTACAAGTTGTAATAAATAAGTTAGAACAAAATTTATTTCTCTTGTGTGTCAAGAAGTGCATGTTCTTCACGAGGACCTTAAAGCATGGCCCATAAACATTCAATAGGAGTGAATTAAACTCAATACCGATCAGATCTGTATACAAGCTGAGGTTTATTACGAGCTGGAGTATAATCAGGTAATTTGTATGACCCAAGGGACTAGTCGACCAAACTTAAATACGACGGAATGTCCTAAGTTTGCCCGTTCATTTATTCAAATTGCTGACCGTACACATCGAAACTCAATAAAGAGGATCCAGACATGCATGCCTCACTCTCTTTGCATATTGAGCAGCTGGGTCTGTATTCAAACACAGGGCAAATCTTTAGCCGTTCTTCCCGTAAAAAGCACTCGTTTATTAAATCGTCCCAGCAGATCGCGGTTATGTCGCGTGTAGACGGAGGTAGTCTTCATCACTAACAAATGTCGTAGAATAAGTGCTTATGTAGCCCCGCTATATAAGCAAATGGGAGTAATTCTTAAGCTTTATAATTATAATGGTAATACAGATTGCAATCACACTTAAATGTTGAAGTTTCTTAAAACGAAGTTGTTCCAACTAAACTGGCAACATTTAATTAATTTTTTGTACGAAAAGTTTAATCGAAGCACAGTATTAGAATGTATCAGCCAATCGAGTAACTGATGGGGATTTACGAACGGGCGGCAAAGTTTAGCTAGAAAATTGCGCTCGGTGCAAGCACAATAAGAATAAAAAGAACCGATAAAAGCAAATTCCTTCTTGGTGGTGCTGTATTTTGCAATTAAGATAGTTTTACAGCGTTTTTCCTATAACTGCATAATAATAAGATTACATTATTCCTGCTCAGCATCAATTACCTAACTTTCTTATCCTTGAGATTACTGTATAGCGAGATTACTTATTGAATGCACGCAAGCAAACTAAAGATTTGAATATAATGTTTATAAATAATAAAGTTTCAAAAGTACTAATCACCTAAAAATATACCAGTCCTCAAAATCAAGTTATCAACAGAAATATGCGTACGTTAGCAGCTGAGGAATGGCAACGTATAAATCAAGGCTTAACGGGCAAAGCTGTTTAATATGAAAGGAGTGTGAAATCGTTTAGTAAGCATATGCGAGTTCTCGACGATAGACTGTCACTGAGATAATAATGATTGCCTTTTTAGCAACCCACAAGCGTCGAAATATTCTCACATACTCCCGTAACTCAGCTTCTCACATACGTAATGACGACAAGGTTATTCGTACGAGCAGAAAGCGGCCTTCAGATGCATATGACGAAGACAGCAAGGTATGCGATATAACTACTGTATGCTTTCTAAGAATTACAAAGACGTATTTCCGAAAAAGGGCGGAATATTTTTAGAAACCGTGGATGCTTCAATGCCCATAATAATTGTAGAAGATAATTAACTTTTAAAAATACCCGTTAAGAAAGTTAATTAAACTTTCCTGCATAACATTTTTCATCTAGATTAAGAAATCACAACTTCTACCTTAAAACGAAAGCCTAAAATTACCCATAATGTTTTCGGTTTGCGTTCTATTTGCACACCACCGCTCTCAAGAACAATTAGAATTTGATTGCGTTTAATTGTTGTCTAGCATTTAAATATTTAAATTAGCAAGCAGGTTAAAGTTAATTATGGCTGTTAGATGTGAACATATTTTCAGATTTTCAACCTTGCTTTTTGGAACTTTCAATTTATTAAAAAAATTGATATCAGAACTTTCTCTTAAAATTATTGTGTGAAGCTAGTGCGCGAATTAAACGTTACAGGGTGAGTAACTGTAGTTTCTAATATAAACAAAGACTTTAAATTTAAATTATCTTAACTTAAGACTTTTACTTAAAAATTGTGGTTTACAATAAAATAGGCAAGGCATTTATGAGTAGATATATCTTAATTTTTTTTTAATTACTGCTTTAAGTTTTATGTACATAAACTAAATAAGCAAAAATTTAATTGTTATTTTTTAGAATGTCTTTCTTTAGGAATAACACTATCCTTAAAAATATAGATGATCAACTTGACCAAATATATCATGCACATAATACCACAAAAGGTGAAGGCAATTAAAGTCCGCAAAATGTATAAACCAAATAATAATGGCTTTAGAATGACAATAAATTACGAAAGCAAACTTATATAAATTTTATTTCTAATTTAGGCAACTTAATGCCATAGGTTCAGTTTTATTTAGTTTGGTTTAATTCGTAATTATTGATACTTTACCCTGACCCTCAAATAACTATAATGCTAATATAGATCTTTTATAAGTGAAAAGCAACAATATGACATTGTTCACGTTCTTGGTGTTTTATGTCAAACATTATTCCAATTAATGATTTTAAAAACTCGGGTATAATGGAGCTCAAAAAGAGAACAAAGCAGTTTTGTAACATTATTCAAAAATAATTTGACAAAATTCGAGTACTTTAATGAAAAAATTTTTAAAAGTAGTTGATATTTTTTATTCATAAACGTGTACGGCTAAAAATATGCAGACAACTGAAGGGCGAACACTATTTTACGATCGTTTTTGCAATAACCGATAGGATAAAAAGTGATGTTGTGAACATTCATGAATATCTGAGATAATTATATAGAGGACAGGGTACATTATGTATGGTATAGAGTGGAATCTGTTTCACCGGTAAAATTCATTTTTGTTTTGCACATAAAAGGTTTAAAACAGTAATATTGCGAAGGCTGTCGTGTTATCTTGGGCTCAAGAATATTTTAGACATTCCAACAGAATTCTGTTCATGCTTACAAGATAATGTTGACTTAAGGTAAACTTTCCCGAATGGCTGCCGAACTCATTTATTCTGAACTCTTTGGATTATAGCCAGAACTTGTGCAAAGCTTCAGTAAGAGTGTGGAGCCTCTACAACAGTCTTCTAGGAGAGTAAAACAATCCGACAATAAATAAACCTCCAAAGCTTGCAACGCATAGCGAAGTGGCGAAGCAGTCTCCCAAATTTGAGAACCCTCTAGTCGACCTTTGACCAATCAGTTTCAAAATCACTAGCAAACAAGCACCTGTCACCTGTCGATTGGTGAAAACAGAATTTGGAAATTCCCAGCCGTTCTGGAGTTTTTCCTCGGACGGGCGGACGGACAGACAGACGGACAACATGAAGTTAGTAAGTGACTTCGTTTCGCTTCGCCACTTAATAAGGTGAGGCCCATAATTACTTCCTTTACACATTACTTAGCTCTGTTACTAAAGTCAAGGGAAAAAAACTTTAAAATATGATATAAATAAAATACTGTTAAAAATCTTTGTTTTTATAGTTTATTGTCCCCTTGTAAATATTAATTAAGATATCTGAAAATCACTATTCTATCTCGAAGAACGTTGTTCTAAATGATTAAAATGTTCTACGAGAGTTCTTTTATAAATAAATATCGAGCAAAATGCTAATAGAGGAAATACTAGAAAAACTTCGATTACCTACCAAATTTTTCTAGACATCAAAAGTAACATTATTACCAAAAAATATCGTCTGATAATAATTATATGGAAACAAATTCTAATCTTTTCTAAAAATGATAAAAATATATTAATTGCCAATTTTTTGTCTAAAAGGTTTTTAATATTTTTGACCAACAACTCCATAAAATGATAACATATTTAATCTAATGCATGTTCATTAAGATCTTAAACCATTATAATATATGGAAAAACGGTAATATCATTTTACCATTATTATCCAACAGATTATTTTGATTGGTAGATCCTTAATATTTTAACGGACTTTTTTTTAAGTGTATTAGTAAATATACTATTGAGCATCTCAAAATGAGATATTTGTTTAAAATTTCTTAAAAAGTATGTAATAAAGCAATTGAAAAAAACATTCTAGTCTTTATCCTAAATTGAGTATTAAAATGGTTTCGGTTAATTTTTATTGTTACAGGGATGTTCTCTCGGACTTTAGTAACATTAGATTTATTCTAGTAATATTTATTTAATACAAAAATTCGGTCCTGTACTATACTCCGAATGCATCAAGATTCTAAAAAAAGCTTTCAATAAATATTTATCTTAGTTTACTAAAACAACTATGTACACATGTAAATTAAATCAATATTAGCAAAAGGTATTAAGGAATTTTACTGATACGTAATAATTATCCTGCATAAGTAGCGCTAGTTACTAAAAAAAGCTTTCAAAACTAATTTTATCGCTAAACAAATAACTAATAGTTTTCACACTTCCATCTGTCGCAGTTAACCTTTTTTACGAGAGATTTTTAAATAAAAGCCTTCGCTACCTTTTTTTGAAAGCATACGTGTTCAATAATAAACGTTGACTTCCTTCTATTATCTGACCTCATGGACAATATACGCTTCTGGAATTTTTCCCATTACAGCAACAGCACAAACACTTCTAAAAAAAATTTACTACACTATCTATAGAAAACCTACTCGTACTAGCCGCTATCTAATGACAAGTTCCACCATCACTTTGCTCAAATCCACTAAAGCCACTAAAGCCTGTCATAGCCAAATCCATCAGGCTTTTCGACACAAAAATTAGAGAAAGAGAACTTAAAACCGTCATTATAACTCTACTACAAAATAGGTATTCCAACAAGTCTTTAGTTCATATAAGATATATTAATAACAATTAGTAAATATTAAAGAATACAAACTTTTAATTTCAAGACTTTCCTACCAACCGAAGGCGTTTTTGCTTTGATTAAGGACAATTCAAGAATTTGTATAATAAGGAGGTAAAGCAAGGTCTTTACAGCTAACAATAAAATAGATGAATTTTGCAACAACTGAAATAAAGAAACACTCTCAATTTCTAAATATAACAAACTATAGCCGAGCGTTTTCTATCATTTGAGACCCCTGCCGAACAATCTAATCCAACAAAATTTCTCCAGTCCAGTGTATCTTTAGCTAAATAACATTTACGCTAAACTTTATCTTTAAAGTTGTAAGTAAGAAAGCACAAAAGAACAGTTATTTTCAAAAACGTATACCTCTCCTTGTGTAGTAGACTAATTTAAACATTCGATAAAGGGCCACATTTGATCCTCGTCGTTCTATTTTTGAATTTCTAAATTTATAAAATCTTAACCTCCTTCCTATTGTCATAATTACCAGATTTTCTGCAAAGTCATAACCTTTGACCTCTTTGGTCTGGGTCTACTACATAAACTCGTTCCAAATTCTAGCTTTCTACTTTAAGATCGTTTATTTATAGTATTGCAGTTTAATTTTCAAAATACTTTTGAACCATGTAATGCACATTTTTATGCCATTCTGGGTCTATTCAAAATAATAATTTACTAAACTAGATCAAAGGTTTGCTTTCCATCTAAGCTGATTATTGTAATAATATTCTTCTCTTTTAAATTGCGTTTTTACTACTATTACTGTATAACCTGTATTTTTTTATGGGATAAAACCAAACTGATTATTATTTGTAAAATTATTAACAAAAGATTTTTACTATTAACCTTAACAGAATGTTTCCTCTCACATTAATCAAGATTATAGGGAGATACATATTACTTCTTTACTATTTTTCTGGGTTTTACTAATTTTTGTATTGACTCTTTTACTTTTCTTTATACTTAAGTATAAAAGCTTTGATCAACAATAGTAAACGACGGACACTTAGGGTACTAGAAAATGAACTAAAGATTCAACTATCCCACACGATTTCTGGCTGTTTCCAAAACTTAAATAACCTTTGAAAGGAAAGAAATCGCAATTTTTACATAGGACTTTGTAGAACGTCTTGAACAATAAAAACTATGCTGGAAGAAGTGTGTAAGATTTAAAGGTGCTTATTAAAACTAAGTACAATGTTTCATGTATCTTGTAGCATTTTACTAAATACCTATATAGATTTTTCTTATTATAATTGTAAATTTTATATTATATAGCTCGATATTTTAAGTAAAGATTTAATTATTTAGCGAAACACATAAATTACTTAAATTGTTTTTACTATTATTAATATTCGAGAAAGAAGTTGTGTTTTAAAATGCCAAAATCAAACAAGTGATCTGTGTTGCTTCGACAAGGCAACATTTTCTACCAAAATTATCCATAACACTTTAACATACATGCGGCGACATTTCAATAATTTCCCCTAATCAAACCTCAGTTTAAAATTAGCTTAGTTTCTTATATTTTTTGTGCAGTCCAATTATAAATTTTATGATATAATGCGTAATCAGTGAGATTTCATTCTCTGTTTAATTGTGTTATAAGCTTTTAAATAAAATTTTTGTGTAAATTGTTAAACAAACTTGTTTGTTTAATGTTTAATTACTCTGTATAGAAGTATTTTCTTATGCACTAAAACTACGATGATAGATTTTGTTTCTTTGATCTTGTATTGGAACTGTTTTGCTAAATTTCATTACAATATCTCAATTACTAATTTTTTACAGTAAACATGCATTATTCAATTGTATAGAATTCTACATTTGTAACATTAATGACTATTTTTCAAGTACAACACACAATATAGTCCAAAAAACATAAATGGTGGCAAATTTTAATCATTTATCTTATATGTGATCACTTAAAAGAGGTCCTCTATAATTTAGAGCTCTCTTTGGAGAATAGGTAAAGTAAAACCCTAGGTAAAGAATATAATTTCAATCTCTTGATAATGGCATCAAACTGGATGCCGGGACGTCAAAAAGTTTCCAGAAAATTGGTGCGGTGAGTGTGTAATGCAATTCTGATTAGATTTTTATCAACGCTCCAGTAAAAAATTTATCCGTTTCTTGGAAGTCTCGCAACAAGTGATTCTATTTACTAATAACATTATGCGTACTACAATAGCAACTAAAAAATATTTTTCACAAAACAACAAAATTGAAAGATCACATTGTTTCCGAAATTACCCACCGAAAGAGAAATTCATTATACTGAAAGATAGTTTTGTTTCAACTTTTTAATACCAGTGTCTATATTTATAATTTTTAAAGTTCCTACAACTTCAAACACCTTTAAATTTATAATACTCCTCCACCCACAACTACAAAATTTATTTTTATATTCCTGTTGATTTATAGCCATTAAACGTTAATTGTGAAACATTTAAGATGCGATGTTAAAGAGAATGGAAAATGCGGTGTCACAATTACAACCGCTTGACACCCATATCGTACATGTAAATGCATGTGCAATGTGAAGCCGTGACGTAGCGGTCAGTATGGTAATTCACCACTAAGGTCCATGCTAAACCGCTTGATTTATAGGCCGGAATACATACATACACATACACGTCTCAAGTTAGGTATGCGACAATTGGATTTATGTACTTAGGATGCGCCGAACTTCACGCCGTTGTACCAAAGGTACGAAAACAATAGGCAATGTAATAAATAAGTGTGCTTTGTTCGGAGCAGAGCCTGTAAGTGGAGCGTAGGACGAAGATTTACCGATTCCGTTCGATTACAACGTCCGAGAAGTTAATTCCGTCCGGCTGTTTGATTAACATATTAATTTGAGTTGCATAAGCGAGCGAAGGGATGATTAAGTAAATGATGTTAATTTATCGTTAAAGAAAGTGTGAAACATTCCGCGCGGCGCTGCGCTCCCTGCAGGATTCCATGTAACAATCACCTTTATCTCTCCATGTCGACTACCAAGAGTGGTAATGTAAATTTCGGGCCGCTCATAACTTTCGTGGCCGCCGCATAAAAATTTGCATAACGCTTTCCAGCCACCCAAACGGCTAGGATTTTTATTGGCCAGCCTTCGGAAAACGAGAATAGTACAACTAAATGAAAACGAACTGCACGCTACGGATATAAACACCGGCGGGCCGATCATACTGACATAATCTACGCATGCGAAGTCATTTCGTGATAAATTTACGTATACTCAAAGTGGCCAACATCCATTTCGATGGCTCGTTTAAATAAGTCTAAACCGGATTGGATAAGCCATTAGACGGCGATTTTGGCCGAAACAACGATATTAATTATGCCGAACGGCGTATTATTTGTACATTTTCGTTTGGCTGTTTGGCCGTAGTAACATATTTCGAATTTTCCCAGACCAAAACGGAGCCGTTATTTAAATACGAAACGTTAAAGGACAGCAGTTTAAGTAAATTACTATACGAACTCTGTATGTCCAGACCTATTGAAATTATTTTGGTTTTATACTATTAATACTAAATTTGACTTTTTAATGCGAAGGATGTAATTGTACAAAACTGGCCATATTTTTGTTAAAGTGCAAAATTGATATATACTTTATTTTTTATTGCTTTATTTTAGTTGTATTATTTTAATTATTATTTTAACTTATATCTCATTAATCTATTAGGATTTATTTAATTATAAGGGAAAAAACTAAGAAAAAGTACCTGCTTTTATGTAATTACATGGCGAAGAAAAGACATATTTTACGGAAAAGGAAAAATTGAAATAATCATAGAGATGAAATTGCAAAATATTGATTATTAAGGTATAACTAAAAAAAAAGTTGTGGAGTAATGGAATTAAAAGAAAGATAGCTGCTGTACTGGTCAAGGGTAGAACTCAAAAAGAAAGGGTCTAAAGAGGTATGATTAATAGTAAAACCGGATAAAATAAAAATCTTAAAGAAGAAATATACATTATTGAAAGATTACTAGCAATAGACATTAAAATTGATAATGAAATATATGAATGGTAATATCAACGTATGTATTAACCGATAATGCCAGGAAAAAGAAGAAAAAGGAGTTTTTTGAAACAAATGGAAATAACTAAGGGAGATAGAAATGTAATTGTTATGGGGAATATTAACGGCAGAGTAAGCAGTAACAATGAAGGCGTTGCAAAGGTATGTGGGATAGCATGGGGGAAGGAAAATTTTAATAACGGCATGAGGCTGATAGATCTGTGTGTAGGGAATAATTAAATAAAATACACCAGAAAAATTCGCTCTGGAAAGGAAATTATTGATTATTTTATTATAAACACAGAAAATTGGGAAATAGTGAAAGATAAAAAAGTAAAATAAATTGCAGAAGTAGGAAGTAATTATTATTTACTAAGGAATAGAGCTTTGAACAAACATAAATGACACTCAATAGGTAAAAAGAAAGAAAATAGCCAAACAAAAAGTTAAAAGTCATAAACTAAAAGAGAATGAAATTCAAAAAATTTGTCAAGAAAAGCCTTGAGAAGAAAATTGAAAAAATATAGAAAAAAGGAAAGAGATAGAAATTAAATGGGAGAAATTTAAAAGAATATTCCTAGAAGCAGCGAGGATCACTTGTGGAGTAAGTAAAATTGTGAATCCATACACAAAGAGCAGTAGATGGTAGACTACGGCGACACAACAAGAAGTTAAAGAAGAGAAGGAAAAATGGAAAAAAAATTATACATGTAACTGAGGAAGACAATAATATATACAAAATAGAAAAATCAAAATATATTACTTGGAAAATCAATTTTATAGTATCTTAAAGCAGTTAAGACAGAACATGAGGAAGTACATAATAAAGATACCTAAAATAACAAAAGAGAAAGTTAGTGAACTTAACTAAATACTAAATATTAAAATGATAAGGCATATTTTTGATTCAATCCAACGAGCTTCAGATAAAACCAACAAATGTTATATTTGTTGGACCGATTGAAATTTTTCTGGTAATTTCCCTTATCACCCCATGCTCTATGTTAGTCCAGGATATAACGTTCCATGTTTCAAATCATAGTATATTTTTCTTCTTGGGTCTCTCCTTTATTTCCCAGGCAATGCGTAATGCTTTGAGAATTTGAATTGTTCTATGACGGGGAGATTTTTGAACCGACTCGCTAGCCCGCTCCTTTATCCGGGCTTAGAATCTGCGGGGATGGTCGGTGAGATTCGTATTCCATTCAATAACTAACCCTAGACAAAGTTAACTTACAAAAATTTTTCTTCAAGTTTTCTAACACGGCTAAAATTTGCAATGTGTAATTTTCTACCGAGAAGACAAAAACCTTGATAGTCTCAAAACAACCCGATGTAAATTATAAATAAAAAAGAAGATAATCGAGCAAGTCATGTATTTTACATATCGAGAAGTAACAATATCAAGTGACTGAACTAGCTAGTACGAGGTCAAACAAGTCGTGCAACAGCATCAGGGTATTTGAAAGATTTTATCTAAAAAAATAATTACCTAAAAACCTAAATTAAGGCAAAAATATACAAAACTATAATAGGATACGATAAGTGATAGAAAGTTTGGTTTTCACGCCTACAGAAACTGAAACGCTATAGGCTGAAACCTGATGAAGAACAGATGTAAACCCAAATAACAGAGAAGAAGAAAAGAAGAAGAAGAAGATGATTAAATATGACTTTATTGGAATAGATGCGGTTATACTGCAATCGATAGTAACAAAAACACTTTCTATTTTGATACTCGACGTGGGATCTGCTGTAATATCAATAATAAAAAATTATTGACTTCAACAAGATATTGAATTTCAGATAAAAAACCATAAAAAAAGAATGACACCATCAGTGTATGATAGTACGACAAAACGTAAAGCATATTGTAGTATTTATAAATTATTTAGTAGAATTCATCATTCTTAACACACTGTTAATATTATGGAGTCCTTAATTAAATTTTATTTGTATTACGAATAAATGACTGATTACCAGTAGTTAATTAAAAGGCAAGCTAACAAATTTCCTGTTTGTCATAACTCGTTTTAGTTGCCATGATAAAGTATTTTAATATATATTTTTTAAGTCCTATAATAGTAATTTGTTAATTTATATGCAAGTGACTATATTGTGGTATGTTGTATTTTATACCTAGAGAATACAAGGTCCATCCCAAAAGAAATGAGCCTTATTTTTTTTCGGACGCGAGTGTACATTCCGGCGTGCTCTGACGCTTGGGGCAGGTGGTGGGGGGTCTTAGCTTCCATACGCGGTCGGTGCAAGTCGGCTCTGAGCTCTCAGCGGCAGGACGGTGTTTCCGTGAATGTCTATTTTCAATTTTCGACACGGCGCGATGGATTCAAAAATCGATCAACGCTACGCAATTAAATTCTGCTTCAAACTCGGCAAGAATGCTACCGAAACGTTTGGAATGCTTCAGGAGGCCTTCAAGGATGATTGTTTATCGTACTCGCAAGTTAAAAAGTGGCACAAAGCATTTAAGGAGGGCCGGGAAGAGGTGGCCGACGAACCTCGGTCTGGACGACCGTCAACCTCCCGAACCGACGAGAACGTGCAGCGAGTGCGCGATTTTTTGAACGCCGATCGTCGGTTCAGTGTTTATCAAGTAGCAGATGCCCTAAACATTCCGAAATCGACAGTACATCGAGTCATTTCCGAGGATTTATCGATGCGGAAGGTGTGCGCCAAACTTGTGCCGCGGGTGTTGACTGACGAACAAAAACAGCTCCGGGTGGTTCGGTTCCCCAGCCTCCCTACAGCCCGGACTTGTCTCCCCCGGACTTCTTTTTGTTTCCGCGGTTGAAAAGAGTGCTAAAGGGCAAGCACTGGGACTCGGTTGAGGACATCCAAGAGAATGTCACAGCAGCCCTCAAGGACATCCCTAAGGAGGCCTACCAGGAAGCCTTCCGGACTTGGAAGACCCGTCTCCAAAAGTGCATTGATGCAGGAGGATCCTATTTTGAAGAATTTTGAGGTGTTGTAGCGATCTGCTCAATAAAACTATTTTTTTTTGAAAAAGGCTCATTTCTTTTGGGATGGACCCTGTATATGCTCAGTTTCTCTTCTATAGTATTTTGCAAGCTTGTTATATTATTGTTAGTAAAAGAGCTCTTATTTCAGTTTTTAAATAGAGGCACTAGAAATTAAAAACCCTTATACAACTTTAGATGAGATGCATTTTAAGAAGGTTTAAACGTTATCAGAAATACTCCAAACAAATTGAACTATACCTGTTACCTCGATATTGGTATAAAATTTTGCTGTATAATTTTCTCGTAACATTAATGTGGTATAATCCTTAATAAAGTATTTATTTAAAGATTTAATCTGCAGTAAGCTCTGGTCAAGAGCAAAGCACTGACAAGATTAATAACTATTTATCCATACCAATATCTTTAGCACCAAAAATACAACACAAAAACTATTCGATTTGGTTGCAGTGCTAGGCAATTTTCCAAACTTTATTTGCAGTCAAAAATTCTCCTATTACTTTTCAAATTTTTTTCTTCAGCCTTGTAGCGCCCAGTATTGAGCATAGGCCACTTTTTATTTAATTAAACGCCACGCTTGCCGGGCGGGTTGGCAGTGGATAGTGAATGTACTTTTACGACCGCCAAAGGTGTTTGTATGACGGCCGGAGAGCATTAAATGTTTTTGTCATTGCCGGGGTTCGAACCCGGAGCCGCCGTGCGCCAGTTTGGCAGGTTGAGGCCTTTACCTCGCGGCTGTCGTGCTCTCACTTTTCAAATGGCTTAAAATAATTGATAAGATTTTGAAACTGCCCGAAGTATAAAAAAGTTTTGATATCCTTGTGTAATAATAACTTTTTTGTTTTTAATTCATATTTCTACAAAAAATTCCTAAATGATGATATCCAGGTATTATACATACATACATAATCCTTTCCTCTTCTACCTTACGGTGTCGAGGTATTATCTAAATACTAAAAAAATATTTTACCGGTATTTAAATAGTAATTAGCGCAGTGTAGTTGCGTGGTTGGGGCATGTGGCTGCGATACGAACGGACTCTGATGCCTGGTGGGTGGCCTACTCAGTCACTAAAAATAATTGAGTACCTGGATTCACTTTGAACAAGGGGTAATAATGGTGGTGGTCTAAGGCGCAGTGCTGCTACATTTTTTAGCAACAGGGATGGTTCGCGACAACCAGGCATAGAAGGTGAACGTATGTGAGCCTTAACCTCTCAATTTGCAGGACGAGCTTCTTCGCGAAATATTAGAGCCATGCCATATAAATAGTAATTAATCGAGACATCTAATATCAAAATCTACAATTTTTTTTAAATTACCGATATAAATATGTAGATATTGAAATCAAGTATCTATTGACAATACTAGTAGGGACTTTTGCAGTAGTAAGGGAAGTAATAAATTGAAAAATAAACAATATGCAAAATGATAAACAAAAGAGCAGTTTACAAAAATGTTCTCTTCAGTTTTGTGTGTTGTTGTCCAGTTAAATCAATTATTGTTTTGAGTGTTTTCTTAATTTGGTAATTTTTGTTTGTTTTCTATTAATAGCCTCTTCTGGGCTTCTAAGTCAAGTTTGCCATCTTGTCGTTACTGAATATTCCTGTAAAGTGTTAAAGAAATTCAATTTGCTAGACTGATAATTGAAATTTGTTTTGGTATTTACTACTCTGTGGATTATAGTAGATTATAGTAAAGTGATAGAAGTTTTTTAATTTTGTAAAGCAGGCCCAAATGCCAGACTTTATCAAATGCCTGCCTGACATCTAACATTACTGCAGGGCAGTATTTTTTATTATTTAACGATTTGAGGGTTGTGCTTGTTATCCAGTGGCATTGCTGAATAGTTGAATGGGCCCTACGGAATCTAAATTGCTGGCGTGGTGTCTAGTTATTCGGTGTAAATTCTGGGTCAATTCTGTGGAGTAGCAGTTTTTACAATAATTTGGAAATGACAGATAATAAACTTGCAGGTCGATAAAAGTCCATCAGTTTAGAGTCCTTACTAAGCTTTGGTATTAAAATTATCTTTGTCATTTTTAATTGTATGATCCAATACTGGATTCTAATGATTGCATTATATACATAAGTTAAAAGTACTATTGCTTTTGGCAAAAGCTTCTGGGGATTTTTGGTGCAATAAGATTCATATCAGGTGCGTTTTTACATTCAAGAGCTTGATTTTATTCATAAGGCGAGATAAGTTTTATTGATTCAGTTGTCTGTGATAATATCTGTAGATATTCTTTCTATGTCAATATCTTTGTTATGTGGTTAGAATAATTTACAAAGATAATTTGCAAAATCACCTGATTTTTTTTGTTGCTTTTTACCTATTATGGTTTATCTGTTAAAAGAAAAGACAATTTGTGTACGGGAAAAAATGTCAGGCGTTTAGGAGTATGTGTGATGTATTATATCAATTTGAAGGTTTTGATGAGTGCAAAAAAATAAATAAACACGGGACCTTAAGTTAGGTTAAATAGATGGAATAAATTAATTTTTGTTTTGAATACCAAACATAAGTATTGCAACATTTGAACATTTATTTCAGCAGCATGCATGTGGTATATAGGATAGAGAGATTAGTATCAGAGGCGAGAACACAGGTTCGAATCACGTATGCGACATTTGGCATATGTTTTTTTTCCTAGCAAATACATTAGGACAAAACATAAATAGCACGGTTAATTCAAGACAAATGCCTGCAAATCCAATGGGATAGTGGTTAAAGCAGCTCATTAATCCACACTGTTCTCATCTATTCACAGTTGAGAAGTACAGTCGATTCTCTTGTGTACTGCTCTCATAAACTTGATCGAACGGTCTTAGTAGTCGTATCTCTTCTTTGTACAAATCGCAGCTCCCGATAATACAACTTTGACTGCCCATCTGCCAGCCTGATAAACGTGACACTCGTTATGCGAGCTCAAGTGATACTCACACTGGAAATACTATACAGGTATAAGGCTCAAATGTGCGATGATAATCACTAGACGGCAAACAGGTTCAGTGAGAACACAATTGATGATTTGGCTTCTTGTGTGCATCTCGTGAAAGGAGACGTTGAGTTAACTGGCTTTTAGGTAACTTTCCTTTTAATAGGCATGAGAAACGCGCACCATGAAGCTGTTAGGCAAAAACCTGAGAATGTCCTAAATAATGCTACAATTAAAACATTGACGTTTCGGGCAGAGGAAGAAATTGAACATCTCAAACTTAATTCGGGTTTCCTGTCTGTCCTCAATTTGAAAACTTATTTGGCATACTTGTAGTCAGAAATATTGCAGCATGTATTCGGCAGCATATTAGGATTCGCACACGAGAATGCTTTAAAGCACATTTATTTGTTCCCCAATACTTGGATAAGTATAATGGCTCAGGTTCGCGATAGAAAATTCTCGATAACACCTCATAGTATGCCCGGGTGTGGTTGGAGTGGACAAAACAGTTGCTATCATGATTTGTAACGGGAGGTATTTTGTCCATCCAGAAACCCTCACCAGATAGCAACATGACAAGTCCAAAAGAATATAAATATGCAAAAGCTGATGGCGACGACAAATGGCAAAAATGATGTCTGTCCTGGAAAGAGACTTCATGTGAATAAAGGACGATCTGGAGGTTTAAAGATTTAAATTAGTCATTCCACACCACCTGATAGGAAAACTTCACTGATGAATAGGCAAATAAATCCCGGCTGTGCACTTGCATTAGACGGATTGTTGAGGCTCGTGACCATACGATTAAATATTACAAGTACCTGACTTCTGTTATTGACAATAAGAAACTTACACACCTATTAGACGATGTGATGATTTCTGTGAGTCTTGTGAACGCATTTGAAGAACTATTACTGGTTGGAGGTCCTGATGAGGATGTTGTTCAAAGGGCTGAGGTAGTGTCGAGCAGTGTGAGAGACTTCAATACACTGAAAATGCTTGTTAAACACTACAAGCTGAATCACCTAAAAACTACATTTGAACACTTTGTCTACGACATCTTCCGTTTGACAGATTCATACCAAAGAGGACTGGCAATCTTGTATTATAACTTATAGGATTGAGATTTTGACAGTAAAGTACTTACTGATGGTTATCTGGTATCTGGCATATGAACAATTGTTTCCTGAATTCAGATTCCCTGGCGACTTCGTTGGATATCATATGCCAAATATTAAGTCACAGTAAAGTGTAAAATCACAATGTAATTAAGACAGCTCTAATATACATAGGGATCAACTCTACTCATCATTACTTTTAATATACTTTACACATACCCCTAAATCCCTGGCGCCTTTTCTCATATTCAGGTTACCAGATTCTTTGTGACCAGTAGAAAACTAAGTAATAGTGTTTTTTTTTGTGGAGGTGTTGGGCTTCCAGACCCAGTTATTAAATCGGTTTAAGGTGTATGCATACTGTTTAAGTGATTCTTCGCGAAAAACTTCAGTTTAGTTTTAGTTGGTTGCTTAATTTGTTAAAAATGTTTTTATCTATTGGACTGTGACTTTTCTGCCAATTTCTTCTAGCTCTACTTTTGTTAGCAACTAATTTCTTAATTTCTAGTGGAATGTTTTGGGTGTTTGTTTTGTAAGTTATATGGAGTGTTGCTTGTTGAGTTGCTTCTTTTATTGATAAAACTGCCTAAAATCTTTTCTTTTTCTTTGGACTTTTAGGGATTACTTTCAAGCAAATGTCTATGCTTAATTTAGTGTTGAACTGGTTCCAGTTGGTTCGTGCATTGTAGGGTGGGTTTTTTATCTAAATGGGACCTTATAGTGGCTATTATAGGCAAGTGGTCCGATAAAAACTAATTACAAAAAATAAAAATATTATTATTGATGAAATTAATTCTTATTAAAAACCTTTTGTGTAAACAAATATCTGGGTAATATAAATTTAGTCGTTTACAAATGTTGGAAGATGTCATAAACAAAAATTATATTTGAAAGTTTGAGGTATACTCTTTTTCTTTTCAAACCAAGTTAAAAGTCTGTTTTTTTTTTAAATTACATTATAAGAAAAAGTAAATGGAATAATCAATAAAATAATTACCAGATTAGAATGTAATCATTTTTAAATTGTTAATTTTTTTGTTTTTACTATTTTTGGAATTACTTAATTATTTGAGAATTTTTTGCAAAACTGAGAGATGAGTTGGATTAAGAGTTAATGTTCCAGTTAGCAAACTTGATGAGTGATACCATAGCAATACAGACTTCCTGTTCAGAGCTGCCGCTGACAGCTTTTAGATGGTTCTGATAATCATTCAACCAAAAGACGAATGATGAAGCGGTGGATGCTATCAAAAAGACTAATAAAGAAGTTCAGTTACTTAAATTTTATCTTTAAATTAAAAAACCTGATATATCCGTTTATATATTCAGTAATAAAATTGTTTTCTAGTAAATAAGTAAAATAACACCAAAACCAAATTACTAAAAGTCTGTTTATTCACATAAATAACAAAAAATATATAAACAAAGTTTCTATGGCTGCTTAACTTTACATGCCTGGTAGTACAGCGTCGTTTACGTCGGTCCACGTAAAGCTATGTCGACAAAATTGAATAAAATAAAGGGAATTAGGCATTCAGCGGAAGAAGGGCGATATTAATATTTTCTTTGGCCGTAGCCGCTCGTTTCCAAATTGAAATTCTTAGCAGAGCGGCCAATAACTATAAACTAAGTTGTGTCTACATTCTTAAATAAACATGACGGGCGGCCGCCGCTCACAAGCGGAAAATAACAATAATTCCGCTTTATTTTTTATAATTACCACTTTGCCGGACAGACGGGGCATCATATCTTATAACTCTGGGCCCATTGTCATGGTAAACGGTCTCGTGAAATATGTAGGAAACGCCGGTTTCGGGCGGATAGGCGCGTAGACCCGCTGCCTCGCCGCTCTACCTGTCTTCCATTCGAACGCGCGAGTTAGCGGCCCCGTCCTAAAAGGTTCCCGCTTTGCGGCGTTTTAGCGCGGCTCTTAAGAACCGCGGGCCCAACTATTAAAACTACTAAGTAAGAGCAAATAATAAGCGGCCGCGGCCGAGGGAATCCATCCCGGAATGCAAATGACGGTGGTCACCCCGCCGCGGAGCGCACTCGCGGCCAACCGCTGCTTTGAATTGTAAATGATAGACACGACACCCACGCTTCCTTCGTGTAGACACAGTCGGCCACGCTGTATTGTTGTCAAGTAATTGTTACTTGCTGTAGTTTGTTTATTTATTTCGGTGTTGTTCACGATCGGCGAGAAATTGAACTTGAGGTGGGCCGGACGAGATTGTCTACAGGCCATCTTGTCCGGGGAATTTAAACGCTTGCTGTCTAGCATTCGGTCATTTATCAGTTTGCCCGTCTGCAGTCCTTTATAATTTGCAAAGAATTCACCTGCGATTTTTTGTATGCGTTGGCTCCCATCAGCTTCGTTCACTATTTCTACTGTAATTAGTGGTTACCAGTATTCGTTTAATTTCTTTAATCAAAAGTTCCGAAATATTATCACATGTTTAACTCCCAATTTTTTTTTCCTTTCTTATTAGATTTGTTTTTATACAGCGGAAAAGTATTAAAATCTAATTTACTGGCGCCTACGTAACTGCTCTCGCACTATTCTACCTGTTGCAAGTGTTTACGCCTACTATATTTCTCCTTCTTTACATATGATAAATATTTGTAACAATTTCTTTTTGTTTAACTTCAACGTGCTATGCTTTTTAAATTTATATATACTACTGTGTACAAATATAACCCGGAATTTTTAATTTAAACTGCGCGGGCATTTCGTTGGGCATAAACCTTTTTAGTTTTAAGTTGGTAGGACTGCTACTGACATCTGTGTCAAATTGTAGCTTAATATCTTAATTAGTTGAAGAGTGACGCTCGTTTTCGTAAACAACCAAAATTAACTTTTTCGATTTTTACCATGTCAGAAAATATTCAACAAAGAAGTTCGATTAAATTTTGTGTTAGAAATGATATTTCTGCTCCAAAAACACTCAGAATATTACAAAAAGCCTTCAGTGAACAGGCTATGTCTAAAACACAAGTATACGAATGGCATAAAATGTTCAAAGAGGGTCGTGAAGGCGTTGAAGACGAACCACATCAAAGACGACCAAGAACATCAACTGACGAACAGCACGTCGCGAAAATTAAGGAATTGGTGCTCCAAAATCGTCGATTGACAACTAGAGAGCTTGATGACATCGTTGGCATTTCAAATGGATCAGTCAACACCATTGTGAAGGAAGTTTTGCACCTCAAACAAGTCAAATCTCGTTTGGTTCCAAATACCCTCAATTTATTCGTGACCATTTTGCTAAAAATTCCACCCATATCGTTGCGCAACCGTCGTATTCGCCTGATTTAGCTCCATGTGACTTCTGGCTATTCAAAAAAATGAAAAGACCGCTCCGGGGACACCGTTTTGACACGATAGAAGAGATTGAAGCCGAATCGAAGAAGGTGCTGCAGGCCATACCGAAACAGGACTTTTCAAAGTGTTTTGATGAGTGGAAAATTCGCTGGCATAAGTGCATTGCAGCCGAGGGGGATGACTTCGAAGGCGATGAAATAGATTTTTTAGAATAAATAAGGATTTCAAAAATTATAACAAAATTCCGGGTTATATTTGTACACAGTAGTATATGTCCCATCAATTTCACCCCAAATCTATTTATAATTTGACTGTTTTTTTAAACATATTGCTTTTAATTTTTTGAAAATCTTATTCAAATAATTAGTATAATCGTTCCTTATTCTTATTTAACATGGCTTATTTTCATTTGACTTTTAAATTACCAATTTTAGTAAAACTGCTTAATTTCATTCTCTTTTTAGAAAACTAACGAAATTAACAAGAAGACGAAAAACAATAGACTAAGTCTAAGAATAGAAACATACAATGTGCGACTAATAGCTGCAGAAGAGGGATTAGAGGAACTGGAATATAAGTTGACACGAATCGGATTAGATGTAATTGGTATCTCAGAAACCAGACGAAGAAGAGACAAATTATGTAAGATACAGAAAGAACATACAGTCCTTTATAGAGGAAAACAAGATGAAAGTAACGGGGTAGTAGGACTAATAATACATAAAGATACAATGCCTTTTATTACCGAGGCAGTCTATAACAGCTAGAGTCCTGTAAAGATATAGAGAGATATATAGCTCCTACCAGTAGCTACGAAGAAGATATTGAAGAGTTCTATAAGGCGTTAAAAAGAGGAAAAAAGAACGCAATAGACATTCATACTAGATGACTTCAATGCTAAAATAAGTAGAAAGACTGAGGAAAACAAATACAGGATGAAAAAGACTAGTAAAGTTTCTAAAAGGATAACAGATATATTGCATGAATACATTTTTCACAAAGAAATGAAAACAAAAATGTACATGGGTAAGCCCATATGGACATACTAAAAGCGAAATAGATCACATACTGACAAACAAAAAGAATGTAGTAACAGATGTAGATCCCGTAAATAGTTTTTACAGTGAAAGTGACCATAGACTGTTTAAAAATAAGATCTATATAAAACGAAAACTCAAAAGGAAAAGAATAATGGAAAAAATAAAACAAAGCCAAACGCAACGAAACAGAAACAGAAGTTAAATAAAGTAGTACTGAATGATAATAAAGAAATAAATAACTTATATCAAAAAATAATAATGGTAATAAAAAAATCATCTAAAAAGACAGCGGCTTACCACGTGGTTACTATGTGGGTGTCTTGAATTAATGTATGTAAGAAACTGCGGCAGTGTTTCTTTGCCGTGTTTTTATATCGTAAACGGGTCATCAACATGTCTTAACTATATCACGGGTTTCAATAGCGATGTATAGATGGCAATTTCTTCAATTTTTTGCATGTATTAATTGACGGTTACAGTGTTCAGTGAACTTCCTATTACTACTTCGTCTTTTTGCTCATAATGCACGTCTAAGTAGCTTAACGTAAAACACAATTTTAGGAGCTGGAAGATGTCATTAGTAAACAGTAATGTTATATCAAAACTGACTATTGGGTTTTTCTCCTATATATAGATGTCTTAAAGTAACTGGTGTTTGGAGACCTCGATGTAACTATTGATAAGTCCAATATGTAGTTGTAATACATTGGACCAGTATCTAACTAATTTGTAGTTAGGATCACCGATGGCACTGACAATAAGTTGTAATGGTATACCATTCTTGTGTATTTTGGACAGCTCGTATATTCTTGGGGTAGCCTCTTTGATGATGTTATTATTTTCTTAGTGGCGTTATTTAGAAAGGAACTTGTGTCGCGTAATATCCGTGCTATGGAATTGCGTTTAAGAACAACGTAAGTTTTTAAATCGAGGTGCCTAACCATCTTTCTTGTGTAGTTCTGTTGTGACAATATAACTGCGGCATTACCTTTATTCATTGGCAAGATGGTGGTGGTGTTGTCATTTATTTAACGCGCCTGTACAAAGACAATCTTGGCCATGCGATAGAGTTGGAGCAAAACAAGTTTTATTTAACTGTAGAAACTATTACCCAAGATTATACAAAAAGCCGGTGAATATAAAAATAAAGGAAGTACAAATAGGTCTCCGCCGTTTTTTATCAAAAATTAGGCATTTATTGTGAAAGAACGAACTTTATGCTTTATTCAAAGTATTGTCCAACGCTAGCCACTACTTTTCTCATCTTTCTGGCAGCATACGAATACCGCGTCGAAATAACGCTTCATCTTTTGAGGCTATCGACGAATCGACCCAATTTTTGGTATCTTCATATGTTGTGAAGTGCTGTTCAGACAGGCCATGTGCCATCGATCGGAACAAGTGATAATCGGAAGGAGCAATGTCTGGTGAATACGGCGGGTGGGATAAGACTTCCCAATTGAGTGTTTTCAAGTTTTTCCTTGAGTTCTCGGCTCAATATCATTAATTGTGTTCAGTAGAGAGACCCAGTAATGGTTTTGTTTGGTTTGAGCAGCTCATAATACACGACATCTGATCCCATCAAATACACAACATGAGTTTGTTTCCATGAATATTCGGCTTGACTGTCGATGTTGAAGCATGGTCACATGATTTTCTCTCCTTTGGGTTATCGTAGTGTATTCATTTTTCATCATCAGTGACCATACGAGGCATCAAAATCGGCGTTCAAAGTTTCTCGGCTTCAGTTCATATGGAACCAAATTTTCTTGCTTTTGAATTATTCCCAATTTTAAACGTTGTGAAATTGCTTGTTCAGTCACTCCCAATGTAAGTGCAAGTTCTTCTTGCACTTGTCAGGAATTTTCCTCCAATAATGCTTCCAATTCCGTGTCTTCGTACACTTTCGGCATTCCGTTACTTTCTTTGTCTTCGATGTCAAACTCACCATTCTTAAACTTATAGAACCACTCACAACAACTTTTCTCACTTAAAGCAGCCTTAGCATATGCTTCTACAAACAATCAATGCGCCTCAGCTGCAGATTTCTTTAAATTAAAAAATAAATCAAAAGCTCCCGCGAATGGCGCTGATTCGGCTCAAAACTCAACATATTCGCACGAAAAAAATTATGTGATGCTGCTACAAAATCGCTAATATTTTAAAGTTATGGTGTTGCCAGATGTCCAACCTTACGATATGACGTTTTACATCTGACAATTTCAACCATAACTTACTGTTGGGACCATCTTTTTTCAAACGACGGAGACTTATTTGTACTCCCTTTAATTTTTACAAAAACGACGGATTTTATTTTTCTAAATATTGATTTCTCACTATTAATAGACAAAAACAAATTGCCGTGCAATAAAAATGCAAATTATGTTAGCAAATGCCGGAATGTTACATGTATCGAGCCGATTTACGTCAACAGCTAGTTCGGAAACGTTAACAACTATCCTCTAGTAACATCCTTACCACACGTGTATGAATGTAGAATAAAAAGCACATGGGACAGTAATTTACTTTTGGAAGATTTTCTTCTGAAAATTCCAGACTCCGACTTCGGCGTAAACAGCTGATAACAAACAATACAAACTCAAAGAGCGGTGGAACGGAGAACGTTAAACATAACACTACGGAATCACATACCTAACAGTAAAAGTAGAAGAAAGCCCAAAATTACAGATGTCATTCAGCAAATGTGGAATTGGGATGAACAAATTGGGCGGATTAGAAACAACAAGAGAATCGTAGAGTAACACAATGACGAAAAATTAAAGAAGCAGGCTGCAGACACGATGGACGGACAATATAAAGAGAATAGTTGGTCATGGCTGGTTACAGAAAACAAAAAATAGAAACAAATAAAAAACATTAATGGAGGTTTATATCCGACAATCAGCTACTGATGATGATGATTTGTAACTGTTATCGAAAAGTGGAGTATAAAAAACTAAAGTTCTAACAGTCTCATATAAAAACTTTTCAGTTAGTCACATTATAGATATTTTTAACTTTTACAAACAGGACACCTTTAGAAGGGACTACAAAATCTTCATAAATATATCTTAAACTTACTATACACAACTGCATATAGCGTATTAAATTTTGTTAGACAAAAGCAGTACGAACCGCTAGTAAGTTTTTTTTAATTACATATATATATTTGACACTTTTTTACGTTATAAACCCAACATCGTTAAATAAGTTACAAAAAATAACTTATCTAGTAGAGATTACTGCTTCTAGTCTTTTTTAAATTGAGTCAGTAGTATGTCGTTCAAAAAGTTATCTTTAGCAGATTGTGGACTTGAACATCATCTGATTTTCCTTTCTGAGAATATTAAACTTTAGTTGTAGAAGGAACTTCTAGCGCGTCCAATTGCGCGTAGATATTGTCTTTATCTTTACATGCTAGAGGTAAATGCAGCTTTGTAAATTATAGAGAAGTTAAAATAGCTTGACAATTTTCTATTAGTAGGTTTTACATTTCAAAAAATATCAGCAAATCTTGCTGTACCATTTTTTAAAAACATTGATTAAAATAATTCATTGTTTGGTTATCGCTGACACGCTAAAACTTCTAAACATACTTTTGTGGAATACTTGTGGGACGTACTAGTAGGTAAGCATAGTAATGTTATTTGATTTTGGTCAGCTGCCGTTATTACGTTAATATAAAGGTAGGAAAAAGTTTCATCAAAAATAAGAACGTTCTGGGCAAATTAGAAAATTATTTTTTGTTTTAATTTTTGTACCTACAGACACTCTTCCTACGTTTGTCTTTGAAGGAAACTATATACAGCCTGGCCAAGCATGTTTTAGGGTGCAACTATTGTTAAGTTTTTTACTTACTTAATTCTTTAAGCTATAAAGACTTTTTCTTTGATATTGCTTTAAAACTCTACCAGGTGACTAATTAAATGTAGAAAAGATGTTAACAAAGAACTTTATTTAGAAACTTTTTCAAAAATATTTAGTCCCATTTGTTGGCGCTAGGAGCAAAGCAACTAGTCATCTAAATTCTACGTTTTAAATAATTGCAAAAAAAACAGTTTTGTTAAGCAGACTAAAAAATAAATAAATTATTGCGGCCCTATTCTGCAAATTTTTGCATAAATACGTCTCACTTTATTCTCCTAAAATATTTTCAATCAACACAATGATTTTGAACCTATTTGCTGTTTTATCAACATTTTTCTTCCTTTTTCTTGGAGTTTCACAGTTATAGCCGATATAGTCACATGCAACTGTTAGACAAAAGCACTTTAGAGCAAGACTTTTGATTCCTTTCTTTTTAAGGTGAATATAATACTGTCACTCTTTCTTGAATTGGAGATTTATTATATACAGAGAAATGTACACGTTTAATTTATCAAAATGTGTTGCTTGTTAGCGTTTTTCCAGCAACATATAACAAATTTCTATTAGGAAGCAAATTGGAATTTTTCCTTTTCATCCGCTTGTCTTAACATAGATCTTCGACTCTAACTTGTTCATTTCTTATTGTAACAGAGATAGATTTGCTTTTTCAACAAATATTGTATTTGATAATTTTTAAAACAAAATTCTTTGATAAGTTTCTTGAAAACTTCAGCACTAGCTGATCTTCAGCATAATTAACCTTCCTAATATAAATTTGAAATAACAAAACATAATTCGTATGCTGGGCTTATATTAAGTATGTATTGTGAAGAAGATATATTTAAGTATTTTGAATTTAACCAATGACTTGCCGATGCATTTCTTTTTTGTTTGGTTTCTAACGTGCTAAAAATCTTGTAGTCAATATATTAAGCATAAATTAAATTTTTAGAGCTTGTTATATTCAGATTTGCCTTTTTGGGATGAACAGAATTGTTTTTCATATGTATATATATTCAAGAACCATGAAAAACATTACGGATGAAATAAATAAATTTTTAAGCTCAAAATTTAGAGACTAATATAATAGTCTTTTTAGCTCTTTGTCTGAGTTGAGTTTGTGGAGCGAAAGCGGATAGACGCGAAATTGGCTGGTGGCGATAAAATACTCGAATACGGGCTTTGTCACACCGACTTTTTCGTGAAGTGTAGCTAACTGAATCTGAAAGTGAAAATGATTAGCAATTTAATAAGAGTGAGCAGTTAATTATAAATAAGGAGCGATTATAGGGCAGTGTAAATAGGAACAATCAAGAATACAAACGAAGAGAGTTTTTAACCCGAAGGCCAAACGTTCCCTGCCTTGCACGACCGGCAGACGGGAGATAACGCGACCCGGACGATACGGAAAGTTTATTTACCAAACGTACAAATATCTAAATTCAGATAAAATATTGACAACAAGGGGATTATAAATGAGTTCAGGGTCCGAAAGAGATAGAGATCTAAACAGTAGCGAAGAAAAAGAAGAGATCTTTAAGAAACGTAAAATAGTAATTAGATCACCAACACTAAAAACAGAAAAAATAACAGTAAGTGAAAAAAAATGGGAGATCTAAAAGAAATTAGAGACATGATTAAAATTATGACAGATGAAATTAAGAAAAGTACAGAATAAAATCAGAAACTACGAGAGGAAATGGCAAAACGGGAGATAAAATGGGAATCGGAGAAAAAACAACTCCAAAAAAGAATCGAACAACTGGAAGATAAGTTTGAAAAAATAGAAAAAGAAAAACGAAAGTGTAGGTTGATAACCAAGGGTGTAAAATTAGTAGAAGATCGAAAAGAAGAAGAAACAAAACAATTCCTCGCAGAAAAATTGGAAGTAGAAGTAGAAGTAAAGAATGTAGTAACACTGCAAGGAAATAAAGGTACAACTACAAGTCTGGTTTAAATGAAAGACTGGGTTAATAAACAGAAGGTCATGAAAAATAAATATAAACTGAGAGGATCCACCGTATACATAGACAATGATATGACGCCAAAAGAGAGAGGAATACAGGCTGAAATAAGAAAAATTGCAAAAGAAGAGAGAAGTAAAGGTAGAAGAACGAAAATCGGTTATAAGAAAATCATCATAGAAGGAGTGGAATACGTCTGGGATGATGAGGAAAAAGGGGTTATAGAGAAATCAAAAAACTGATAACAAAAAAGAACCAGCCCGAACTTACAAAGAAATATGCGATGGACATGGACGACGATAAACAATATAAGATGAACAATAAAATGAAGAGCGTAGGAATAGACAAAAGTGAGAAGCATTAAAGACAAAGAAGAAGATTTAGTAGAAGAAATGATAGAACATCAAGTGAATATCCTAGGAGTAACAGAAACCAAGAAGAAAGGAAAAGGTATGAAACGAATCCATAAAGGATACTGGCTATTTTGGTCAGGAGTGAAGGAAACGGAAGGAGCAAGATGTGGGGTAGGATTAATAGTAAATCCAGACATGCTAAAAGACATTATAAAGGAAGAATACATAAATGAAAGGATTTTAAGATTAGAAATGAAGCCAATAGGAGAAGAAATATGGAGTGTGATAGTAGCATACGGAGAAAACGAAGATGCTAGAAAAGAAGATAAAGATAAGTTCTTTGAGGAAGTACAAAGAGAAATAGATAATGGAGGAGAAAATGTAATTGTTATGGGAGACTTAAATGGACGAGTAGGAAAACAGAATGCAGGTATAGGAAAGTACTTAGGGAAAGAAGGAGAGACGACCAGAAATAATAACGGAGACAGAATCATAGAAATCAGTACAGAAAACAATTTAGTGATCGCAAACACAAAATTCAAACATAAGGATATACACAAATTTACAAGAATAGTAAAATGCAGGAACGAGAAATCAATTATTGACTATTTCTTAATAAGTAAACCAAAATGGAAAAAGGTATAAGACGTCAAAGTAACAAGACAAGCAGAGATAGGAAGCGACCACTACTTGGTAAAAATGGACCTAAAGAATAAAAAAGAAGAAAAGAAGATAAGAGGAGAAAGAAATCATTGGGAACTATAAAAACATATAAACTAAAAGAAACAGAGAACCAAAAAAGGTATAGGGAAATTCTAACCAAAAAATTTAGACCAAAGATAACACAAAAGAGGTAGAAGAAAGGTGGGAAAGATTTAAAGATACCATACTAAACGCTGCGAGAGAGAGTTGCGGGACAAAGAAAATAGCTAATAAAAATATGAAGAAAACAGCATGATGGAACGAAGATATAAAAGCAAAGATCAAAGCGAAAAAGCAGGCATGGAAGAGATACTTAAGTACAAAAAAACAGACGACTACGAAAAATATAAAGAAACCAGAACAGAAACGAAAACGGCGGTGAGAAAAGCAAAAGAAGAATCATGGATAAAATTTGGAGGAAAGATGACAGAAAACTTTCGAGAGAACCAAAAACAATTTTACGGAACCTTAAAACGTCTTAGGAAGAAAAAGCAATATAATATGATGAACATAAAGGGAAAAGCGGGGAAAAATAATAACAGAAGAAGATCAAATAGTGCAAAGATGGAAAGAACATTTCGAAGAACTAACAAAAGCAAAAAACAGTACAACAGATAAAAAGAAAGAACTAGACGAAAGAGAAGAAATCGAAGAAATACAAGAGAAAGAAGTTAGGGAGGCCATAAAGAAAATTAAGTTAGGAAAAGCAGCAGGAAGAGACAAAATAACACCGGAAATGATAAAGTTTATGGAAATGAAGGAATAACTAAATTTACAGAATTGCTAAATGAAATAATGAAGACAATGATAATACCAAAGGATTGGAATATAGGAATCATACTCTCCATACATAAGAAATGAGACAAAAGAGAATGTGGTAATTATAGAGGAATTACGTTAATAAGTGTCCCTGCGAAAATACTGGCCAGAATAATTGAGAAAAGAATAAGAGACAGAATAAAAAATACAATAGAAAAGACTGAATGTGGTTTTAGGAAGGGGAGAAGCACACAAGATTTAATATTCATCATTAGACAAATCAGCGAAAAATTGATTAAAAAAGGAAGGGAAATACAAATATGCTTTATAGATTTAGAAAAAGCTTTTGACAGAATACAAAGAGAACAAATATCGAAGCACTAGAAAAAGAGAAATAGAGGAAAGAACAATAGAAATAGTAAAAGCAATGTACAGAAGTAATAAAAACGTAGTAAGGACTAACACTGAAGAGTCACAAGAGTTCGTAACAGAAATAGGAGTAAAGCAAGGATGCGTGCTAAGCCCCTTGCTGTTCTCAATAGTGCTAGACGAGGCGATGAAAAATGCAAAGAAAAAGATGAAGAAGATAAAATTGGGATACTGGCAAATGGAACAAACAGCAATAAACGAACTGATGTTCGCTGACGACATGACGATAATAGCCGACACAGAAGAGAATCTACAATACAACCTAGAGGTGTTAGAAACAGAGCTACGGAAAATAAACATGAAAATAAACATAGCGAAAACTAAAAGTATGGTAGTGGGCAGAGAGAATATAACACACAAAATAAAAATACAAGAAAAACAAATTGAACAGGTAGAAAGTTTTAGATATCTAGGATCAATAATCGAGAACAACGGCAAAATAGATAAAGAAATTAATGATAGAATGGAGAAAACAGGGAAAATCTACAATACTCTGAAAACGAACTTTTTAGGAAAGAAAGTAGTACCAAGAAAAATAAAAACAGAAGTAGTGAAAAAAGTGGTGAGACCGTCAATAATGTATAGTAGTGAATCGTGGTCTTTGACAGAAAAACATAAAATAAGACTAAATGCAATGGAGATGAGGTTCCTAAGAAGGATACAAAATAAAGCGAAAAGAGATAAAATCCGAAATGAAACGTATAGACAAGACTTAAAGATAAAACCTATAATGGAAAAAATAGAAGAAGGACAATTAAGGTGGTTTGGTCATGTGTGTCGTATGCCAAAAAACAGATTTGTGAAAAGAGTGTATGAATCGCGAGTGCCGGGAAAAAATCAAAGAAGAAGGCCAAGGAAAACCTGGGAAGAAGGAATAAGAAAGGCAGCAGCAAACAAGGGAATAAACTGGGAAGGTACAAAACAAGTAGCCCAGGACAGAAAACTATGGAAAGAAAAATATACAGCAACATAACAAATTCTTCTCCCACCTGTCTTACATTTAACGGTAAAAAGGGCATAAGGATTAGGTAAGTAAAGTAAGCTCTTTGTCTTAGTTGTGCCATCATCAAATTTATTCTATTAAATAATTTCATTTTAACAAAAGTTGCAGGATGAAATAATCCCATGTAGCTGAGTGATATAAATATTTAGTTCAAAAGCTAGTTCTTTTATTAGTTCTTTTGCCATCAAAATCACCAACAGCCATTCCTTGTTATACAAATTACCTAAAATTTTCACATACGTTATGAGAAAGATAGTAACAAATAATTTTTTTAAGAAGTCTTTGATGAACTCGTCTTTTAATGAAGTTTTAAATTTAATTATCTTATTATTTAATATAATTTCACTAAATAGCAAAGACTGTGCATTTGATGACAAATTTTCAGTATCTATAATTACATTAATGAGTGCATTAAAATTATTTTTTAAATTCTTGTGGTACCAAATTGAACCAGTGGCTTTTATCACTGGTGTGACGGCCTTTCGCCCTTGAACCGTCTGTGTTTATCTGTGGTGTGGGTGGCCTGCGATGTCTGCCGGCAGATGTTTTGCTATCGCAAACTAAAAACGGCGGATGGGCTTTTTCGCTAGGCCTGCGAGCTTGCATACGCCATCGGCCACACTTTTGAAACATATTCCGACAAGTGCGGTCGCATTATAGTTTTCCCGCAAATAATTTTCCCCAAAGCCAGACGCGAAGCCAGCAGGACATACGGTGGCCACCAGGAAGTTAACGCAGAAAACAACAGTCCGAATCTAATTACAGGTGAGCGATTCAGCAATTTACTCGTTGGTTTTGATATCGATAGCCGCCCCCATTCGCTCTCTGTCGCGCGGGATGTTTAAGGACGAATTGGGCCTCAGCGTTTTCCCCCGCTACAGGCCGTAATTTGTTCCTAATACTGCTTCGCGAGTGCACGGATATTTACATGCCTGCCTCTCCAATCACTAAAAATCTATACCTTAGATATTTATTTGCATTATGTTCATACAGTACATTATCTTAAATAAGTTTTATTTGTAAAACATACACGTGGAAACAGGTTAGAATTCATATGACAGAAGGACAATAGATTGCTAAAATTTGTAATCTATAGTCTTGAACTAATGGTTGCCTCCACGGATCAGAGATGGATCCTACAAATTAAAAAAAATAATAATGTAGTTTTAGGAATTGCTTACTAGAACTAATAAAAAAATCTTAAAAATGCGTTCCACCAAGGAATACTCTATGAATAGTGAGTATTAATTTTTTATCAAAGCGTTTGTTTCTAAATTTCTTACTATATCTTGTATATTTATTATTTATTTCTTTCACTAATAGTAAGTTAGTGCCTCAATTTATTCCTTAGCGTAGTATGGGGCAGCGTAATATACAATTACATTTTTTGACCTTATTTTCAACGAACTTAAAAAGTTCGTTACTGAATTCTATATGTCTGTCGGTCTGTCTGTCGCGGTCACAAAATTATGGATTTTTTAAAATTTTAAAATGGATTCTTATAGGAAATTTTACGCTGATTTAAAAATCGAAATCAAAAAGTTTCTATCTAGAATAGGTTTCGAGATATTCGACTTGGAATTTCGGGAAAATTTCGACATTGCGATTTTATGAGTAATTCTTAAAGAAAATTTTACGCTGATTTTAATAATGAAATCGAAAAAATTCTATGTCGAATAGTTTTCGAGATATTCGACTTTGAATTTCGGGAAACTTTTCGACATTACGATTTTAAATGTGATTCTTATAGGAAATTTTACGCTGAATTCGAAAATGAAGAAAAAATTCTATGTCGAATAATTTTCCAGATATTCGATTTCGAATTTTCCCGAAATTCGAAATCGAAATCGAAAGGTTTTTTAAGTTCGTTCTGGGATTGCTTACAGAGCAATCTCTTCGCCGGCCCCATGTTTATTTTTAATTTCTTCCTGGATACTATCATGTTTATTATTCTTTACTCCTAAATTAAGGTAGCCGGTATATACTTCTTTATGATCCCCGTAAGATACAGGGACCCTGCGTAAGCGAACTTCTGTCCTCTCTTGCTTTCTACTTTTGGAAAACGCTGACCTAACCGTAATTTTATCTAGACTCATATTTTATTCTTATTTTACCCTATTTAACTCACTAACCCGCTCGGCCAGCATAGTGTTTTCAAACTAATTGTTTTTTATCATAAAATAACAGGAAATTAATTGTAGACACCACTGAAGCAAAAGAGACCCAAGAGGCACCATATAATCCAACTTTCTCAATGCTCACTTTACAATACGAACAACTTATTTGAGAAAAGAATAACTGAAAATGGATTTGAGTAAGCCCCACTAGAAAACCAAAAATCAAATCGACTATAAACTTAAAAAAGAAGATACATTATCAATAAGATTGACATTAGCACTTTCAGTACGAACCCGAATCGTCGGTTAGTCGGAATTTTATTTTCATAAACTACAAATGAATCAATGGTATAAATGGCATAAAGGAAAACCTTAAGAATATCTCTAAAAGATCGAAGAACACAGAATGAATCAGATTAAAAACAAAAATACGAGACGAAGAGAACTGGATAGATTCTTTCGTTTCTGCTTATATTATAATATAATCATTATCAGCTGATAATACGTGATATCTAATTTGTATTTTATTTCATGGCCTTACATATGACATGACATTAAATAAAAGATCTTGCCTGCACAAAGAAAACTTTTGGTTTGAAATTAAGATTACATCAGTATCGCTCTTTCACTTATCAGAACCCGGAGATATACAGTCTTGATTTGACATTGTTTTATTTATAGTACGGGAATGGTACGTATCCCGAGATAGATTCATGTTCAAAAGTTTTGATTATTTATTTTTAATTGTTTTGATTATAATTCAATCTGAAGCACTTGTTTACCACATACATTACGTACACAAGTTACAGCTGCTATTTCTGGTATTGATATTCTATATTTTCTGGTAATATTTTACCCAAAATATATTTACTACAGACACTTCCGCATTTATCAAGTGTCGTGTGTCTTTTTCTTAAATATTATGCTTCTTCTATTACTTTCGAATTTTATCTTTTATTCTATATTTGTCTGTTATTTTAGTATTACAGATTTTACTAGCTTAGTTAATATTTTTCCATCTCTCGCTAGCACGTCTCTTTCAGTTGTTTTATTATTTTTAATTGCCATTTTTACTGTTGCTTTAGATATTTCTATTTTTCTACTTTTTTTGTTTTACTATATTATAATATTTTATAGCTTCTGTAGACAGGATTAATAAATTCTATTAATGTTGCTTACATGTACATTTTTCTGGTAATGTTTCTTTAAGTGTAATCCTGTATTTCTATAGCCATAGTAGAAGATACCCTATTTGTGTTTTACTGAATATAGTTTTCTGCTATGATATTGTTTGTATGCTGCTAGTCCAACAGTTGTTGATGTAGCAACATAGTTAAGAGTTCTATTAATTTAAATCACATATTCTATTTTTTGTATCGAGATTACAGTAATTAATGTTTTTTCGTTTTATATCTTAATGATAGACTACATTGTCAACCACGTAAGTTGATTTGTTTATATCATACCGTATGTCTTTATGTATAAAAGTCGATTATTTACTTTTACTTGGTAGTACTTGTAGGCATTAACAAGAATTTAATTATCTATGCTTCTATTTCTTCATATTTTTGTATTATTTCTTCAATTTTATGGTTTTACATAAAAATCATTTTTTACTACTATTGTTTTATACACATTTTTAAAACAAAACTGTCATTAAACAACTTGTAAAAATAAAGTAAATTTAATAACAAAAACTACTGAAAAATAAATAATGCAATAACAGAACTTTTAGAAACTTAAACTTAAGTTGTTCTTCGACAATGCAAGTAAATAAGCTCGTTTTTATTTTTTTGTTGTTTTATTTCATTCCTATTTCTTATTTATTTTACCCCAAGTGCTTATTGGGCGGCTGCAAACGGCGTCTGCATCCAGTGGATCGGCCGATGAAGGAAAACTCGCCAACACGCAGGGCAAGCGAGGCGTTTTAATTGCCAAAACCACCCAAACCAAACCAAATGTCAAATTTCAAAAACCACGGAAATAGACCCCAGGTGAGTAGAGTTAAAAACTCAAAGTCTCACGCTGAAAGCTGGTAGGAACTGGACAAAACAAACCAGTGACCGACACAGATGGAGAGAAATGGGTGGGGCCTACATTCAGGAGTGGATGGCAGAATGCTGAAGAAGAAGAAGAAGAAGAAAGTGCTTATCACTATTATTTTAGCAATTTTTTAAATATTTAAAGAATAAATTTTTAGTATCTATTTTCTCCTTAATTCTGCTTATGCTTAAATGTATAAAAATACACTATTCAGTTGTATCCATACTAAGGATACTGATGGATAAGTAATCCTAAAAGTATTTATAATTATTTATTTATTTATAATATTGATGGGCAAAAAAAATTGAAGTGAAGTCTATATTGTGCAAAGGCTATGGTGGAAGTTGAAGCAATAAGAGAATAACAAGCTTATCAACTAATTCAGTGACCCACTTGACCTTTGAACGGTAAGACGTGCTAAACGCTCCGCTTATTCGTAACAAGTGCGACGCGATAAAAGCCAGACCGCCAAGGCCAGGGATTTCTTTGTGTTTAAATAATAAACTGAGAACGTAATACGCAGTGTGAATTGTAAAAATGGGTACGTATCAAATTAATCGCTTTATTGCGCCTAAAATCTGCATCACCTAAAACTGCTTGTAGTGGAAGTAGTTCCTTCGTCCCACAAGAAGTATTACACTCAATTTATTCGAACAATTTCCGCTTTATGTTCTACCAGCAGAATTTAATTACCTTTAGCAAGAAAACGTGAATTGGACAAAGGTAGAATATAAAAACAGCTCCGAGAAGGAGAGGCCCGAATTCTAATAAATGAGCAAGCCAACTTTACAGTCTACTAATTAACTAAACCTTTTACTACCGTAAATACGTTTAGCAGGCTGGAAAATGCTGAAAATAAGTAGGATAAAAATAAATAAACTCTGCCCAAAGAGTGTTTCGCTTTCTGACTGAAAAAACTTTTTTTATTTATCATAATTACTTATATAATAATTTATAATAATTATAAACATCGGTGAATTCGAATGGCTACCCTAGAGATTAAGGGAAATGTAAACAAATCTGTTAAAGTGCATAACCAGTAACGAAAATGAACAAGTTCATCTACGTAAATATTATTAGTATTAAAATATATTGCAATATTCTAATATGTAATATTTTAGAAATGAGTTCCAGTTCCAAATATATTATATTGGATGTAACATGTGAATTTACTAATTTTTTATGTGTAACTCTCCGAGTTAACAGTTGGCAGCGAAAACTTGTGGCGCAAATCAGATGATTTCAATGTGTACCGGTCGTTGACTTGCGATAGCGCCGGGCGCCAACGTTATATTTTTAGCGAACTTCTAATTGTTGCTCGGTTACATGAAACTCTCAGTTTTTTTGTATAAAATTAATGAATAACTTTTTTAAACGATTTAAAACAAAAAAGCTTGTATCATATCCATTTTGGCATTTAAATACTAACTTATTGTCGAGACTATAATGCTTTTTAACATTATATTACAATTACTTTTTAAAGTATGTATATATAAATTTTAATGAAGAAAAACCGCGTATTCCTAATAATATAAATTATATATATAAACCGCTTAACATATGAACTACAAAACCAGTCACAAGTTAATTGATTTTTTATCTAATGGAAGTTGGTTTTTATGCAAACCAGAAATTTCCAAATTAAAAATAATAATTGTAAACAAATGATAAGATAAAACTTTTCTAATTGCGATTGTACAAAGCCTTGATCTCCTTCAAAGTCGGCACTTTGGAATCGCATAGATATCTGTCAGCGTCGTTTCCACTGTTCAAGATATTCTGCAATATTCTGTGTTCGAGTCGCTTATACCTATCTCAATGTATTCGTCTACATTTTGTTAATATCTAGAAATACGACATTCATACATTATTCGTGCTCGCTCACCGACATCTAACTCTTAACTGATCTGGCTAGTAAAGTCGTTTTCAATCACGCCTGCGTATTACGACCCATTTTCATCAGCTGCCGGGTTAAATTGCGATTACACACTTTTCTCACTATATTTTCGAGATCAAATCTTTCTTTCTCTTATCGTTTATAAATACCATAAACGGTTATTGTTATTGTTTATTATTATTAGTGTTGTTTTGAGAATGCTTAAAAATATCCTCTAATTGTAAATGTAATGTCTTAAAACGTGTAAAGTCATCGATTTAAGTTATATGGCATATATATGTTTATGCTCTCTTGGAAAATTGTAGAATTAAAAACAATCAAAGAAATTTTTCAGCAAAATTCTCATTTATGAGTCCAATTTGCTTCACTTATTGAGTTTTAGCTAAAATTTACTATATTACTTACAATTATATCACTTCTAGCCAATTTTATTTTATTTAGAAAAGATAAATACAAATTAAAAGAACGGGAGGTTTGTAGAAAAACTTAAAATCCAGTTACAAATTTGGTTGTGGTTGCACAGCATACGTAGATAAGTACCTTTCAATGGATCGTTAACAATTGGAAATTCAATAAAAAAGCATTATAGGAACTTTTTTGCTAGATTTGTTTGGAAATATCATATTTCATTTTTACAAAATTATACATTTTTTTAAATTTTATTTTTGCTGCATTATATTGTACTTATTGTCTGTTGTTTAGTTTTTATTCTGAATGTTGTAATTGTATTGTAAATTGTAACTAAATTAAAACCACTTAATCATTAAATATGTCTATTCCCTTAAATCACTTTTAGGCTTCAATACATTAAAATAACCCTTGTATGGTCTGTCTGTCCGTCCTTTTATTTTTCAACTTATGATCAAGGCAGCTTCCAAGCTGGAGACAAGTTTCTATTTTGACATCTCTCAAGCCTTGTAATTCTTGATCTGCGATAGATTTTCAGTTAGCAACTAAGGACCATAAGTCAAGTCCAGACGCCAAAAACCAGCCTGAGCGGATAATCTTGAGACCGGTTTGACCTCAAGTGGCCGCAAATTTTTGTTTATGTATAGAAGACCCGGACATCTGTGGAACTGGAGTTCCACGTCCGTACTTGTTTAGATTCTTTTAGCAATTGTTACCATTTTAAATTTTTCTTTTTGTGGCCTGCTGCGTAACTGTAATTTTACCTGTGATTAGTTTTTTAAATTTTATTTCAACTTAAAATAAACCATTGCTACTTAATTATCGTACATAGATAAATAGTTCAGTCCTCTCTTATTCGAGGGTGCACAGTGGGCCAAAATTGTCAAACTGTATCTCAAAACCGACCTCCAACTCTTATTTTTAAAAAGAGAAATCTTTAGACTTTCTAATGACGTATTTAACTTTCTAGTAGGGTTGAAACTATAAAAACGGCACGCTGTTGAAAACGGGCATTTTGCGATTGCAGTGCTGACGGCAACTCAAGTGATTTGCGTTAAGAAAATAAAAATTGTTTTTTTATTTTGAGTGGCTTTTGGTTGAAGTAACTTATGAAACAACTAAATCTAAGTAAGTATTTACAATTTATACTTTACTTTATAGGCAGATGCTTTACTTTAGTTTCCATACGTGTAAATGCTAAATGTATCAGCTAATTTTCAGTTCTAAAGTAGGACTTTAAGTTTAAGCTACAAAACGATTCTAATTAGATCCGGCGCTGAAACTTTTTCTAGCGTGTTCCCCAAAGTTTAAGCTATAATATATCTGAAATTTAGCTGCAGATATTTGCAGAATCAAAAATTATTCTACTTTGTTTTGCGTAATGACGTAGTCGTATCGGATGCAGTTTCCTTTGCTCGGACGCTCCGGTTCTTTTTCTCGCTACAATAAATAGCTTTCAACAAATTACATAAAATAACTCATTTATTAATAGCATCAAAATAAAAATTTCTTCTAATGTATGACCTTTTTGCATTTTTTGTGTAACTTTCTACAACTTTGGTGTTTTACAGATCTCCCTCTAACGAAAAGAAATCTCTTGGATATTTGACAGCAAGAAAAGGACCAAAAAATTTGATCAAATGTTAACATATGCAAAACGTCATTCTACGTTATATCGAAACTAAAAATTTGGATGACATCAATATAGAAGAAACAAAACTAGCGATATCTCCTTGTTGCAGTGAATTTGCAAAAAGGTGGCAAAAGTGCAGCAGGATGTTGAAGACTTTCCTTTTAAAAAATGCCGATTGGTTGGAAAAAGAATTTTCATTGCCTGCAGGCATTCTTGTAGAGAAAAACATCCCGTCAACATCTGGGTATTGGCAGAAAAAATGTTGCTTTCAAAGAAAGCAGCGAAAGAAGCAAAAGGCGCAAAACTAAAAAACTTCGAAAAAGAGCATCGACAAGTGAAATAATTTATTCTGCTCTGATGAGTCTGCGATCTGCTGGTCAAGGATATGCCGCTAAATTGTTGAGCGATGCTACAACAACTACTCCTTCAAGAGCATCAAAAATCCGAAAAGCATGGATCAATGGCGAAGCATAAATTGTAACTCCAAGTACCCCAGATGAAGCACTGTCGACACAAATTTGACAAAAAGCCAATATTTAACAAGATCAGGGGGCGAAACGGTAATATATACGAATGTTGAAACTCATAAACACATTGGAAACTCAAACTTAGACCAACCAATCAACTATGAAGGTCTCAGCACTCTATATATTATCGTTCATGAGATATGTCACTTTAAAATAAAAAAAAGCGGAAAAACCCCCCTTAGGGGGTTTCAGTGGGTCGGGTTTATGAGACATTCCTATTCTACTTTTTAATGAGGAGTTCAAAAAAGGTGGTCAGAAGTTTCGACCTAACTGTACAATTGATCACTATATTCAATTGTATATATTACCTCTAAAAATTAGGGTAAGAGTTACCAGAAACTACAAGCAGCAAAACAGCGCTGTTACTCATCAAGAACGGCGATTAGAATTTCGGAATTTTTGATGGAAATACAGTTACAGGCTCTTATGGACTTAACGGCTTTACGCTTGATGGTTGCTCAAGAGGAAGTTTAATCCACAAAAATTTCGAATGTTTCCACCGAGTTAGTATTAATATTAAAATGGGGCTGCGATTTGAAGCACAGGTTACAGCGAATATAAACAGAAATGGAAGCAAAATTTTAAGGTGCAGATAGGTTTATAATTTTATTTGTTCCTTTACAATTATCAATTTCTGGTCCAAAGAAAACAATTTTATGGCGGAATCCTGGACCTTCTTTTCTACGTTTTTGCAGACCCATCAGGATACAGTTCAAGAAAGAATCCACAGACGTGACTCAACAAGAAATTACTTATGTGGAAGGGCAAATAAGTAAATTGGAAAAGACGAAAGTTATGATTGATTCGCACAAATATTTTGTATCGCATCAAATGGTATTAACAATGGTGGATACTAAGGTTTGTAATGTTGCGACCGCTACTTCTTCGGCTCAAAGATGTTACGATTGTGGAGTCACTACAACCGAAATGAACGACATAGAACGATGTGTGAACAAAGAAGTTGATGTCACAATTTACCAATTTGGTTCGACGTCTCTGCATGCTTGAATTCGCTTTTTCGAAGGTTTTCTTCATATTTCTTATAGACTGGAATTTAAAAAATCAAGGCGGTACACAGAAGAAGATAAGAAGAAACTAGAAGAAAGAAAACGCAAAATTCAGGCAGAATTTAGGACTCAACTAGGTTTATTAGTTGATCATGTTAAACCTGGAGAAAGTGGAACAATGATGGTAACACGGCCCGAAGATTTTTTAAAGATCCGAGAGTTACATCAGAAATTACAGGGATAAACGATGAAATTTTATAAAGATGTAGTACTATTCTGCAGCCACTTTCATCAAGCTTTGTTATAGATGGTGACGCGTTTAATGTTTACGCAAAAGAAACAGCTCGACGATTTATGCAGGAATATCCGTGGCACTACATGCCAGTTACCGTGCATAAGATTTTAATTCACGGAAGCCACATCGTCAAGGATGCCATTCTTTCTATTGGGCAATTATCAGAAGAGGCCCAGAAAAGCAGGAATAAAGACCTGAAGCAATATAGAAGAAGTCTGACTAGAAAAATTTCCCGAGAAGCAACGAATGAAGATCTCTTGAATCTACTTATTGTTTCTTCAGATCCGATCATTTCTTCTCTGCGAAAACTGCCAAACCGAAAACGCCAGAACTTTTCTAGTGACGTACTGTCACTATTGTGTCCTTCTAATGAGGAAGAAACAGAAATAGAGGCTTCGTACTCCACCAGCGAAGACACGTATACTAGTGGGACCAATATGGAAAGTGAAAACGACTCTGGTGACGATGAAAATAAATTTTCTTTCTGTAAATAGAAAATTATTGTTAATTAGTGTTTTTTATCTGTTTTTTCCCCGTTTCAGCAAAAAGAATAAAATTTTAATTTTGGCCAGCTTTCTCGCGTTTTGGTCCACAGTGCGGTGTCGAAATTACTTTTAATTTTTCAGTATGTTTCGTTTACAAAGTTCCATTTTTTGTTCTTTTGACTTTGTGTTTACTTGTGGTTTAAGCTTATTGTATTTTCTTAACGCGTTTGTAATTTCCAGTCTTGGCAAATATCCAAGCTATTGTAGTGTTTGTTGCGATACCTCTTTTTAAGCTTTTGTTTTATCTTTTAAGTTACGATAGACCATGGAAATAGTTACAGCAAATTTGTTCACATCTTTGATGAATTTTTTAACAGTAGTAGTTTCCTTAATTTCCGCATTTGTATCTACAGCAATAGTCAATAAATTCTTGAAGTAGTTGGCGATGTTGTGAGGAGCGGAAGAAATTGTAGGATATCCAATAAACACATTAACTAGGTTGTGCACATTGTCCAAGAACTTCTCTCTCAGATCTTTTACTTTGTTGCTTAGAATTTGCGTATCAAAAATAGTACCAAAATCAAAAACTCAATCGATAAACTCACATGAGAATGAAAAAATGTTTAACATATTAAGGAGTGTAGGTCCAGAGGCACCCAAAAAAGGATATTGAACTACTGTGTACACAGGTAAACAATTTTATGCTACTATCTCTACTTGTGGTATTTATGGTAATGGTAATAATTGATGTAGTTTGCTGACAACTGTCATTCTTCATTTACGATTTTCAACTTTAGTTCATAGGGTGAACCGCACCGTTTATAAGAAAATATTCGACGTTTCGGTATCTGCTTTGATCGCACTTTCAACAAAATTTAGCTCTTTCCTTTTTGTGTGCCGTGGCTTATTATTTATATGATCAGCAGTGAAAGGTTGGCGGCAATGGTGTTTGGCGGAAAAGGCTATGAGTCAGGGAAAGTTTGGTGGTATGTAGATTCTATGTGAATTAACAGTGCGGAGTAATGAGGGTTTTCCATATGACAGGTAAAAAATGGCTATCATCTTTGGTATTTAGGTAGCGGGAGAGTTTTTCTGTTTAAGTATTCTTGCAAATAATTTCTCTGGTAGGATAAGAAATGGAAGCAACGGTTTTTAAATAAGAAGAGTTAATTTTATAATCTGTTTATTATATTTGGCAATTTTCAAACAGTTATTGCTTTTTACTTTTCTAATCCTACAATAAGGAAAGTAATGTAATCGGCGGAAATTTGATCTACCTATCTTTTCACATTTCTGGGCGAATTATAGCCTCAGGACTCCAAAAAAGTTGGTTTGGGCCATTGGTTCGTGTGTGTGTGTCTGTCTGTCGGTCTGTCAGTAAACAGGATATCTCGAGAACCGTAAGAGATAAAGACATGAAATTTGGGTATGCAAGTTACTTGTAGGTAAGTGCAGTGCGAAGCTTTTGGTAAAAATCGGCCGAGCCATTTGGTCGCAAGGTCGCAAAATTGGTAGCAAAACGGTCTCGAATCTAAACGGTTGAAGATACAAAAAATTCCTGAGAATAAAAATGGTTTGTTGTCACGAGATAAACATGAATTTAAGTAAAAGTTGGTAAAATAAAAACACAAAATAAATTGAAGCCCAGGATTTTTGCCAGAATTACCCAAATAATAGGACAAGGAAAGTCGTGTGATGTTCACACCAGATTTTTATAGTTTAACTATATATTTGCCGGTTTCTTTGGCTCATATATGTAGGTACTTTATCAGTCTCCACAAAGTATTTCATATACACTTTGGGTTTTATTAGAGCAGTGATCCTTAACTGAACGAATAAAATCAGCTACTTCTTATTGGCCGTGAAAACTATATGTATGTTCTACGACTTAATTTAACGATAATTCCTCTACTATAAATCAAAAACACGTTTTAGGGTTGGGAATTGGTATTTTTGTTAATATTTTTAATTACGTAGGATAAGGATTTGTTGAAATACCTATTTTTTAATAGCGTAGTGGTAATAGTTTTAAGTTCTGTTTTCGATTTGCTGTGTTAAAAAATCTAATGGATCTGGAGGTGAGGAATTTTACAACCAAATGAATTTGGGCGAGATAATGATGGAATTTGGAATTTAGGTAGCCGTTATTATAAATAGGTATTTTATAGACAGTGTTATATAAGTCGTTTAAAGTATTTCTTGCTATAAGTAAGTGTCTAAGAATGGACTGGAATAGTTTTGTTCATTTTCCATGATCAATTTAATATTAGTGTGGATTTTAGGTGCGAAAGGATATCAAAAAGCGTATCTTTTCTACGAGCCCATATAATAAATGTATGTAAACAAATCGTATTCAGCAACTAAATTTAAGGTGAGAAGAGATAAGGACTTTTGTTTAAAAATAATTTATCAAAAGATTTGGTATAATACTGACAGTGAGGAATCCATGGAAACATCGTCAGTTTGGCGATAAAATTTATTTTAAAGGATACATTAGGTATTAGATGGTCATTGATTAATTGAGAAGATATTATTTTTTATATTGTAAGTTAATTTTAATAAGAATAAGGTTTTAAAAATTAAAATATTGATAATTAAGGAGACGATATCAAAGTTGGTAATAATATTATCTTTGCGTATATGAAAAGTTTTGAATATTTCTGGAAACTGGTAGCAGTATCGGATGCAGTTAAAAATTTTTTTTGAAAACTATTGAGATAGGTTGTGGCGGAAAAATCGAGTGGACTGACTGTGGCACTAAAGAAACGCTTTATTTATAAATTGTCGGAAGACCATATAATTTTTTCCCATATATAATAGGGAGATTTTGGTTACTAATTAGGGTTTTGGTTTTATAGGTCCGTGGTAGGTTCTTGCATACATGTCAATAGGTCCATTAGTGGAGGGTTGTGGTAGTTGAGTATTGACTAAAATTTGACAAATTTATATTTTTACTTTCCTTATCCTATAATAAGGAAAGTAATGCAATCGGCGGAAATTTGACCTACCCAGTTTTTCACATTTCTGGACGAAATATAGCCCCAGGACAAAAAAGTTGGTTTTAGCCATTGGTTCGTGTGTGTGTGTGTGTGTGTGTGTCTGTCTGTCTGTCAGTAAACAAGATATCTCGAGAACCGTAAGAGCTAGAGACTTGAAATTTGGTATGCAAGTTACTTGTAGGTAGGGGACGCAGTGCGAAGCTTTTGGTAAAAATCGGCCAAGTCGTTTGGTCGCAAGGTCGCAAAATCAGTCGCAAAGCGGTCGCGAATCTAAACAGTTGAAGATACAAAAAATTTATGACAATAAAAATGATTTATTATCATGAGATAAACATGAATTTAAAATAAAAGTTGGTAAAATAGGAACTCGAAAAAAAATTGAAACTCAGGATTTTTGACATACCGGGTGTTCATAAAATATTTCGGGAAATTTATATTACTGGATAGATCAAACCGAGACGAACAAAAAATTAAAATGAAATTTTTTGATCCGAGGTCAAATAAGTAAGTTATAGCCGATTAAAAATTAATTAAACGGGCCAATCACAGCGCGCTCGGAGAGCTTTAGTTGCAAGATATATATCCAGATTTATTAGACTTTTCGACATAAAAAATTGACAAATAGGACCCAAAACTATTACCACCACCCTACTACAAAACGGATATTCCAAAAACAACTTGCCTTACATAATTATAAATATTAATAAATATACCAATTCCCAACCCTAAGAAAATAGCTGATTTTATTCCTTCCATCAAATATCACCGTTCTCGTTAACGAGTATACAAAATTCTGTACAAAAAAATGCCAAAGGACCTATATAAGTTAAACAAACCAATAAAGGAGAATGAGCAAAACTTTATAAACGCTGAGCCCCATTATTAGACACCAAGATCCTCCTAACTTTTACTTCTATTCTAACAAAAAGTGAAGATCAGTTTTCTTCAAGATCTCATAGGGTCTTCTTGGAGAGTAGGAAAATTGAGACGAAACACAGTATCATTATCTTCTATAAAATTAAGCGTGATTCTCATTAATTTTTATTTAGATGATTGATTTAGTTCGACATTATTTAATTCATATATGACATGCTGTCACAAAAAAAATTTACTTCTGCTTGTGTGTAGACTACTAGTCCATTTCTAACCGCACATGTGGTGCTATGAGTATTGGGCGTAATCCGGGCAGGTGGCTAGCCTAACCCGAAAGAGAATGTATTTCACGACCACCACAGGCGTTAGTATAACTAGAACATTTGGGTATTTTTTCCGTTGTTATTAACTCGGGAGTCGAACCCAAGACTGTCGCGCGCTATTGCGGCTGGTCGAGGCTTTTACCTCATGGCATGGTGCTCTCTCTTTTTCCATTTTTGTTTAAGTTACTAAAAATAAATTGTTTTTAATTTTTTCAGTGGCATATTGCGATATTTATACTTACGCCTTAAATGAATAAGACATTTATGGGCTAATGTGAGACATTTTATTGATAATCTAGAGATAAAAATTTGGAATTTTAAAGGTTATAGATTTTTTATAACTAACATTTACCAATTATACTTTTCACTTGTAATATGAGCACTTTTTTAAAGAGGGGGAGGTTCTATTTATTGCAATCTAATAATGTAACATCCGTTTAATAAGATCCGGACTTGACTTTCGACGATTATCTTTCATTTGTCATTCAACTTTTGCTACACTACGATAATAACATTCATTTGGATTAATATGAAGGCAAAATGCGAAGGGGCGTCAATTGTTTCAATCTTACAACTATATTTAGAATGAAGTGCTTACGTATATCTATATTTCTGCACACATGTGTTTCAGAACGCTTCTATAAATTAATAGGATTTATTCTCCAAGCTTAAGTGCCATTTAAACACTATGTTTTTAATTGACTCAAACGTTGAGCTACTTGTTTTGATGTAATTGAACTGGGCCAGCTTTAATTCCGCAGTCTTGGCTTATGATTGAATTCAACATGAGCTATTTTTACACTACATTTTGTATTTTTAGATACTTTCACAATGATTATTCGGGTAAATGTATAATTTTTTGAGTTTTATAGCTGTTATTTCTTTAATAATTGCTTAATTTAGATAGAATTTAGTAGTTACTTTAAAGCGAACTATAAAGGTCAATACACACTTCTTATTTCAATTAGTAGATTCAGCTCTAAAAAATTAATACGAAATTCTTGTTCAATAAAATTATTAATAATTATTAATACTTTTTTGATAGATATTTCAAATAGGAATGTGTTACTCAGAGGCCTAATCGGCTGCATATTTATATTCAGTTCCGTTTTCTTGGCGAGTTTAAATAAAAATTACGATTTTAAACCCGGGGAGGCACGTTCTCGACTGCAAAGTTTTAGCCTTTTTGGGAAGTCCATTAGCAATATTGGTTGACGTTAGGTCGACTATAAAGCCGCCGTCTATCCTGCTCCTCCGCACAATTGCGCTGCACAGAATGAAACGAGCCAAGCTTGATGTTGATTTAAATATAATTTAAAAAGCCGACTCTTTCAAACGCTCCTCTGTATTATAGCTTCTTTTAGCAGATTCTTTGATAACATTGTTTAGTTGTCTCTTAATGTACCCATTCAATTTGGAAATTTTCAATTGAGTTATACTCCTGCATTTCCCTAATGGGTTCTCTTAAGCTCTCATTTCTATCAGCACAAAATATTTTTAAAAAACGTTGTTTTTGTGGTTTGTTTCAGAGCAGTTAATTGTATCGTTTATCCACGATATTTGAAACATTCTAAACCGTTTATGATGTTAATTCATGCAACAGAAGGGTAAAAAGACTTTAAAATACAACTTGTTGCAGTCAAAATATTACTCCGACTCTAACCTGTAATTAGCGGCAGTTTCAAAAACTCATTTTCCTTTATTTCAGTTTCGGCGCCTTTGCTTTTATCGCAGGTATGCGGCAAACCAGGCAATACTTCAAAATCACCGTAAGAGCGGCCGAAGGGTGGAGCACCAGAATGATATTCTGTTTAGATAGTTTAAATCCAGGGGCCTTGTTTTTCGGTTTGCTGCCTGTCCAAAGTGAGCAGGCACCGAAACATCTATTATAAAGAGATTTTTGTTTTCGAAGGCGTTCCGTCTCAAACGAGAAATGTCAGTTAAGTAAATAAAATTATACCTTTTCACATGTATATTAATTCATTAATAATGGTCGAGGCACGGACGCTGTCAAAATGTGGAGTGGGCAGACTGTAGATATTAATCTTTTCGACTTCTCATTGCCGGCATCAAAATGTGCATACATCTGATAAGTTAGGTTTCTTAAGTGAGTGCCTATGGTAAGCAAAACATAAGATCGAGAATTTCTGGTGGCGTTACAAATAAATTATTTTTATTAAAACATCTTCGAGTGCTTTGCAATTAATTTCTGAAATGATGTACTAATTTGGATTGATGAAGTATTATTAATAAAAAGTGTCTGATTAACACTTAGGCTAAGTAAGCTGCCAAGATTAATAAACTGCAAAATTTCTAGTTACGTAAACAAAAAATGAGCTCAATTAGAGAAACGATTAAGTCATAACCATTAAACTTTGAAATTATACATTTATCGTTCATTAACGCAAACATAAATTTTTAAAAAGGCTTATGTTGTAACAGAAATAACATCACAAACTAATTATTCAGAAACGTTCCAGAGCGATCCTTCACAGTCTCTGCTATTTTTGGTTATTATACTTTATAATTGTTGTGCAGCGGTGCATTCCTTGTGAATAAAGTTTAGTTTTAAATTAATCCGTCGTTAAACTCACATTTCATTGATCAAAGGTTTGTTAAAAACCTAAGTGGAGCAGAATTTAAAAAACATTTCAAATAACGCCTTGAACGGCAGGATACACTAAATAATTTTTTCTCGCGTAGTATGCAGCAATCGCAATTGACGCCATCTACTTCAGTAACTTCAAGTCTAAGTTATAGTGCATCAAACGTACAACTTCAAGAGACTTTAAACTTCTAGAGCTCTAAAAATACTTTCAATGAGGTAAATCCAATTATATCACTCGATGACACGGTATTATAGTACATAAATGATGAGATTCGTGCGTTGGTGACCTACAGTGGCATTTAAATAAATGGTGCCAATCAGTTATTTTATGAAAAGTTAATGAATAAAGAACGCATCAAGGAAAATTTGTTGATTTATTCAAAACCAATCGGATGAGTACTTTCTGCGCCGTCTACATTCTATGAAGTAGCTACGTTCCTAGGAACTACGAAAATTAATGATTAGAAAAATAACTATTATAACAAGAACACTAAACACAGAGAATGATTTTTAAAATTTATTAGTAAAAACAATGTTTCACAAAGAAAGAATTGTAATAGTGTCCAAAAATTTTCTGTAATTTAGCATGTTTGACATAATTTTTTACAATATTATTGTAGGTTCTTAGTACCATTTGAAAGCTTGTAATATCTTGCGTATTTTGATAAATAACACTTATATACTTACTTTAAAATGGAGCTTACGCGCGAACAAAAGTGGTTACTGATGTTGCACAAATATCGTTTGGGTTCAACTGCTGCTGAAACTGTTCGCCGCATCAATGAGGCCTGGGATGAATAAATACAAGCAAATAACTGGACGTCTAAGAGAAATAATAAATAAAGCCGTTCTTGAAGCAATTGAAGAGAATCCATCTCTAACATGTCGGTTGCTTGCCAGTGAGTTTTATTGCACAAACTTAGAAAAATCCGGAAAAACCTGAATAGATTTTTTATAAGGTCACAAACAATCAAAATGGCCACCAACTTCTTCAATTCTAACGACGAAAGCTGCTATGTCTGGAGAATCAGTCTTTCGCCCAACAAGTGTCGGGAAGTGATATATGTTAAGGGAGAATACTTCGACTACTAGTTATTTCTTTGTTGGATTTTAATGTGTTGAATAAACTATATTATTTTGGGAAATTTATTATATGTAAAATAGCAAAACAGTATAAGAAAGAAACTTTTCATAGGCAAAATGTTCTCTTAAAAATTATTGAAATTGTGAAGCTTTCCGTGGAATAACTTTCTTGATTGTGTAGAACTGTTTAAAAGTACAATTCATTTATAACCAACATGTAGTAAAATTTGAAAATAAATAAAAATGTGTTCCTTTATACTTAACAGGTACAACTGTGAATAAAGTTTATTATGCAGCTAGTGGAACAAATTAAGGTAAAGCTTGTCCAAAAAATAGTAAATACTATCATTACATTACATAATCGTAGACTTAATGCCACATATGTAGCACACAAACCAACTAGTCACATAGCGTACCTTACAAAAACTCCTGTTAAATAATGTTTAACGTTTATTCGTAACTGTGACCATAATGTAATGTCGAATTTAAATTTTCTAGGTTTTTATCTAAATAACTGGAGAAATCAGAGCTGCAACAATGCCAACAACATATTTGAATGCTATAAAGGTTTTCAAGTTAAAATAAAAAAAGTAAATGTTTTGGCCACATGTATCTTCTGCGCGGACCACTCCTTATATCTAGTTGGCTCTGCTGTTGTAGAAAACAGCACGTAGTGTGTTAATTTTTTTCTTTGGACAAAGGATTTATAACTTTTTTAGTTCTTCAACCAAAAGATAGGATATCTGACAGCCTCGTCTTAAAAAAACTTTTTATTTTTAAAAACTTTACCGACAACTTGGTGAAGTCGAGCATTGTACAAACCGTACCAGGAGGTTTTTGATGCTCTAGCACGTATTATTCATAATAGTGATTAAAGTAAATGTAATACTGAAAAAATTGTATTAATGATATATTGCTGAAGCAATATTATCGTCATTTTGAGAAGTAAGTGAAAAAATTCTAGGACAAAGTGCAGACGCATAAAAAGTTATTTACTTTATAAAATGCTTTAGGAACATTTACCATAGAAACAGTCTTAGAAACAAAGACAAGTTTTCAAGGCTATAAAACAAAGCAAAATTGATGTGTCAAACTAATATCCACAAACAGACATTTGAAGAAAAAAGAAGCCAATAGTTCCTTTTGGTTTAAATATAGTTGAAAATTACGAATTTTCTGGACGACAATCTTTCGTGACAGAAGTATATTATGCTGCAATTCATTCTGTAAAGCTTAACTTAAATACATAAGCATTTCGAATTTATATGGGAAATCACTCAAATGGAAAATAACAGATTACGGCAGAGGGCAAATCAGCTATTAAAAAGGCATTCTTCTGCTTTAGATAAAATATTACTTGAAGAATGCATGTATTTTGCAGTATTTTTAAGAATTAATCAAAGAACTCTATCAAAAAAGAGTGGAAGAGAAAATAATAGCTAATCAAATAAACAAAGATAATGTGAAAAACAGCTAGCCGCGATAAACTAAAACTATCGGTAAAAATAAAATATGGACTGCCAAAACACCATGGTGCAAATTAAACAAAAAAGCCGCCAGAAAATATGCCTAAAGACATTTGTCGACTAATGAAGCTTACATAAAATATAAAAGAATAAGAAGAAGGATTCATAAAAGGTAAAAAACAAAAATAAAGTACTGGAAGAGATTTACAAAAAAAACTGAGTCCGATTTCTAGGGGCAACAAAGACAAATATGGAGGTTTTAACACAACAGAGGAGTGAAATGAAGAAATTGATTAAATACAAACATATTAAAAAGAAAACTGGGTTATAGGTCTATACAAAAGCGAGTCAAATAATATTCTACAAGAAACAACAAGCATTAGAACAAACAAAGACACAATCACAATAGAAGAAGTGAAAAAGAAATTTTAAAAACTAAAAAATAGAAAATACCTAGGTGACGACTAAATGGTAAATAAAGTACTCAAATCTGGAAGCAGTATGTTGGTTAAATAACTCCAAATACTTATCTAGAAAATATTGTAAGATTTAACAGAAAGCCAGTTGAATGGCTAAGAGCAATAATTATACTGATGTTTAAGAAAGGTGATCCCAAAGAACCTGCTAAGCACAACACTAAAATTAACAACGAGAATAGCAAAAAAAAATAAATGAAAGAACACAATTACAAGAAGAGCAGCAGAGATTAAGAGCAAGTTAATCATGAAATAATGCCGTGTTTGTAATAAGCCATCTAAAAGAAAAATCAATGGGATATAATGTACCAACATATTTATGGTAATAGACCTCAAGAAGGCGATTGATAGGGTTCAAATAAAAAACGTAAAACATTTGTTATAAAAGAAATATTTTGTTAGATCCAATAAAGAATGTCGAAGATATTTACAGAGATAGCAAAATAATTGTTAGAACAGAAAACGGATTTTCCATTATGAAAGCGGCATTAGACTGCAAGACTCATTGAGCCCTTTGTTGTTTAATCTGGTAATAAACGAGATCAAGAAAGTCAAAACAAAAAGAGGATATAGAATGGGAAATGAGCTAAAGATCGTCTGTTATGCAGAAGACCCCATCGTAATGACAGAAAACGAGTAAGATGTAAGCTAGTAGACGAAAATAAAATAATTGAACAGGAAAAAGTAATTGAGGATCAACATGTCCAGTGACGGCAAAATAAAAGAAATTAAAAAACAAATTAATAAAGCGAATAGAATAATTGGTTTTCTAAATAACAATTATATTGAAAAACAAACACTTATTAATGGAATTCGGTAGAAGAGCGATAGAACGCACCAGAAAATGATAAAGTGATCTAAATTAGAGAACGACCAAAGAAAGAACAGGCATTTATGAAATAGAACAAAAAGAATCAAAGAATTGACAAATATTTCCATTTTAAGTATAAAAGTTACTAATTGCTCTGAAAAACAATTCTCTTCAGCTCTCTTCAGAGTGAAAAACATTTTGGATCAACGTTAAAACAAGAAAAAATAACGGGTCTTGCAATTTTATTTGTTGAAAATGAGTTTCTACAGGATCTCATTTTTGATGATATATTCTAGGGTTGCTAATTAGAAAGCCAGAAAAATATATATTTTTTATTTTTTTATATTTTTGTATTTCCTTCTCGATGTGTGAATGTATGTATGCAAACATTGAATAGTACATGGTTAAAACAAAAATTGAAAAAATTAAATAAATATTTGCTTTGATTTCTATAGTAAATATACGTGGGCAATCTGAAAAGCTTTAGGCCTCAACATGAAGATAGCCCTATTCATCAAAACCGTTCTACTACTACAATCGTATATCCTTTGAAAGAAACTTGTTTTAGCCATTTTAGATGGCATCAGCCGATGTTAGTGCTTTTAAAAATAGAAAAAATCTAATACCGTGACATAATTAAGTACTTGCATTTCAAAGGTAATATTGCTACGCAAATTAAAGCCGACTAAGACGCCGTTTATTGGAACTCTGCCCCATAATTTGCCAACATAAAGATATGGACAACGAGTCGGGTTTTTGCGTCAATTTATCACTGTAGATGAAAATTGAGTTTACTATTACACTCCAGAAACGAAGAAATAGCCAAAACAGTGGATTGCAAACGGTGAACCTGCTTCAAAAAAGGCGAAGACAGTTTCATCAGCCGGGAAGGTGATGGCGACTGCTTTTTAGGATAGTCGAAAATTCTGGTTTTGGACACCTTAGAAAAAGGAAATACAATAACAGGATTGTACTACGCATTATTATTGGACCAGTTGAAGGCAGCAGCAATTGCTGAAAACGGCTCTATTTAAAAAGGAAGAAAGTGCTCTTCAATCTAGACAACTTTGTACATACTTTGGTGGTCTATATAGCTAAAATTCACGAATTGAAGTTTAAACTGATTGACCACTCATCATATTTACAGATATCGCCTCCAGAGACTATTTCCTGTTTCCTAAGCTTAAAGTTTGGCTGGGAAGACAAAGAGTTTTATCAAACGAGGAGGTCATCTTAACCGTAGACTCATATTTTGCAGAGCAAGACGCCAATTACTATTTCAACTGATTAAAGAGGTTGAAGCATCGCTCGAAAAAGTGTATCGACTAGAAAGGAGTCTATAATAAAAAATAAAATTGAAAAAGCTTTTTAGGCTGCCCACATATATAAAGCAATGGATAACGGATTATCTGGAATTAGGAGAGCATAAATAACTGAAATGGATTATTCAAAAAAATTTGTATAACATAAACACAAATTATTTTATAGTACAATAAAAATATTGCTTTTATGTGATTATCTTTGTATTATTATTATTATTTTTTGCTTACAATTAGTAATTTTTAATTGTGGGATTACGCCATAATTTTCTTTATTTCAATACATTAACCAGACTACAAACACGGCGTCTTATCCAACATTTACTGCACGTTAATCCGTAGCTTTCTGTTATTTTAAAATCTTGCCTTACACACGACTTTGTTGCTATAAATCTCCCCAGGACGCGCCGTAAATAACGACCTTTAAGACCGATACTCGCGCCTATGCTTATAATTCTTTCATCCCGAAATACATAAGGATAATGCTATTAATTACTGACTTGTTAAAATAGTAACGATAGCTCTTTTTAGTCTTCCGTGTTGCTGCAGCGCGTCTTTGATATTCCGCGTAAAATTTTATACGCTCATAAACCTGGCGATTTAATTTTATGAAGCATTTCCTCATTAGCAACATCATCGCCTCCCTTGGCGTATCATCTTACAAAATATTTTAAGCAAGTTATTGATCTTCGCCGCCAGACCCCCGCGCCTGCAGATCAGGTTACGTTTGTTACTTTTTATCTAGCCTTGAAAAAACAAAAATGAAAATTCACGGCGATTACGCTTATGCCAATCAAGAGCTCGCATTTTGTCTAATGCCTTTTAAAGCGACGCAAGGAAATCAAAACTAATCCGGCTGGCGTTCTGCAAGGCGAGCCTCGCCACAAATCTCCGTCCGCACCGAAGTGCACAGGTTCATGATCAAGTTCACGGTTTAACTCGGACAAACGCCGAAAGAGTAATCAATCATGCATGCAGAGTAAAAGTGAGTCGGTATTAAATCAATCCCCGGAGGATTAGTCGGTGTCTGTTTTGATTTTTTGTGCCCTTCCGATTTGTCATTTTTTGCTCCCCGCAGCCAAACCAAATCCCGGCAGTTGCAAGTCACGGGACTTTCTTTTGTTCGTGGCGATTGATCATTTCTCAAGAATTCGACTGCGCCTGTAATCGGCAATTTTAGAGGAAGAACAAGCGAGCGCGCATTCCGAAGGAATGTGAATAAGTGGCAGTTTGGGGTTCACAATCACAACAGATTACCAGCAAAGCGCAGGTCTTATTATTTCTTTCCGGCTCACTCCCACTACTCATATTAAGAAGTAGGTGAGCTCTGTTTACAGCAGGCAGGTAGTAAAAGTTAATCTTCCAAGACTTACGAACATAATACATCCACGAGAAATATACGAGCGCTCGCGTGATTCTGCCTCGCCTAACCTTGCAAGTAGGTAGGTAAACTTACCGCTGTTTTCTAATATCCCAGAGGTATTTACTCATTCTCCAGACACTTCTTTAGCAAGTTGAAATATTTTAGATTAGCAAGGAGAAAGAATTCCTCTTTGGCCCAGTTTCCCTTTTCTGAGTGTTATGCCCTGGCGTACAATATATTTAAACAATTTACACCTTCAAATCCCTGCACTGTCTTTAGAAACGCAGCACTAAACTGTACTTGAACGTTTTAATAAAGTTTTAAAAAAATATGATAAAACAAGCGTATAACTTAGAAAACCACTACTGTGCCGGAAAATATTTCAAAATTTAACAAGTTAAAATAAGGGCCTTAAAATTTGAAACAAGTAATGTTACACTAAAGATTATAGATGTTATGATTTATTCTTGAACTAAGTGAAAACATATAATACAAATATATTTAAAAGATAATTTTGACATTTAGCATGTATTTGTCTAAATATTTTATATCTATAAATCACCTTTGTATATTTTTGTCTAGGTACTTTATAAAAATTGTGTAAGTGTGCCCTTTTAAAAGATGTAAATGTAAATGTTACTGTTTTAAATAGCTTTCTACTTTATTTCATTCTTTCAAGTCCATGATATTCGTATGCTTTATGATATGAGCTTATAGCCACTATATATAGTATTTTATCATAGCGAATATGTCCTTTATATTGTAGTAGAAGGATGCATTTTTTATTATTATACAGATATTTTATCAGATATATATTAATTTTTATGACTAAATCCTCTTAGTAAATATTTCTTAGGTGAGACTGCGTCTTGAGTCGGGGCAATGTATCTGAACTGGTAGGTTAAGGTTTCCATAAGGTCACCCTGGGTCCGATCGGGGCGGTATAGCGAGCAGCACCTTAAACAAACGCATGATTACCCTTGGTTAATATAAGCTTAATTATTTTTAGTGACTGAGTAGGGCACCAGCCAGATATCTGAATCCAGGACTGAACCGGAGTCCGTTCATACCGCAGCCAAGCACCTCAGTTTCGCGACCTCTATATGACGTGGAATTATATTTTTAACTAGAAAACTTTAACTTTTACCTGCTAATCTCAAGAGGAATTTACTGAGAATGTACTATGAAGAACACCGATGCAACATTGAATTCCGCAACAACTAACAAAATGCAGTAATTTGAAAACACAGCAATAGCTGAAGAAAAATAGAAATTCGAATGTTTTTAAGTTTTTTGTTGTTTTAGCACTTTACTTTGGCACAGTTGAAACCTTTATTTTTATTTTATCGCGTTAGCGTATTTTACTTTTATTTCTTGATACAGTATTTCTCTATCATCTTTGACTTCAAAATGAGATTTAAAAAGTTATTTATTCTTTGCACACAGTAATTTTATTTTTCATGTAAATTCTGGTCCGCAATACAACCTATTTAATGCGCAGAAGTGCATGTACGTGAGCAGTTTGATAAACAACTTTGTTTGTATTCACATAGAGTGCGACAAGAATAACTGCACATGAGGTCATAACATTTCCTGCTTGTGGATAAACATTCTTTGGTACTACAACTTATTCTGGCATTAATTAGATGTTTAAAAATTGTTTAAGTACACATGATTTCAGCGACAAACTAAAATAGATAAATTTGAAATTTGTGATGTAACAAACATTTTTATTTGCAGGGAGAATATTGAAAAAGAATTCAAAATAGAAATTTGCCGACATGCTTTGTTGCCAAGTGGTTATATCAACAATCGCGTGTGATACCGTTCTACATTTATTAAGATTACAATAAAGTTTTCAAACGTAACAAAATCAAACAGAGAGTGCAAAGAACATAGAAAATAAAGATTAATGAGTTACTGAAATTCAAAGGACCTACTGACAGTTTAGATCCAAAACCTCATAATTTAAAACCTGGAAAACAAAGTGAAATTAGAACGTCATTAAAGACAACAATAGAAAGTTTGTAGCAAAACAAAAAGCAGGATCTCCAAATGTTGATTTTACGCCAGCTTTTAAAAAGTATTTGAATAGAAAGGTCAATCAAAAAACACTGGAAAGATCACAAACTTTTTGGAGGATGATATAACGAAGAAGGAATAAAATAACGGTAACAAGTAGACTAAGTGGCTCTGAAACAAAGTGAAAAATTTGAAGGTATTTTTAAAATTAAATATAAATACAAAAATAAAGAACGAAGAAAAGAACACGGATAAGCTATGCAAAATGAATCAAAGAATAGGAAATATTAATATACAGTAAGCTAAAGATGTAAAGTATAAAAAAATGAAGAAAAATAGATCAAGAAATATAGAAAAAAATTCTCGAAATAAAACAAAACTAGTAAAGCATGAGACAGAGTGGAAAAAGAAAAGCAAAACCACAAATAAATCTTCAGACCAAGACAAAAGGGTAGAAATACCAATATTCCTAAAATGGAAGTAAAAGTTGTACACTACAAATACATCTGTACAAAAGTTAAAAGGCATTTACATTAGCCAAATAAGAGAAAAAAATAATAGTAACAAAAATGTCTTTATTTTATATAAAAGAAGAATAAAAAATGTAAATAGACTACAAAAAACTAAAAATTAACAACATTTAACTTGAATGGTTAACTGAATGTGGATATGGAGATCGGACAACAAAAAATTAATAATGAGACAAAAAAGACCACAATGTCAAATAGAGCAATACAAACGAATACGAAAAATTAAAAAATAAACACGGGAAAAAGTTAAAATACAATAAAGGAGGCAACCAAATAGAGATTACGAACAGAAAATGTGGGAGGAATTATGAGAAGGACTTTAAATAATTAACGCAAAAATAAAGACAATGTAAGTTAGAAGAATTAACAATGAATGAAGTAAAATTATAAAGTTAAAATATTACATGAGCAGATAAGCACATATTTCTTAATGGAAGTAAATTACAAAAGATTTTATACAGGTTTTTTCATTGAGATACCCTAAAAAAATAAACAAACGTGTCAATAACCTTAGAATAAAATATATCTCAAGAAAACTAACACTTATACTTGCCTATCGAAGATAGGAAGATAGAAGAAAGACTAAAACTTGATATGAAATTGTTGTAGACGTTTGCAACGGCCAACAGTGAGAAGATATAGAAAACTAAAAAGAAAATAAAAATGGTCTCTACAGAAAGGACAAAATTTAAAAGGAAACCGCAACAAATTAAAAAACAATATTCATAGAAAACAAAAAATAGAATGTGCTAAAAGAAATACTAGAATTAGTAACAAAGGATCTGCAATCAAGTAAAAAAATTAAAAAAATTAACTGGTACTACAAAGAATATAAAAATATTTCAGAATAGCTAAAAAGTAAAAATAAAAATACTAAAAAAACAGATTAAAATAAATACCAATTTAAAGACAACATAAAATAAATAGTAATATTAGAAGTATATTGTCCACCCAAACATATAATAACTTAAAATCAGTTTGAAGACTCCCTCGAGACACTAAAGAGCAGATTTATAGTAGGTAGTGCTTTTAATTATAACACTACAAGTGAGTTGCCACCGAGTTGGTATCGACCTATAGCGCTACCTCCGGTATTTTTAAAGTTATTTAAACTACCATTACTAAAAAGACTCAGTTTTATTATATTGAAATTAGTCAAGTTGCCGACGAAAGCACACAATCTTAAAACAAGTGCACAGAGTAGTGGAGACTATAGAAAAAGATTTACAAAAATCTATACTCATTTGTACTTCAGATTTTGATAGAGTCTAACTTCCTAATCTACTATATGAGATCAATAAAGATGTTTGCTATCAGTAATACGTATCAATGAAATCGTATCTAAAAAGGGAATAAGTCCAGGTCAAACTAAAGATAAAATCTCTTGTTGGAGTAACTGGAGTTGTATTTTATTTGAGAGTATCGTTCTGACATGTACGATTTTAGCAGATGGTAATACGGACTAGGAAAACCCCTTTTGACTTAATGTAAAAGACCAATGTGCCAGACTTTGAAAAACCTTGGCGACATCCAGAAAAGCAGCAATACATAATTTTTTCCTCGGGGCTTTTGATGATACTATTTCCAATTCTGTGTTGGTAGTCAGCTATACTTGTTGATAGTTTCAAATTAGTTTTAATTCTTCTCATCTGGAGTTTTTCGAAAGCTTTAGACAAGATAAAAAAAGGACAATTGAGCAATATGAGCTTGTTTCATTAGCAGGTTTTCTTGGTTTAGACACTATAATAATTTTGGAAAATATCCAACTTATGAGATATGATAGCCTTGACATACTATTATATATGCTTGTTAGTAGTATGACTGCCTTTCTTGGTAAATGTATAAGAACTTTATCTGTAATGAGATTATACCCAGGTGCTTTATATGGATTTAATTTTTTGATTTCTTCAATCGTTTCTACAGGTAAGAAAGATTTATTTGGAAGTGTCATTTGGTAGGGTATGTTTAGGAAATTCTTAATAACATTATTTTTGTTAATTTCGGATACTGGTGGTATAAAGACTTGAGCCAGATGTGTTGCAAACATTTCTGCCTTGTCTGCGTCGCTTTTTCCCCATCTTTTGTCCAGGTTTCTGATTGGAGGTACTGCAATTTTCTGTTTTTGAAATTTTGTGTAGTCTTTTATATCATATGATCATCTTTAAAGAGTTAATTTATATAATGTTCAAATCCTGGGTTTTTGACTTCCTAGAGGGTTTTGTGTAATCTTAGTTTTAGTCTGTTGTATATTAATTTTTTGATCATTATTTTAGGTGCCATCTGCTTTGTGGTCTTTGGTTTTTACACACGAATTTTAGAATGTAGATTATATTTTTGCTTCTTATGTTTGTTTTGGAGTAAAATACCAGGCAGTTCTTGGGATTAAGGTGGTTAGGTAGTTAGTAGCCTCATAAAGTTTGTCGGCCTCTTTAATTCAAAGTTTTAAGTTAATCTAACTTTCGATATAGTTTTGGGAATTAACCCAATCCGTTGCGTTATTGGTTAATGTTGTTATATGTTATTTATTTATAATATGCGTAATTATTGTTACAATCACTGAAGTATGATTTGAGGATATTTTGTGATTGGATTAAACGTGTAGATAGTTTGTGTACAAAGAAATATAAGATGTCGCGTATCTTATTGAGGTCTATCGGCTAATAAGTTGGTTCGTCGGTTGCTAGGTAATTGCAGTTCGTTTATAGCCTGTAATAGATTTCTGCCTTTAGTTGTTACTAACCTTGCTCCCCAAATTGTACAATATATCTCATTCTAGAAGAAATCTAAGTCTTAATGCTTCATATTCTTTTTTAGATGCGTCTAGATGGTTAGTAGAGAGGTAACATTGTCAAGGGCCCCGATTTGGTATTTACCTTGATTTTAGCTAAATGTATTTTGTTTGCCTGTTGATAATGTGATATTTGAAAATTACGACATCTATTTTTTGTAATTGAAAAAATTTTTCTGGTTCTAGTTTATGGTTTAATACACTATTAGTATTCCATGTAACTATTCTTAGTGAAAGTTTTTTAGCTGTGCTTGGAGGGTTCTGATTTTGAGTATTTATTTGAGAGTATTTAGGCCAACCAATAGAGGTTTACCTTGTGGATGATTTGTGAGTAATGATGGAAGCTGGTTATTGCCATTTATTTTTAGGTTTGTATAAGGTGTATTGTGACGTAGCAGACTAGTTGTTTTGACTATAATTTTTTGTAGATTTTGATAGATATCGCATCCTTTATAGCTAGTAGGGTGATTACCCTGGCAAATCGCACATATAGAGGGTGTATTTGCTGTTTTTTACAACGTCTTGTATTGTGATTGTTTCCATATTTAACACACTCGTATGGCCTTGTAGAAGAAGTTTTTGTGTGCCCCACAATTGACATCTGATGCACTGCGCTATTGTTTCTCTTTCTTGGAACTTCATAAATGTTTTTATTGATATCTTGAAGTTTCAAGTTTATAAAAAACAATGATAATAAAACTTTAGTTTTGCGGTGTCTGATATTTAATATGTTACGGACTGAGTTTTGCTAGTGTATTGTTTTTGTTCTAGGGTGTTATTTAGATAGCCGTCCAATTGTTTATAGTTATTCACATCGTAAATAAATATTGGTGGGGGTTTTATTTCTTTTGATCCTAGATTTTTAGATTGAGTTAGCGTATTTTTGTCTTTTTTAGTATTTATATCTTCGTCATTATCCATTAGGCTTAATAATTCGTCATATCTGTTTTGGGTACCAAAAGAGAGCGGTTTCTTCTAAGTTGTTATATCGGGAGCTTATTTGGATAATTATTTTTTTCTAGACTGTTTGTCAAATAAATTTTCTATTTAATTTTGTTTTTTCTTCGGCTTGTCTGTATTTCTATCTCTTGTTGTATTATTGGTTGCTTGTGTTGTTCGTAGATAGGCTTGTTAATAATTCGTTGCGTTTCTATTATGATAGAGTTATTATGTATTCATCATATTAAAATAGGGTTGCTGATTTGGATTTCTGACTGTTGAATCTCTGGTTGTTGGTATCTACTACGTTGGTTGTTGCATTATTTGTTCTTGCCGGTTAAAGTTGTGGGCCGGGTCCACTACACAATAATTTATTTGCGTTTGTGAATACATTTTTGTTTCTTCATAAATTACATTATTTGTCTCTTTGATAATTTGAGATAATATAATGGTTCGATATTTTCAAGTAATCAATCGGTCGAGATCACCAGTTTAATTTTTAATTGCTTTTTGGGACACCCTTTCACTTATCACTTGTAATCACACAGAGCGCATTTATGCGGGGTTGCTTCATGAAATTCCAATTCGTACTTAATTTAGTAACTAGAGACCAAGTTGTTATGTACGTTAGTTCATTTGCTCTTTAGCGTTTTTGACTAGTTATAAATATGTAGTAAATAGAAAATGTATTGGATCATACCTCATTATAATATCACTTTGTCTAGCAGAATTACAACTTTTTGTCTACTGAAAATTCTCTTGGTGGCAGGTCCTATGTTAATTTGGGTTGAGTCAAAACAGTACCTTTAATTTTTAGAAGGTATAAACGTATCCACAAATTATAGAGCATGTTTATTACTTAAAAACGAAAGATAAAAAAATGACTCATTTAACGTATTGGTTTTTAAGGTTCATTTTTAAGACAAACTCCAGTTATCTTGATTGCTACATAGAAAATTCTAAAAAATGAGTAAACATATTTTTTCTCTCTTCTTTTCTTAAATATTTCATACAGTTTGGAATCATTTTTATGTTGCCTTAAAAACACTTCACAGGCTTTCTTGTTCCATTTGTATTAAAACAACCGCTTGCTCATATTTGACTCGATTAACCCATTACTTCTCATAGACCCGCGAATATTTTTAGGTCATTAAATTAAAAGTTAGCTTATTTTATAACATAATGCGGGGTCTTTTATTAGACTCTCCCTAAAAATACAACTAACAATGTAGTAACAAGCTAAGGTAGTAATAGTATAATATGTGATTTCGTAGATATTAGAATCTGTAAAATAAATCATAAAGTAATAACTATAAAACCTAAGAAAAAGTGTACCGTTGCAGTTTGATGGCGACTTACAGTTTGCACTGTACATACATTCGATTTTACTTCCCAAATGCAATTAGTAAGTAGTTTACGTTCATCATGTGTAATGATGCAATACAATAATGTTTTTATTTAAATACTAATTACATGTGAGGCATAAATTAAATGTTTAAATGTGGTGGGAATCGTAAAAGTTTTATAAATTAAATTTACTAATTTTGCTAATATTTGTGATAACTCTATAATTTCTTTATTAGTTGTAATATAGTAAAATGTTTACTTTCCACTCTTGTTTCTTTAATGTTAATTTGTCTTCATCACCAATAAAAAAAATAAATAAGCATTACTGAAAGCATTTTAAGCCTACGAAAACAAATTGCAGGTCAGCTAATTAACTAGTAGTTTTTGCAGCGACAGGTGCTTTAAATTATTAATGTTGCTAAAGCAATATGGATAAATTTGAGCAAAGAGTGCTAAACATCTTAAAATTTCATAAAGCATTAAAATTTATAAATATAAACACAAACTTCCTATCTCAAAATGTAATAGAATAAATAAGCATATACTTAATATTGTGTATTTTAAAAAAGTACAATAATTTACAATAGTTAATATGAATAATTTCTCTCTTAAGAAGTAAAATTCTTTGAAATGTAGATACCATCTAAAGGAGACTAAATATATGAGATGATAAACAACTAACAGCTTTAGGTGATTAATAATGACCGACTGATTGCTAAAACTGATTGGTTTGTGTCGGATTTGAATACAGACACTTGATGGATTGGAAATAGAATTAGTTCTTGTGACCTCCCGCGGCGAATCGCTTTGAGACCTCGATCAGAAAAATTAGAAACCTGTTGATGCAGAATTAAGCCGAAATAAACTCCCGATGTGGCAAAGTGTAAAATGTGCCATCACCCTCGAGACAGAGCAGCAAGAGGAGAATTACAATGTGCCATTTAGAGGACTAAACGCGCTGAAGAACTGCCGGATACAATAAAGACGCGCTTCTTCTTTGTCAAAAAAGGTGTCTAGAATTTGAGAAGGACTATAAAGGGCATAAATGGATCAGTTTATATTGTAATGGTCACTTTGCCGGGAGATCGTGACCGACATTTCGATGAGCGCAAAAACTTAGAACCGCAGCATGCATCACGAGAACATTAGTATTCATTTTACAGTTTTCAGCTCAGACAAAGCCTTTGCTCGTATAAAATTGTAGGGTTCTAACAAATGGTCCTTGTGCGCAGCAAGGTGCATTTAAATCGAACATTTTTAGAATCACAATATATCGACGTTTTATGTAAATAGCCCAACTTGAGCATTAAATTTGCAGTTGATGCGAGACACTTGTTTTACTAAAATTTTTATAGCTATACCTGCAGGTAAAGTTAATAATATTTTTACAACTTTTAAAGCTCCAGAAAAGCTTTTAGTTCCCTACATCGATATTTTTTTAAACTGTATTCCCGTGTTTCGTATAATATAACCTGTTGAAGTGAATGCACTAAAAGCATTATTTGTAAGTTCAAATGTATGTACCTAAATGTCACATCATATGCAATAAAAGTTTCATAAAACCATTTTATAATTTATTATTTTTTAAGAATATACATTAGCAACTAAATAATATTTTATGTTAGTGAATGCATAGTTATCATTAAAAAAGTTAAAATAAGTTAGATTGTAATCTAACGTCAGGAAACTTGCAAGTGTTGATCAACGTCTGAAAAAAATAGTTTCTTGCTAGAAAATTATTGTCTTTATCGTACGAATTTATTGAAATGATATCGAGACTTTCAGAGGACGCTTGGAAGTCAGCACGACTATTCTCATTTATTACAAAAAAGAAAATAGTTGTTGTTTAGAACAAAAAGTATTAGGACATTCTTGCACCGACAATTTATACTATTATGTAAATCATCTCCGATTAAGGAAAATCGGTTTTCTTTGAAAGAATCATGCCTTGACGAGCAGATGTTACGACGCGTTTCGTTCCACTGTGAGACAATGGAACATATTGATATGAAGACAGCTTTGTTCTTATAAAATGAAGAACAAGCTAAAAGAGAACAGAGTTCCAACTATCGGTGTAACCACCTTCTAATAAGATAACGATTGCGCCTAGATTCCTAAGACACCTCTATAAGTATAGGTAGGTGCAGCGAATGTAGTGAAAAGTATTAAGATGTATTGCAAAATTTTCTTATCATCTTAAGTATTATATACAAATTGAACTTTTCACCAATTCAACGGCACTACGACTTTAGAAGTTGTGTTATCAGTATTTTAAGTAAGCGCTTTCAAAGTCTACAGATATGCAAAAGACACTTTCAATAAACAAGCGTCCTGCTACTTTATTTTATTGAAAAGTTATTTGTTGAAATACAAGATAATACAAAACACAGATATATTTCAAAATAGTCCAAACAAATTAGTTTTAGTCACCTATAAAATTACAGTATGATGCTACTGTGTTTAAAAAAATTATAGTTAGACACTCTACGCTTTATATGCAGATAAGCGGGGTATTAATCTTTTTTCCAAAAGTTTAGAAAAAAAATTCTAAATGCTCTAAAAGTTTATATTGAAGAATGGGTGACTATCCTATTTAGTTGGTAGAATTATAGATATAACATTTGTTAATCAACTTATAGTTATTATTTATTAAAAATATATTGTCTTCATTAATTTTAAGACAATTTTCTAATAAAATAATAAAGGTCATTATTTTTAAAACATTTACGAGATATCTGATAAACCGTGACGCTTGTTGCATACAGTTTAATATGTTCTGGTACACCTCTTCCGTCACTTCCTCAAGATAATGTGTTAATTTATTAAACATTGTTTATATATTAGGGTGATGCAAAATTATTTATTCTGCATTTTAAGAAAGACACAAGGTTAATAACCTAAATTTATGCCATTGTGCCATCTGCAAAAAAGTTTACTGTCTTATTGGTACGTGATGTTAAATTAAAGAACTGAAGTCGTCATTCTTCTACTGATGAAAATTGGGAAAGTGACTTTCTACCAAAAAGTGGTCCATTTAGCGGAACGGGTGATAATTCAATAGTGTCAAATTAAGACTATTAGAAGAGCGGGGCAACAGTTCGATTCTACTGACGTTATCCATCTGCAGCAACATTAATCTTTGATTCATCATATCAAAGTATCGCTGTTTCAAGATAGCATGTATTCTATAAAGCTACTGAGAATAAAGCTTGGCGACGTTGGCTTTACCTTCAGTAAACAGCTTAAAGTAAATCACATTTTTGTAATTTTTACTAAATGCAAAGCATAACTTTTGCCTCAAAACTCAACCTATTTTTGTCACTGGTAACAATTTTGAGAAAAAATCGAAAGATTAAGCAACTGTCCGCACACCTTAACCTGGTGTTTAACTAGTTCTCGTATTAAAGCGCATCGTCTGCTGACTGTCTAACCTATACAAGTCTTATTTTATTAATAAATTCTTAAAACTTTAATTATACGTCGGCGTAATCGGCAGAAATATTTTATTCATTCTTGAATTGCTTGAATTGTGTTTTGAACATTTTATATAACAGAAGTTTTTTTTACAAATTAATTCGTTCATTAACTTTTGCCATCCAGTTTCCTATAATTCACTCATAAATAGTTGCATGTCGTCTCATTGCAATAAGTCGATCACATGCCTCTGCTACTTTCTTCTGATTAAGTTTTCTGCATCACAATTAATATTGAATGTCTCCTCAAATTTTTGCTAATTGTAAGTATATTTTCACAATGTACACAAGATTACTGACGGGTTACTAATCCTAAGTGTTTTAATCCTTTTTAATGGTGAAGTATATGAATTACTATCACTTAGTATTTTTCATTGTATGCGCTATAAAAAAGTTGAACCTCTTTTCTTCACATAGCTACTTTTTAATACATCTGGACGTGATTTGGCTGCTTCTTTAAGTTGTAAAGGCTTTGTCAAAATGTAGACAATGTTTTAGATACGTGTATGTAACTGTGTGGCATCATTGCAACCAAATTTGGGTAAAGTTATTTCGTTTATAATATTTTAACATTTAAACATTTGTAAGATAGTGTTTAAAACAAGAATTTATATAAAACCGTAACCGCTTATGCTAATTGTAGAATACTCAATATTGGATATCTTAACACCACAAATAAGAGAAGGAAAAGATTTGTCAAAAGAGGAAATATTTAACAAAGCGTTTGATGTTACAAAAAAAAAAACTAAAAACATCGTACAAAATTAAAACAAGCGTTTAATAACTGTGCTACTAATTCCGGATGCCAATATGTTACAGAAAGAGGCGTTATAAAATGGCAGTAATAAAAATAAATAAAAAATAGTTAAATGCTCATTTGATAACAGTTTTACTTAAGCAAAGTTATAATAAATACATACGTGTCATACTTGGTTATAAAAAAGTTTCTTAATAATTGCGAAATTTTTCCATTTTATACGCAAATTAATCTCCAATAGAATAACAATTATTTTTCAAAATACAGCTACCATTATCAATGGTTTGTGTCGGCGCTCTACAACTGGTCGACTCTATCCACTGTTCTAGTCTGCCGACATTGAAGCAAATAGTCCCTGATGTGCTTTTTCAAATTAATCAAACGTCTCAAAGTAGCGGACCCTCAAAAAGTACCTCATAAATTAATATATGCCATAACCATAACATATACTACGATTACGTGCGCTGCCTTGTAGAAATAGAAGTTGTTTTCGGTTGACCAAAGTCAGACTCTTTTTTACAACTTTCCAATAACGCCCCAGTTCCATTTGGAACAAATTCAAAGTGCACCAGTATTTCACCACGTGACTTTCTTGCAAAAATGATCCTGTCGAGGAAAGGTTGGCGGATTTTGACCCGATGTTTGGAACAATCACAATGGATAGAGAAAATCAATTTTTTACCACAAGTAAAATTGCGAAAGACAGTCATTCAGCGGATTTTCAAACAGTCAGCAACAATTGTAAACTCGCTTTTAGACCTTTGCTTCAGTTAGTCTGCGACGATTTTGTCTCTGTTTATTGTGCACAAAGCCAATAATTCCAGACAGTTATATGCTAAACGCTATACTAAACTAATAAATCTCAAGTGCTTTATGAAAGTTTGGCATTAAAAACAGCTTATAAGTTTTCTTTCTTCAAAACAGATGGTTGGTCGGAACATAGTTGATATCACGTGTAAAATAAGTATAAAGGTGTTCTCAGCTAGTCAGATTTGACACGTATAAGTTACACGGTGTAAGGATGTGTCGTCTTTGACAAGCGGTACATTATCAACGAGTTAGCTAATTTGAAAATGGACATATGAGCCTACAAAAGTGGGGTGTTCCTTTAGGATAATGAGGTCCAAGAATTGTACTGCAGTGTAAATATGAAAAAAATGAACCGAAAAAGCCGTATGGAGGACAACCAATCGAAAGGTTTGCTATTGTAGATCGTAGCGTAATTTCAAGTGCATTTGCACAACAATGGTAGATCATTACATAGTACCCAATATCTAATTCCTTTGTGAAATTACTCGCAATGAAACTAAGTGCATGATGTCCTTTCTCACAATTACCTTTGACTTCCCTATATCGGTAACGAAGCTTACAATGAGCAGCAGAAAAACATCTGTGGACTTTAAGTGGTATAAAATCTGATAAATCTAAATTGAAACGATCACCGGATATTAATACGCCGTAGATGCAGAGAAAGGGAACAAAAGCATCCCCGGGTATTATGGTATGGTGAGCTATCAGTTGTGATAGAAGATGATCTCTAGTCAAAGTTAGAGGCAACATTATCAGTCAGGCTGCAGTAGTTTTTGTTTTTCAGAGGGCGCCCCAAGCAACCTACCGACCACATAGGGCACATAACACATTAAACTTCCTGCAAATCCTTTCACGTATAGCCGGATCATTGACTTTTCACCGATCAAAAATGTTTAGAATATCATTGCGCAATGGGTACAGTGAAATTCACGACTTCAGTTCATCAATATATCAACTTTTCATTGTTTAACTCGGTACCAAAAACAATGGAGGCGGTCTAAGCCATACATTATTAAACAATTATAAATTTTTAACGATTTGTCTTATATTATTAAACAAATCTGAAAAGTTTCAATTGTTAATTTATATTTCCCTTAGGTGTTGCAATTTCAATAAGCAGCAATCTATCATTTTGCTTTTCGGCGTTGCAAACCTCTTTTGCAACATATTTTGTTAATAGTTTCCGCTTCCAATTATAGTGGATCAAGTCTCACAGGTCGATCTTACCAATTTTCCCCTGGAATCTACAAGAAAAGATTTTTACTACCTCATAAATACAAAAAACAACAAATAAATTGCATAAAAATAGAATTTTTTAAGCACTAAAAGACTTTTTTAAATTTTGGCATTTGGAATAATTACAATTATTCTTTTTTACTCTTAATATCCACACAATTTTAAAATGCTTTTGTTGAAAAAATTATAATTTTAAAGTAAGTAGTGAAACTATTTAGAGTTAGTACAGACAAACTATTGTGCTATGTAAGTGTCAAAGTAACAGCTAATTACTTATTTACCTGTATTTATTAAGATTGAAGTAGCTTGTAAGATATAAGATAATGGTAAAGTAAATTATGCAGGGCAAGTGAGTTTAATTATTGTTGAAATCAAAACACAGGCGGTTAATTCATTATTAAAGCATCCCTATAATAAAATAACAATTTAGAAAATAACATTCTTCACAATTGCAAAAAATAAAGCAAAAAGCGTTTAGGTAGTGTTGGAATTTCGGGCGGGTTAATAGAATTAAGCGGAAAATCTACAATCATTATCTCTTCAAATATAACATCTTCTGGCAGTTCCCAATGAGATTCATCTACCTACCTGCCGCGGTTCGATTTGGATTTTTGACTTTTTATGACAGACCCCCTCCGGAGACATTAAACAATAACCACTTTGGTGTTTCATCTATCATACCGGCCGACCTTGACTCTACAGATGTGAGATTAGGCGCGAGACCCGCTGCGCCGGTCAAGTGAGGGCCGGAATCACACCTAGTGACATTTAATTTGTTCGGATGGTGCTTCTCGCTCACGCGGCCGCTTTATTAGCTTTGGGAGTTCCCCTTAACGAACTCCAATTTGTTTGGGATTTCATTGTTAGCCTATGAAATTCGTGGAAGGTTCACATTTAATTTATAAATAATGCTAATGTTTCTGTGTGCTTTAGGAGAAGGAACACTTTAAATAACAACATTTGTTGCTTATTAGAAACTGTTACCCTATCAAGAAATATTATCAGTAGCTAAAAGTGTAGCTAATTTTATAGCGTATTATAAAAAAAATCGTTAATTTGTTTTAAAGTTATAATTTGAACAAAAAGTTAACTTCTGAGTATATTTCAGAATTCATGATTTAAATATATATGTGTACACACAATTTCAATTTATATTCAATTAAAAGTTATAGAGTAAAATTTAATTTTATAAAATGAGTTTCTTATTCCAAACCATTTAGATAGGATATTAAACATTTATAACTACAGTTAGACTTATCAAAGAAAATGTTTAAAACCTTTTTTTAGTTTTTTATATGGGAAGGTAGATTCATCCAAAACTTTCCTTGCAGACTTGCAGGTTATGCAGCGAAATGCACTTCTTATAGAGATATTTATCCACAACTTTTATTTCTAGATATTTTTTTTAGTTCTAAATAAGTATAAAATGAAGTGGTCATATCTAAAATAAACACAGACAAGTAAAGCTTTAGGTCCATTAATCACAACCTTAATTTTCGTTTGTCACTCAGTGGATTTTATCTTAGAAATTAAAAATAAAATAAAAAAAAAATGTTATTGTTTTGTCGCTTAGTTGCATACATGATAGTTATCTTAAATCTATGGTCTAACACAACCTACGAGTGTACAAATTTTGATCGACAACGAACACTTGAATAAATTATTTTTTCCGCTGCTGACTGAGCTTCTCCGTTTTTGCCCTTAAATGTACTTCGACTCGGTCCATGAAGTTTACAATGCGATAAGTTTGAACTATCTTTACCCAAACATTTTCCTCCTAGTATTTCGATGAGAATTATCGATTCTTGATCCACCCTTTGATTCGGCATAGCTTTGTGACAGATCTTTGAAGCAGTCTTCCAGCTGTTTCGACCACTACTGTTCTAACGTATCCATCATCTCCGAAAATCACCTCAATGATGACGCCTTTGGTCATTGCTTCGCCATGGCGTTGAGATCTGCAACAAAAACCAGCTCACCGACCTGGACATCCGGAGTATCTTTCCTCGAAGAGTCCGACAAAGAGAAAAATAAAAACGCATTTGCACTGTACTGTTGCTGTCGCTAAAGTTGTTTATTATGATTAATAAACTTTCACCTGCAAGTTAAACTATGTTGTTACAGAGTGGAAAGTATGGGCGCGAAAACAAAGTTCGCTGAAGTCAAGATAGTAGAAAAAAAATGGTGGTGTGAACAGTACAACGCGTACATTGGGAACTCTGGAGATAAAAAAAGTCTTGTGCGCAAGTAAAATAAGTTTAACAATAAATTTAAGTATTTTAATTTTCAGCGAAATCGGTAACAAACAGTGGAAATTCGTCGAAAGCCAAACAAAGATAAAGAATACATTTTCCAGCGCTGGAATTAGATCAGAAGACTAAAACAAAGGTGACGCATGCATGGTTTTCAAGTCAACACTTAATCAGCTGTTGGCCGACACTGGCGCCAACGCAAAACTTTTACAATTATCACTGCACACCAAATTAGGTTTTATAATCAAGAAAGGGATATCTTTTTGTATTTGGGTCATTTGCATTAGTGGTGGTGTTAAAGCAAAAAGACACAAATGTAACGTGATATCACCCAAACATGTTTATCGGCTACTCTGACAAACAAAAACATACCGATTTTGGAAGACGCTGCAGAGGGATATATGGTATCGGATGTGAACGAATCTTAAAGTCTGGAACAAAAAATGGATTCTCCAGAAACAGAAGACTGGCGCAAAGTTATGAAAGAAGAGGAAATCTTATAAAGTTAGTACTATAAAAATGGTTAAAAACCTATTTAAAAGCAGATAAGTTGTACAGTGATTCATTTAGAGAAAAGGCATATATTATAAGAAAATATTTTTATCAGTGGTCAAATAGGACTCATTTCGAACACTGTGAGCGCTTACAACACATATGGTCAAGCAAGTAGATGCTGATATACGGCTGTATCACTAAAAGTCTAATGGTAAAGTCATATTGTCGTGTTTGTATGTGGACGAAGGATTGATAGCTGGAACATTTCGTGCAATAATCACTTGAAAATTGGAATAATTAAGCTAAAATTTTAAAGTGCAAAATAGACCGACCGATTACTATATAGACTTTAGATTAGAAGCCAGCGAAACTACTAATACTATCACAAAGTCATGGAATTATTTGCTGAAATATTTTAAAATTAATACCTGCATTCTAGCATTTTAACGTGGATACCAACAGACAGAACAATAACGATGTCTAAAGAAGACTCCCGGAGATAGAAAATGAGAAAGAAGATATAAAAAATAAACCATACAAACAAGCCGTAAAAGCACTTATTTTTTTAATCACAGCATTTTAAGTGGACATATAAATTTAGTGTCGAAATTCTCAGTTAATTGTTAGAAAACCCAGAACCGGCACAATAAAGATTGATCAGTTACGGTAGCTTGTGATATGAATCTGACACCAATACAAAGTCCTATGGAATGGGTTCTAAACTCGGAGATCCACAAAAGGACCAGACGAGTCAATATTCAATGACATTTCATCAGAGAAATGCAAGCAAAAGAAGTCATCTTGGTCCAATGCATCGTGATGAAGGAGCATAGTCTGCTCCGACAATTGATAATTATTGAATGCTTACGTTAGTTATGATGTCATTCGCTAGCGTGTAACCAATCGCGTCTTGGATATCATAACTAGCCACCTAGATAGAATGATTTCTTAATTATCATTAATAAACTGTGTGTAGTGTTAAGGATCAGACATAGATAATTACGCCGACAATTGATAATTATTGAATGCTTACGTTAGTTGTGATGTCATTCGCTAGCATGTAACCAATCGCTTAAAGTGTGACATATATAGTAGTTATAAGAATACATTGTCTGTAATTATCATTGAAAACTGTTATGGTCCAATCTTCCAAACTACCTTCATAATTTACGCCACATTACAGAAACTTTCAATATTACAGTTGGCAAAATCTTTTATTCGATCATGTTAAAATGTCTCAAATCTATATGTACGTTTTTACCATTGTCTGTGTTTTGACGAACTTATGGTCCAATTTTCCCAACTATCATAATTTTTTAAGATTTGCTTATCAGATAGACGTTAGATGTACTGTATGCTACCATTTTCAAGAAAATAATTACTTTTATCATTAAACAAAATCGTCTGTGCATTCGAATTCTCTTGCCTAGTCTTTTCAGTATAATGATATTCATGGAATTTATTTGCAATGAAGAAACGAGAAATGGTCTCAACTCTATCAGAAGCACAATTCTGGACAGAAATGCTAATGGTAGGCAAAGGGTGAATTTAGATATAAGTCTGTTATACGGAGTCGTCCCGATCTGAAAGCATCAACCATAGATCTTCTTAACTTCAACTGATTGATTGCGTAGATAAGGATCGATTGATAGATATTTAATATTCTGACCAGCATTTAAGCGACGGGTTTCAGAAAATTTAGTAAGTAGGAACATCAACAATAAACGTTCATTATAAAAGCTTTTGAAACTTTTTATATAAAAAACAGAAACTGGCAAATTTGGGTAATTTCTTTAAAGATACAACCAAATATATATTTTTAATTGTCGTCATTAGGTGTTTCCTGTTGGTGTCCATGTTTAAAGTACACGCAGTTGACCGCAGCTTAATATCGTCTCAGAAAGACAAATTCCAACTTTTTGAAAAGTTGGTTGTCCTTGTGGTTTGTTAATAGTCCTAGAGAACGCCAATCTTAAAGGAAATTGTTTTTTTTTTAAATCTGAAATGCAAATTTATATCGTTCGATACCAAGTCTATTTTTGGCTGTATCTTCTACCTGTTAAAATATCAATAACTATCTTGGATTTTTTAGTTTTTTTTAGAAAAACGGGTGCCATTGCAGAGGTCTTATTTTTTTTTGTGACAGCAGATTGAAAACTTGTTATCTCCCGGATGCTTTTCAGTAAAGCGTTTTGCTTGACAGTGAGAGTAAATTACATCCATAGATCCACAATAATGTCCTATAACATTTTGTGGTATCAAAAGAATGTTGTGACAGCTTGTTGTTATGTCTGCACTTGTACGCAACGATCTGTTTTTATTTCGTAAGAAAATCTCTTGACTGCTAGCTTACTATTGTAATGGAACTACTTAAGGAGCTGAATCAAAAGATATACACATATATTTTAACAATAACATGCTTACCGCTTTTATTTTGTTTTAATTGTGCTAAATTAAATGATTCAGTTTCCTTTATATGGCGTTCCAGTCCCCACTTTTTAGTTTTTTTATTTTCAATATCTTATTTAACTAAAAGTGGGCGTTCTGGTATTGTGCTGCTTATTTTAATATATGATGTTGTTATGTACACTTTGTAATATCGACGTATATTTAAATACCTCAGAATTTTAATATGTAAATGAATGATTTACTATTTTTTATTCCACTTTTCTAATTAAGGCCCTAATGCAAATTAGGGGCCATACAAATCCATCCCACAGTTAAAAAAAACGGTAACCACAATTTTGTTTAGAAAGTACCAATTTTAGTAACTAAAAAATAACTACAATAGATATATTTTATATTAAGAAGGGAGTTAAGATGGAAATGTACTGTATAACTTGTTTGACTTTTTATTATACGAGATAAGGTGAAAAGTTCTAGGCCTGACACAGAGATGGCGCTGCAATCGGCAAACAATTATGCTTCCTGCTTGGGTGCATGTGTCATTAGTTCGTATGACTAGTTTCAACTTGTTCGCTCAAGTAGTTTGTTTACACGATTTTTTTCAGTGCACATGTTGCATGTTTTTTGTTAAAATGGATAAACTTGAATATCGTGTGATTAGAAAATTCTTCGTTTTGGATAGATTAACCCCCAAGGAAATTCATCCGAAGTTGACAAAAGTTTACGGGGACTCTGCTCCTTCCATGTCAACTGTTAAAAAATGGGCAGCTGAATTTAAACGTGGTCGCACATCCCTCGAAGATGACCCACATGAAGGACGGCCAAAAACCGCAACCACACCGGAAACCATAGAAAAAGTGCATGATATCGTGTTGGACGATAGGCGTGTGAAGGTGAGTGAGATAGCTGTGGGAAGATCGGAAGAAAGGGTTTGAAACATCTTGCACGAAGAATTAGGGATGTGAAAGCTCTGCGCAAGATGAGTGCCGCATTTGCTGAATGCCGATGAAAAACAAATGCGCAAACGATTTTCGCAGCAACCTTTGGACAGATTCAACAGGGATCCGACCGATTTCGGGCGGCAATTTGTCATCATGGATGAGACATGGGTCCACCACTACACGCCAGAAACGAAACAGCAGTCCAAGCAGTGGGTGGAAGCCAGTGGTTCAGCGCCAAAGAAATCGAAGTCGATTGCATCTTCCGGAAAGGTCATGGACAGCGTGTTTTAGGATGCGAAAGGGATCCTGTTAACTGATTATCTTGCAAAATGCAGAAAAATTACAGGCGAATATCCAACCTTCTTGACCAGCTGGATGCCAAAAGTCGCGCGAAGAGGCCTGGCTTGAAGAAGAAAAAATCATCTTTCACCAGGACAACGCACCTGCGTTGGCGATGGGAAAACTGAGGGATTTGGGGTATGATTTGCTCGGCCCCGCTGTTCTCCTGATTTGGCACCCTCAGATTTCCATCTGTTTCTAAACTTAAAAAAAATTGTGTCTGAGAAGCGCTTCGCATCCAATGAAGAAGTTGATGAATATTTTCACATTCTTCCAGATTCTCACTTCCGAGAAGGAATATTGATGTTGGAGAGGCGCTGGATCAAGTGTGTTGAAAACAAGGAAAATTTTTTAACTGAAAGCCGCAGTCTTTCATTGTAAGGCCGAGAACTTTTTACCTTACCCTCGTAGACAGTGTACCAATGAAAATATTTTTGTTATTTAATGCAAAATATTTAATTAAAAGAATTTGAAATATTCAAGTGCGGATACGTGGTATAAAATATAACAAATTTTATTCTTAAATAAAAGCAATTTGCGCCGACTCAATGCAGCAGGAATAAAATAAATCAATAGATAAATAAAGCAAACAATACCTTAGTAGCAATAAAAATAAGTGCGATATTTACCTTTTAAAATCAGTTAGCACTACCTGCCGTTTCTTTGGATTCAGTTGAATTCTTCTTCAGTTTACAAAGATTACTTAAACAACTAAAGAAAACAATTGTTACTCTTTAAACGAATAATAGCCGTTATCGTGTTCTTTTAAGGATAAATTTTCAAGTAGGCAGATGCCAAGAGCCAACGTAGACGAAAAATAGAGGCAAATGCTACATCGATGCATACATAGAGCACAAAGTACTGGCTTTCTAACAATACTAGACATATTAAAAACACATAAAGTACTAAGCCAATAAACTTTTTTCTGAAAAACAGACATAAAACTAGACGCTTGCAGTACTTTCAGCTTATTTAGATAATATTTTAAAAACTTGATGGATGCAGGAAAGTATTAAATTACAAAGCACAAATTACACGAAATGCCATACTTATTGTCAGATTCTAGGTCTAAACTATTACAAAGCCCAAGCTACGCGTTGGGTACAAAAAAGTACTCTCCCAGAAATAGAAATTTGAAGACATTAAGTGCTGCACCGCAGCGTTGCTGTTAATTATTTTGGCTGAAATTGAGTTCTAGCAAAATTTATACAACACCAGATTATGCTTAAAAACATTTTAGTTCAAGTTCTCTGCAATTATAGCATTTTAACGTATTTTCAGATTATTAAAAATGATGTTTTGTAATAAGTCTAGGAGGTATTTTATAAACACAGTTTTTCATATCACTCATTATAAATGTATTTTATTTAAAATATATTTTCATGCTTGCCAAGTTTAGGAATTTAGAAATAGCTTTTTTGTTACACCATACTGGTGTCTATCGTCGTACTATACTTTGAATTCATTCATTTTAAGGTTAGTACATTTTACTATGTTTTCTATTTCTTGATGTATATAATCCAAATCTCGAGTGCATGTTTAGCTTTTTTAACGATTTACTAGTCGAAATGATAATATTAATTTCTGCTGTAACCCCAACTATAAAGTTTGCATGTTTTAAAACATTTTATACACCGGTTATTATACTAACAAGCTTTCAGAATTTTAGTACCTTTCTCTCGTGGCTTTATCATCTGCAAAATTTTTCGATGGATCATGAATATTTTAGTTTCTATTGTTTCTATTTTTCAATCCTTTATATTATTTTAAATATTATAGCACGCATATGGTACTGCCTACGCGATTGGTGTGGTGGGGCATAGCCAAAGCATTGCTTCCAAAATTATTCTTTATTTATATATTAAAGTTACATATATTATGCAGGTTTTTGAAAGTGTGGTATTATAATTACAGCTATTAAAGTGTACTGTAAGACTGCTTCTAGATTTGAGGCATAAGATATGTGGTATGCCAATACAGCAATGTAAAGTTAACAAATTTCAACATTATTTATCTGAGAAACAAAATGAATTTATTATTTTATTAGCTAAAGTGTCGTTATTTTAAACTATTCTGGATATTCCTAAAATTTTATTGTTATAAAGTGAATCATATTATGTGTATATAATCATGTGTTAAAACCATTACATAACAATTAACACATTAATTTTAGTAAATAATATTGATGAGAGTAGGATATATTTGAATATTAACGTATGTAACTTAAATTTTGGGAAAACATTAGAACTCAAACAAATAATAGCAAGACTTGCTCGATATAGGAACATAAGCTTTTGTTCCTATAGTCTAAAAGAAGATGTAACTAATTTTTCAAAATTGGGAAAAGACTATTCTGGAAAATTGTTTAATTTTTATATGAACAAAAGCAAGATTTATTGCAAGTATCTTTTGAAAATGTTTTTCTTCGTTAGTATCGTTTTTTTTATACTTACCAACCATTATAAAATTTTCTAGCAACTTGTGTTCAATAAGTTGTCCAAAAGGAACATTTGGAAAACTTAAGTACAAAAATAATGTTACATTTCTTTTAGAAGCTTTTAAGAAAAGCCATTTGTCAGATTTACAACACAGTGCAAGCAATGTCGTGCGATAAGCAATATTTACGACAATGCCTGCCTTTCAAGTGACAAGAAGGGCCGATGAAGCCTAGAAAATAATTTGTTCAGCTTTATGAAAAGTCCTGATGAGAAAATCAAACAGCTTGTGGAAAAGATTTCTGTCACACACAGTGAAAGTTCATAGAGAAACTCGTCAAGAAACACGTCACGTCATTTCTAAACATTCATATAAGCTATAAATTCATAGAAAGGTTGTTGGTTTTTCCTATGAAGTCACAGCTGTCAACCAGAGCAGACGCAATAATGTTGCTAGGTTATTGCTATCCATATTGTAAAAAAAGATTTTTACCACAGATTGTGACTTGTGACGATTGAATTCTTTATGGGAATTTAAACAGGCGGAAATCGTGGCTTTAATTAGGTAAATCAATCAGATCATACGATCAAATAAATATTCACTCTAAAAAGCTGTAACCATATTATGAGACACTGCATTTGAACTAGAAACATTTCGTTTTTGTATAGTATTTCTTAATATACTTTAAAGCTAGAATTCTTCTTGATGGCATTAACAGCATGTTCAAATAACGATTTATTATTATTTCATGCAAATTTTATAAAACTAGTAATTTTTTACAATTTTCTTAGACCTTTTAGCACTTTTTTAGTTTATTTTTAGCGTAAGAATTCCATTTAATGCATAAATATAATTGTTAAAATTTATTACATCATCCACAAAAATAGTAGTTTATATCACCATCTTTGTAGAAAATCTTACACTTTGCTAAATACGTCGTTTATCAAATTCATTTTCCTTGTAGTTTCTAACAATTCGCATTGTTCCATCTTTCATTTCTATCGAACCACTTGAAAAAACATCCTGAAAAGTTACAAGATTTATAAAAAATATACTGAAACAAATTTGAATTCAAATATCTGAATAGTAGAAAAGGAGAGTTTGTCTCTTAAAAAATGCAACAATGGAACGTACTACTTTTCGCAAATCTGTTTAAGTCTAATTCATCCCATTTGTAGCCCAAATACGGCGTTTCTTAGCTATTACAGGGGCAATTTTTTGCTTTTGCCTCGTCTTCGCGCATTTAAATTAATACGTAAAAGTCGTTCCCTAATTGTTCGCTCCGAAAGTTGTGTACCCCTTGAGTTCATTTCCATTTGTAGATGTTGGCTTGTTAAAGTGCGATTTATTTTACCTTTCTTTTTATAAACAAGTCATCTCTAAAAAAAATTTAGGTCTCCGTTTTTCACTTTTGTTATATTTTAATGAAAACGAAATTATTAGCAATTCTGATAAGTGTTTTGTTACAAATGCTTATTATTTTATTAGTTCTCGCTGTTTGAGTTTTTTTATTGTAACATTATTTAAATGACAGCTGTAGTAGAACCATTTATATGCTTTCCGTATCTTAGTAGTCATTATAGCTTCCGCGCACACAGTTACAGTCCCCTTTAGTTTCAAATTATAGAGCGACAATAACTTCTAATATTGCTTGCAAATACACAAATAAATTGCATAAAAACGGCAGCCAGTGTATTTGTTGTATTTTAGTGAAAATAAACTAATAAATAATGTGACTGATAGAAAATATTAAGCAAATATTTTTCAAATATGAGTAAACAATGCACAATTTTGGTTTAGTATTTGTGTTAAATATAACATGGACATATCTGACAATACATTGAATTTAATTTATTTATTTCAAAACAAATTCAGAAAGATCATATTTTATTGAGTAATAAGGGCATGTAGTAAAATCAGCGGTGCGTTGTGTACTAGGAATTGCTTCCACCTGGAGAAACGGAAACCGGCGCGCGTTACCAGAAGTAAGTGATGCGTGTTAATGACACTCTGGACACAAAAAGGCTTTATACCGACAAGAGTAAAAGGAAAATTAGAGTTTTAGAAAAACTAAAGCGGCTTTGAAAACGATCACCGATCTTGAGTGCAAGATTTTACCTCATCTGTCGTATTGGTCAAACTTCGCTTCTTTGGATTTTCGCCTTTACAGGTACCTTATAATTTGACGTCGAGAAGAATCTAGTTAGTTTATCAAAACTGCCCTTTTTTTCTAATGAAGAATTTGGTAGTTCTACAGAGCGTAGCACAAATGTATAGCAAACCGATGTAATCTACTTTTTATAAATTAATTTTATCATTCAATCACGACTCGAGAATTAATGAAATAAATTTGTTTCGGGAAATATTTACGCTCTCGTTTCCATTTTCACTCCTAACTTTTCCGAAGTTTTTGCTTGGAAAATACCAGGACAATGCTTTTTAGATTTTGCCTTATGTATTTTTTATTAAGATAATTTTAAATATTATAAGTGAAAATTGCTATTACCATTCATTTCTAAAGTAGATAATAAAAAATATTTGCTCTCTAAGCAATCCCAGAACGAACTAAAAAACTTTGATTTCGATTTCAATTTGGAAAATTCGAAATCGAATATCTGAAAATTTTTCGACATAGAATTTTTCTTCATTTTCGAATTCAGCGTAAAATTTCCTATAAGAATCACATTTAAAATCGTAATGTCGAAAATTTTCGAAATTAAGTCGAATATCTCGAAAACTATTCGAGATAGAAACTTTTGATTTCGATTTTGAAATCAGCGTAAAATTTCCTATAAGAATCTATTTTAAAATTTTAAAAATCCATAATTTTGTGACGGCGACCGACAGACATATAGAATTCAGTAACGAACTTTTTAAGTTCGTTGAAAATATTTTTTGTCTTCAATAACAATAAACTAATAAATATAACTAAATTTGCTCTGTTTTAGCAATTTGGAAAAATTTGTTCATGAAGCCAAAAATTTGGATCTGTAATTTTTTAGTAAATTCCCTCATTCGATACCTTTCTCGGTTTCTTTATTGTTTAATAAGTATTCGACAATATAACATTTAGATATTTAAAATCTTACAACTTTTCGTTTAAAGACTCTGCTTACTTAAATTATATAAGTTGTAAAAAAGTTTTTTTTACTTGCAAAAATTTTTTTTGTGTAGTTATGTCGTTGTGTAGTTATGTCTAATCTACTTTTAGATGATAAATAGGGTTGATAAAATTTAAGTTTGTGTTCTGATGAGCTATTATTGAAATTGGGAATTGGTACTTGTCGTCAAGACGCCAAGTTCAGTCAATAATCGCGAGTGCTTGATAAAAGTTTGGCATCCAAAATATCTTACAGATCTCCGAAATACCAAAATCGAACTACTTGTACCATTCCAGAACAGTCATATGATTAGAAATTCCTTGGATTTCGGCGTTGCAAATCTTATTTCAAATTAACAATTTCCGGATAAAATGTCGAATTTTAATTGTGTCAGTTGCTATCTGGAATCAAAATAATAAAATTGTTACATTATAAACAGAAATACCAAAAAATGAATAAAATCAAAGTGTTCTAAAACTTTTACAACTTACCAAATCTCAAGTATTTCAAGATTGTAAGGCACTTTGCAACTTTTACTAATAAGTTCAACATTTCTAAATAAATTTAAAAATATGTTCACCCAGTTATGTTAAACATTAAGCACTAAAATATCTTTATAATTGCCAATATACTACTTGTCTCTAATTGAAACACAAATGGGTTTGTACACCATAAAAAACAGTTTATAATATTTCTAAATTTAAACAAAATTAATACAGTCTTAACCTCATAAACACAGTTTACAGATTGAACTATATTTGTAGTTTGAAGTTAGTTCACCTGATACTAAAACCCAAGGGGATCTGTAGTTCAAATTAAGACCTCTATGTTTTAACTTTAGAAGTGCAAACCAAAAGATCGAAATCACAAAAATAAATACATTTCTTTGGTCTTTTACAATTAGTACTGTGTAATATTCAATATGCACTAATAAATACAATCAATTTTTCCGTAACAGTGAGTACCGATTGGAATGTCGAGCATACCACTGAAAATCTTAATTTATAACAACGAAATGCAAAAATTTATTTGAAGAACCTATAAGTAACAACTGCAATTATCACTCTAATGGTGAGCCGAGATATTGGTCTACTGGCCCAAATGAGATTTTAAATTTACTGTATTTCTATATCTTTAAGAGATAGTTACAAACACAGTCTCACCGCAATCGAATAATAATTTATCATGGGATTTATACAGAATACCAATGATAAAGAATTTAAGTAGTACAACCAATATAAATTATCTCCACGCCATGCATCGCAATAAACTGTCATCCAGGAACTTCAAAATACGTATAAAAGAGCTTAAAGATCCAAACTAACCACTACAGAACTTTGTTAAATCTACCACTTTACATGAAAACGAGACGGATGTACAATCCGGAAAGGCAACTTTCAAAAGCAAAGCAAATCATGTTATGTGACCTTGTAACCCTCTTTTGTGTGGTCAAATGAGAGCTACAGATCCAAAATTCAATGCCAATGAAGATGCCGACTTAAGATATCTACTGATCAAATATGAAGTGAATCAGTCAAGTAGGTCCGAAAATATCACGTGAACAGACACACAGAGTTAATAAAATTAATATTCATAAAAAACTAGAGCTAAACGATAAATATTTCGAAACAACACTAATAAACTTAGTAACAGGTTGAATCTATGACTTCATATGGTTGTATAAATTTTGCAAAAAAGAAAAAGATAATATAATACAATTCCAAGACAACAAAAAAAATTAAACATGCAAGTAAACACACCAACCATATGAAGCTTAATGTAGAGTGGGCAAAATCAAACAAAAACTCTGATGCGTTTGTAGAACACAGGCACAGCTGACGATTGATAATGGTGCCCAGGCCTAGAAAACCTTCAGAGGATGTGGCTTCTTATAGGTGAATTAGTCTCCTGCCCTTACTAGGCAAAATGATTTAGAAACTGTCCTTTAAACGACTACTGAGAAAAAAAGGACTACAGTAATTTTAGCACACCTGCTTTTATTTTAGTTCTCGTCTAGAAAAGACCGTTTTATATATTAACATTGTATACCAAATTAATATCAAGAATTTTTAATAAAAATAAATATTGTATTGCTGGTTTTTTTTAGATATAAGCCATGCATTTAATTGGGCTTGGTATACCGGATTACTATACAAATTTAAAAAATTATTGTCAAGCAACTGTTACCTTTCAGATCTATTTAACACACAAATTTTACTCGGTTAAATGTAATAATGAAGTATTCCAGAGAAATATACACTCCAATTTGGCATGCCAGAGGAATGTGTCGTTGGCTCCTTGGCCGTCTTCTTTACCAAGGCGCACAGCAGTGCGCCAGGCCGAGTTCCGGACGAACACATGCAGTATGTGTATTACACGAACCCATTCGCACCATTTTAACCCCATAGCTTTGCTTTTCTGTAGGAGAAAATTATGAAGTTTGCAACATACTTTAAAAATCATCAAACGACATTACTTGCGAAATTTCATAGTTTCATAGTGCACTGTATAAAGATACAGGGCGTTAGAATTTTACTACTCACTGACTCACTCACTCATCAAAATTATGAGGCGCTTTCTGTGGGTGTAGAGACTTATAATTTGGCACGACTATGTGTTTAGACAGTAAAATGGCAAAAAATAAAAATAAAATAGCCAAGTTACAGACTAGAAAATCATTGCTAGGATAAAAGAGTGTGGAAATGATGTAGAAATTTTAGTTGAATAACAAATACGGCGGGGTAAGATACACGACAAACTAGGAGACGGGTTAGGTTTACAAGGAAAAGCCCTTCTTGCGTTTAGTTGGGTTCTATACCTATCCTTCTAAACAAATGGCTTGGCCTCAATTAGTTTAGATCTCACAACTTTTATGGGCTGAAACTTGGCCTTATTTGTAACATTTATGTTTTTTGTGGGTACAATATTTACTGTTAATCTACTGAAAGACCAAGGTACTCTGTTATTTTTACTTTTGCTGAGAATACTAGCATCCTGTGTATACATAATGACTCTATTGTAGCATCTCAAATTTGTCAACGACACCTGAACTGCTCAAATAAATAGCTTGGTAAATGAAAAATTACAACCAATTGAACTAAATCAGTATAAGTAACTTTTACCATGAAAAGAAACGTCTGTTCACCAGTCACTATGAATAATGTTGGCGTACCTGTTAAGACCAAAACAAGGTAGAGCTTACACCTAAATCAACAACTTACATAGACCAAGTCCATCTAAACTAAGCAGCAACAACTTAATTGAAAATTTGGACAAATACATCGGAACCTCGGAAGAAAATCCAGATTATCCTGAAGTAACAAACTTATATTCTATAATACAATGATGAAACTAATCTAGAATTATGGAATATGATTTTGAAGATGTGTCAAAACAACAAAGATCAATCTAATTTAAATGTTCCGCACTCTAATAAAGGTATGTTACAAATTAGATTCTGCATGATAATTTTGACATTCTATTTTTTCAGAATATTAACGCATCGATAATAAATTTTGTCAAATTTTTGTTAGTTCGTTTAACGTAATTTAATTCACATGAAATTTTTTCTTATAAGGTAAAGTAGCCAAAATTACACCATCGACAGTTTCAAATAAAATTATGTCTTAACATAATATTGAGTGGCGTTACTATAAACTATGAGAAGTACTTCCTCCACGTCGGTTGCTTTCTGTCAGTTTCTAGGGTTAAGGGTGGTGGAATATTTAATCGAATAAAATCACTCCAGTGGACGTAATGTTCCTATATATTTAGTAGTCAATTAATAGTTATGTATGAATAGTTATTATTCAAATTATAATTTTATTACTTTATATAACTATTACCAAATATTTAGGACGAGCCACATGCTCGAAACATTGTATTTATAGGTTAATAAGAAACGTAAAAGGAAAATCGGAGATTTTTCCAAATCGCACCACACTTTGGTTGCCTATATTACACCAGTGTGATTTGAGCACCCACTCATGAAACGCCATCCAGAGTTGCCTTTACGTTAATCTGAGAGTGTGTCTAAAATCCGGACCCGACGCTTCAACAAAGACAATGTATTTGTATTTTTGTAGATGAGAGCGTGCACTGTCAACGAATCTATGTTTAGCACTGTGCAGAAGAAATTACCGAAAATACTAACTCCTCGTGGAAAATATCAGGTTAAAGCACTTTCAAGTGGCCAAAGAGAAGTCAACGCAACCTTTTGTGTTGCATAAGTTCGTCACGCCACTATGTGCCGCTTATGATCATTTTTAAAAACAAAAATGCACCCTGTGCAAGGCATCTAATGCTTCGCCTAGGATCTTCAATGAAATGCTCAGAATCAGGTTACATAAAAAGTGAACTGCTTTTAAAGTGGTCGAAGCATTTTATTCAAAATATAAAAGCTTCAAAAGAACAAAAAGTATTGCTTCTTTTGAGTAGATATTTAACTCGCTCGAAGAACTTGGAGGCCATTGAGTTAGCTCGAAAAATCGACGTGTTAATTTTGTAACTTTCTGGTCACACGACACATCGACTCTAGCCTCTAGATGTAGCTGTCTTTAAACCATTTTAAACTTTCTGCAATGCTACAATTTGTAAGTGTAATTTACTTTAACTCAGTCGCTTGGTAAAACATATAGCAAAAGTACAACATGGAATAATGCAACAAGTGGGTCCAAGGCTACAGCAATTTGACCTGGCGATAGAAATGTGTTTTTTGAAACGAATTTTGTAGTCAGTGGCAATTTAAATCTTAGGCAATCACTGGAAAATGCACCAAATGAAGATCTAGTAGTGATTAAAAAAATATATATAAGGATCTAGTTCGAACAAGCCATCAGAAACAATAATTCTTGTGCATGTCGGTGATATTAGCCCTTGACCTAAGCCAACTGCAAAACAAAAAATGCGATAAATGAGAGGTGTCCATAAAGCAGAAAATCTACTTCTAGTCCATACAAGAGGAACAAAAGCAATAAAAAACAACAACCAAATGGAACCAGCCTGTAATGAAAGGGGTGAACATCCTAAAAATTAGGGGAAAACAAAAACTTCAAAATGGTGTCTAAGTACAGTAGAAATCTGGCATTGTTTTCTACGTGAAGAGTCTGTTGACGATATGATATAGTGCTCTTCTTGTAAGATGTATGTGATACATGCAGGCAGAGTATTTTGTTATTGTATAATAATAATAATAAACTATTTTAAGATTTTTAACACTTTATTAAACATTTTTATGTCTGTAGTAATAATTATATTTTTTTTATAGATAAAATAATTTTTGTGGACTTTTATAGTATTGTAATAAGTACTTTCTAATGTATGTGTTAAGTGTGTTCTTCTCTTGTTTGTCTTATTAATTCTGTGGTGTGATTTACAAAACATCAGGTGCAATTTAGATAGCTAAATGCCTAAATGGCAAAAGTAGCAAATATTTGATAGAATCACTATAACTTTGTCAATTTGTAAAGTAAACTAAAACTATAAAAAATATTTGTAATGGTTAATTATTATTAGAATTTAAAGAAAACGTGAATATTTGTAAAGTGGTACCGTATAGGAAACTCTCCCCTGCTTTGAAGATACTAGGACAAATACTTGCTCTAATAGACTTTAATTTATTTTATAGAGCACATATAACTATATAAAGGTAACAGTAGAATGCTGACATTTTTGTTAAAACAAACAGTACCTGAATTTAGAAACATGATGCAACTATGATTAAAAACTTTTGATGACTAAATAAATTAATTCATTAAATTCCAAACTGCCGGATACTCTGGCAGCAGCCCTTCGAAAATTTAACGAATTTGGTTTTGGGCAGCTGCCCATTCCTACAACCGGACAGCGGCTAAAGCGTAAATTTTAAGGCTCACAAAAAATATTTTTTCAAAGTGCATTCGGCCTGCGTAATGTTGACACAGCCCTTCGGCAACGCCGCCGATTACGGGCCGCTTAATGCCTCCGGTTGAACTGCACCAGACGTTCCATGTAAATTAGCATTTTATACACCACAACTCGTCCAGGCAGTCATTGTAAAACTGGCGGGTTACATTTAATCCCCTCATTTGATGCCGCGCCCGCCCCTGGAGCCGCACGGCGCTCATCCTCCGCCTGGCCTATTCTCTAGCCGTTCGGATTACGGCTCTGTGTTCTTTCCGGCCATATTTTTTTATCGGCTTTGTTGGCAGTTTTTATCATTGCATTAACTTTTAATATGGATTTATTGCATATTTTGACGCTTATACCGGGATTTGCTCGTGCTTCGCGATTACACCTGCAGAAGCCAAAAGGGTCATAAAATATGCACTAAATATTTGTTCTTAATTAGAGTTATTCACAATTTATTACTATGATTTTAAAAATATTACTTTTTCGGCTTCTAACAAATATTTATTTTTGTTTTATCTCCTACGTGAAGTATTAATTATTGCCAGCTCAAAATTGTTACTAAACATTCATGTATATTTATAGTTATTCAATACCCATAATATATAAAGCCAATGTCGTATTAGACATTTTTTAAGGTATAATAAAGAATTTTATTTCTGTGCATTAATTTTTTATACTTGCTTGCATTTTAAAATTTCTAAAGCGAATAAATATCAAGAACCGAAACGAAAAGATAAAATCTCAAAAATAATTGAATTAGGGTTAACAATATCAAAAATACAATATTCATCGAAAAAGTAATCTTAAATTAAAAATCGACCCCACATGACAATAACAACAGCGATGAAAAACTCGTTACGAACCCTTTGTACTTACACGGCATTGCCCACTGCATAATGAAGTATGGAACAAATGTGCCCTTCAAGCAGATGCACACGCGAGGGTTCCTCTAAATGCATCTGTAACATGAAGACACCGAGCCGACATTTCGCCAAATTGTTACTCCGGAGCTGATAACATCGGGTATTTATTTCAAACGGATCGTATATTCCGCGTCATTCTTCGTGTACGAATGAATAAACGGATACAATTGTAGAAACTAATCTGTGATCCCGAGCTAGTGCTACTTCTTTCCTGCTTCTCGAGTTTTTGAAAGGTAATATAATGTTACCTACCGGCAACGTCTCCGTTTCAAAGGAGCTGGCTCTTAAAGCTCTCAATAGAGTGACTATTCCTTTCATTGCATTTTTGTGAAATGCAATTAGAACACAGGAAGCACGTGATGATGCGCCTTAAGTGGCATTTAAAATTTTTTATTTCTGTCAATCTTTGATTGGTGATAAATTTCTGAACTAATTTTGGTTTGTTTCTGCAAATTTCCTGACGTTATTACTATGTATACAAGAAATATTCTTTTAATTCTGAGTATACTAACCTTGCGTTACTAGCGTTGATTGCTATTTAATCTCTTCTGTTAGAAGTTTTGCTATTAGCATATTATTACATTTTAAATCGGAGTATCCACTACAATTTCGAATAATACACTTGTTACTTGCGCATGCTGCGAGATAGCAACTGAAAATTTAAAGTTAATAAATATTACTAAATAAAAGTTTTCTCATTTAGGTGTATAGCAATAATGTTAAATCCCCAAAATTTTAATTTTAATTTTAATCTTTGCAAAATATGCTACAGTCGTACTTACTTTTAATAAAGCAACAATTGTAGCAAAATAAAACATATAATGGTAGGCCACCTATATTATTAACAAACCATTACATTGCTGCCTTTTCACAAATACCAAACGTCCGTGGGTAAGAGTAAGACGAAAAAGGTTCCACACCCCTCCAAATAGCCAACGCTAAAAGACTACTCCCTAAAACTACTTTCTAAAGCCTCAAACAGATACAAAGAATTATATGGTGATCCAAATTGAACGCTGGGATATTTTTTCTGAATAAAGCATGAAATATGGGAACAATATGAATTTTATTGCTATCGGTGTAACTTGCCAAATACTTATAAAGTATTATGTCGATAAAATGCCCTCCACAACTCCCGCTGATATGCGACCATTCTTTCAACGAAGTTTTCCATTACTTTATTCCGTAAATTCGGTTCTATTTCAGTCTGATATTCCTGTTTAGTCCTGGAATCATAACAGATTTGTTGTTCTTTAAATACTCCTAGAGAAAAAGTCTAATGGGATTATATTACGAGAGTTTTATTTGTTGTTTTTTTTAAGTTATAGTCATACTATTTGATATAAATAAATCTACGACTTTGTGTTTGTGGTTATTACTAGCGCTTTCTCCAAAATTTTCTATAGCCATCACAAATTTTTCTACGTCATTACTACCTCTTCTGTTAGGTGATAACATTATTATAGTATTGTTTGTTTGGTCTAGTATATCTTTCAGGTGTTTATGGAATATTTCCAGCTCTGTCTGCTGTACATTTTCATTCGGTTTGTAAACTACTATAAAGGTGTAGTCTTCATTATTTATTTCTAAATTTACTGCCAGTATGCGTTCAAAGATTAGTTTCCAATCTTTTATTTTGTCTACCTACTTTCCATGCACAATTAAAACCACCCCCGCAGTACTGTAATCCTGTATATTTACACCACCGTAAATTAGTAGATTATTTCCACGTCCTTTTTTTTCTTTCCTATTATTCCTATTAACGTCACTTTATATTCAGAGCCGTTTTTATAGCCAAGGTCATCTCTTGTTTTTCCTCTTTTCTAACTATTAATTTTTTAATTTACTGTAAGTAGGTTCTTTGCTTAAACACTGACTTGTACATCTTATTTCCTCCACCCTTCTTTACCTTCATTATATTTCCGCCATACGTTGTTCATGCAAATTTTTTAGCATCCGATTTAGTGTCTTATTTTTTCTCTTTTAATTTTTATAATATCTGTTATTTGTTTTTATACTCACGCCTACTTTTGCGTTTAAATTATTTTCTATGTAACACTGCGTTTCCTTTAATTTATTCTTGTTTTTAATTATAGATTCTTTCCGTTCCAGACTGTCTACTGTTACAATTGTTGCCACTATTTTAGTGGTCGCAACAACAAACAGTACCAGAATTAGAGAAAACGTGGCAGATACTAAAAAGTGCAGTACAACAATCGGCCGAGCAAAAGTTACACCAACTGAATAAAGACAACGCTAAGTTATGGATAACCACATAAATCCCAGATCTAACAAGAGAAAGAAGATTTTATAAATAATGCAGCGATGCAAGGACAACAAAAACACAAAAAATAAAATGGAGTAAATAGAGTATTTATGTGAGGTAAAGAGAGATCCATGGAAAAGAGATGCAAAGATAGAGAATTCAATATTACCAAAGAAAAATTTGACGTTGCTTACAGTGTAAAAGCGTTTTACAGGTAACCTAAAAAGAGGTAAGAACCGATAAACACCGAGGAAAAATCAAATCAATGACAAAAATTAAGACTGACACTACAACAATAACGAAACCTGCGCTAATGAGGAAGATCTCGAAATCATAATAAAATAGAACAGTTACAGATGTAAGAAATGGGAGAGGTGTGGACTACAAACCAGAAAAAATAATGTATTATATGAATTAATCTCCGCAATGTATAGAGCCGGAACTGCACCAAAAGACTTTAAAAATATCATTATTATGCCGATTCGAAAAAAAAACGAAGAAGTGAAAAATGTGATTACTGTAGGACAATAAGCTTAATATCCTATACAGGTAAAATACTTAGTAAAATCGTTTATAGAAGCATTGGCGACAACACCATTATGGTTGCATCAACTCAAGAAGATATGCAAGTCTTGTTAGACAGAGTGAAAGGTTACGCCTTAATATAAACATCCAGAAGACGAAGTTTATAGTAGTAAGCAAGAAAAAAGACCTAAATCTGAGATTTATGGTAGCAGGTAACAACATAGAGCGAGTACAGAAATATAGATACTTAGGTAGGACAAGAATGTGATAGTGACATGGAAGTTAAGACAACAATAAAAATGGCCAGAGATGGATTTAAAAAGTTAAAAGTAATATTATGTGATAAAGAATTGAGCATTGATGTACGACTGAGAGTAGTTAACTGTTTAATATGGTCAATATTATTGTACGGCTCAGAAGCATGGACTCTAAAGAAAGACACAAGCGCAGGAATAGAAGCATTTGAAATGTGGGTTTTCCGAACAATATTAAAAATCTCATGGACAGAGCGATGTACCAATGGGGAGGTGTTAAATAGAATAGGAAGAGATAGAGAACTTTTACACATAGTAAAAAGAAGAAAAATCGAATATCTGGGACACGTACTGAGGCATGATAGATACGACCTACTACAGAAAATGATGATGGGAAAGATAGAAGGTAAAAGGGGAGTGGGAAGAAGGAAGATGTCGTGGCTCAGAAATCTAAGAGAACAGACGGAGATTACGAGAGTCAGCACCCTTTTTAACATAGCAAGAAACAGAGAAAGATTTGCAGAAATAACAGCCAACCTTCACTAGTTGGAGAGGCACCAACAGAAGCAGAAGAATAGGAGAAGTATTAGAAAAATATCTTACGTAAGATCATTTAGAATTGACTTGGTTTCTCAAAAAGCAATAATACACCTACTAATAAAAAAAAAAAAGAAAAGTGATGTACATATGTAGCATATATAGAAAAGGAATAAAAAAGGTCTTCGATAATGTCAAACGGTCGAAATTATGCGAAGTATTTTTAACATGTTGGATCAGAATCAAAAACATAAAAATAATTAGGGCCGTCCACAATAAAGAGAAAACAATAATCTTCAATTAGCAATTACAGAAAAAAGCAAAAATTAAGAAAATTGTTGGACAAGTCTGTGGTTTTGTCGCCAATGCTGTCTAATACTTATATATAAGATGCGATCAATCGATTCAAAAGAAAAGTAGAGGTAACAAAAAATAATAAACAGAATTAGAATTAGATAGGCAATTAGATAGCTATTTTTAAAGCTATGCTCCATATATTATTCTTCGGGCGCGAAATCTAGACAGTATTCTTAGTAGAAGCAAGAAAATTAAAAGTTTTCGAAACGCCATGCTTTCGACTAATGCTAAGAGTTATACGAGCGGACCGAGTCAGCAATGAAGAAGTACTAGTAAGAATACAAGAAAAATCTTCTGGGAAGAAGACATTGTCAGAACATACACGAAGACGAGAAGAAATATTACAGTATATGAATCAGATAATGAGAAATTGCTAAACATATACAATCCAAAAAAAGTAATACAAGGAGATTGAAATCTAGGAGAGAGAGAAAGAAAAGGGATGGCGAGAAAGAGGGGGGAGAGGGGAGAGAAAGAAGAGGCGAGAGAGAGAAAGATGATTTAAATGTTTATTTTTTTTTAAATTTTATAACTAGAGATTAGGATTGGTAATCGAAAAAAATAAAAATTGGTATTTATTTGAAGTCTCTATTGAGTGGTTTGAGCTGAGCGCTCGACCTAGCTACAAAATAAAATGTGGCTAAAATTTTCACTGCATCTTCAGGTCTCATGTAGTATTATAATTGATATTTTTTTAATTAAATGGAACTATATGGTACAGTTGTAACTTATCACCTGTAAAACCATGAATAAATTATAATGAGTAGTTCTTTAGAGCCTTGACGTATTTTTAATAACTTTCGTAAACTTGTTGAGTAGTAAAATTTAATCAATCTTTTTATAGCGTCCTTAAACAGAATTCTTCTGTATTTATTTACTTTACTTTTAATGATTTTTTCACTTTAACTCTATAATAAAAAACTAAGTTGCTTCTTTCTTTCCAGCGTTTAGTCCAATATAAATTTTTAATATGCAAAACATACATAGAAATGTTTAGATATTCACAATTGCAAACTGTTCCTTCTCGTCTTAGGGCTGTGGTTAAGATCATTGTTCCTCTGTCCTGAGCCGGCGCAGACGAGTTCGAGTCTCGCTCAAGCCAATGGGTGTATGTGATGTCCTAATTTTAAGTGCATGGTAGTAGGCACAATAAGCCATTGTGGCTGCAGTGCCGGTAAGTGCGCTAATAATTAAAAAAATACTTCTTGCCTTTGTCTTTCCTTGCAAAAACCGTTCTTATGGCATCTGCTTCAATTAATCATTTATAGTATCAATGTGAATTTTTAAATATGGTAGATGAATCTTTTGTAGATTGAAATCTTTTTTATTTTACATCTGTTCAGAATTTTTTTAGAAAAAAAATATTTTACTGTTTTTATAGTATTCTTCTATACAAAATGAATTTATTCGTTTTTTGGAATCAGATTTAAAATACCTAATAATTCTTTTTGAAGATCCTCTAAAATTCTTATAAATTTTAGTATGGCTGCATCAATACTTTAAAATGTTTTATTTTTAATTGAATTCATTTGGCAAATCAATATTTAAATTGTTAAACATGACATTCTTAATTATTAACAATGCCAACTACTTATGCCGGTTTACAGTAATATCCCGAATTACATAATAGTATTGAGTTCACTTTACTTATTAGTTCCATCTGGTAACTTTCTCCTGAGTCGTACGTGAATATTGAGCTTACAAAGATTGTAGTACTTTGCCCCATCACAGTTGTTGATGTTATCTATGAAGGTTTTGGTTCTTGTGTGGATATAATCCTTTTAACGATATTTCTACTTCGTGATACAGTTGTGTATTGTCTTGGAATCTTTGCAACTTGATTATGTTGGTTTTAGTGGTGTTACACCAAACTAAAGAGGCGTACAATACCGAGGTCGAAGTAAGATTTTGTACATAAGCATTGCGCACTCTAATCTGAGCAAAGATTTTCGATTTATTAGTGGATATAGTTGTTTCAGTCGGTGATAACATTGCTTTAGTTTGTGATTTATATGGAAACTCCAACTTAACGTCGTGTCCAGATATACTTCAAAGTATTTAATGAAAGAATCTTGGGAGTTCCAGGGTATCACATTCCCATTAATTTTGATGTTGGGTAGATTGATTATCTTTCTTAATATGAATGTTTAATTGTTTGCACTATTTGCTGATCTTGTCTGTTGCACTTTGCAGTTGTTGAATGGCTTCTTCCAAGTCTTCGCTCCGAGTAAGAATAGCGGTAGCCTCAGTATAACGACACTGGTAGTTTGGAGATATCGTACGTATATATGTTGAAGAGTAGAGGTCCTAATATACTCCCTTGTTGGCCTCTCGCTTTTTCATCTTTTGTTTTAGAGATGGTTGAGTTAACCTTAACAGAGAATGTTCTTTTTTTAAGGAACGAAAATATTTTGGCTTGAAGGTAGCTAGGTGTGTTTCTTTTTAGGAGTTTTGCTTTAAGGGCTTCTATCCACACCTTGTCAAAAGCCTGAGCGATGTCTACAAAGGCTGCTGTAGTGTAACATTTGATTTCAAAGCCAGTTTTAAGCATTTCACTAATTCGCTGAAGTTGATGGTAAGTCCAATGGCTTTTTTTGAAGCTAAACTGGAAAGATGACAGGATATCAAGTGTTTCTACAATTTTTATAAGACGTATATAGATAATTTTTTCTAAAAATTTTGAGAGGGTAGTTAATAAGCTTATTGGATGGTAGTTTATTGTTTTCTTTATTTTTGTCAGGCTTTGGGAACATAAGTATGTGCGCATGTTTTCATTCCTGAGGGAAGTAATTTATGCGTAAGCATGCATTAAACAGGGAGGTTAAATATGCTAGGCTTCTGCTGGTGAGCTGCTGAAGGACCAAACTTGGTACTAGATCACATTCAGGTAATATTCTTTTTGGTAGTACTATTATAAGTTCTCTTAGTTCTTTCGACGATGTGGGTTTGATGTTTTCACTAATTACTGATTGATTTCTCCAAATACGGTTTATTATTTGTAATGTATGACCTGGGGAGCATGTGATTTCCGGTATAAAAACTGGTGGTTTTCCACATCCCCGGGTCTCCAGGACCCATGTCTTCTATGTATTTTTGGTACGATTCAATTGGAAAGGCGTCCAATTCGTTTTTTAACTGGTGCGTGAAGAAGTTTAGTAACCTCCTCGCTTCTGGACTCTTGTTCTTTGCCACTGTCTTCTGGTTTGGTTTCGTTTTTTAATTAGGTTATAATTAAGGTTTTTAAAATGTTTTAAGTTGTAGCCACTTTTTGCAGTTAGAAAGAAAACAATCACTTGGGGTTGAGGTTGAGTTATCAACTAAACTCCAAAATTTTGTAGAAAGTTAATTGTTGCGTTTAACGTGAATTAATTATAATAATAATAATAAAAATAATTTAATATTTTTTATCTGTTCTACAGTATAATTAACAATAATTGAATCACGATATTTATGCAATTCACAAGAAAAACTGTAGCAGAATATGTGACCTGCCCAATAAAAGCGGTAAAATTTTATAGTAAATAATGATAAGATGACCTCATTTATGAAAATGTAAGTACTGTTAACTACATGCAATTCCCATTTTACGTTATCATATTTATTAATATTGCAATGCAATAGTACAAACATATTTGAGTATTTAAAAAAGTAATGCATGTTACAGTTGAAATTTTTAGATTATGGAGTATCACAAATGTTCTTAATTTTAAAACTACATTTTCTATAGTGTAAAGAAGTACATGCGTGTGCTATATGTACCTATATATAGCTTTATCTATTATGTTTCAAAATGGCCATAAAAATTGCTATTCTACACTGCAAATATTTTCGAGCTGCCCCCTAACACGTCGTAGATTCTTCATCCCATATTTATCTCCCATCACCCGGCGAAGTTGACACACTTAATATTTGCCTAATACGTGGGCATTTTCCGCATTTAGGAATAAATCTCCCGAACTTTGCTGTTGTGTTTCGGCCAAAATTTATACGGTTGAGATTTCGCCGGGCCAGTAAATATTTAAAAATTTCAGCAGGCTGTATCACTTGACTAATGTTAGATGGTCCCAACGAATTTAATGACTGTTTACCATTTTAATGCGAATTTGGTGAATTCTGGCTTGGCGTTGTTCGAGGCGATTTATATGGAAGGTGCAATTTAGCTGAATGCGCGCGGAGAGATGTATGCTCCAAAAGAGAATAAGTGACGAGATCATAAATTCTGTGCATTCCGACTGAAAAATTCCCGCGGCTGGGAAATAAATTTGAAATAGAAAAATGTTAAATAACAATAATGAGTAGAAAGCCGAACGGCAATTAGAATTCTAAATGCATTCTTGACATTGTTAAGAAGGAAGCGGAATGTTATGGAGTTTTGGGAATCGAACTGGAAGGCAACACTTCTCACAGTTCTGACCTACTCATTAACAAGCTATAATGGGTGTGTTACTATTATTAATTATTATTGTTAGGAAAAACGAGTTTTGCTAGTCGCTTCTGGCTTAGCGGCAAATGTTTTGAAATCTTTAAATTATTATGTTTCTTTTATGTGCTACAATTACATAACGAACTTCCTAGAGAGATTCTTATTTATTAATAGTAAATGTAGAAGTTAAGCAGCTAAACTGAATGCTAGTTTTAAAGATATTTAAAATACAACCAAACAAGAAAAAAGTAGATAGAACGATGCGTAATCACGCCTTTCATTACAAAAATTAGCGTTTGCGAAATTAAAGGTTATGGTTTCTGATTTAATTTTTCCCCTTAAAATTTCTTATCTAAATGAATATCTGGCGTGACCTTAAAAGTGGTGCTGCAAATGAGCTGTTCCCTTCTTAGGCTTTGGGGCCATAAACGTTGCGGCCGTAATGAACTGTGAACCCCGGCGGACGTTTATAGTTCGCACAATACACCCCATGATACAAAGAACATCGCTTCCGTGATGTACGCGTTGCATTTGCCACGAACATTAAAAAATACGGATAATTAAGGAGCCTATTCTACCAGGACGTGATCATACGTATGCGATTATTTCAGAACCGTGTTCAACCCTTAACGCAGCTCGGATTATTTTTACCTGTTCCCCGTGCATTAATTAACAAGGCTCGGCGGAAGCAAAACTTCAAGAGTTTCCGAAATGACATAATTAGCTAAATTAGTATTCCACGCGAAATTTCAGCTAAGTGGTTTTAAATACAAAGCCTTCCTACCCCAAATGTATGCAGCGGTAATGAAAAGCGGTCAATTAAGTGCTCAGAATTATAATACAGCCGAATAACAGCCCAAAATGTTCGTTTTGTAATAGAAATATAAGATACGTGGGAATTCCTGAAGAAGCCTATAATTTCGAAGCAAAACTTCATTTAAATGGGGATCTGCATGAAGATGCTAATTTGCTTCTATTCATTAGAACCGAAAAGCATAAAGCTAATTAAATTAACGAACAAGGGATAATTACGCAATTAAAGTAGCACATTGGGGCACTAATTATGGGCACGTAGAATTCCGATAGTGGCGTTCAGTTATTCAACTTAGAATAATAATGCAGCCATTTTAAATAGAAGCCGGATGTGGAAATCGGCCATGATGAATTTTTAGATGTTCAGATTAGCTGTCGGACTGCCCGGCTTTTTAAATGAGCCAATCGGTGTGCAGTTCTGCAGGAAGTTGACTATTACAGCTTACATAGCCTTACTTCCTCTAGGTATTTAACCCTTGCCTCGCGTTTCGCTGGGTTTGCTTCGTGGTAGGTCATGAAAACACACCGTGACGTGATTACAAAGTTCTGGTTCGATAGACTGCATAATGGAGATGACAAAAAAGGAAGTTGTGTCACCGAATACAAAGATAAATGATTTAACAAGTAAAGTACATGAGTCTGCAAATGCTGCGAGATGTCCGTACCAATTAATTGCTACAAATACGTTTGGGTCGTGTTTCACGTTAAATACGTTTTGTTATCGAACTTTGATTTTAATTGTCACTTCTTATTATGGTTAGAATTAAAAGGCAAAGCAGCTTAGTCTCTATTTTGTTTGATGTTCCTCTAATTAAACAAGTATAGGTCGTTTATAAATATACATAAAATGTAATAATGATTAATTTATTTTTTTGAATGCTGTTAAATATCAATTGTTTGTAATATTGTTAAATAAAAGCATGCAATAAAATATGTAAAAAACTAAATCAATAATACAAAGCATATCACTTTTAAAAATGTTATATAAGTATATGGTGAACCAAAATATTAAAATAAATTATGTGGTACCTATTGCTAAGTAAAATTTCATGTTCTAGTTATATTATGAAAAATAAAAACTTACATATTCCTATTTTGTCTCTTCTTATTGCCAAACGAAATTCAATACAGCATTTATTCAGCGTTTTATCTCAATCGATGAGTGTTTTATAACCCGTTTTTGTGTGTTCTTACGACCCTTTTCTTTGCTTATGTCTTTTACACATTTTAAAATCGCTTGCTGTATTGCGCGGCAACGCCTCAGTTTAGATAAATATATTTAAGCATGATAAATATGATAAATATAGATAATTTAATGCTTTTATATATAAAGTGATCCACAATGAACTTTCGGATGTAAATAGAGCGCCGTTTGTGTTTTGTGAACGTTAGAAGTTTACGTTTGTACAGTTGGTATCTAAATACGTGGCACAGTCGTTATGACACTTTATACAGTGCAACAATATTATTTAAGTATACATAGCTGTTGAACGACAAAGTTTATTTTTATTTTAAATTTGAATGACATGTGGCTTCAAAAAGATACAGTATGTGAAACATTCATTTTACATTTTAAACCACATTTTTTGGTTGATTTTTGCGAGCTAACTTCCTTAGACTTTTTCATCTTGTGGCTATTTAAACGAAAGGGTTTATGTCAACAAACTTGCTACGACTAAAAGAGAACATAGGACATGTAATTGTTGAAATAGAGCCGTATTTATAAAAAATCATTATGGAAAACTTTGCCACATAAATGGTGACACGTCAACCAAATGGTAGAAGGCACTGTTTTATTTGCATTAATACTATAATAATACGTTTATTAATGTAACTACAAGTTCAAAAATACATGAGCTTGTTATAGATACAATTTAGGTTATGTTTTTTGAAATACATTCCCTTTAATATTTAACATAATCTGTAAGTTTCGAAGGTATTTTAAGCACTCGCCGACGTTTGAAGTCTTGCCTGTAGGTTTGTTGTTAGTGCCTGTGGTGCTGGAGCTTCCTGCCAGTAGGGTGGTAGGCTGGGTTGACCCTTGAACTATGGGTTTCACTAAAGGACTGTAATTTTCTATTTTTTCTACATTTTTTATTAGCTCCGTTGCGGAATGGATGCAAATGAAGTATGTTTCTGCGGTAAACACTTCCATCGTCTGTTTTTACAATGGAGCTTTGTAGGTTTGTATCTATTTTAGTAGCTTCGCCTGCTTTTGTTGACTTTGTACTGACTGGTTCTAAGTCTGATAGATTGGATAAGGGTCTTTTGTTTCTATCGTAATAACGAGCTATATAATTTTGCTTGTTTTGTAGTTGAGCTTTCCTTTGGCGTGAATTAATTGCTCTAAAAATCGAATTCATAAGCCTGCTGACTATTTATAGGTTATTCAACTTGTTAGAAAACAAATGATCAGGCTAGATTGCCTTAAAATGTTTATATTTCAAGTTATCGGTCTCCTGTCAATTTATAGAGCTTCTATTTTTCCATCTGCTACCAAAATGATGGATTTTACCTAAAAGCCACTTAAATAATCAGTCGTTTGCGTGATTTCTACTAGGACTATCGACAACAAATCCGGAATATATAAATCCTTGCCTGGAACTTATTGTAGAGTTATGTCATATTTTAGGAGGTAGAGATTCAATAGGTTTTTTTTAACTAGGCCTACAAGTGGTTTATGATCTTTGCAATAATCGGTCTACCTTACAAATAATAATTGAACTTTTCGCGACCTAGTATTATTCATAGGAGCTCTTTCTTGATTTGAGCATAATTGCGCTGTGTAGAAATCTAGGATTTTGACCAGTAGGCTACAGTGGTTTTCTTGCCTAATGTGTTCACCTAAGCTGTATTGTAATGCGTCCGTTGCCAGTGTTACAGGTAAGTCTGGATTAAAATGACTTAAAACTGGAATACTGCTTACTAATGCCTTTAATTTCTTAAAGGCCACATCTTGGGGATGTTTTTCTCCCACAACCACAATGTGTCTATCTCAATAGTCATACGCAGTAGAGACGATTTTTGAGCCACATTTGCCTAGAAAGTTAACCGTTCGGAGAAACATTTGCATCTCCTTTACATTAGTTAGTTATATTATTTGCTCTATTGCTTCCACTTTTATTTTGATCAATGTATAGCCTAAGAATGTTATTTTGTGTGTAGCCAGTTGCAGTTTATTCATTTTAAATTTAAAGTTATTTTGCTTATTTTTTCTAATAATTTTTCTAATCTTAAGTTATGCTATTTTAGTGTTTTTCTAAAGACAAGTATATTGTCAAAATAAGCGTATTCCATTTCGTTCTAGAATCAAGTCGTTGATATATTTTTGAAATATTTCTGGGACATTCGATAGACCATATGGAAGACTCATAAATCTGTACCTCTCAAACGATGTGGAGAACATATATAAGATCGAGTTCTCAGTATCTAGCACTATTTGATGAAATGTACTAGAATCATTTAGCACTGTAAATTATTTCGAATCTTTTATAGATACAAAAATTGTTCCTAAAGTTGGCAGTTCCAAGCGCTACTTTAAAATATATTGGTTAAGAGGCTTTGGATCCATACATATTCTAATCGACCAATCTTTTTTCTCTACGATTACTATGGCATGCAGCCATTCGCTTGTGCCAAAATTATCTGCAAACATGGCACATAATTGTTTTTGCAATTCTTCATCGGCCCTGCAAATAACGATATATTTATCTAAAGTAAGTGCTTTACTTTTTAGTAGTTTTTCTCTAAGCGTGTCACTTTTGATACCACCAAGAATTGTGCATCGTGCTAATGAGTCTTTTAGGATCCCAAATCTACAATCAACTGCCTTTTGCTTCCAGATCGTCATATATCGATCGATTGTTTGATGCTCACGACTGAAGAATTCAGACCTTGTATACGTTTATTTTTGTATGGCTCTCAGTATTCTGTTCATTTCTCTACGATTCCATCAAAGGTTAGCGGATACTCTTTTTCCTGAAATGTAAATGTATTATACACGTCTAATGCTTCCGCACCCAGGATATCTAGAAAAATTGCCACTTTGTTTAGAGATAGGGGTTCTGTGCAAGTCAGTAGCTACCCAGTACAGCAATATTTGTTATTAATCTTGCTGGGTTGTCTCCCGCAACGAATTGTTTTGGCGGGTAACAATTTCCGCTACTATTCTGTACACTGTTCACTTAATATGTAGTTATAACACTTTTGTTTATGCTTTTCTAGCTGATAGCATGTTATATTTGGATTAATACTATATTAATACGTTTATTAATGTAACTACAAATTCAAAAATATACGAAGTTATTGCAGATACTATTTAGGTTATTATATATATATATATATATATATATATATATATATATATATATATATATATATATATATATATATATATATAGTTCCCCGTAATAGGCCTCGAAGGCCCTTTGTCGTAACAGAATAGATCTGTTACAATCTAGAGCCTACGGTACACAAGGGTAGTAACGTGGCCAGCGCTACATACCGACCGACCGCCTATTATTACCCCAGAGTTTGACCTCCAGGTACTCATTAATTGCAGCCTGAGCCGAGCTGGGCCGTAAAATGCCAGCGATCGAATTGGCGAGGGGATTCGAACCCGCAACTCTTGGTTTCGTAGTCTAGAGATCTATCCACTAAGCCACCACGGCACACACACACACACACACACACACACACACACACACACACACACACACACACACACACACACACACACACACAATATATATATATATATATATATATATATATATATATATATATATATAGACCAAAATGTCATGTGACAGGCTCTTGGCCGACATAATATTTCACACGTAACTGCTAAGTCGGTACTTTAAACATATAGCAATAAAATTCGGATTGTTCCAATAGATTGTACTTTATTCGAGAAAAATTTCCTAAAATTCAATTTAGATCATCCTATACTGTGCAAAAATGTATAGAAAAATTGTAATGGTATTACGTTATCTATATGAAAAAAGTAGCAAAATGTTAAACACCAATATGATAGTTTTAACAATATATTAACATAAATATAAAATAAATTGATGGGCATCTATTTATAGTCATTAATTTTTATTAAATTACCTCCTTCATATTAGATTACCTGCTTCAAAAGTCTAATAATATTTAAAATTTGATGAAATAATCCTTTTTATAATTTCTGAAAGAATTTTTTACTTTCGTTTTAGCTATTTTTAAATTTTGCGTAAACTGTTGCCTAATTGATTACCAAGACACCCACTAGTATTTCTCTATAAAGTTAGTTGGCTTTACTTTAACCAGTGATATAGACACTTCGTTAAAGTAGTGCATTATTATTGAACCTAAGGGTTGTGCGCCCACTGCCATTTATCAAAACCTGTGTGTACATTAGTACTGTTAGATGGCGGGAAAATACTGTGAAAGGAATTAGTCCAACTACAACAAATCTGCATGATTAGGCTAGTTGTGGTCGGCTCTTGACAGACACGGACAATAAGCACCAAGCGCATGTAGTCGAACTGATTCATGTGAAATAGAAAGATATCACTGAAACTATTAGGATTTCTCTTAAACAAGCAGATGCCTGATTTCTTGTTCAAACGGATGAAAAATCTTACTCAGCATAAGAGTGCGTATATGAACAGGGTAATGTCTTGTAGAAAAAGATCAAGATCCCTTTATAAAAGATATGTCAAGCTTACGGGAAGGTTGTAGTTTTATTTGTATATCTTATTTATTAATGAAAAATATAAGACGCTTGAAAATTCAGTGATAGTATACACAAATAAATTAAGCATTCAAGAATTTTCTACCATCATGGAAATCTAAACGCAATATCTCACCTGTTTAATGTTACAGAATGAAAAGCCGTTAATAATTTTGATTCACATCGGTATAAAATATTTATTAGTTTTATAAAGTTTGCTATAGAATCAAAAATATAAATTTTAGATGTTATACCTTATTGGTAAACATTGGCCACAAAACTGCATCCAGAAAAAGTGAAAATATTTTATTAATACCAATGCACCCCTTACAATTGTTACAAATATGTCAAAAAATATAAAGGGTATCTGTATTTATTTAATTGTTATGCGATTAACCAACTCTCAGCATGTTGTTTATTTACCTTTAACTTCATTTGGTGTTGGACATTTAAAGGTCCTTTAAGAAACAATACAATTATTTGCAATATTTAAGAACTTTGCCGAATACAATCTATTATGGTATTATTCAATTAAAAAAGGCTTTATGACTTTTATTTTTCTACATACACCGTATATATAATTATGGTAAAATATACCAGAACACTCAAGATTTAAAAAATATTTTTAAGCATAGATATTACTAAACTACTTTAGCGTTTTCTATTACTCTAATCATTTGTAATATTTTGCACACTCCTCAAACAGTACACTAATCCCCCTTAATTTTCATTTTGTTTCTTTATTTGGTAAATGCGTGCATTATACTGACTTATCTAAAATTTTTGAACATACTGTAATTTTTATTGAATCTTTAGTTTATTCGATACTCGTGCTATCATACGTTTTTGACCACGATTGGAATTTATATTTACATTGCTTTTGTTCCACTTTTTTCGTAAAACTTCAAGGCTTACCCTTCCATTATAAACACCGTTTTTCATTAAGTAGCATAATTTTATCCCTTCTACGATAAACTGAGTGTATATTGTTTGCCGAATATATTATTATATTCTTTACTTCTCTATTATCACTACTTTGGATACATCTACAGAATTAAATGCAAATTATTTTTTGCTACCCGTTCCGTTCGTGTTTATTTACAAATGTATTTTCTAGGACTTTAACATTCCCAATTTAATGACATTTTCTTGTAAATCTATACAAATTTCTTGTTTCTTTAGTAAAATGTTTTTGTTGCCAACTTTGGCGAATACCAAATTCCAACAGAGTAATTTGTTCTTAAATATAAGTTTATTATTACTGTTGTTTGCTATATTTTTGTAACAGTTGTACATACATATAATAATTACGTAATTGTCTTACATTTTGTTTTAATAAAATAATAAAAATAAATTAGGTAACTATAAACTTATTAGATTTTCAGCTTAATCTTTAATAGTGTCTTTGAAAATTACTGATTATATTTAAAATTATTATATTCCACTTAAAAATACAGACCCAATACTAGCTAAATATAGATAATGTCCTATAGAGGAATATAATAGATGATCTTCCTAGTTACAAAGTTATAAGTTTCATGGTGCGGTGGTTGTTTTAACACTTTTTCGATTATCAGTAAAAATATATAATCATAAGTTAATTCTTGATTGACGTTATTATTAATTTTTATATATGTAAAATAATCCTACCTAACGTATATTCAAATACAAATAGTAAACAACAAGCAGCCGAAATTAATAATTTCAGTATTTTTGTAATTCAGAATCTTATTAAAAGTATTATAAGTTTCAATGGTCATAAGTTTTCAGGCTAAATATACTTCATACATTGCAATTATTAAAAAATTTTTTGGGTTATACGTTATTTCAACCTCAAACAGAGCAAATATTATAAAGAGAAAGATTTGTTGCTTTGATTTTGTAATTTAAAAATGATAGTAATGTCGATTCCTAAAATATCACTCAACTTGTTACAAGTAAACTATCTCGTGTTTGTTGCTATATGAATCTTAGTGGTTACTTACACCCTTATAAACTACAAATAAGGATGTAAACAACTATAAATTATTATTTATAATAAGATTGTTTTTAGGTCACCAAAACGCAAACTACCTACTAATTCGAAAAATATCATTCACAATATTTTTGTTGTTTAAACATTGATAGTATATTTTTAATTATCAATAGTTTTTTTGCAGTAACAGTTATATTATAATTAAAGCTAAATAATTTCTTGAATTAAATTTTAGTAACAGATTTTTAACAAAAACGGCAAGAGGGAAAATAAAAGTCAAACATTAGTTGACGTCAAAATATCAAAATAAATGTTAAAAAATTGCACATAAAAAATTGCTTCCACGTACATTACTAAAAATAAAGATATACATACGTTGCCTTTATAGCAATAAAATGCTTGTAAAACCTATAAATCAGGATTTATGTTGTAGTTCAACATCTGCTTATAATTTTAGTATGGAAATTGTTTGGATTATGAAGGTACTAGCGCCAGATTAATGTTCGAAAGCTGGAAACTTTCTTTATCCGAAATCAATAGTTCGTTTTTAATAATTCTGTAACTAAAATTCTGTTCCATCATAAAATAATTTTTTATGTCTTTTATATTGTGAGATATATTTAATAACCTGTTAATAGCTTTTTATAAATCTTGTTAGAGATCAATCATTTTGTAAATGTCTTAACACATACAATACATTTTAATTTTTTTATTTATAAACATTATTTTTTATAAGTAAGATATATTTTGTCAGTTTTAAAACCGCGAGGGTAAAACACCATAAAGACGTAATGAATAAGTCTCTTAACTTAAACCCGAAGTCTCAAAATAAATGATCCGCTTTCTTGGCTTAAGAAACCTATCTTCCAAATTTGGTAAAATATTTTAACGTCCAATATGTATGGTTTTCAAAATGTTTTAATTTTGACCCTTACTTTATCATGAGGCACATAAAATTATTTTTTCTCGTTAATCTAAAAATGTTTTTAATTTAAACTAATGTCTAAATTAACATAAACTTTTACGCAACTGGAGCTGAGAAGATTTTTGCTGCTGAAACAAAAATAAAAAGCAGTATTTATGTGAAATGAAACAAAACGAAAAAAACGCAAAGTCCAAAATTTCAATTACTGAAGGAAAGTAATTATTTATTATTAATATTTGCACCATCCATATGAAACAAAATCAATTAAATCAAATTATGATAGTGAGTTTTGTTATTTTAAACGTAGCCTGATTTTCGTTTTAAATTTTTATTTTGATAGATAAGTTTTAAAGAAACTGTAAAGCTAACAAAATTATTGATGAAAAATGATTTACGGATATGTTTTCTTTTATGGCTTGTCTATTTTTATTCGATTATTCTGTCATTAACTTCTTTTTAATTTGTTCAATGTTTAAGCAGCAATAAGGGTTGGCTTTCATGTTGCAGAAGTTCTGATGCAATTAAATTATGGTACACTAAACCTTTATTTAATTAATTTAATTGTCAACTTTTAATATAACTTTCAAATTTTTAAAGCTATTCGTTATCACTTGTTGTTACACTAATCTACAAAGCAGACATCATTTGGTCCTTTTCAATTATACCAATTTTTTTTCTCTGCACAATATCGTTTTCGTTATATTAATAAGACAAATTTAGTGAAGAACGACGGATTAAGGAGTAAGAAGACGATGATGAAATATCTTTCGCTTTTGTCCTATTTCAGACATTATAAACAATATTGGTAACGTATTTTCTACATTTTTTAGAAAAATGCACTAAATTTAACAAATAACTTAAATTAAAAATTAATTTTAAGCTGAAAAGTTTTGATCAAATTTTCTTGATGTATATATAATATGGATATCAAAAAATTTTCAATTCATACTTAACATAATTAGACCCATTTTACGATTCACGGAATATTTACTGTTTCTGTGTGCAAGTTTTCTTTACAATACAATATTAAATATACACCAAGTGTTTGACAGTAAGATTTAGTAATAAAATTGGTTATAATTCCTTAAAATAAACTAAAAGTAAAATAGTTTTATTTATATATTTATTGAGACAAACATTTATAACAAATTGTATGCGATTGTCATTCAAATGATAGATTCAGGTGGTCTTAAAACTTTTGACGTTTTAATTAATAATTTCTGTCCGAACACCTCTTTTTAGTCTTGTAGGTATCGTTAAATAATTCCTGTACTTCTTTTGGAGAATCTCAACAAAAAAATTTAATGCCCTCAAGTTAAAGCTTTTGAAGGTCAATCAAAATTATCTGAACGAGAGATTAGACGATCTGTAAAAATTGTTTACCATGGCGCTACTATCTTGAATGGTGTATGCAAAGTGGCAGCGTTTTGTTGAAAATTGCACTGTCCACAAATTGCCACATAAGTCTGCAAAAATATTTAAATGTAATCTGGATATTGTTTTTCAGTCATAATAAGTGTTTTTACTAAAGTATTTTTAATAGAGTAAAAACCAATGATACCTTTTGACTATATTTAACATCAAATAGTAATAGATGTTTGGTCGCATATCACATTACTTTTAAAAAATTTATTTCTTTACTTTCTCGTGGTAACTGTAATAATTTTTGCATAACACTATTTTTTGAGATTGTTTATGTAATATGTTTTTTAAAAATTCTTAAAATTCTGTTTTATTTATAACCATTGTATATAAGGTCTGCTTTAAATCGAAGAAGTGGCGCAACACAATAAACATAATTCAGACTGCAACATAAAAAGCCACATTCACACAAAGCAAGCCCACTTGGGAAAATAATAATATTACTCTACATATTAAATAAACAATCATACAAAAAAAGAGCACCTGGAAAATGGTAAAAGACAAGATAAAAGTTATATCAATGCCATCTGCCAGTTATCGTTACCTATTCCGCCCATTTCACCAGCTGAAGTTCGCCAACATATCAACAAAACCAATTCGTAGAAGGCTCCTGGGTGTGACCTTGTAGTTGGAGAGGTGCGAAAACATTTACCAAGAAAGGCACTTGTGCTATTAACAACAATATCCAATACCATTCTACGCCTGTGCTGCTTTCCCACTTAGTGGAAATATGCACAAATATCTGTGATTGAAAAAACAGCCAAACTACCCACCAAACTTACATCCTATCGCCTAATGTCTGCTACCACTCATAGCAAAGATATATAAAAAACTTCTGCTCGACAGAATACACCAACTAACACCTTCGGATTACATAATTTCCGGATATCAATTTAGATTCAGACAAAAATATTCAAGAATACAGCAGTACCACAGAATTGTAAATAACATCAAGGAAAATAAGATGTTATGCGGTATTCTTTAGTGTTCAACACGCCTTTCATAATGTCTGGATCAACGGATTAATGTACAATTTAAAGGCATCTCCCTAGTCCTGTACAGCCTAATATTAATATCTAACTTCAGTGAACGATACTTCAAAGTCAAAGTCAATAATGCATTTTCTGGTTACCAACTAATAAAAGCTGGTGTACCACAAGATAGCGTGCTTGGACCATTCCTTTACCTCATCTACACTGCAGATATTTCTGTCCACATTCGCTAATAACACGGCCATCTTAGATCCAAATACAGCATCTGGAAAGCTGCAAAGCTATGTATACAAATTACAAGACTGTGTAAGACAATGGAAAGCTCAAGTCGGCGCTGAAAAATCTACACAGATTACAAAACAAATTAATTGCCCTCTAGTAAACTTAAATAATATCCCCATCACAGTAAAAACTATAGTTAAATATCTTGGCCTGCAATTAGATCAATGCTCACATGAAAAGTGACAAATATGAATTAGTTATTAGGCAAAAAATCAAAACTAACATTATGAAACAAATTTTCCATAAAAGTGTACTACGATCAGCTTGGGCCTATGGTATAGAACTGTGATGTTGCAGTAAACTCTCCAACACAAAGATATTACAAAACTTTCCAGTCGAAGACACTTCGCATGATAGCTGACACGCCCTGCATGTGACGAACCAAACCCTCCATAATAATTTCAGAATACCTTTCATAAATGAAGTGATCAACCTCTACCCCAAGAAATTCAAAGAACGTACTACTGAACACAATAACCAGCTCAGGAACGAATTTTACAATTAACCCTTGGTTGACAAAAGACTTCAACGATAGTAGCCAGAAGACCTAGTCCAATAGGGGAAAAATGGAGAACCTTCAAGGGGTGGTACCCAATACATGTCACAAATCACACTTAATATTTACTCATTACTTTGTAATTATCTAGAGTAGATTGTTAGAAATAAAGAAATAATTTATAGTCATAATTTTGTATATAAATTTTTCAAGGAAATAAAATATTAGGTAATTTAATGTCATACTTATCTACTTAATTAAAGTACAAACTATTAAATAATATTATTTAATTGAACCAACAACGCCAACAACTTGGTTATTGTTTATTTTGGAATACATACAGTAAGAACACAAATGATAATGCCGTAAAACTGTTAACTGTCGAAATGCGGCCGTGCCGTGCTTGCTTAACGAGTTGCCCTCTAGGTAATATTGCTTTACAGAAACCTTATTTTGTGCGCCAATTAAATAGCAATTTGCGTTAAATGCGGCAGCTGCTGAATTTACCTGCATTTAAAAGTCCGGCATTATTTGCTCTTCAGTCTTCAATAACACGGAGCACGCAATTGAATTTTCATTTAAGCGCAGGCTCCAATCGAATCTGCTTAATTCGACATCACAGTTTGAACAGCATGTTTACCACCAAAATTGCTCATAAAATAAATTTTAATTAATTATTCCTAAATTTTAATTATTCGCATACATTCCTAAAAGCTCCCGGTAAACCACATTTTATGCTTATATTCGTTTTTCAGACTTACATATTCCTATTTTTCTATAACAATATTTTCAAGGATCAGTACATTATTTAATTTTTGTTATTTGTTGAAATTCCGGTTTGGCATACCACACATGGTGTTTCTTTAATCTAACTATGATAAATAATTAGCAGGGAGTCGGTGGTAATTTTTCATTTCCTTAATTACCACTGGCGTTGCAAGTAAGCTCAGAAGTCTTTCCTGTATGTGTTCTTATACGCTTTTATTGCGCTTTCAGTGAATGAAACAAAAATAGGCATAAGTTAGCATTATGTAGATGTAATCTGGAGTCCGGCAACTTGATGCTAAATGTTTATTACCATAATAACATATTAGTGGCATTTTATAATTTGCGGGTAACTCCAGGCTTTAAATCCACTAACATCTCTTTTCGTCGCGGACGTACGTCTGCACTACAGCCGTGGACGTTGTAATGACAGTTAATGCCCGTCATTAATTCGTCTTAAACAAACTGTTTTGAGTAACTTCTACAGGTAGTAAGTGAGGTATAAAGGTTTGGCACTTGCCTCGAGATGCGCACTGCTGATAACATCAAAACTATCGCTCACGACCGCTGTCCATCTAACGATCCTACGAACGTGTTATTATATGCCATACACGTCCAGTTTCACCTGCATTGTTAACGTGCTCTTTACAAAAGCAAGGCTACATTATTGCTCTCGTGAATACGGATAGTGTATCTGAATCAATATTGTGTACTGGGGTTTCAAAAGCCATCGGCATAATTCCGAGGGTACTCGTTAAGGAGATTTCTTCAGCAGTGTGGCATGGCAATTTCGTTAAGCTTTGGTTAGCAAATAACTGACTGGGAAACCGCACTTAACCAGGAGTTGCAATTTGACAATGCCAAATACATTTACCGTCTATAACCATTAGTAAGACAGCACAAACGATTCAACTGAATTTATTATGTAGCATATATCACCAATCAACAAAATTATTAGTTCGGAAAACATTACAGTTTTTAAAAGAAGTTATGAAGGAATCGTTTGGGAACCGGAAGGAACAGATATGATACGTGAAACCGGAGAGAGAGGGGAGAGAGAGAGAGAGAGAAGTTAACCTTCAAATGCAGCAATAGTTTATAGTTTTTGTTTAAACTACATGAAAACGTTTCTCTAACAACATCTCATATTCTGTATCAAGTTTAAAAAAATATAGTTTGTCAAAATATCGCTTTTTCATCTAAAATTGTCCCTTTTGATCACAAAAGAATTTAGAAATTAGCTCAAGTCAACTACTCTTATTTGAAAGATGTCCTTTTAGAATTAGATGAAAAAATTACAAGCGTCTTCCATATTTTATTGAAACAAAAATTAGAAAACTTGAAACTGACCTTTTGTTTATAAAATGCTGGGGGAAGTTGATGCTAGAGGTTGCCCTGGAATTCATACACCTGCAATTTACGCTACAATTTAAAATTACCTTGGTTTTATTGTATGCTTATTAACAATTATATTAGTAAATACATTGTAAAATATAGAACTATTAACCAGATGTCCCATATATACGAGGGCTATTTTTTAAGGTCCGGTTGGTCGCTAAAGGAAAGCTTCGATGAAAATCCGCTACGTCTGCGCGCAGACGTCTTGCGCTGCGTCTGTAGTTGGCCCGAGGAACGCGTCGATTCGCGGTTGTCATTTCTGAGTACGTAGGGAGCACATAAAAATGTTTCGAAAAATAGAGTCTCCCGCCAAATGTGAATTGCGTTCAGTCATTCGATTTCTGCATGCTGAAGGAAGCAATGCGGCTGAAATTCATAGACGAGTAAGTAAAGTGTACCGAGAAACGTTTATGCGTGACAGTAAAGTGCGGAAATGATGCAGGAACTTTGATGTTCATGATGCAAGCGGCCAGGGAAGGAAGCCAGTGTCAACCGACGATCTTGTTCAGCGCGTGGATCAGGCGATTCGCGGAAATCTTCGGTTCACAATTTCTGGGTTGAGTGATTTGTTTCCGGAAATTTCATGGTCAGCTCTCTATACCAGTGTGAGTGAAAGACTAGAGTACCGCAAATTCTGCGCGAGATGGGTTTCCAAGATGCTGTTTGGCCATCACAAAACTCAGCAAATTGGTGCCGCATTAACTTCCCTCCAGCGCTACCATCACGACGGAGATGAGTTTTTGGACAAAATTGTCACAGGAGATAAGACATGGATCCATTACGAAATTGAAGAAACGAAAGAGCAATCCAAACAGTGAATGCATTCACACTCCCCGAGTCGTAAACCACTGAAGTTCAAGCGCATGTTCTCCACCAAAAAATGTATGGCTACAGTGTTTTGGAACCGTAAAGGTGTTTTCTTGGTGGAATTCATGCCACGTGGCACAACCATCACTGCAGCTTCGTACAGCAAGACTCTTCAACGTCTTCGAAGGGCAATTCAGAACAAGAGAAGAGGAATGTTGACGTCAGGCATTGTCCTTCTTCATGACAATGCGAGGCCGCACACTGTAGTTGCAACAGCGGTCCTCCTGCAGCGTTTTAAATGGGAAGTTTTTGATCACCCACCATACAGTCCAGACTTGGTTCCCTCAGATTTTCATCTCTTTGTCCACATGAAACGCTGGCTAGGAGGACAAACTTTCGCCACGGATAACGAGCTGCAGACCAGCGTACAGAATTGGCTGAAAACACAGGCGGCTGCTTTCTATGATGAAGGTATTGGAAAATTGGTACCACGCTACGACAAATGTATGAATCGGAACGGCGATTACGTGATTTTCATTTAGCGACAAATCAGACCTTGAAAAAAAAACAAACCTCGTATGTAGTCATACAACATTTCTAGAATAATAAAAAAACCAATTTAAATTTTATCTGTAAATTAATATTAATTCAAAAGAACCATGATAAAATTATCAAAATATTTTTTTTATAATTACTAATACTATACTTAAAACACCTTTATCACACATTATACGGATTGACATTCTACAATTTTGTCATTGCAGCTATTTAGTTTCATTTCCAATGAAAGTTAATTGACATTTTGCATTGTTGCATCTATTTTTAATAGATTTGAGTATGATATATATATATATATATATATATATATATATATATATATATATATATATATATATGTATATATATATATATTTACTTCGTAAACAATGTTTTTTTTCATATTTAGTCCTTAATAGAGTTTTAATTATTACAAAATAAAAGAGGAGACTGTGGTATATTAAGAACTTTCTTTTTCGGGACCCATTTTCAGTGTGTATGCGTGTGTGTTCGGAATGGTTTCCACAGTCAAAGACAAATGAACTGTTAACTTTATGGGTTGAATCATGTCCCTTTTGGGAAAATTCGAGACGTTTCGGCATCTAGTTGCAAGTTACTATGTCGATACTTGATGTTTTCATATATGCTTATATCATAGTTATTGCAATAAAAAAATGCCTTTAATTTTAATCTTCATGAAAACATCTATAAAAATAATAAAGTGGTAGTTTTAGCAGTGTTAGTCTTATTAAATGAAGCAAATATTGAAGGTACATTAGCTAGAAAGCTATTTCACTGGAGTACCACAGACAAAGTGTAGCTTTTTAACTGCCACTGCCATTCAATGCAATTTTCTTATAAAACCCCCGATAATATCTTGAGCAATTTTAATGTTTTAGCAAACCACGCTTGAGGGGCTCGGCTCTATCTTTCACTTTTATAATATTCCGAGCACTACGGGCACTCGAGGTTTTATTATTAAAATAAATTCTAAAAATCTCTTAGATCATTAAAACTTTGGAAGCAGCAAATATAATATCTTACCAAGATAGAGATGTGTTTTTTTATTTACGTGACTGTACTGTACTGATCTTACTACAAAATATGTAAACTGATATACTAACTGTAACGTGTACAGTACGTTTATTTGATTCATAAATGTATTAAAAGGATTTTCAGATATTCTGCAATCTAACATATAATCAAAGGTTAGTTATTGTGTTTAATATATTTTATTAATATACTGTACTTACAAGAGGTAAAACAACATTGAAGATTTTTGAGATATATCTGTTTATTAGCAGCTAAAGCTTTGTTAGAGATAAAATGTTTTATAGAATAATTCGATTTGCTAACCGGTTTTATCAAATTACATAAGTTAAAACATTCAAATGCCCTTTAATAATTTTAACTTTGTCTAAACTTTATGTTTAACTTTAAATGTTTTCAATGCATAAAGAAGAAACATTTTCTCTATTTTCAATTTTTAATTGCAATTTTGCTTAGGTAAGCAAAAAACTTTTAAAAGTTATAAACCACAGAAATACGTAGGATATCAAGTAAAGCATATTAAAGATAGAGATATTGTTATTCAATTTCTTATAAAACAATAAATACAAAACAACATAAATACAATTTGTTATTGCCAAAATAAATCTATTTATTTTTTCTTTCTTTCAATATAGTCGACATTTACTCCTACGCATTTTTCCTAAAGTATCACTAGGTTCCTTTCTTCTTATCAAAGAAGCCTGCTTTCAACATTCTGAACCAATAACGCACATCGTTTTTGAATTCATTATTTTTAATGCTCTAGTGCTTAGCATCTTTCTATCAAACCAAAAAAGCATAGATCAAGCACAAGCAGTATATAGTAATAACGAACAAGTAACCAACTACTTTCTCGTGCCTTTTTTTGCATAAAAGTATTGCCTCTTACAAATAAGTAGAAAAAACAATATGTAGCCATTACAAAATATTAGCGAATATATTAACAGCAAAAGAAATGAGGAAAACTATTTACCCTTTCTTTAGAGAAACCTCAAGATTTAGACAGCAAATTAACAGACGGCATTATGGATAGATTCAAAAAAATAACTTGCAATGCAAATGGCTTGACTAATAAATGATAAAAAGTTGAATTATAGTTAAATGTAATGTTTATCTTAAACAGGCTCATATTGAAACATCATAATACAATATCTATGACACTAAATACCAAATAAAAATACAAGAAAAGATACAGTGATAGTTATTAAAAATTTAATAGTGCACACCACTAAAATCGTGATAGAAGTTTGAATAATGTCATAACTGTAACCGCTGCTTGTTGACTCCTCTTCCAACTACATGATAAACAAGAAAATTTGTAATAAATATTTACAAAAAATATATTCGTATTGGTAGCAGTTTATAACGTCTTCGTGACAAAGTAATGTAAGAAGTAACACAATCGTTGAATTTAAACCACCTAGCCAAATAAAAACCAACTTAGTGGTCTACCGCTTTAAATATATTCTCAGATCTCCTGGGCTTCTTTATTATAACAGAAATAAACCGTGCATATATGAATGTGGAAGACAATTGTTCTATTTCACCTTTATTAACAAAAACTTTATAATTAGCACATAAACTGCTTTTTAAATTTAAAGTAGAAGAAAAACTATCACTAAATATCATTCTAAAAACTCAAGAATAAATAGAATAAATAGCAGAAATTTAACAACAGGAACTAGCGACGATACTCTTGCCATTAAATTTTACTTTAAAAATTGCAACTATTACAAATAAAATATATTTAAAAAAAGATTAATAATTCAATGGCAACATAGTCGCTACTCCGCAGAAAAACTAGCATAAAACAGAGCGACTAGGAAACTGAAGCACATAATTAAAAAAAAACAAAAGTGAAATTTTCAAGGACTACCTTAAAAAATCCACAACTAAAGTACTGGATAGTTTTTATAGAAGGCAACTACACTTTTTAATAACCGCAAAATTCAAAGCTAAAGTTTTTTGCAACACTGAGAAATTGTTCGAAAAACTATTTTTGGTATTGATGCAAATACTGATAGAAGATAAACTTACAACATTACCAGCACGATTCAACGGTTGTACAGACGCACAAAATGATAGTTATCAACATTATTTTTTAATAAAAGGGATACTGTGCTGCCAATAGTACAGACTAAAGTCAAGTTTTTAACGAAATTAGTCACAGCAAACTTTCATGCAAAACATAATGTAAAACAAAAAATATCGGACGATTTTTTTTTTATTTCATAATAAAACTCTACTTATAGCGGAGGGCACACTTTCTCAAATGAGATCAGGAGTTCCGTAAGAAAGTGTTTTGGAATCAGTATTCTATGTCCTACACACTGCTGACCTGAAAGTGAAAATGTCACTACGACTGCTTTTGTGGGTGATCTTTAAAAAAGATTCAATAGTAGCATGACACAAACTTCAAACTAGCCTTGATAGTATTCACAATTGGTATAAAATATGGATAATCAAGATAAACTAAAACAAAGTGCAAGTGAACTATATAGCATGTCCTCTTAGTACAAAATAAAGAGAAACAATTGAGAGCGCATATATGAAAAGAAAGAAAATAAGTAAAACTTATATTTAGTCTTTGAACAACAAACTGCTTCTATATATCTATGGTGAACTGCATCCACCTCTCTCATAGCCATCCTGAAACATTCCAAGTCAAGCTTCGTATCATAACCCAGACACCAAAATATATCCCGTGAAAATAAAAAATGACCGGTGAGAAACTACAATACCTAAATATGATAGCGGTAAACTTAGATAGACATCATGTATTACATCTGTCATATAAATTTAGTTAAAAATTAAATTGTACCATTAAAAAACTTATTACAGTCAATTAAATAGTCAAACAATTCAAGAATATCTGACTAAAGTAACCGCTACCGAAGATACAAATTACTCGTTATGGAAAGCCACTAAGAAGTTAAAACGGCCACGGGCAACAGTTCCATCTATCAAACTAACAAATGGAACTTGGGCAAGAAGTGCCAGTGAAAAGATAGCAGCATTTGCAGACCACTTAGCACAAGTATTTCAACCATTTTCTCAGACGTACACTTCAAAACAGAAAAAGCAAATTTACGAATTTGTAGACAGAAATGTCACACCGACACAGCTTATTAAACCGTTTAAGGTCAAAGTAGTCGAGAAAATTATAAAAAAGCTAAAGGTAAATAAAGCCCCGGGTATAATTTAATCACTGCCAAAACACTGGCAGAACTACCAGAAAAAGGTGCTAAAATTATAACATATATATTGAGGCTAAATTGCTTCCCACAACAATGAAAATTAGTGCAGGTAATTGTAATTCTAAAACCAGGAAAGAAACCGGAGGATATTACATCATATAGGCCTATCAGTCTTTTTCTAGTCATAGCCAAAGTACTAGAGAAACTAATTCTAAAAAAAACCAATCCTCGAGGATAAAAACCAGATCACCAGTTTAGGCTTAGATAAGGACATGTTACCGTAGAATAAGTATACAGAATAACCACCAAAATTAATCATGACCTACAACTTAAAAACTACTGCTTTACAGTCTTTCTAGACGTCAGCCAAACATTCGATAGGTTGTGGCATACAGGATTTATTTACAAAATTTAAATAGGAACTCCATGATTACTATAAAATCTTAAAATCATACTTTAAAGAAAGATCCTTTCAAATCATATATACAGAACGAGTGTCCCCGATCTACCCAATACAATCAGGAGTTCCCAGGGCAGTATCCTGAGGCTCTTTTTCCATCTGATGTATACCGCAGACTTGCCATCCACAAAGCAAACAATAGTAGCCACTTACGCTGACGATACCGCAGTGTTAACTTTGCATGACCCAAACACAGCTTTTCAAATACGTCAAAGAATCTTGCAAAAGATAGAAGCTTGGCTGAAGATATGGGACGTAAAAGTAAATCAGTTTATGTCACATTTACGTTACAAAAAGAAACGTTTACCCCACGGCAAAGCAATCCCCCAACAGGATAATGTTAAATACCTTGGGATGCATTACGACTTACCTGGAAACCCACATTTGGAATTAGGATTAAAATTTTGACAATTATATTGGTTAATCGGCAAGAACTCTCAGCTAACGATAGAAAATAAACTGTTACTCTACAAATGAATAATTAAACATATTTGGACGTACGGCATTTAGTTATGGGAGTCAGCTAATAATTCGAATCTGGAAATACTACAAAGATCTTAAGGGCAAACGTCAACGCTCCTTGGTATGTTCCAAACTGACCAATTCAACTACATATTTCTGTACCGATCATCAGAGAAGAAATAAAAAGATATACCAAGACAGACTCCAAGGTCACTCCAACAATCTGGCAACAAATTTAATACAGAGGACAAACCCTCAAAGATTAAAAAGATCTGATCCATTAGACTTAGCAGCTAGATTTAATTAGCTAAAAATATGCTTGTGTCTTTTGTATTTACATTTCATTATTATTTGTAATTAATAATTATATTCACCTGTTATAAAATATTAGTTAAATTTAGTTATCTTAGGCAAGAGTTTTATTGAAAAGTTCTCTTACGTTGTTACATTTAATTATTATTTATTTACTGAATCTTATTAATGTAAACATATTGTAAAGTTTCATGGAAATAAGAAAAATGTTAAAATAATTTTCTTTTGTTTTCAACTGATCTAAAAAGTGTTTTTCCTAATTAACATTTATGAATAACAACATAACTCTAGCTTATATTACACAGCAGCATTGCCTTTGTTTTTCTTTAATACATTTTTGTTTAACAAAATATTTATAGTACGCATTTGTAGTGTATTTAGCTATTAAATAAAAGATGTTTATTTACAAATTTTATAAAGTTTTGTAGTTACTTTATTAATTGAAGCACTTTATGGACAAACAACTGCATTACTTTTAGTAAAAAGACCAACATTTAGCTATGCACAACTTATGATTTAGTAAACATTAAAATCGGCTTAAATTACAGTTGCTACTAATTTTAGTATTCATTTATATACATCACGCCAGGAAAAATGGGCCGCGGGATATTAATTCTGCCTTAGCGATTGTTGTGCTGAATTTCACTTCGTTTAGTTGCGCGATCCGACAGTATTAACTAGAAATAAAACCCATTTAACGTTCTGGGAGTATTAAGATATAAATTTACATTTCATGCAATCGATTCATTCAGTTTTTTGCTTCCAAAAATGCCACCGAACTATTAAGCAACGGAAATAAGGTTTCAGTAGTCCGTTCACCCATAGATTTTTGCAAATTTGCCATTGCTTTAAAATCACATTCGAAGCATTAACGACTGATCTAAACGCAAGGTTAGTTTGCGATAATTTATTGGAGCATACAAAGTTTGGCTATAAAATAACCGTTTAGATACTTCTAAATAGCCAGTGTACCTATGAGGTTGAGGCGTTTAGCTACTATATGGACCGGCCCAGATTCAATTCTAGGCTTAAGTTCTTGGCGCGTAGCCTAGTCGGCCACTCAAAATAATTAAGTACGTGAGTTTATTTAAAACAAGGGGTCGTCTAAGGCAAGCAGTGTTTGGCACATAGCCTCGCATCAAAGATGGTGCACTACACATGAGAGCCTTAACCTCTCAGTTCGCAGGCCGTGCTCCCACGTAGATGTAGAGTCCCACTTATACCTTTAAACTTTTGTAAAAGAATGAAAACATTACATTTCTGACTACTTTAAACAAATTTGCAGATATACTGCGAATTATATTGTTTTTGTTTCTTCACATTTACTAACTACAAAAGCATATTTTTGTGCAATTTTAAACTTATAGAATTGATTCAAAAATTTTGTTCAACTAAAATGTGTGCCGGCTCGTTATCTTGGTAAAGGATTTATACGACTTATTTGCAGATCATTAAATTTTCTAAACTGTTTCTCTGATTTTCGATAGTGCTAAAATATCATTGCCACAGGATTATTCTTTTTCTTAGAAGCGAGAAATTGCGGTCTTGTCTTTGCGTATACTTTTTTATTAAGATTTTTCTTTATTGGAGTTACATACTTACCTATTGCTCGAAATTTTCAAACAGATTTATTTGAAAACTGACAGAACTCATTAAAATTGATGCTTTCCTTTCTTTTTTAAATTTTATGAACTCCAACATATATATATACATATCTTACATTTATCTTAACAATTCTTTTTGTATTATTAAAAAAATATTACATTAGCATATTGTTTATCATTTTACATAATTCTGGGAAAATGTTAGTACGTACTTTATTTTAAACCAATTTTAATAAACAATTATTTATCTTCGATTAAAATTCTAGTGAGGAAATTTTTTTTTGCTGTATTAATAGTTACGATTTGTATAAACTTCTCACGGTATTATTTTAACAAGCTACGATATTTATGCCATTATTAATTTATTATTCTTATCCATTATTTATCTAATTAAGTATGCAATTTGGTGTTTATTAAACATACTTACATTTTAAAATATAATATACTAAGCAGGCAACATATCCGTTAAAAGAGCAAAGCGCTACCATTTGTCTAACTGTTCAGCCCTCGCTGAAGTAGCAAACAAAACATTTTTCTACCTATTAGTTTAATGCAAGTACGAGTTTACTCAGACATTGCAAGAATGAATGAGGGAGGGGACTTCTCGTTGTTTCCATAGAAGAGCCGCGTATTCATCAAATTAAAAGCTTTCCGTGATTCCTACTCCGAATTTGTCAGTATTGATATAAAGGTCCAATTAAATTACGTATACTTTGCTAACGCCGCTCGCTGACGTTTGAAGTGCTTTTCTCGTTGTTAGGCTGATGCAAATGCACGTTTGTAGAGCACTTACTCGGAAGCAATACACACTTTTGTGCAGAAAAAGTTCTAAATTGCAACCTAGGTGGGTAGTGCTAATAAAAACAACTGGAGCGTGTCTGAATTAAAAGGTGCAGGTTTTAAGCGGTTTTAGAGAAGTCCTAATTTAGACCAAGTGTAAAAAGCGGTAAATGTCTTTTGCAAATGCCGCTCAAAAACTAAATCACCTGAGATAATCTGTTTTTTGATATTATAAGTATTAACTTAAAGATATAAACAGCAATAATTTAAACAGAAAATGTACGTATATTTACATATTTTAACATTTATTAGTGCCAACTTTTATTAAAAAGCATCAATATGTATATATTTCTAAAAATAGAATAAGGAATTTTTATTATAAAACTAATTGAAACACTCAACCTTCATTCGAGGACTTACATCTGACAAATTGCCGTTAATAAAAGTATTTGAATAATTAATTGTTTTGTTTTGCATAACACAATTTAAAAATCTACTGCTCCGTCACAAGTAAACGGTAGAAGACTTGGTACAGCCTCATAGTGACTCTGAACTAAACTCTCTTTAAAAAAATGATAAAAAAGAACGTTGAGAAGGTATTAATAATTCTGTGGCGATCTTTACAAAATGTAGAATTTTTCATCTTCTGTTCGAAAGAAGTTCTTTGTCTCTAAAATTAAATAAATTCTTAAAACAGTAAAAAACAATAAGTCTAATGAAAACTGACTCTGTTTGCGTACTTTATTCAAATAAAAATTTCTTTTTACTGCCACATTTATCAAGAACTACGATGAGTATTTTATATTTTTACTTTTTTGAAATAAAAATTTTATTCAGACTTTTATTAATTTTTACTTTCTGCCTCTTTTTCTTTTCATTGCTTTACTTTTTCTATTTAGCTCTCCTTTTAGGTATTTTATTATTGATTGCCTATTTTTATCATTAGAAGTGTTTGCAGTTACCGAGCATATTCGCAAGTGCTATAGTTTATTCACTTCATTTTCTTAATAGGACATTTAAAACATCAACAATTTATACTATTTTTTTCTAATAATAGTTTCTTTTGTGATCTGTTTATAGTGTCACTGGAACAGGCCGAAAAATAGTGACAACTACTCTAAGGTATTTTGTATTTAACTGTTTACTGCAAAATGAAACTTTGTGGTAGTTGTGGTTTTAGAAAGTACGTTTTGTCAAAAGCTTCAATAACTTAACCTGCGACAATAACACAAATGACCCAGCTTATCCATTAAACACCCTCTCATATTGGGGCAAAATAAAAATAAAACAATATGTTAGAAAACAAACTAAACATAGTATGATCACTTGAACTGCAATATAACATTTTATGTGGCCGCCGATGCTACCTTAGGTTTTGTAGATTGTACCAAGTCATTTTACAAAAGATATATCAGTTATCATCATACTGGAGCAGAATAAAAGAATTTATTTATTTATATTTATCGACTTATTTCGATATTTTCACAAATAAATTAAGTAAATAAAATAAATAAGATACTAACAGCAAAGTATATCAAATAGCCACTTATTTTGGAAATATATAAATGACCTTTTGGAACTCAAAGTATAATATGTACCTTTCTATGTTATTACTAAAATAACATAAATTACTTAAAGATAAGTAATGTTAATTTTCTCGGATATGTCACAGATACAAAATATCAATTATTGTTGAAAAGTGCTATTTGAATCATTTGAACTTTATCCCGTCAAATATTACCGTCTTGACCATGAGGAAGAGTATGGTTGAGAGTTTTGACAACTGATACATTTTGGTTAATGTTTTAGCTCTGCTTTTCATATTAAAGCTCACAAGTTCTATTATAATTTAATTCCTCTTTTCTGTTACTTTGTAATTAAAACAATATGCTGCTTTTATTAGACACATTCACATACTGCATTTAGAAAATAGAAAACTCGTTTCCAATAATTGTTCTTATCGTAGACAAAAGAAATACTTAAGTATTTTTTGCAAGCTAATTGTCATATTATTCTCATCTCTAAGTTAACGAGACTTAAATAACCTTTACGTTTTTATATATTTTTTAATTTGTAAACCATTGAAATTTTCTATATCTTCTGAATAATTGAACAATATTTTCTTATCAAGAACAGTTTTCCACTAAGAGATGTATAGTTATCGTTAAAAGCTATGATACTATTTATGAGACTAGGTTGTATCTATAATTTTATGTAGCTTACTCCTAAAACATTCATATATATTCAAATAGACTTTTTCTTAATTTTAGAACATATTATTTACTAAAATTATAATAGGATTAAAAGTAAAATCAATTTGTTATAACATAAATGAACTATGGTTAATATATATATAATAAATGTGCCTTACTATTTCATAATGTACCTACATTTCATAATTATTGCGTGTAATGCCGCATAATACTCTGCTTTGCACTAAGATAATCATGTAACTAAAACGGTTTAGTTGTCTTGAGTCTTGTCACTATATTGGTATTGCCCAACGGCTGGATACCATTATGTGGTTGCTTATCACTTCTGGCAAATCTGAATACAGTCTTGTCAACAAAATTTGTTTATAATTTATATGGATGTCGTTATTTCAGTAGTACTCAAATGTATAGACTATGCTTTGAAAATATTGAACTTGCTGTTTTTACCGACACGGTCCCAAAATTGAATTTCAAGACGAGTTTTAATATCTGCTTATAGAGAACCAGTTTGTTGTATATACATAACTTCTTTATAGTATTCAATACATTATTATAGTTCTTGATACTAAATTCTTTTCGTTTTTTCTTGATATAATCTCTCTATTGAACCCTATATTTTAGGAAATTATCTATTTTGATAAGTAAATGTTGATTATGCTTATTAGTAAAACTAACATAAACAAATATATTCATTGAATTTGATGCGTCATCTTTTGATCCCTATAATTACTCTGGTCAATAGATATTTGTAACTTATAGCAGATTCTTCCTAGTTTTTTTTTCTGACAGCTATAATTTCAGTGTCGTTAGCGATAGTAGCAATTATATCCTACTCAAGATCAGAAATATCTTTTTTATAGCAAATAGAGTATTGAACTAAGTGTACTGTCTTATGAAACTCTTTCCTCAATTACTTTTAATTTAGAATAAGCTTCTTGCTTAATTCCAATGTGTCTATCTAATAAATGGAATTTTAAGAGTAGTAAATATTGCTGCGTCATAGAAAATAGTACAACAAACTTTCTTTCTCTCTAATAGCTCCTCAAAGATGTATGTGATCTTACAAACTTGACCAACAATCAAGTGCTTTTTTCTAAAGCCACACTGGTAAAAGAGAAGCAGACACTTTTCTTCTATTATCAATGTTAGACTTTTAAGAAGCATAATTTTATGGAGTTTCTAAGTGACAAGCACCAACTAAATAGACATGTACAATAAAACTTCATAGAAAAGCTTTCCTAATTTTGAAATTTACTCTGAACTCTGCTACCTTTTACACTTTAATAAGAATCTTAAAAGTCTTTGGTAATTAGATCAAAACTGGGTGTCAGTGTCAGTTTTAGGTCGGTTTTAATTTCATTGGCGGCATATTTTGGTAAAGTAAAGCTCTTGAAGATCGGCTGCCATAAATGCTTTGGAACCTTACAAGCTTTTTTACTGTTACGAGACCAAATTCCATGGCGATTTATGAAGAAAGAAAGAAACCTAATTTGTTGTACCATCATTGACTGGTCTACTCAAATATTTACCAATTGTTTCGTTTTTATTATGCTGTATTTCGCGCTTTTTATCTACTGAGCTCTAGTTTGATGCCATCTTTTTTGTCATTTCCTTTTTTCTGCGATAAGGTCGCTAATCTCTTTCGGATCTCTGTTTCCTTTTGTTCAATAAGCAATTTCAGAAATTTTCTAGCTGAATATTCTTAAACTCTTTCACTTCTAGTTGCTCTCCAGTCCTTAGAAGAATTAAGAGGTTTATAACTTCTTTTAGAATGATTTGATAATTATTTTAGTCAGTTAGTTTGTTGACAAGTTTAATTTGATTTTTTTCAGATTTCACTATCTATAAACATAAGAAATATGATTGAATGGTCTAAATGTATATCTCATATTTCTTTGACATGCATATAATTTAAGGAAATATTTCTGACTACGAGATCAGAAATTTTGTTTAGATCTATAGGCCAATATTTCAAAACAAACTATTATACAAATACAAAAATCAGTTAATATTTTAGAGATTCTATACATGACCCTACAATAAAAAAGTACAAATTATAATGGTTATATATACTTTCTTCTAATACAGTACAACAAAATAGATATTTATAGGGTAATAGTACAAACAAGTAAATAATTAAGCGACTACTTTAGGGTTCTCATTCTGTTAGACAGTTTCTTAATAATCGTCAATCAAATTTGTATTGCAAATCTTATATTGTATTGGTTACAAAGTGTAATCTCAATAAGTCCAAAATTAGTAACAACAAATTTTGCAAGGCCTCTAAGTTTGGAGTTTTTTTTTAAGGGTGAAATCTAATTTTTATTGAACTATCTATGCTAATAACATCATAAGTTGAGAAAAACAAATTTATAAAATAAAAATTTCGTCTAGATCAATAGTTTTAGGCAATGTTCCAATAACGCTAGCTGCATTTCCACGTTGGATAGCTAAACTAATTCTTTGTCTTATGTATGATTGGAGTTTTTTGTTTTTGCCCCAGATAGAACTAATCAATTTTTAAGGTTTCTTAGATGTTAAAATAGTATCTGTTATGCGTAAGATAAATGTCTTGCAATAATATAATGTAGCATACTAATGCTTATTACACTAATACTTTACTCATAGTGAATGAATAATTAATTGTCTATACTTTTTCGAGATTTCATGCAAATTCTTTTAAAACATCGTTTGAAATATTGTGAAAATATTACTGTCTTCAAAGTATGAGAATAATTTTGACTCAAATTACATGAACAAAGCAAATTAAAGAAAACCTATTTATCATATAATAATAAATGTATAAAAAAGAAATAACTTTGCATTATTTCTTACTGGTGGCCACTAAACTAAACTAAATAAAATAAGTCTTCGACCAAACTGCGCAATATGAGGCAAGGAGTCTCAAAATCAATTTTAATCTTCTCCAAATTTATTAAGCTCAAATTTTCTTACGTGTATAACAATTTTTGAAGCTCAACTAAATCAAAATATCGTAATATCAAATTTAAAAATTTACATACAATTAATTATATGCTTTAATAAGCTCTAGTTTAATGTATAACTTCGACTAATATTTATAATAATTACGATATAGCAAATTCTGCCAAATGGCAGTTAATGTAGTTGGACTTTACTAAATATTAAATTCTTTGGACTCTACAAGTTGTACACGTCGTGAGATGTTAAGCTTAAGGTTGGTGATCGGTAATCGCAAACGCCGGAGCCAATGAACCTTAAAGCCCTGTAAAATTTTATTGGTGTTGACAAATAATGTTTCCCAGTAGTGCAACCATCCGTAAGTCGGCCCTTGGTCGTAATACCGTAACGCCGCCAAAGCTCGGGTTTTGGGCAACCAAATTGCGCTTGTAAATTCGGAAATTCCGATGGGCAGGCACCATCCTCCCTGACAAAGTGCGGCCTGAACGGCCGGCAATTTCGGCTTTTAGATTTCAAAAAACGTGCTCGCGTGATTGCCGCTGTTCGTGTAAATGATTTGCGAAGCATTTACACTTATGTTAATTCTAGAAAATTGCGAGTTAGCCCAAAATGTAATTACGTCAACTAATTACGAAGGACTAAGTGTGTTCTTCATAAACAACGTTGTGATCGGTTAGGACGTGAAGTTCTAAGGAAAAACAATGTAAACGGATAAGCGGTTTTGTCCCGACAGTCTCAATCATCCTTATTATTTTTATGGCTTTGTATTCGAGCAGGCCTGCTTTAATTAAGATTTCGAACAAAGTCATTATTAGTTCATTTCCTTTCCATTTTATATGCCTGCTACCAGCAAATTGCGTGCTTGCCGTCCTCCGCAGCGACGGCCTCTTTTTCCTCCGAATCCACTCATCGGCAGCTAGGACTAATTCCTTATTATATAACGAACGGACACTTCTCAAAATTGCCCAAATTAAGGGGCACTAACCTTCGGAAACGCAACTGAGTTATTACTGCAAGGAAGCGGAACGCTGCGACAGTGGAATCGGTTTGCAGAGGCAATGGATGAAACCAATCGTTACCTTCGGCTGGGTAGAGCCTTTCTACCAGCGCGCCTTGCTGTTTCGCTCCCACAGAGCGTTTTATGGCTGGAGCGAGTCCACGTAGCCAGCGCCGTCGGTTAGTTGGGATTGCAGTTGGCCACGCCGAATTGCCCCCCATAAATCCTCTTATTCACTTGCACATTATCTATTTATGTTTATTGCAGGTTACTTCGGGGCACTTTGTCAGTGCCTAACTTGATCCGCGATATCTACTTCTCCGGACTAAGTTATGAGGAGAAAACTCGATAAGCCCCCAAGAAAATAAATTGGGAAAATTTTATTCACAAATGTGTAAAAATGAATTCGCGTGCTTAGCATAAGTTCCACGAGCACGCATTTCTCGGTATTAAGAGGTCGATAGCAATTCCTACTAAAATGCCATCTCGGCAAGGAAAGTTCGGGTGGAAATGGCATACTTTATTTCAGATGCTAATATATAAAGATCAGTGCTTCCGGTTTATGAACAATTTTTAGTACGCATTATTGGAGATGCTATTTTTTTTATTTACGTTATTTGCCCTAACTGAAGTTATAATATATTTAATGGTTAGTTTATTGCATTTAATATTATAAAAGTTGTGTAACATACCCTTACCATATGTAATTTTCATGAAAAACACTTACTCTTGTTTCGTAATGTTTTTTTTTTTTTTACTTTAAATTCTGGCTTCACTTATTGATCTTTACACTAATGTATTTGTTATACTAAAATTTTGATTTGAGCACTCAATTATTTTAATGATGCATATAGACAAGACATAATGAAAGTTTATTTTATGACTTTAATAAACTTTTTTAGTATTCTCAAAAAAAGATTAAATCTTTTCAATTTATCTGCAATATAGCTATATAGCTAAAAGTTGTATATAACATTAAATAAAGTGGAATGCAATAAATTAAGTAATTAACCAGAGAAGCTTTTATTTTCTACAGGATGTCCTCAATTTCAAAACAACTTAGTGTAACCTGAGGCTATTACTGAAAACTGTAATTAAAAATCTGTTATATTTTAAAATTGTGACCTATTTCTCTTTAAAAATATAATAGAAACTCCTGTTAACAGATATAATTATTATTATGCTACGGCAACCTATGCGTATTATACCATGTAATGATTTAACTAAATGGTGGCCCAAATTGAACGCCGGATATAAAATTTAAATGAAACGACATTTGAATTGACTTTATAAGTGGATTTTTATTGGGTATTCAAGAACTTACACAGTTTTCAATTAAATATGGAATATTACGCCTGACAAATGGTCGCTTCGGTTCCGATTATAAATCTTGGCTTTTTTACAAAATTTTCGGTTGTAATGTACCCCTTGTTTTGATCATTTTCATCGATAACACGTCGAACTTTGTATTTGAGTTTTTCAACTGGTTGTTGACTGCTGAATTTCAGGTAACTCTACTGAAACCAGTGAGATAATTGGCTAGTTGATATTGACATCCTGTAAAATTACACGACTAGGAAATCGTTCGTACAGTAAATAGACTGTTGCTCGAGCTATTTGACAGGTTTCGTTCAGTCAGTGCCAAAAATCTGTATTATTATGTAACAGTAAGGATTGTAATTCACAGTTACAGCATTTCCATTAGCTCGAAGGAGCATGGCTTATCACGCCACTTGGCCAAAGTTCACAAAAAATTGGGACTCATTGGCAGTGCATTTTATGAATTTTAAAGATTCTTCGAAGCCCGAATGCGACAATTTTGTTTGTCTGCGACCCCGTGAAGTTCGAATAAACTAAGAATTGACTTTATAATGCCCTAAAAACAAATGTCAAAATATCTAGGATGAAAATGTCCCACAAGCCTAAGCTCTTGCGTCAGTTAAATTTTGTACTCAAGAAGATGCACGTCTTTAGTGAGTATTTGCTGAAAGGAGCGTCTTAAAATGCTCATTTGTTGTGCAGAATACTAGGTCGATATTTTTGTAGCTACACTTATATCCATTACTGATCCAGTTTCAACAAATTTTATAAGAAATCTTCGAATGGTTGATTTATTTTGTGCACTATTTAGACAAACAAATCCACAAAATTTTCGTATCCCCTACGCAAAATTTCCACCGAATGTTCAATGCCTTTTAACAGTAATAACCCGGTGTATTCCACATTTACTAAAGGAAAAATAACATATATCAAGGTATCAAAATTATCGACAGCAAAACAAAAAAGTTTAAGCTGGAATTCAATTGAGGCCACTCTTAGTATTTGAATGCATCTTTCAAACTAAAAAGCTAAAAAGAATTTTTTAGTTTATTTTAAAGCTTTTAATAAAATTGGCAAAAACGCACACAACTGTAAAATAACAAATAGAGAAATGAGCACTTATGCAACACATAATTAGGTTTTGAGGCTGTGAAATGTCTAAGAACATACAGGTTAACAAAATATAATAAAATATATATAAAAGATGATAATGTAAAAGGGAGAAAAATCGTCACTAAAACACGCAGAAAGAAACAAATCTTTAAAAATCGAGAGTCAAATATAGAATAAAATTGAAATGTCTAAGGCAAATAGAGTTTTTGAATAATAGGCTATACAAACATAAAATAGAAAGGTTCAGATAAAAATAAATAATTTTTTTAACATTAAAATTAGAAAATTAACATGGCATTACAAAAAAATTAATAACAAATACTTAAAGAAAAATAAAGAAAATTGGTTCGAATGAGGTATTGACCTTTGAAATTAATTCATAACTGCAGAAAGTGTTGCAATGTTAGTTACAAACAAACACACGTAGTTACAGTTTTGCAGTTTTATAGTGTAGGTATTACGTGAACTAATTTTAATTCGTGTGTTTTGATTTTCTGGTTAACTTGGTTTGTAATTCTTTATTTTGTTGAAGATACTGAAATGTGGTGACTGTTTTTTTTTTGTACAGCCAGTAATACAAAATCATCTGCGTACGGGAAAACTATGATATTGTTGTATGTCGGCAATAGGACAGGATCCAATACAATATCTTGTCATACTTCAGATTCTATCGGTGCCGATTAAATATGTTCATTCTGATATTTTAAGAAAAAGTATTTGTTTGTTAGATAGATGTTAGCAAAAGTATATGGAAGACTTTTCTTGACTAATATCAATAAATTCTGTCATACAATATATTTTATCTTTGAATGAGTTATTACTTACTAGACCAAAGTAGTGATTATCAATTAGTTTCGTGTTATTAAAGATGAGTTTTTTTAAAATGTACTTTCAGGGACCTTTGATAGAGCTAGCCACAAGCTAGTGCAAAAGAAGACACTTTATTTTAATTATTTCAATGTTTACATAATAACTATTTATAGTGAAAAAATGTCTAAGTCTAAGTACTGGACTAATGATTTGTTGTACAGCTTTTTTAGTTCTCAGATCTTGTAACACTTTACCAATAATTAGATTAAATGCTGGCGCCATTTCATGATTGATAGCTTGTAAGGTTGTTTTTTTAACTTTTGTAGGGATAAAGTTTTCTATTGGGAGGTCCATTTGGCGTGGTACATTAGGGTACTCTTGAATTTCTTGTTCATGGTCGGCAGCATGTATATTGTTTTGTTGGAAAACTTTTTCTAGATACAAATGCTGTGACTCTTTCCTTGTTTCTTTCAATCTATTTGCTATTGCGATCTTTAAGTGATGCAACATGTATCTAAGGCTTCTTCAGTTTTTTTGCGGTTTTTCATAGCAAAAAATCGGTTACTTCTGATGGTAACAGATAACCGATAACCGAGTACTCCTGTATTGATCGATTCCTAATTGAATTAAAATTTGGTTTAATTCCTTTGCTGCTTTACTGAAATTCTTAGTTTTTACTACTTTGTAAAGGATTGCCAATAGGAACGCAGGAAGGTAAATGTCAATTTGACACAAACACCACGCTTTTTCCTATCAATCCAGCATTACTTTTTTAATTTAAGGTTTGTCATTTTTTGCTATGGAGACATAACTGATTGAAGACCGCATTAAAGTGATTAGAAAACACTAGAAAAACGATAAAAAAATAAAAAACACCCATTGAGCTCTCCGCGATTGTTTCGGTCGTCATAACGTCCAAATGAGGCGACCATCGGCCGTTTGGTGCGAAAATTCGAAGCCACTGGTTCTGTTGGTGATATGCCAAAAAGTGGACGACCCAGAAGTGTTCGCACACCGGAAATATCGCTACAGTGATGGAGAGTGTGAAAGAGAACTCAAAACTCTCAAGAATTGGGCAATTTTAAAACCAGTTTACGCAGTACTATACGCAAATATTTACATTTGCATGCTTACAAGATCCAATTAACCCAAGTACTTAAGCCAATTGACCATTTCAACCGAATTTTTCATCTAAATACATCTTAGCGATAAGGCGCATTTTACATTAAATGGAACGGTGAACAAGTGAAACTGTCGAATTTGAACCAACAAGAATCCAAAAGAATATTAAGAAATCTACGGTCAGGAGGTGTCAGTGGACAATTTTTTTCGTAAATAAGGCTGGAAATGCGATTAGTGTGAATTCTGAGCGATACCGCGGCATGATTAATGACTGTTTCTTCTCGAAACTTAGTCAAACTGACATAAATTATGTTTATTTTCAACAAGACGGTGCAACATGACGCACAACACGTGCGAATATCGAGTTATTGCAGTGAAAGTTTGGTGAACGTTTAATTTCGGTAAGTCGAAATGTCAATTGGCCTGCTTGTTCATGCTATTTTACGCTTTTAGACTTTTTTGTAGGAATATCTAAAAGTGAAATCTAAATCAATAAACCAGCCACCATGTAAGATCTCAAGAACAACATAGTTGCCGCGATAAATTCCACCGAAGCGACTCTATGTGAAAATGTCATCGAAAATTTCCATACTCATATCGATGTATGTAAAGCCAGTCGTGGTGAATATTTGAGTGATATCATTTTTCATATTACATTATACAATCAGTACTGTAGTTTCAATAAGCGTTTAACTTCCTGCTTCTGAATTGACGAACTCCATATTATGCTATTTTCGGAGTTTTCTCTTTTTGTAACTTTTTGTTTTATTATTATAGTGCAGATTTTTGGAGAGTAATACAATTACAATTGGATGTTGCTTTCTGTATTATATTCAGATTAATTAGTACATCTATTGTTGTTTTGTATATTTGTAACCCGTTGCTTTTTGCTGTATAGTGCTGCGCATTTTGGTTCTCAGATATGTAGGCATATAGTGTGATTATAATCAGTGAATGATAAAGGGATACATTAAAGCAACATTCTACTTTCAAGTAGTTTATGTTAATTTCTTTTGTAATTCCAAAATCTAATAGGTTAGGAATTTTGTTCTATCCGTGTATCAGTACGTAAGTTTTTTAGTTGTCACTGCAGTTAAGTTGTTTGCTCTTAAAGCAAAGCCTTCTCATGTTGTCACCCGTGCATCCCAGTATTTGTGTTTGGCATTCCAGTCTCTGCCGACAATAAATTTATTTCCTGAGATAGTAAAAATAACGTTTATAGTCTTCATTTCTGTTATTATATTTTGAAGACCAAGAGACAGATCGTATATTAAAATTTTCCATATTGTTACTTGCAAATGTTCTGCGTCTTAATTTTGTGATATTGAACATCTTCTATAATAATAACCGTTGTTCTCCAGCTTGTATCATCATCGGAGCGTATACTGCTCTATATTCAATATCTTGATATTTTTAAAAGACATCGAAGGGTAAAGTACGTTTTGTTAAAATAGTTACTTGTTAAGGGTCATGTTGCACAGTTAGGTTTTAGTTATTGAGCTGTAATGGGTGTCAGTTTAGTCCTTATCTATTCATAAAAAGAAAATTTTCTGCTTATACACAATGCATCTTTTATAATAAACTGGATGAATGCCATTATAACTGACAAATTGTATCTCTTGGTTTTTATTTTCCTATAAAAATCTGTCGTTAAGTATTTTATGTTATGAATTTTACTCAACGGGGACTTTTGCTAAAAACGTTTTTGTATGGCTAGTTCTACTTTTTTATTATAGTATTTGGTTTCAAATTTGCAAAGAATATCTTTTCTGTTCCAAGCGTTTGTAACTTCTTGTCTTAGGTTGTCAAAGCTTCGCTTTATTTCTTGTAGATTGGTGCATCAGTTGTCATTTCTTGAAACAACTTTAAAACTATGGTTTTAGTTAGATTTATAAATGTGCTCTTCAGTTCAGTTTTTATTTGTTAACATTTTTTATAGTTTTAATGTGTTTTTGGTTACTTTTGAGTTCTATCTTAACTCAATAATTACTGAGTGGTTTGGCCTTATATTCATCGTCTGCTATTTTATTTAATTCTCCAATTTTTCTACTTCAACAATTAACAATGGTGGAGGGTTTGGTTTTTTTTTGTTCTTCACTGTTGTTATCAAAGTCTGCTGCATCGATTATTTAAGATAATACTATTATATAGCCAATATTTGTTTAGCTTGTTCTAATTTGAGCGACCTTAGTCTTCTGTTGTTAATCATTTTTTATTTTTAACGAATCGCTAATTATTAGCAAGTTATTTTGAGGTAGTGTTGATTCTTCTAATCGGTTGTGTATTATTTGACTGGGTAAGTGCATGTTTGATTGATGCGGGCTATAGTTAAAAGCTTACTATTGCATCATTCGATGGAAATAAAACAGTATCTGTTAGTACATATGGTGCATTTCGAATATAAATTATTGGAGCTGACTATATATAAGCAGGCTCTTCAAATTAGGGTCGTTCAATTAGCCATTTCCTACAGGTGCTTTTGATTATTATAAATATGGTTTATAGAATTTCATTTAGTTTTAGGATCGCAAAATATATTACTTTCAAATGTTATCATAATACTGACCTTAGCTCACACGTTTATTAACTTGCATTTGACGTTTCAGAACATAAAGCACACTCACAGATTCTTATTCGAAATTGAAAAATTAAATTATAATTAAATATATCTGACAAAAAATATTGACTAAAATATTTGCAAATAAAAAGTCACAACTTTTGAAAAGTGAATTTGAAGAAATGTACATTAGATTATCATTAAAGAATTATAAAGAGTTATGAATGTTTTATTTTGTTTGATATATCATCCAGAGTGATGAATATACCAGCAATAATATGACCACTAATGAAACCTAAACAGTAAAATGCGTTAAAAACTAATACTAAAAAGAAAATATGTAGAGCTATTACAAGAAAAAAGAAAAACATAATCAAAACATTTATGACCCCTGAAATCTGAAAAAGCGACCAGGTTGTTAAGGGTATAATGATATAAAACTGAAAATGTGACAAAGCGTGAGAAAGTAACGTTGAAACAATGATACGATGCAGTGCACTGGGTGAAATAATAAACACATTATTTTTATTTCTTAATATTATTTTTGTACACAGTGAGTTCCTTAGCCATTTAAAAAAGTGGAGCAGCCAAAAAAGAAATCACTACTGCTTAGATTTCGTAACTACATACCCAAGGTCTTTTTAATTTTACAAGTTAATTCTAATTACATCTTGTAGCGATTTATAATACCAAATGTATTTTTAGCAAAGCATAAATTATATTTTCTATTTACTGTCTGATTTTGTTACAAAACAGCTTTTTCTATTTTTATTTAGCTCTTCTGGTAGTGTATCCATTTATTTTTTAAAATGAAGTATTCCCACATTATACATATGATTGTAAACTTCCCTTTTGTTTATATTTTTCCTTGTTTTTCTTACCAATTTATTAGTTCATCCAAGTGGTGTTCATATATAACATTGACATAAATATTTTATTAGTAGATAGCTTTTAGATACGCTGATATTTTGTAGTATATCACGGGAAACAACAGTTACATCTGCGGACTGTACAAATTCCAGATTTTACTCGCTTGAGTTGATAAACACAAATGTAATTCACATAACAACAATAATTCCATTAGCGTTAAAATTACCCCTTTTGAAAAGCAAAATAATCATTTTCAGCGCTAATGTAAATTAAACCAATGTCCTGTATATAATTAGAAAATTGCATTATAATTGAACGTCATAGAAAACGTTCAAAACTAAATAGTAATATCTATTCTATACAACATGCATTAAATTATCTAAAGATACAGGTAATACGATTTCAGTATTTAAATTAGCATTTGAATTTATAAATGCAAAAGGTCAATTTGAACATTTCATTAATTCATCTGATTTAATTATTAGATATAGCGGTTATCTCAAAACTGTAATACCACATACAGTAGCAGTTTACTAAGCCTCTAAAAATACAATACTTTATTTAATGTCATTGATAATTTTAAATTATGACAACAATTTCTGCGATGAAACCTATTATAGTTATTTAATCTGTCACAAAGATCAGTTCTTCTTAATCGATCTGTGCAAACAATTTGAAAGGCAACACACCTTGTATTGCTTCACTATTAATGAAAAGTATTATCACATCGTTGCTCTTCTCTTGCAAATATTAAAAATATATTGTGTTTGCAGGCACTATTACACTTATGCTTTTTGAATACCTAAAAAACTTTTATGACGTTGAAAGGGTCAGATTTAAATTTTAAATAAAAAGAATTTTTAATAGATGTGTTATTGTTGGGATTTTTATTGAACATTAAATTACAAAATCTGCCATTAAGTATAAAAAATTGTACCTGACAAATCTTGGTTCTTTTCACAAAATTTCGTTTACAATCTCGCACATGGTCTGATTAATTTCATTGATTACACGTCGGATTTAATTCTTGAAACCTAAGATTTCAGGTACAAAAAAAGTTGCACAACTCTTGAGAACTGGTTGATATCGATATTTTGTAAAACTACTTAATTAAGAAATCGTTGGTGCAGTAAATCCAGTATTGCTCGAGCTGTATAGCGGTTAGGGCCGTCCTGTTGGAACCATGTTTTTTCAGATCCATATTGCGCAGTTGGGGTCAGAAAAACTGGGTTGTTATGTAGCGATAACGATCGCCATTCGCAGTTATAGCATTTCCAGCATCATCTTTGCAGATGTATAGACTGTATTTGCCTTTTCATCAGTTGATTTGAAAATGATTTTACAACAAAATTGAAAGTCCACTTCACGATGCTCTAAAAACCAATTTTGATGATAAGAATGGCTCGAAAACTTAAGCTCCAATTGTTGTGTATACTGCTGAGTCATTTTAATTATCGCAATAAATGCATGGGACTTTACCTCACACTGATACTCGCGACATCTTGCATCTATTACCGATCCAGTTTTATTAAATTTTGTAATCAAACTTTAGGGATTTGTACCATTTGGTGCATTATTTCGGCAAAAAATTCTGCGCAGTTTCTGTACTGTTTGCACAAAATTTTCAACAAATTTACAGTGCGTTTTAAAAACACAAACTCTCTAGTCTTTCGTATAAAGTTTTTATAATTGTTAATCGGAGGAATAGTAGATGACATCTATATAAGTATCATGATTATCAACCGCAAAACAAAAAAGGTAGAAGTTTAAATCTGGGATTAAATTTGGGCAACCCTTTAAAATAATATAGGCACTTTAGAGCCGTTTAAAAGTTTTTATTTAACTCTGTCTATTTATTACGTGTCCAGCCCATAAAATGGGCCCCTCATGTATAGTTACTCATAAAACCGTCGAATTTACTAAAAGTCTTTAAAGTACGTGTTATTGGAGTATATAAATTCATAATCCAATAAAACAAACATTTTATTTCAAAGCCCTATCTTAACTGATGCAGACCTCGTGCAAAATGTACTAAAAAAATAAAAATCTATTCCAATTTCATTGCCAATGAATTTTATTGCCCATTCTTTTTTAAATTTCTTTCTATACTATTATTACTTACTTGATGCAAATACCGAAAATGTAAATAACGTAATAATCATCAAAATATGAAATTTTATTTTCTTATCTTATATTTGCATTTTGCCTATCATTTAATCAATTGTTAACTGTATAAAATCTTTCGTTCTAAAAATGTTTATCTTTGAAGTACAAACAGTGCTTTCAGTCAATTATTAAATATCATAAATGATTCCTTTACATTTATCAACTTTTAGACGAACTTGTTAATAATAACAACTTACTTATTTACTATATTCAATTTAAATCTGCGTTCTTACTAATAACAGTAGTTAATAAATCTTTAGTAATTAATAGTTCCACAGTAAACTTTTGCAGCCGACCAATGTAAATGTATTAGTTACTGAGCTAGTTTGCACATTAACCTTTGTACATGGACCTTTCACGAAATTATGTTTACCATTTGTAGATAAATGTGTTTAAACTGGTTGTAGGTTGAGTCGACATGATAATTGTTTTTTGTTCCATCGATCACTGTTACCAACTCGTAGAATTTAATTATACAAACACCTCGAGGTTAAGTAACATAAAGGTTAAATATCGAGAACTACAATGTAGAGCAAAATAATTTTAGAATTAAGAAAACCAATAAAGCCCTGATAAGTAATTCCAGCAACTAAGTAGCTATTGTTTATCTCTTTTGTTTGTTGCAAAAATCCGCACTTTTAAGAACTAAATAAAGCCATCAGTTTTTCTGAGTAATTTACATATTTTAGATACCCTTTGACGCAACAGCTGCGCTGAATAGTAATTTATTAATTTGATAACATTGCATTTAAAACTGATTAAAATGGCAATTTTTAACTAAAAAGTCAAAAATGCGATGCGATTAAGATTAGAAATTCGCAAGCTACCTATATTAAGATATTTTTAGTATTTTTAAGAACAAGTTATCTCATAAATTAACCTCTAATTAGCACATGTCAACTTATAGCTGTAATTGCGGACGATATAATTTGCGCATAACACATAAAATATTATTAATTGTACATGTACGAAGGTTATCTTGAAAGTAAGTTTTTCTATTTCTTCTCAGCTGGATATAAAGTAAATGGGCTAAGCTATTTATAAGATTTAACATTTTTTACACCATTTTTTCTAACTTACTACTAAACTCACTATTTTCTTAATGAAAAAAAAGAAAACTTTGCGTTTGCTATTAAACTTATAATCACATAAATGTTTCATAGAGAAATAGGTCGAGTACGGCGAATATGATGGGTATGGAAATAGTGTTTATCTGAAATACTGAAGAATGAGATCATGCTGAACGTGGACGTCTATTATCATTGTCGTATCTTTGTTTTGTTTGAATAAGCTTTGTCGTTTTTAATGAATGGTAGTCCGGAGGTCTATCTATTCAAGAGCTATCCGAATATAGCAAATTAAAGGAATACGGCGAATATTCCAAAATATTCTGATTTTAAAAATTCAAATTGTAGTTGTTTATACTCTTGAGGGGAAAGTTATTTACTCAGTTTTCCCCAAGCACTGCATCCCTTAGCGCTATACGCATCACATATTGCAGCATGAATTCACGAACATGTTTATTTTGGACATTTGAAAAACAGATAACAACAAGCATTTCACTAGTGCTGTGCGTTCGTAATGATAATTCCATATTTATGGACAAGCCACGCTGCTCAGTTTTTTATAATAAATACGTTTTTAACAAAAACGTTAATATTTATACGTTCCAAAATTATCCTGTCAAATTTATGAAGCGAAAAAAACAAAAAAATATTTTAAATAGCCTTTGTATGATGTGTTTTATTAAAAACATCATCATCATCATATATCATATGGCTCCTCAGTTGGAGCAAAGGGCGCGATATTAGGGCGTTTCGTTAGCTTATAGACTTTTAGTGGTGAGAGTGCTAAATCACTTTTATGTTGACAGTTATTTATAAAATACAGATAAGAGATTCGACTAAAGTTTTGAATATATGGATTATTTATTTTAAAACAGAAACTGCACGGCAAAATGATTGAGAACATCTGTTACTAAGTAGCTTAAATGTGTTTTGTTGCTTGCTCCATCTCTCTCCTAGTGTTTCCAGAAGCTATCGCTATATTCCCGAAAGTGTTAGATGGCACTAAAACTTTGTGTAAATTTTAGCTTCACCGGATATAAGCAGAAAAATATCATTTCTAACTTTTACCCTATGTGGTTAACTACTAAGTGCAATATTAAGTATTTAACGATAAATTCTGAGATACTCGTTATTTTGTTAAATATCAAAAATCTAAAAACAATCATTACAATCATCTGCAGTGCAAAACACAAGTATAAAAGTAAATTATACAGTCCAATAAACCGCGGTGTGTTGTTTATCGAGAAACTTTATCCCAATTAAGTATGATACCATCAAAACTATTTCAACTTTGAAATAACACACGTTTTGTCAAAAACGTGAGTCTATTGAGTTTTTTCAAAGAATGCTAAACTTTCTCTTGATTGACAAAACCCAGTAAGCCACATACAATTGTTAAAGATTTGATTTTACAAAAAATCTGTTGAAGTGATGCAAATCATAGATGATGAAAGGAGAGCTACAAAGCAAAAAACATTATATTTGTTCAGTAACACTATCCCAAAAAAGAATAATTGACGTGGCAAAAAATAATCAAAAGAAAATTGTTTACAATTTAAAATGTGCACTTGCTTCCCACTATAGATAGTCAAATTCACAAATTCTTGTAACTATACCTAGTTTATAGCATTTTTAATTTGCGATAGGAAAGTGGTATTACAAAAAGTATTTTATTTTGTTGGCATTAGAAATCAACATAATCAGAAAATATTTTTTTCGACAGTTTTAACAAAGATGTCAATTGACCCGGCGAAATACATTCTATATGCACCAATTGCGTTAAAACTATGATAAGACACAATTTGATCTTTCGTCAAATTATAAGTAATACTATACAGTTTTTTTACATCCAGAGACTTTTTCGTTAAGATTTTTAAGATTGTCACTGTAATATTTTTGAAAGTTGACTTCTAATCATATAACATACATTTTTATAGTATATATTTCACTTTCAATTATCTCACTAAGCAAATGTCCTTAACAATTACAACTTCTATTAGAGAACTTTCTATAAAGCAACTTAAAAGAAATGTAAATCTCGTACTCTTTTTATCTTATAATAGCAGTAATGTAACCTTATTTTTTTAATAATGTTGGGTCGGGGGAGGAAAAAATAGCATTCTTATATTAGATAGTTGAATTAGAATTATATTGTTCTATGTTACTTTATTATATAATCTTTTCTTCTGAAGGTACAAATATTATGTTCAATATTTTAGATGCCAATGAAAGATCCTATTTATATAATGGAACCGTAAGAGACCAAACTAATTAAGTTGATAAACTGTAAAATGGCAGATTAAGACTCCAAACTGACCCTTCAAGATTATTTAATAATTGTTCAAATGTTTGGAGTTATTTCGCCTTATAAATAATTTTTCCTCCGGTTGCTTATGATAATCATGTTAGAAACATGTTACTTTTGGATTAAAATAGACGTCTTGCAACTTATTCAAAATGTGCACCTGCTACAAAGCTTTTTCAATTGCTTTTAAAAAACGGCAATGTAATTAGTCTTGCTAAAAAACTGTAAAATACTCGTCTTAACGCATTTCTCATTCTTTTAAAATAATAAATGTTTTACAAACATTCTATCATGTTTTAAGCAGCAACAAATATATATATATATATATATTGATATAACAAACCAGCAATCTTCAATATAGCAATATAACAAACATAAACAACAGGGTACAGCAACCACCCTGTTTTGATACTGCTAATTTATTATGGAATAAATTGATATAGGGAAAGTGGTAAAAGATTAAGTCATGTATATGTTATGTAATTCTTTATTTACTCCTAGTAACAAAAATCATGTATGTCATATTCATGAATGTTCGAATCATTCGATTCGGATTCTGATGTTGACCCACTTGTATCTAAATCGAAATCGTTCCTTGTCTGGTGACTTCAGGTTGTTTTAACAATTGTATAGCTTCTTGATGTAGAGATTTTGCCGGCCTCTGGGGCAATTTCCTGATGCTCGAGAGAAATGGATCTGATGTTACTAAGAGCCTATTAAAAATGTCTTTCATATTCGATTCTCTAGAGCATGTTCTTGAATGATGTAATCTGAAGTTTTTAATGTCCTTATTGCGTGACTCTTGGGCGTCTTCAGAAAGTTGTCCGATCGGTAAAAGGGCATATTTTACAATTTCTGTTCCGTGGATCAACACTTTATGTACAGATGTAGGCATGTAATGCCACAGATATAAAGCAACCAATAAACGGGCAGTATTTACACAATAGGCTTTGAATTTTTCATCGCCTATATCATACCCGCTCGAAATTACCTGCAAAATAACATGAAATCGGTGAATTAAATTTTCATCGACTCCTGTTATTTTAGCAGATATGGCAGCATTTTCGAAAAAGCGGCATGCTGTATTTTCATCGTTAGAGCTGCCATATCCTGGCTTTGGTCGATCAACGATAAGCCCTAGTTTTATTTTAAATTGAGTCTGTATTTTCACATTCTTTTTCACTTCCTCTTGACGAGCTTGCCACTTTTCAGTTGTTAGCTTATGCAACAAATGCAAACAGCACTCGAAAAAACGAATCCACGCATGCAATGTAGATATGCCAAATCTTAGATTATCTGTAGTAGTGTCCATTTTTATAATATTGTCGATGTCATTAAATTCTTTAGAGGTGGCTTTGCACAGGAAGCAGCGTTGTGCAGAAGTGGTACCGGTTACTGCGTTACAGACTTTACCGTCAATCATTATAAACGACGTACCATAAGTTACTGAAATGGATTTTCCATTTTGTTCAGTAGCGTATGGTGCAAGACCCTCAATCTGCTGTTCAATGTCGGTAACCTATTTCCGTGTTGACTGTACATCTTCATGTACAAACTGCAATCATATTGGTCTGCAGAATCGAGGAGATGATGGTCTAGGATTTTTCCACACAATAGTTGCTTTATCCGTCTCGTGATTGTTGTGTATTAATTGTAAAGGTACCAGAGAAGTATAAAAAATGTTTTCATCAGATTTTCCACCCTCAGTAAATTTTTGTTTATAAACATTTTGACCGCTGCTTCCATCACATCCCCATTTACAGTGAAGTACTAATTTTTGCAGAATTTCCGGATTTAGAGTATCGATGACATCAGCCTGAAGTTGTATAATTCTATATGTGGTATGATCAAGTAAAGCCTGTAGTTTAATTTGTGCACGATTTCACTAACAGTTGTGTACACAACTGATGGATAACAACGATTTTTTGCTTTTTTACTTCATGGTATGATGGGTATAATTTGCATTTATGTGCTCTAGCTGCATTTCTTGATAGTTGATAAGAGCGCTTGGATTCTCCTTTCTCGATCATGAAAGAAAGTGCTTCGTCTGGGGTTAAAGGTACTTCATTTTGTGACCGAACAGCAGATATATATTTTGAGGCTCTTGTTGGGCTTGTTGACGTGACACCTTTAAGAACTTGAGCAGCATGTACTTGACCAGAACTCCTTAAACTCATTTGAGCAGCACACGCCAATTCTTCTGTAGATAAAGTAGAACGCACTTCTTGAGTCTTTCGCCTCTTTGATCTATCGCTGGATGAAGCAAAGGATTGCGAAAGTCGCCCACATGTTCCTTTGTTATCATTCTTCACAATTTTCTCAGATGTTGATGTTGTGCATTCAGTATTGGATAATTTTGAAAATTGTACGGTGCCCTTCAACCATTCTTCATTTTCTTCAGAAACTTTTCTTGGCCTGTATTTGTTGCTCTCCATCTAGATCGAAAATTTGCAAATAACACTCCTAATGACTTTTCATCCTCGTCTACTTGTACCACATGTTCGGTTTTTTTATCTAGAAATTTATAAATCGGCTTTTACAAAAAGTTGCTAAAATAAACTACTGAAAGTACTAAAAATAGATAAAAATCTGTTCTGTTGTAAAAACGTTCTAGTATTTTTGAGGGTAATTATTAAAAGCATACCAGAAGAAATAAAAACATGAATTAAATTGTTTTGTACTTTGGGTGCGTTTATATATTTATACCTTCAAATAAATAATATTTTAATTTTATATTTTTGCGCAAAAAAATAAAAATTATGATTGACACATTATTAAGGAAAACCAAATTTACTATAAGAAAATAAATGTTATAAACAATCTAGTTAACTTAGTACACTTATTTGTATGTTTAATAATTTATAATTTAATTACTAGTACAATATTAATTAACAATGTATTAAATTTTAATAAAATACAAAAGTATAAAAAAATACTTTGTTAAAATTTCAGTAAAAATATTTTCTCAAGCCGGACATTGGTTTTCGACGATCCTGGGTCTAGCTAGTTGGTTTTCAAAAGTAGCACTTATAGATCAAACATCAGAATCATTCGATAATTACTAGTTTTACTTAATCGATGTCAATTCTTAAAATATATTGCAATATAATTGTAATTATAATAATTATTTAACATGAAAAATCATCGTAATATACAATATAGATTAGCTTTCTATCTGTTTTTTCGACCTTCCTACATTTTCTTCTTCTAGTGGATACGTTATTTAGTTTGATGCAGGCTCTTTCTTCGCGCATTCTTTTAGAATAACTTATCGGTTGTTCTATATTTTTATTGTTACTTTATTTTTTAAGAAATGTATGTGAAGATCTTTTCCTATTTGTAAAAATTTTACTTCAGCTGTTTCTGTTATAAGTAAGACTTCTTTGTATAATATATATATATATATATATATATATATATATATATATATATATATACAGGAACGGCAATAATTTTGCAGACAGTTTTGTTGGATATTTGTAGCGCCTGGTTCAGTCAGTCCTTCGAGTTGTGATATCCATTCTGTGCACATCTAAATTTTTTAGTTTTCCTGCATTTTAATTGTTGTTATTGTACAGTAATTTATTCTAATATTCTAACTATTCACATGCTATGTTCGTTATGACTAGACCAAGTTCAGTTTCTGATTCCCCCTTACGCCATAGGTGTATATTTTATTTTATATAATTATATATACTAATTATTTTATACAAAAACGTTTTCGTACAAATAATATTGACTGCCGGTATGTTTTGTAATTATTATTTCTACAGTGAATCATATGCATATAAATATTCTTCGCCCTTTCGCGGCTTTCACAGGAAACATCGGCATTCCGCGCTTTTTAAGCCGCGCAAAGTTTCACTTACAACTCAACATCTCACGTATACCGGCGTTTTTAATATAAAAAGCTCACAGGCAAGGCCTAATGGAATTCATAAAAACCTTGGGAGTGTTTCGGACTTGAAACGTAACGTGTTGAATACTTTGCAATTTAAAACATCTGTGTCCTGCGCCGCGTTAAAACTTCCGGGTAAACCATTTTATGACTTTTTGTAATTATTCATTAACCGGGAGTGTTAAAAGCCGACTGCTACTTTCACGAAGAACTTAAAAGATTATTATGCGAGTCGCCGCGCTGCACGTACGCAAAATTCTAAAGGCCGGTAATTCGATTTCGCTGCTTAGGACGACAGGTGCAATATTCGGCCATCTGGAGCCCAGTTCCACGAAAATTAGCATAACGATGGTGCCACGGGGGTCAAACCTAATTATTGCTGCCGCTAAATTGCGAAAAGGCGTTACAACTATTAATATAACAAGCTGCCAATTGTTACTTCTTAGCAAAACGTTATTTGTCCTGTTTGAAAGATAGACGCAGATAACAAGACATAAGTAATGCTTGTTAAGCACTTTTAGAAACCTTTGATCCGCAAATGCAAAAAAGCTTGTTGTTCATAAACTGCATGCCGCTGTTACTGCAGCAATATACAGTCCTGGGTCTTATTAATTAGAGCAAAAAAATTATGACAGAAAATATAGAATAATAAATCTAAACTGTGATAAAATCTGCATTATTAATATGTTATGCACTAAAATTACAGGATATTACCACAACCTGACAGTTATAATCAACCTTGACTAGCAATTAAAACAATTTACAATGAACAGTTTCTTCACAATAGTAAATAATGGCGTGTTTGTCCTTGTAATGCTTTACAAAGGTGATTAAGGAAAACAATAAAAACGCTTCTAAGAATAAATTAATATTATACTGATAATACTTCGGAGTTATCAAGTGATCAAATCCCCTTACTTTAAATTTTTCCCATATTTATATTGCAGATTTTTTAATACTTCAAATAAATACGTAAGCGGACTAATTTGAAGTTGACAAAAAGTTGCATAAAAAATTATTTTGGGCCAAACTCATCTTGACTGCTCTATATATAAGAATCTTTACGGTCCTGCTACTTTAATAAGAGTTTGACGCCTTTATTTTTCAATGACGTGAATTATCAGTCTCCATGATTCTCCGTCTTGTGGCGCTTGGATTGCTTCATGCCTCGCAAACCCTATAAATGGTTTCACTCGATCGGCCTAGTGACTTGGAGATCTTCCTTTTGGGTTCCACTAATCATTTTTTTAGGAATGTGACCAAAGTATGAAAGGTATGCCTAGTTGATCTTGATATGATTTTGAGCTAATTTAAGATTATGCATTGATTTAATGTTGCTACAAGGTATCTTTAACATTTGTATCGTTCATATTTCAGCATACAGGGCTATAAGATACATCAGTGCTCTTATTAATTTGAGTTTGCTGTTTTGATATATCGCTGATTCTACTTAATTTCATGATTATGTACTTATTCCTCATTTAATCTTCTTATCACATCCTTTCAGGTAAATGAATAACTTACCACTTCGAATCCAACTAACTCATTGGTGTTATTAGAAACGCTATCGCGTTCAATTACCAGTACATTTCTTTTATTTCTATTGAATGATTTTCACTGTCTAACTTTATCACAATATTATTAAGTTTAACATCATTGGCTGCATTTACAAAAATATCATCAACATATCTTTAATTGCTTATCATCAACAGAGATATCACAATTATCCAAAACTTGTCTCATGATGCATTCCAAGTATTTGTTGAATAGTAGTGGGAATAAAATACAATCATAATCATACTTTTTGACTCACACTTTTGCGTGATTATTTTCGTATAGATATTTTATAAACTATGCAAGATCGAGAAGTTTTATATTTCGGAATATTGTCACTCTATGCAGTGAAACACTTTAGTTTAATCGACGAAACACAAATATGGTTCGATATTTAATATTTGTCACTTGTATCTTTTCCTGGTATAAGTCTAATTTGTTCTTTGGATATTTCCGGTTTATTTGTAGCCTAACATTGCTAACATGATTTATTAATAATATCACTCTATAGTTATTGCAGGCTTTGGGACAGCCTTTTTTAAAAAGGGGTATAAACATCGACATTCGCACCACTTAACTGGCCATTTTCTCGACTCCCAATTTTATGGATGTTGTTAATACCTAGTCTTCCCCTGGCTTTTAAAGTTTCGACTGATTTTGGTACTTTATAACGTTTCAATGTTTTAGTGGTTTTGTCTACCGCTGATTTAAGTGTATATAATTATTTTTCGATTGACATGTTATTCCTGAAATGAACTTGAATTGCAGTACTTTCTCGAAGCGTCTGTGTTGGTGATGATTTGGAGATGTTTATTTTTTATTGTTTGTGTACGTGGTTTGAGTTTCTTGATGACATACTTAAATTCTTAATATAACTTTTGAATTTGTTCATTATTTGCACAATTTTCCATTTCATTCCATATTCTGCTGCTTGTGCAATAATAAGGAATTATTGATCTAAAAGCTTTTAGATTATTTTATAAATAAACTACTCTTTTCAATGCTTCTTAGACTGATTGCTTCTAGAATTAAAGTATCCTAAGTCAGAAAACAAAACTTGTGGTTTTACTAAATAATCATTCTTTAATTAGAGATTAGAGGGTATATTGTAAGACTTATAACATCAAAAAATATTATTGTTTGCTTTAGCCGTTATAAATCCAAAAATGTTATAGTTTTCCTTTCTAGTCGATTTAACTGATAATTTCAAAATTTACGTAAGATTACAATAATTTCTGAGACACTACTTTACTTTAGATTTTTGTTAGATAACCGAGTACCAAGACTTAGAAGAAAGCACCAAATAATAGCAAAAAGCTTTAATGCTAATCTAATTGATTAAGTCGTTTTTGACTTAATCAATTAGAATTTTTACGAAGTTCACTGCGTTTATATTTTATACGGCATTGCAAAGCTTGGTTTGGGGTAACAGTGGAGTTGTTTATTGTTTTTTTTTAAGTAAAATAAAACTGACAAACAATACAAGAGCAAGGAGGGTTAAAAAAGCTTACGGTCTGTGATTAAGAAATCATACAGAAAGACCAACGTTAAGGCAAATTCTTAAAAATTATTAATTTTGAGTAACTTCAAAATTGTAAGGCCATTTCAAAGAGAAGTTACACCGAAAATAACTTTTAACTGTTGAATAATTATAGAACAATATTCTAGGTAATATACGAGTTTTTTAAATTAGATAAAATTGATTATATTTTGTAGTTTTTCATACTTACAACTTATTTAAGTTTATTTGATCTATTGTACTACTTAAAAGCGTTTGGGAGAATGCAAGAGTTTGCGACCACAACTTTCTTTAACAATTATAAAAAAAATTATTTTTCTTATGGATTTTCTTAATATTTGGTACCATTTAAAAACTCGTTCTGTTGCCCGCATTTTGTTTCTGTATGGAGCTGATGTGGAGCAAAACGTCTGTTCTTACGTTTTCAATGGAAACTAGGCAAGAATGTTTCGGAAGCAGCCAGAAAGATTTGTGAGGCCTACGGTAAAAAGGTGTTTGAGAGATCAATAGCGAAAGAGTGGTTTGCAAAGTTCAACGCTGGCACCGAAGATTTGGAAGATCAACCGCGTTAAGACCGTTAGATCGAAGTCGATTGTCAAGCTGTTCTTGAGGCAATTGAAACAACGCCGTCCTTTACCACCCGAATGCTGGCCGAGGATTTCGACTGCGATCACTTTACAATTGTCCAGATCCTACACGACCTTGATCGAAGAGCAGAAAAGAAAGAGTAAATGCTGCCAAACTTTGTTGGATCGTCAAAATTAAACTCAGTTCTTCGCCAATCGTTTGATTACGGGCGACGAAAAGTGGATTTCTTTTAAAAATCCAGATTAGCAGCACGAACGGCGTTCGCCGGGTGAAAAAACAACGCAAAGATAGATTTTCTTCGCAAGAAGGCAACGCTGTGACTCAAGAAACACCCAGTTTTACCGCCGAGGAATCATGAAGTTGTCAGAAAAGTAGAAAGAAGTGATTTGGGGTCGATGGAGATTACTTAAGCATCTGCTATTATTTGGTGGAAAAATTATATAAATTTTCATTAATATTCGTGCCCGGGAACTTTTTCATCAAATTATTTTACTCATATTTTAATAGCATTTCACTGCATTTTGTTCTACATTTAACAAGTTATATAAGATATATATATAATTAAAGATTATTTTAAAAATCAATTAAAATTGTAAACATTGTAGTATATATAATAAAAACAATAGAAAACCCAGATAAAATCGTAACAGCAATTTATATTATTTGGGGTGCTATTAATTTTAGTGACAAATTTTTGTAAATTCTGGTAAGAAATGAACGTATGGAATTGCATCTGTTCTATAATAAATGGCAATACCGTCCCCATGACAATACACAATTCAGTTATGGTGTGTTTATACGTTTTTCTTTTCCACCAGGAGTTCTGCTCCTTAGTGACTGTGTATTGTAAAATGCTATTTAAATCGCCCATATACATATCAGGAACAAACAGAGACAGTATGTATCTATAGACACGCAAATTAAAATTATTGGAAAATCTTCTAAATGTACTAGACAACCGAATCACAACTTTTGCATCAACGTTGTTGATATGAGACGAAATTTATACATTTAAATTGCAAAAACATGGTTTATAGTAAATGATTGTATTCAGAATTCTATATAAGAATATTTAATACTTCCTATCATTTACAACGTGTGCAGGAAGTATAAATGGTGTCGAGCAATGTAATGTGATGTTATGATCCAGTGTTGCAAATTTACTGTGCATTTTGAGATATTTGTTCATGTGACCTTTTTTGTTCTCATTCCTATCAACAATTACTTGATAATATTTTTTCTATAGTTAACATTCACTCTGTATATTGTTATTTTTAAGTTTCTATTTAATGAAATAAATGCATAATAGCTGTTATACAAATTTTAGAAATACAAAGAATTACTCAATATTAAGAAAAGTGTTATATGTATCCTTAACATAATAAAAAAACTATAGTACAACTCAAGAATAAATTATTTTATTTAATCAATTTTTTGAGAAAAAGGTTACTTTAAATAAGATTACAATTTTATATTTCATTCAATAAATAAAATTTTTTTTCCCGTGTGGGGTTGCTAGTCCCCCATCGGGCGCCTCCCCGGGTGGCGGATAGGGGAATGCTCACCAGATATGGTGGGTACCGGGGAAATAAAATACCCGGGGCGGACCAAAACTAGCAGCAGCGTCTGACCCATATTGGGCGGCTGAAAATGGCGTCTGTATCCAGAGGATCGGCCAAGAACAAAACTCGCTAACACGCCTGGCCAGCGTGGCGTTGAAATGGCCAAAAAACCCCTTCTAAACTCCCAAATGTCGAATTTAAATAAAACGGCTTCATTACCCCAGGTGGGTGGAACAGAAAGTTCAGAATCCCACACTACCTCGGTAGTCAGCCCCTTGGATTCTGAGGAGGGCAAAAATTCGATAAAGAACCATCTACAAAAAATCAAAAACAAGACAAGACATACAGCACTGTACATAGGAACATATAATGTAAGAACTTTGAAATCCAACTATAGAATACTTGAACTGGAAGAGGAACTATCAAAAATAAAATGGAACATAGTCGGCTTGGCAGAAGTTAGACAAAAAGAAGATAAATCAATAAGATTGAACTCAGGCAACGTGCTATATCACTCAGACTGCGAAAATAACGGAACAAGAGGTGTAGGTTTCATCGTATCCAAGAACAGCGCAGAAAGAATAAAAATGTACAAGGCAATATCAAACAGGGTTGCATATCTCGTAATAGAACTAAATAACAAAATTTCTCTGCAAATAGTCCAGGTATACGCACCAACTCAATCTTATAAAGACGAAGAAGTAGAAAGTTGCTTCGAAGATATCTCCAAAGCACTGAGGGACAATTTAACAGAATACAAAATCATTATAGGAGACTTCAATGCAAAGTTGGGAAAAAGAAAAGACAAAGAAGAGCAAAGAATGGGAAATTTCGGATATGGGAAAAGAAATGAAAGAGGTGAGATGCTATACAACTTCCTAGAACAAGAGAACTTATTTGCAATGAATTCTTTCTTCAAGAAAAAACCACAAAACAAATGGACATGGATCAGTCCAAACGGGGACAACAAAACGACATTGATTACGTTCTAACAAGAAACAAAGAAATCATTAAAGATATCTGCGTGCTGAACAACTGCACCATTGGCAGCGATCATAGACTAGTCAGGGCCAAATTATATATAAATAAGAAATTGAGAGAGTAAAAGACTAAAGATCAATACAAACAAAATCAACAGCGAAACACTAAAAGAAAACATGACAAATACCGAGAAGGAATAAAAAGACACCTAAAAGATAAAAAATATACAAACATGGATGTAGACGAAATTAGCGAAACAATAAAAGAAGCAATTACAGACTCAATACAAAAAATAACCTCAAAACAGAACAAGAAAAATGAAACACTATCATCTACAATAAAAGAGATGCTGAAAAGCAGAAGGAAGCTAACACAGGAGAACAAACAAAATACTGTAGAATTTGTTGAGCTAAATAAATTAATAAGGAAAACAATAAGACAAAATGAAATTAAAAAACAAGACGTTATAATTCAACAAGTTATAGAAAAGAATCAAAATATGAAAGCATTGAGACTTAAAATAGGCAAAAACAAGATAATAGTAATAAAAGATAAAGATGGAAGAGAAGTAAGAGAGAAACTCTACAGTAAAAGAATTCTATGAGGAGTTGTGCAAGTCCCAAAGAAAAGCTCCCACAGAAATAAAAGAAAAGCTAAAAAAGAAAATAACAAATATAAACTCGGAAGATATGCCAGAAATAGAAGAAGAGGAAATAATTAGTGCGATGAGAGAAATGAAAAATCAAAAAGCGCCAGGAAAAGACAATCTGACAAAAGAATTATTATATGAAGGAGAAGAGGAAATAATAACAGCGTTGAAGACACTGTTCAATAAATGTTTGGAAACTGGAAGAATAGTGAGTGAATGGAAAGAGGCCATAACGATTTTACTATATAAAAGGAGACAAACAAAATTTAAAAATTACAGGCCCATAACACTACTATCACAAGTATATAAGCTTTTCTCAAGAATCACAATGAAAAGATTAAATAACAAAATAGAAATGTATTTATCCGAAGAACAGGCTGGCTTCCGCAAAGGGTTTAGTACAACGGACCATCTATTAACCCTCAAGATACCAATAGAGAAAGCAAATGAATATCATCTCCCATTATACATAGCACTAATAGATTATGAAAAGCGTTAGATAGCATCGAAACGTGGGCAGTACAGAAGAGTCTATGGAACAGCAGGATAGACCACAGATATATGACAATAATCCAAGATATATATAAGAATACTACAATAACAGTCAACTGGTCAGAAGAAACCGATCCAATCCCAATACAGAGAGGAGTCCGTCAAGGAGACCCATTATCACCTAAGCTATTTATATTAGACCTTGAGGATGTCTTCAAATGCCTAAACTGGGAGGAAAAGGCATCAATATAAACGGCGAATTTTAAATAATCTAAAATACGCAGACGACGTAATAATATTTGCAACAAATGGAGGCCAACTAAACTCAATGCTTCAAGAACTAAATGAAGCTTCTAAAAAAGTGGGTTTAAAGATAAACACCGAAAAAACAAAAATCATGACAAATTCCGAAGAGGAAGTGAATATCGAACTAGAACAAAACACTATAGAACAAATAGAAGAATACACATACTTAGGGCAAAGGTTTACACGTAATAAAGAAAATCAACAAATAGAAATCGCAAAAAGAACGAAACTAGGATGGGCTTCCTTTGGCAGATTGTTACATATTAAAAAACCGAAAGATACCTCAATACCTGAGAACAAAAGTGTTTGACAGCTGTATACTGCCCGTCATTACTTACGGGGCCCAGACCTGGACTTTGACAAAGAGAAATGTAGACAAACTTATGAAGACCCAAAGAGCCATGGAGCGCCAAATGTTACAAATAACCCTAAAACACAGAAAACGAAACACTTGGATAAGGGAGAAGACAAAAGTCACAGATGTGGGAAAAAAGAATAGCTAGCCTGAAGTAGCAATTCGTAGGACACAATGCCCGCCAAACGGACAACAGGTGGGACGCACGAATCCAGGACTGGCGACCCTGGCTAGGCAAAAGAACAAGGGGTAGACCACAGATGCGATGGATAGATGATGTAAAACTACACGCCGGTCTTGCATGGAAAAGAATTGCACAAGACAGGACACGATGGAAGGAACTATGGGAGGCCTACATCCGCAAATGGATTGAAGAAGGCTAAAGAAAGAAAGAAATAAATAAAATTTTGACCTTGTAAATGGTCATAACTGATTTGCCCTTATAGAGTTTAGCCCAATTTATTTTAAGAATCGTATGTTGTACTATCGACATATTCAATATTGTGTCAAAGTATGAGGGTAAGTGCACAAAAATTACATATTTTTCAACAGTACTTTTATACTGAATTAATTGTCGATTGTTTAGGTTTTGTACATTAAATACAAGGCCCAAGAATGTGTAATTCACTTTAGATATAAAAATAATCTACAAACATTTTGAAAAAAATATGTAAGTACATATATGCGATGAAATAACCATAAGATAGGCTATTAGGCCAGGAAAACGTAATAAGAAATTATTTATATTTTAACCCAATATTAGATTTATTAATAGTATTAATTAAAGGTATGGGCACAAAATTAAGTCAACTATCATAGACTTGTATTGAAAACATAAACTGAATAAAATTATATTATTTGTTTTTAATCTATTCCTAATCTGTTACATAGAGGAAACAATAATAATATATAAATTAAGCTAATTGTATTCCTTATCCTATAATAAGGAAAGTAATGTAATCGGCGGAAATTTGACCTACCCAGTTTTTCACATTTCTGGACCAAATATAGCTTTGTGGCATCAAAAAAGTTGGTTTGGGCCATTGCAAGAGCTGTTTGGTCGCAAATCTAAACGGTTGAAGATACAAAAAATTCATGAGAATAAAAATGATTTGTTGTCACGAGATAAACATGAATTTAAAGTAAAAGTTGATAAAATAGGAACTCGAAAAAAAATTAAAGCCTATGATTTTTGCCAGAATTGCCCAAATAATAAATATGATAAGGAAAGTCGTGTGATCTCCCACCAGATTTTTTTAAATTTTAAGTCAAATCTTATATCAACTTAATTATGGACAAAACAATTTAAATGAAGAAGCATATTAATAGTTTTATTCCTAATTCTTGTTAATATATCCTTTCCGGTCGACAACTTTTAAAATTCTCATGGCAGATAAAACTTGTTTACGACTAACAATCCTATCAATGCAGCGGACACCAGTTCTCAAGATACCGTTTGGCAGATTGCATGCTCAACTTAATTTATCCGGCGGCTCTCAAATTTGAAGACTGCATTTTTTGATTCCGTAAAGCTGAGTCATAACCTATTCAGACTACAAAGACTCCTAGCTGTTATGGTGGTAAACATAACACGCTGACTCACGACGTTTTTGACAGGTCTTGGGTTTGTGTGTGATTACTGAAAGGCGGATTTGTAAAATCCAGCGACGAAATACGTCATAATTCCAGGATTTGTACGTACATCGAGAATCTAAATTAGACTTTCTAAATTATTGATCTTACGAAAAAATTTAACGATATAAGTTAAAATTGTACATTACAATATTTGGAAATTATTTAGCCTCCTGTAAACTATGCGGTTCAGTAACCGACACGCTTAGGCATCGGAACCGCTCGGTGAGATAAGTGCTAATCTTTTATTAAAATCAAACCAATAAAGAGTGCAAACCATTCGTTTCCGTTTAAAAACGAGATTAGTTATTCATTAATCGCTGTCGCTCCTTAAAAAGCGAGCGAGACGAACTTCAGGCGAGCTCGTAAAAGCCTTCATATGAGATTGTCAACCGAGCTCGGTATGTTTTCTAAGTCAATAAACGGCAGGTTCCAATCATCATCAGATCTTGTTAACTCTAATTAATTGTCCTCTAACAAGCACTATAAAACGAAAGACGCCAAAAGCACCGAACATGTAATTAATGCATGCGGCAACAACGTTTTATGGGATCATATGCGTAGACATTTCTATAGATAGATTGGTTTGCGGCTGTAGGTGGTCTGACTGAAATGTTTGTAAAATGCACACTTTAACGGCGAATTCAAGACTCTACATTTTAGTTTTTTTTTACTCTAATTCTCTTTCATAATACAATTATTATTTTATTTGCTTATTTGTCAAAAGAACAAAAAAATTAAAAATATCTACTAAAAGTTTTAATAAAAATATTGAGAACTGAAATAACACTAATACTTATAAAAAATTAGGTAAAAATAAAAGTGCCTTAAGCTACATATACTAAAACAATACATTGATTAAATAAAAATTAAAAAACTAGACACCTATTTGGTTAATAAAAAAATAAAATATATATTTATTAATATATCAAAATTGTTGTTATTCGGATGAAAGGGTGTCTGTTTAACATTTTAAATATCAGACAATTAGCAACAGAAAAAATAGAAACTTTCTTATAAGTATAACAAATTAATAAGAATAGGTAATGCACACAATTTAAAATTCTGCTTAAAGAATGTACTACAAACTGTCCAAATATGAAATCAAATTATTTAATTTGTAATTATTTAAATAAGATAAACTTCCAAAGAAGAACCAGCAGATTTTATTTGTACCACAAATAAAGTATCCGCTCTTTGATATGCACTTTTTGGAATTGTTTTGTAGAACTGATGGCTTTTCCCTTAGATTGGACAATACTCTTACTCAACATTATTCCGATTGGATTTCGTCACAAGGTTACCAAGGCATCAAATGTACTTCAGTAAGATTTCCTTATTTCTCAAGTTTAGTATATTTTTCTTTTTTGTTATTCTAAAGCAAATAAATCCATAAAATGATAAAATTTAGTTGCTCTACGTGCATCAAAATTTTACTTGCGGTACCTAGCGAAGTTAAGTGACCATCCCAATTTCGTGTTTTTCAAAAACTACACAACAAATCAGTAGGTTTGCAATATTTATCTATTTCTGATCGTAGAGAAGAAGCAGTGCGGCTTAGTAGCAATAATAATCCTATGTTATTACCAGTAAACATAAAACTAGTGCTCCATTGCGAAGCTCTTAGTACCAATAATTGCTTGGCATATACTCAGAAGAGAATGAAGAATCCTGAGAAATATTTTGCATTCAGTTTCAGGAACTTATCCTCTACTTTTGACGCTTATTTGCCCGGTACCGTTCATTCAACATGCGCTTGATCATGTTAAGGCTGGGGTACTGGCTAGACCAGTCAAAAACATCGAACTTCTTGTGTTTTAGATAATTATCTTGTTAAAAAGTGAATGCCTGTTCATAGATCCATATAGCGTGAGTAGATAAGCAACTTCTTTTCCAAGATCGCCCTGTACTCGAAGCTGTAAATTATGCCTTCATTGGGTATTTCCTTAGAGGAAAAGCAGCCCTATACCAAGACACCACTTTCTCCAAGCTTGACCGTGTGAATCTGGTACTTGGGGTCGTCGCGAGTGCCTTAGCAGTCTAATTCATGTCACTCCATCACTCCAGAGCACCAGGTACTTACTTGCCCAACCAAATGATCATACCTCACTCCGCACGAGTCCAAGTCAAACGTTGCTTCGTCCACTGTACTCCCACCTTCTTGTTCTCATTCACAAAAGTTTGTGCTAGGTAATTCTGCCATCGCGTACCGTGGAATATAGGTGACGGCGGGTAATCCAAACAGATAGTTGAAAACTCGACGAAAGCATTAATTCACGAGCAATGTTGCTGGAATTCTATCGGGGCACAACTCTAGTAATGGCTGTAAGTGGTACCGACTCAATTAGTAACAATAATCAATATTAGTTGCTCCACCCACAACGTTTCCCACGTGGTTCGAATGGCAGATTTTATTGTTTACTCGATTGTTGAGTAGAGATGTAACCTATTTTCACTAAGGTCAATATAATTTGCTCGATACATTACTAAGTCGTTTTTGAATGCTAACATTATTTTTGAGATTTTAATTAATTTTCAGTTTTTGTTAAATTCAACCGCAGTTCACTCCTGTCATTTTCTTACCAATTCAATTATATGAGATGAAAAAACAATATCCTATTAGTAATTATCAAAATTAAGGCAACTGCTATTATCAATTATCAGTCCATTTACATCATAGTTTGTACCCCCAGTTTCTTATAAGATGCCAACTAAGTTTTTGATGGTAAAATAATCGAGGATAATTCAATAAAGTCCATGTTATTTAATATATGCAAGTCGTTGATGACGTGCAAATGTGCAATAAAATATGACGTATGACATTACATATGCACAAAAGTTTAATGGAGCACCTGCTTTATAGCGTAAATAGCAGCTATTGCTTATATTTTTGCACTAAATATCACAAATTAATTGATAGTAAATAAGCAACATTATCTTTTTCAAAAAAATATTGCAAACAATAAACCAATCTTATCAAAAATTTCCCTATATTCTTCTATTGTAAATAATAATTCTTTAGCATAAAAGTTTGAGGGAAAATAAAATGTATATAGTTATTAAGTTTGCGGATCATAATTTTGAAATACGACAACATTTTTATTCACGGAATGCACGATAAACAACCTTCTTTTTTAAGTTTGTTGATAAAAGTCTGCTGGGGCTAATGGTACAGGACACTAAGAGATACATTTTTCAAAAATTTAGTAAGACAAATTTAACAAAAACAAGCCTATTTTTGGGTTTGCAGATTTGGTGTGGGGGGATGGTAATAAAGTAGGGTGATGAACGTAAAGTGCTTATTATAAACAAAATTAAATGTTGTACAGCAAAAAATTGTAATAAAATACAAAAGCAAATAATATCTGCTACCCGTTTTTGAAAAAGTGTAAAATGCCATCGAAAACTAGTTTAGGCTCTGCTGCGGTAAATGCTTTTATAGTACCATGTAATTGTTTAATAATAATTCCACCTTATTGTTTTTTTCAGATTTATTTATCTACTGTTTGTTGTTTCTAGTTTATCAGGTTTTCAATATCTTAGAAGCAAACTTTATAACACAATTGTAATTATATATAAGTAAATATTTGGCACCATTTTTATTGTTTTATTCAATATTAACACCCTTAAAATTTGACTTAAATCGGGTAAAAATAAAATCACTACAACGAACCACCTCTAGAACCATGCAGTTGATATTTTACCGCGCTAACTATATAAACCTGTTTACCAGGTCCCAATTCTATTACCAATAAAAATATTTCTACGCACCACACATCATTTACGATACGCATTGAATAAATGTAGTGTGATTTGCATTTTATTCATATGGCGGTCACCAGATCAAGATGAATTGCATATAACAGATAATTATCCTATCGTAGCAAAGGAAATGATTACTAATAAACCAGAAAATAAGGTGATCAAAGTTTTAAAGGCACTCCTAGGCAATCTTAAAAACCAAGTAATTCTAAACTACTTTAGTAGTCTACCAAATGTAGTGATTATGTGCTAAAGGAAACAACACATAAAGAGGCCACAACACTCAATACCACTGACTAATATATTTCAACAGAAAAGATATAGAAAAAAGAAACATCTACAGTGCTTACACCTTATTCTAATGAAGAAGCAGCTAAGGAAAACTCAGAAAAACTATTTTTTGAAACACTTTTCCATTTCGATTTTTCCGTACAGAAACTCAAACTCAAAGAACTAAAGCAAATGATTATAAAATAAACTACTACCAAGACAGCTCCCGGTTATGATCTCATAAGTAGGAAAATACTGAAGAATTTTGACCAATACCAGAAACTCATTCTAATAATATTTAAAAAAAAATTAACATTTTCTCCTGCTCAGTGAGAGATTAAACAAATTATTCTTTTACGTAAACCTCGCAAAAACTCAAATAAAATAACCTCCTACAGTGTTATTAGCTTTTTACCTCAACTATTTAAGATATTTAAAGGAAGGCTTTTACCAATATTTGTAGAAAAACAGCAACTAATTCCTAAACATTTGTTTGGTTGCAAACACAAACATACTATGATAAAAGAAGTTACATAGAATTATAAATTAGGTAGAGACCTGGAAACCAAAATTATTGCTTCGCTGCCTTTATAGACTGGCAAGTTAAAGTGGAACCTACCGCACCCCTACTACCAGATTCTAAAATCGAACTTAAAATTATTTTAAAAAAGCGCGAGTACCCCAGGGACGACACACTAAAACTATCACTGTGGATCTACCCATCAAAAGAGTAACGATTGTTGCAACCTTCGCAGATAATACAGTGATGCTTGTCTTACATGCACATCCAATATCTACCTAAAAATTTACAAATAAACCTGGATAAAATCCAAGGATGATTAAAAATGTGAACGAGTTTACGCACAAAATTTACACAGCAAAATAAGGCATATCCTCTAGTGAATTTAATAGTTACAGCATTATTTCGAGCAGAAGGTGTTAAGTATCTTGGATTCTATTTGAAAAGGCGAACAACATGGCGCAAACATATATTTACACGAAAAAAACAGCTGGGCCACAAACTCCGCCAAATATATTAGCCGATTGGACAAATTTTTTAATTTTCAATAGAAAACAAAATCATAACCCGTAAGGCTGTACTGAAACTTATATGGACCTATGGCATTTATCGAGCTGTTTCGGAAAAGCAAACTCAGATACTAGGTTTAGCTAGGTTTTTATAAATTGATGCTACGCAAAACTAATTAATTAAAACTGACTCATAAATGAAGAATAGGAGATGAACAGATCATATATATAGAAAATTAAATTTCTAACATAACGTTTATGATTTCTAAAATTTGCATAAAATATATCTTACTTTTCCTACGATCGCTTAAGAGAAAAGGAGGATTTTTGCTGTAACTTATAAAAATACCGATATTCCTAGTTATTTGACTTCATCAAGTAAAGTTCCATTTAATTTGTACAAAACGGTGTTCCAACATTAATTTAACTTTCGCTTAAAATAATTTAGTTGAGTTTTGAACATCTTGCTTTAAATGACTAAAACTCAAGTTCCATTTAAACTTGATTTTCGTTTTAAATGGCTCTCAAAGCATTTCTTCCACAGCAACAAACAGGTAGCAGTTCACTGAAAATGCTTTAGTAGTATATTTATTTAAGTATCATGAGCATTTTCACAAACAGTTTACTTCATCAATTTGAAGCATTTACTATTGAAGGCATTCTATAATCTACAGATCAGCTAAATTTTCTTAATGTGATGGTAACTTGTCGTATTTTAAGCGTAAGAAAAGCAATAGCGCATTGACACATAGGGATTAAAAAATTTATTCAATCCTGATTGATTGTTGAAAATACTGTATTTTCCATACCGTAAATCGCACTTTTTAGGTAGAAACATCGGGTGTGATCCGAAAATAAACAAAAAGTATTTAAGAATTTTTAATATTTTTATTTTTTCCTGAAAATCGTTTTATAATGTTGAGGTGCGTATTATCGTTCGGCACGTCTAAAAAATACCGATTTATAAAATTATTGTGATCAGAAATTGGTGATATAAACTAATTTCTGTGTTAGTAACATTCAAATTGTCTGTATGATGATTAAAAAAATATATATTTTTAAAAAACGGGTAGAAATAATTTTTTGTACTTACTGAAATTACCTAAATAAATAAATTGCAAAAAACAAACATAAATTAGCATTTTGAAAATTCTCTTTCTCATTTCCAAGCGATATTTATTGTGTCATACCTTAACATTCTGTGCGAACGTTGAGTTGTATTTTAAATTTGAACACCTTCTGTTAAGCTAAAGGCTATTTAAAAAATAACACCATCTAACCAATTTAAAAGTAAAGAAGAATTTATAACAAATGCATTTATTTCTTAGGTTATTTATTTAATTTCTAAAAACTTGAATATTTTTGTCACCAGGTAACTGCTAGAATCAAAATTTGCTGACACATAATATATTAGAACTATTTTTCTGTCATTTTATACGGTAAATAATTATATTTTTTCTTTTTATATTGTGTAAATACCTACCTGCACCATTCAACCTCACATTGTAAAATACTTTTTTCTACCCAATAATTTAAATTTTCGATTTATCTTTGACCACTTAGGGTGTAATGAAACGATAAATAAATATAAATTGTTTATTTACCGCAATTTTCGAAGTCTTTACGTGTATTATAGTAACAGTCTCGACTTACATAGTTAATTAAGTAAATAAAAGTGTATGTACAACCTTAAAAATAATGACTAATAGGCGTCTGATATCTACAATTTAAGTAGATATTAATTAATAAATAATTAGCTAGATATATACAAAATATACACGTACTTATTATTCATATAGTGTTACGAGGGCAGCTCAATTCAGTTATCTTTCTTACTGTAAAAAATTTGAAATCACTAATGGTAAGTGTGGGTACGCAGTCACATTAAGATAGATAACATTATAGGTCAGCCCTGGTATATCGCATGTTAGGCGTTATAATTGTCTCGATACAAATTAAGTAAAAAATTGCGTCTAGAACACTTACACGAAGTAAGTCCTCGGTTGCGCTTGAGTATCTGGAATAGTTGAGTACACGTGGTGCGACTCCCGGTAGTGTGGGAACTGCGTGTACTGCGGAGGGCGCCCATCTATGGAAACGTAACTATGATTAAGCTGTTCTGAACCGTAATGCTGACTACTCGCACTGGATCCGGCCTCATCCTCGGTGCTCCTGGCTGACTCGCCGGACACGTACGTGCTCTGAGTGGGTGTCGGCGTCAGAGCCGCTCCGTGCACCCTCGGCATGGTCGAGTACTTGTACCAAGAGTCGGGCGCGGTAGGAGCCGCTGTGTACCTGGCGTTGATCTTACACCTGATGTCCGAGGACTTCTTGGTTCTAGACGACCTGTTATTTATCACATCCGGCATAGCGTAGCGCAGCTTCTCCCAGAAGCGGCGCTCTCCCCATCTTGTGACGGCACACGCTCGTAGCAATGACCTAAGCTCCGAGTCCATCGGTTCAAGGGGGTCCCCGTTTAGCACACATACCAATTTGTGCCGATGGGTGTTGCGTAACGCCGCCTGGAGGGCAGTTCTGAATTCTGGCCGCATCCATTCCGTCGCAATGAGGCTCGGCGACACCACCAGCAAAACTCGGCGGGAAGCGTCGGCGGCGCCCACCATGGCGTCGGTCAAGTACGAGGCGCTGTTAAGGAGATGCAGGTCGCGATAATGCAGACACAGCGAATGTCCCGACTGCTCCAGCTCAGGAGCAATGGTACGCGACACCAAGTCTTCATCCTTATGACTATACACCATGTAGCAGTCGTAAAGCCGGTCTCGATCATCCGTGGAAGCGATGCTGGAACTTTCTTGGAAAATTCGAATGCCGTACTTGGAATGCGCCCACAGACGAACGTCTTGGCGAAAAATAAACACAACGGCTGCCAGCAGGCACACGATAATAATTGCGACTAATGTAGCAGCTAATAGAGGAACGTAATTTCCGCCTAGCAAAGGATTGCTCGGGATAATTTCCCTCTGAATCACCGACGTCGCGATTGCATTGTCCACGTTGTCGCAGAGTTGGATTGCGCTGGCGACGGTCCGCCGGCCGCTCCCGTCGGCGCAAAATATTGCAGAGGAATCGCCTCCCGTCTCGCGAAGCCACGCTTCCAGACGCCCGAGAGAAGTGCAATCGCACGACCACTTGTTGCCATCTAAAGTCACGTGCGGCGTCACCCCCGAATCGACCGCCAGCACCGGTGAAAAGTTCACAATTTCGTTGTCGTTTAGCTTCAGCACCTCCAGTTCCCTCATGTTTGAAAACGTCTTGTTCCCTACATACGAAATTTTGTTATGATCTAAGTACAGTTCGCTTAGCTTTTCCAGCTGGTCGAACTCGAAACCGCGCAGCTCCTCCAGCTTGTTATTTTCCATGTGCAGCACCTTCAGCGACTTCACGCCGTTGAAGGTCCTATTATGGAGCGCCTCGATGTTGCTGTTGTTCAAATATAGAACTTCCAGCTTCTTCTTCCCGATGAAAACGTGACTGCCGAGCTCGCCTAAATTATTCCCGTCCAAATAGATTTCAGTGGCGTCCATCGGAATTTTGCTGGGCACGCTGGTGTAGCCGGCGCTGCTGCAGTCCACCACATTGGAGCTCCATGTATGGTCGTGGAAGCACGTGCAATTAGTGGGGCAGGTCATCTCGCAATCGCACGCGTCGAAGTCGCAACAGTGGCACAAAGCGAAGCAGTGCGTCTCGTAGGAGCAGAGGAACTCCGATGGCTTTAAATCCAACAGCGGCTGCGGCGACCGGCCTCTGGAGTGAGGCAGCTCGCAATTAATGGCGTCCAGGTCGAGAACTTGCGGGTACTGGCGCGAATTACTCAGGTGATTAATTCGAAGCAGCCACTCCATCGTGCAATCGCAGAAGAAAGGATTTCCGCCTATATAAAACTGCGGCAAATCTCTGTCGTCGTCGTTTTGGTGCAAACTTAACGCTGCTAAATCGAGATACTTCAGGTCATTGCCGTACAGCACGACTTTCTGCAGGGAAGCCTTCTCGTAGAATGTGCCGTGATGTACTCGCGTTATTCTATTGTTATTCAAGAACAACGTTTCTACGCTGTTGGGAATGGAATTTTCCTGAATTTCCGCGATCGAGTTGAAGCTGACGTCTAACATTTTTATTTTAAGGGAGCTCCCGACGTCGTAGTAATTGCCCAGCTCGGTGATTTGGTTGTCATGCATGTCCAGCCATTCCAAGCTATTAGGCAAGTGGCTGTAATCGAACCACAACAGCTTGTTATTAGAAACGTTTAGCCATACCAGGCTCTGGAGATTGGTGAACACTCCGCTGATGTCCGTGAGCTCGTTGCTGTCCAGTCGAATGGCCTTAAGGGTCGGATTACTGGCGAACGCGCTTTGCTCCACAAACTGGATGCGGTTTGAAGCAAGATTGAGCACTTGCAGCGAGGGGAGGGTGGAGAACGTGTCTCGCGAGACGTTCACGATGTGATTATCCACGAGCCTAAGCCCATACAGCAGCTCCAACCCTTCGAACGACGCGTTGTTCAGGGTTTCGATGCGATTCTTACCCAAATCCAACGTTTTGAGAAATTGCAGCTTCCCCAAGCCCACGGGCACTACCCCCAGATTATTGCCGTTCAATCCGAGATCCTGCAGGTTCGTCGCATTTTCAAAAGCCTGCGGGTGGATGTAATCGATTTTGTTCGAATCAATCAACAGTTGGTGCAGCGCGTACATGCCGGCAAAATTGTACACCTCGATTCGCGTTAGTTTGTTGTACGACAGAGTTAGCGCGTGCAGATTTTTTAATTCCGAAAAAGCCCCTTCGGTAATCATATCTATGCTATTGTGGTCTAGATTGAGGATCTGCAAGCTGTACAGATCGTGGAAGACATTCGCGTCGATCTTCGTGAGCGCGTTGTGCGCCAGATTTAAGACGACGAGGCGGACGAGGCCCGAAAATGTGTCTCTGTTAACCCACCGAGTGGAAAGTTCGTTGCGAGACAAGTCGAGCACTTCCAACTGATCGAGCCCTTCTAACAAGCCCGGGGCGAGCACGCTGAGAGAGTTGTTGTGGATGTACAGGCGACGCAAGTCCCTAGAAGACAGGAACAGTTCCGGCGGGAGGGCGACCAAGCAGTTGCTGGACAAATTGAGCATATGCAGCGAGTTTAGGCCTACGAGCGCGCGATCGCCGATCGTAGAGATCGCGTTGTCCTGCAGGTGGAGTTCCTCTAGCGAGCGCAACCCCGACAAGCCATTATCGGGCACGACGATGATATCGTTATGAGACAAGTCGAGGATCTTCAGCCCGTTCACACAAACGTGGCCGGGCGCCAGCGGCCCGCTGCCCCAGTCCGAGAGGCTCAGCGCCAGCACGTCCTGCAGCTTGTTACGCGTCAAGTTCAGGCGCACCAAGCTGTAAAGCGCGCAGAACAAGTCGGTCGGGGTGCTCCAGATGTTATTGTCGGCGAGGTCGAGCACCCGCAGCTCGCCCAGCCCCCGAAAGCTCTCCGGGTGCAGCTCCAGCGTCATAGCCGACCAGTCCGAGTTGTGCGACCGCAACGAAAATCTCCGGAGATCGCGCAGCGACGACAAAACCGCGGCCGGAATGTTACGGATTTTACAGTACTCGATGCGGAGGTCCCTGAGGCGGCGCAGCGGCGCCAAAAAGTTGCCGTGGTGCTTACTGGGCTCGAGGGTGCTCTCGAAGAACAGGACGTCGCTGCACTCCAGCCGGAGGGCCGCCACGCGCTCGGCCTGTGCCTGCGTCAAGTTCGCCAGGAGCGCGTCCGCGCCCGCGATCGTCCTCAGCTGGCAGGAGAGCACGGGCTCCTCGTCGGCGGCGGAATCCTCCACGGGCTGCATCTGCCACTCGCAGCCCCTCGGCGCCTCGTCCATGCTGGCCGTCAAAGTCCGGCCGCCGCACACCGACACTAACCACGCACTCAACAGGATCGCGCGGAAACGAGCCATGGCCAAGTTCGCGCACAAATTCAAATCGAACAGAGTCGGGGCGATAGCATCGCAACGCGGACACAACACGCAGCTACACCCGACCCACACAAATGTCAAAGCGGAACTGAGGGATGAACACACTGTTGCTCTTTAGCAGGAGTTGCGAGGGTCACGGCTCCGCCTCTCGCGCCCCCCACCAGCGATTATCAGGAGCACAGCTGCCTGTCAGCTGCCGAATTGGCGAATGGCGTGCGCGCGGAGAAAAAGAGCATGCATGTTCCGGGAATTTCAAAACTAATTTTGCCGTGGCCATGTCCGTTCTGGTGCAAGTACCTACCTACTGCCAAGCGGAGCGTGCTGCAATTTGTTGCTATTTCATTTGTTCGGCGGCTCGGCTTCCTTTTGTTTTCAGGCGAATTTACCGCGCAGCAGGAGTTGTAATGTGTAATTAATGGAGTAAATATTTGCTTACATACAAATCCTAAAAGAATATTGGGCAACAAAAGTTCATTTTACACTATTAAATTTATTTTATAAAATATTCATTAATGTCTAGTTACTTTATTAAGAATACGTAAATATAAGTAATTTTTAATTTTTTAAATGATTACAGAAACACCAATTGAAACTATGCTAACGAAAGGCTTTCTATTATTTATTTTAATATAAATAAAGCATTTTTATATTGCCGATGTCTTCTGCCATATAACTAAGTTTGACTTTATGGCTTGAAATAAACGTAACTCTTAATTACATTGACATTTCCTACTAATGAATATATTAAAAATCTTATTCTATGTTTCTATTTTTTCAAATTTACATTTTTCTTTTTTTATTTTGTTTAGTGTCTTTTAATTATAATCTCCCCTCCCCCTCTAAATTACATATTTATTCTATATTAGGGGCATTAAAATGGAAACCTCACCTTTCTGCAGTGGAAAACTTTAAGCTATTGAATAATGCTGCATTTGTATAATTTTATTTATTACTTTAATTACGAGTAATTGTCTATACTAAATTTTAAAGTATCATTTATATTATTATGATTTAGTTTATTCTTTGTTTTTTATATGTTTATCTTAATTAAATTTGTGAGCTGTTTTATTATCTAATCGTATTAATTAAACATTTAATATTTCCAATTAAGTGATGTCTTGCTTAAACAATTAACAAATCTAAATAAGTAGGCAAATAAATTAAAACATTGTTGTTGTTAAAATGTGACTGATATTTACCCTTAATGAATGCTATATTTTTTAAAATAAAAAAACGTAAAATACTAATATCTTACAATACGCAATTGTTTGTAAGAAATATTGAGGAACAAGATTAAGTATTGCAAATTATATATAGTAATGAGTAGGCAGTATAAAATTTAATTGATAAGAATACGAGGTCGGTTAGGAAAGTTTTTGATATGCGCAATAGTAATGTTGTATGGTTGGAATGACAATCGTTTCACATTAACTGACTTTTAATATAAAATCAAACCATTTTGTGGGTTTTCAGTTATGAATAGAATGATTTTTGCGATAGTAACCAAAGATTGCGAATATTGTATGACTTAGCCCTAAAAAACTTTTTTCTAGGTCTGCATTTGCTCAGTTCGAAACAAAAACAAAGTTCAACTAGTTGTTTGAAAGTGTTTAAAAACCTGACAAATTTTATAAGACTATAGACAAGTTCTGTATTTACTATTACACGCCAGAAACTAGAATGCAATCAAAGCAGTGGATTGAATATGTCAAATCTGTTCTGAAGACAGCAAAGTACGCTTATTTATTCAAAAATATGTTAGGATCCAATACCTTGGGACAGCAAAGTTGTGCTGGTCGAAAATCCAAAAGAAAAAACGATTACTAAATAATATTATATAAAACTTTTGGTTAGAATAAAAGCAGTAATTTAGGACATATCGGTTAGATTCCGCCATTCAGCAAAAGTTGATAAAATTGCATTTACACCTATTTCGGTTCCCTCAGGTTTTCGAAAAATTTAATTGTTCTGAGATTTTAGTAAATCGAAGGAGTTATTCTGGCAATTTCTCCCAGGATGGAAATGAAAAGCTGAAGCAACAGTGGACCAGATCTATTGAAGTTTAAGGAGATTACTTTGAAGAAGCCTAGACCACAACTATCTTGTTTTCTTTATCACTCCGGAATATTTTTAATTTATCCTCATATAGCAGCATCAAAGTCATAAAGAGACACCAATATATAGTTAACACAAGCAGCTGAAATGAAGTATGAATTACTTACTCACCTATTTCTTCCTTTTAAGTTTTCACATATATTTATATATTATTATCTTTTTTTACTAAGCTATTTTACATACTATTGAGCTGTCCTTATGTTTATAGTTATCATTTTATGTTTAATAAAAGTCTTTTGTGTAGTATATTATCTTGTATCTATGTTCTCCTTAAAATCAGTGATCTATATTCAGCATTTCCATAGTTTGCTTTAATATTTATTATTATTATTATTATTTATATCAATTATTTTATCATTTTCTTAATTTCTGATTTTTTTAAATAACTAATTCGTGATGTTTTATTTGCTCATAATATTGAATTAAACCTACTTTATTTTGTTTTTGTTTTTCTCAACTTATCGTTTTAGTTTGCACTTTATTGTAATTTAATATACATTAATTTATAAATGTGTAAACTATTTGAATGTTGAAAATCCCAAGTCAAAATCAGACGTATTAATCTTAAGCTAATTATAACAAGAAGAAAAGAAATAAAAAATAAAAAAGTTATTCTTAAAAAAATGTATTTTAGGACATAAATAAACAGTAAGATATAAAAAGCTACGGCATACGAACTATATTTTAAGACAATTATTGATATTATAACAGGCTTTATAGATCTTTTAAGGTCTACTAATAAACTGATTAAAAATGGCGGTTTATTAAAACATAAATTACTTACTAGATAAATAACTTTTGCAGTTCGTAATCGTATAGCAAGTTGATAAATAACAATCTTCACTTTGCTTGTATTTTTTTCCTTTTGTGTTTATTAGGAATTATTATAGAATTTATATAACAATTTGACATAATAAAAAAATGTAATAAATTTCTCATGCAACTTTTGAAGATTTTAACAAATTCAATGTTGCCTTATTTTTGGGATATACTAATAAAATTAAATTTTAAATTTTATGTTTAAAAACAAATAAAAAAAAGTGATTGCATTTTAGTGTAGCAAAATATTTCTTTATTGTCTATTAAGTTGTTGTTATTTAAAATTTATCTTGAGTTATGTTTACTATTACTCCAAAAGTATACGTAGTTATTGGTTAATCAAACTTCTTTTCTAGTTAGTCAGAAACTAATCTTTTAAGCTAAAAATAAACGGCAGAATTGTATCTAGGAATGTGCTACAAAGATATTATTAACTGTTCTCTTAAATTACACAATTTTATTTTTATTAAATTGTTTTGCAATTATCAATTAGCTGAGCCCAGTAGCAAAATATCTTCGTCCCTGAAACTTTCTCACATTAAGAATCTACAAACTAAAATCAAAGCTATTACTAAAACATTATTACAAACCGGATGTTTCAAAAATATCTGACGCTTATAAAAATATTAACAAAATAAAAAATTCCAAAGCTCACGATTTTCTGGACTACGTAAAAGAGTTCTTACCTTACATTAAAGGAGTGTTGAACTACATACTGAACAAACAAAATATACAAAAAGTTTTTACTACGAGGTGCGTTCAAGTTCTAAGGTTTCCAATTTTCTTTCAGCAATGAGGTTAATTTTAAAAGACGTGAAAATTTTTCTAAATTTGTACTATAAATGGCATCACCATACAATGTACGCAAGTCAAATTACCTCCAATGTAGTGAGTATTGTTTTGTATACGCAAAATGACGTTTAGTGTTCAAGAAGAACGTATAATCATCCGTTTTCTGTTCTTGCGTGGTGAATCAAACATCAAAATTCATCGGAAATTGAATAAGACATGCAGTAAAGGCGTTATGGATGTTGAAAATGTGGATGTGAGAGTTTTAGAAAGGTCGCGAGTTGACCGAAACCATTATTGCGCAAGTAGAGCAAGTCGTTATGGAGAATCATTTATTAGATGTACGTGATATTGCTTCTAAACTTGGCATTTCTGTAGAATCTGTGAAGTCTATTTTGTATGATGTCCTGCAAATGCGGGAAGTTTCTTGAAGGTGAATCCCACGGATACTAATCGACGAACACAAGGCTGCGCGGCTGGCAATGTTTCAGGATATAAATTTTTGATCATTAAGGACAATTTCCGTGGTCTCTCATTTTCCAATTGAGCCGCTGTTGCATACGCGATTTTCCAGTGGGCAAAATACATCTCTAAAGAAGTGTTAGAATTATGGCAACTTACGTCTAGACGGAGATTACGCTGAGAAGTAACAGAGGTTTCAATTTTCTTGGGTTAGTACTTTTTAGAAAAAAAAATAGAGACCTTACTACTTGAACATACTTCATATTAACAATAAAATAACTGCACTTTATTGTCTCAGCTAAGAACTACCACTCCCATGACTTTCAAGACGTTTACGAAATATCTTGTAGTGACTATCATAAAAGCTATTTAGGCGAATGTTCTTTAATCGTGCGAAAGGACAATTTTTTAACACTTTGCACCCATAATAAAGAGACCAGCAATGAAATTAATTTTCCAGATCAAAAACACTCGCTTCCATTTTCCGTCCCAATAGCACATTTATTCGCGAAACAATTGAAATCGAAAAACATTCTTATTGCCTAAATTTCGAAACTAATTTACTAATTTTTTGAAAACCCTTAATTATACTGTAGCGATTACATAACGCGTCTAAACAAACTTTTCCCAGCTTAGTGTAGTTTCTACCAGAATATGTTCACTTCTTCTATGGCTCAGTTTACTTTAAGGAATAGGCAGATTAAGATTACGAGTAAAAGTCTCCTTAATAATAGAAAGACATATTAGTTATAACAATAATTTAAAAGCAGTTACACTTAAAAGAGACTTAATAATTTCGTTATTACTACCAGCACATATTATGCAGTCTTGTGATGTGTCATTTTTAAGTCTCTTAGTTCATATTACAATCAAGCAGCAGATTAGAAGCTTTTTATCAATTATTCTAAACATGTAATGCAGTTCTAGTTTTCAAGATTAATTGGAGAAGATTAGATAAACATGTTTTTAGTCCACATCAAATCAAATAGATATTATGCGAGTTACAAAAGACAATCAATTTTAGTTAGCTTATACACACAACGTCAATGCATTTACAGAAGAGCTTAAAGTTTAAGAAAAATATTTTGAAAGATTTCCTGTTTTTTTTCACAAGAGAATCTATTTAAGTTACCTCAATTTTAACTAAATTAATAAGTAAATGTTTTTACAAAATAAATTTAAAAAAGGCAAAAATGCACCGAAAAAGTCATTTCAAAAAAATGCTAAGAAGAAGAATATTAAAATTAATTCAAAGATTAACAGTGTTACTGCATTGTTTGTGTAGAATAGATTCAGTGCATTCTTGAAAAAAGTGGTCCCACTTGAATTGTACTCAGCCTGTCTATGTTTTTATACTAAATAAATAAATGAAATAATTTTTTTCTTGATGATAACATCGTCCGTATTTCTCTGACTTTTATCAATGACACTAGAGTTGGTTTCAAATATAAGGACACAATGCGTGGGTATAGTTCGATTTTTGTTAGTAGCAAACAATAATCTGAGTAAAAAACTATCGAGGTATGTGGTAAAAATGCGATATTATGTTCTATGGTCGCAAAATGATGCCAGGTATTTTTTAACGGGAAGAACGAATGCAAGCGCGAATCATTGGACGACTTCCAGTTGAAATTTTTGCCAGCCGTTACGATACTAATGCTCCCTAAGATCCAAGATAGAAAACTAAATAATGGGGTTTTTTGTCCACAAAAACATTCAGCCGATGCTACACAAAATTGGTGCAAAAATTCAAGTAAAAAGTATAACTCCAGCTCTGGAATATGTATCCTTCATACTGAAAACGTTTCTTTAAACATTTTTAGATCTTCTGTCATTTTCTTAAACTTCTAGCTCTATCCTTTCTCTGTTTCTATCTTTTATTTGTTTTTAATTATTTGTTCTCTTTGTATTTAAATTTATTTATAGTCTATTTTTTATTTGTCTAAGGTTTACACTGACCAATTCTTTAAGTTTCTTCTTATGTGGTATCAATTTCAACATTGTACTTGTATTCCTTTTGTGGTTATTGTGAAATTTATTTTCAATACAGAACAGTGAAACTACATATTCTGTTGTTTCCACAAAATGTTTAGTTCTATATGAACATAAGAGTTGTGCATTTGCATAAAACTGTTCGATAGTAATCGATCAGAATTTGGTGTGCGTAATGTTCATGCAATAGGGAGACTCTAGGCTTTAGTAGTGCGTGGCTATGGGTCATCGTTTCCCTTATCTTGATTGTTTTCCGGTCTTCTATAAATATTTTTAGTCAGCTCACACAACCAATTTGGAAGGATTCCTAGATTATAGGATATACATTTGTTTTCTAAAACCATTACGTGTTTTATACACATTATCAGCTTCCAAAGGGTTGGTCCCCATAGTAATAAAACTACTTGAATGCTATTTCATCTATTCGCAATATTTCCACTTGTAAAGCTAAAATGTAAACCTACATGCGTATTAATACAACATCATTTCTAGCTTTTTGGATTAATTGTTATACGCCGTATGTCAGTCTAAAAACAAAAAAGGGTGTTACTTAAAATACTTGGAAAACAATTAATCAAACCCCTGAAGAGAATATGATCTAGAAGTGGCTCTGTTCCAAATGTGAGAAAGGCAAACATAGAAGACACAAGTGTTCCACTACAACTTTTACCACATCCAGAATTTTATATTTCGCTAATGTCTTTTTCTCGCAATTATTTAAATGACTATTCAGTACTCTCATAATTCTTGCCTTGCCGATGTTAGAAAAGGATATTTAACAGATCTTTTCAGTTTATTAAGTACCTAAGAAACAAAGAATACATGTTTTTCTAGAATAGGATTATTGAAACCTATAATTCCACCAAGAATTATTTGTATATGTTTAGAGGTCCGTTCTTTGGGTTATTTTTTTTAATCGAGTGAGAGGTATTGTCTTTATCCCAAGCTTGCTTTTTGACTTATGCTTTCAGTGTAATTTGACACATTTCCTGTCGAACCGGAGACACCATTTAGCTAGATTTAGCTAACCCGCCTTTTTTATCTCCTACGATTCTTTGAATCTGGAAGAAACTCAATTTTTACAAGCTAATTTGACCTTGATGAAGTGATAGAGGGTTGGTTCATCAGATTTCTTTTAATCGAACTAACGAATGGTGATAATGCGGCCGTCAAACCAATGATGACGTCACAAACTGTGGATGGATATTTAAGAATAAAGCAAGACAAAACTATTTTAGGTCGGCATCCTCCAAAGTATCTAATGTAAATTATTATTTTCCTTTTAATGGTCAAATTATAAACAACTATTTTAAGTGGCTTATTTACAGTTGCTTATAAACGTGACTTTAACTGTGTTGTTTATTGACAGTCCAGTTCTCTAAAGATGTTAAAAATACATAATTAAGAGTGTCCAGCATTTCAAGAATTTGGATTTATTTCCACATAACTTTTAAGTTATATGGCATTTATACTTGACAGTGACGCTAACCAAATAAAAATTTAAAATAATGAATCTGGTAATTAACATATTAGCAAGATAAATGTAGTAATGTAGTGTTTTAGTAATTGAAAGTCTGAAATACACCTTAACAATTTAGAAATCTGGTAAACAGGTAGCCGAATCACACTTGAGCGTTAAAAGCAATTAAAAAATTCGTGGAAGCTTACTCATACATATTTAAGCAGTCTCGGTAAGTAAAATACTAAGACTTATATTGAAATCTTACAGTAATGTTATGCAGTTTAAATGAAATTAGGGTAACAGTTACTCAACTTTAAAATATTTTTTGAGTAACTAAACAAATCATAAAACTATTTAAACTTATTCAAAAAATACTCTTTTTATTGTAATAGCTTTGCATTCAACGAATGTACGATACAAACTTAACATTTAATTCTTTATTACATTTAATAAGCAAGAGGATGCCTGGAATTCATTCAGAAGTTAATTTTAATCGTTCATAAAGCACATCTGAATACGTTTACCACGAATATTTAAGATAGTATTGAATACGTTTTGGTTTCTTCGGGTTAAGGATTATTTTTTCAAAAATAATCTAAAATATGTTTTATCTCAAAATATATTTTTTAACCAAACATTACTTTTTTTTATTGAAATGATCTATTATAAAAAATGTCTAATAATCGCAATTTCCTAAAACATATATGGAACCAATTAAATTATTCGAATAAGGAAAAGTTACTTTTATTCATATTAGTAAGGTTTATAATTTAAATTTTGCCAGTAAGTAAAGAAGTCAAGAAAACATACATTTTTTCCAATGGAATCTATAAAGATTCTGTTATTATGCCACTTTAGGTTTACATAGTTCTTTTTAAGTAGTTCGGAAATATGTTTCTAGGTTTTTTAAATAAGCCTATTACAAAACTTTATTTTTAAGCGGAATCGGTTATTCAAAGGCAAAGTAAGAATTCAAGCCAAATTAGTCGTAGACTGCTAAAAAAATTTTTATTTAATATAAAACACAGTTGAAGTGAAATATGTAAAATATTTTGAAGTGGACAAGCAAATGCAAACAGTAGCAAAAAAAACTATAAAAATGATTTATTTTTTAAAGCTGATGCTTGACTGGAATAGTTGCTTTAGAAAAACAGACCAATTACAGAAACAGTTCTTGCCCTCTTAGTAAATGGTAACCCTTATCTCTTGATTGATCGATAGTTATTTCTATAGGCAATGGCAAAGAAGGCGACAGCTGTAGATAAGGCGGCCATGTATACAATTTAAGACAGCTAAAACACAAGAAAACAACGGCCAATTGAAGCAGTGATTCCAATCACGAGACAATTGAATTGCAGCAGAAATCTTGCATGCAGACAAATATAATATATGCAAGGATTAGCCACGTGGCACTCATACTTTGGCAGCGGATGTCAAACTTTAATAGATTTGTTTTTGAGGATGCTACTGCAAGCACACGAAATTTGATTGATATTTAGAAGCAAAAACAAAACCCTTCAAATTATTATAATAGGCAACTGTGTAAATACATGATTACCGCAACGGGGTGTTGTATTACAGAAGGTTAAAACAGAAACACTGAAAATTATAATTCGAAAACCACAAATATGCGTATCAAAGCGGCGCATGCGGTTTGAAAGTGATAGGACCTAAAGGAATATTGGAGTGGCAAGTAGAAGCTTGAATATTAATAACTCAAATACAAGATTAATTTTAGTTGACGTTGTCACTTATAATAGTAATATAATGACTTTTGTCAGTGATAGCAGTTATTACATTGTCTTAAAGCAATAATAGTTACTACAGTTTTTCTAGGTTTTACTAAAATATATATAATGATGCTTTAAAATTCAGTCGTTTTGTAGTTAGGTACAGCTGTTTATTGGTTTATATTTTGCCATGCCGTGATAAAATCAATCACTTGGCGGAGATACCTTTTTGCTCTACTAATGTGCAATGATAAGTCGAAATTTCTAAATTTAAATTAATTTCTAAAAAAAATTATTTCAAATTATAATAATTATGAAAAAAAAGAAGTAAAACATTAGTCTGTTATGTAACAGCAAACTGTTTTTGAACAGAGGATTTCAACAAAATATTTTTATGTAGTCATGACTACAGGTTTCATTAAAACTAGGAATTACACACTAGCTTATAAGTCTTAAATCAGCAGTGACTTGAAATAAGCATCGTAGTAAGTTGATGCATCATTACCCGGCGTTTTTTTAAGGCAGCTTTTATTGACAAACAAAAACACGGTGCGATGATTATTCCGGAGCGTATTTACTATTAACTTCAATTAATGTTGCTTATTTGCTTGGCAGACGGCCGATGCCACGATCAAAAAAGTGCTGCTTCATTCTGGCAATCCACGCTGACGTCAGCCACCAACAAGGGCGTCGAGAGTCAACTTCTGGTCCGGAGAAAAAATTGCTACCGAAGCTCCAAAGTAAAAGGCTACCTTTTAGTTGTACTAGTAAGTAAAATAATGACCCTGTTGCAGGTGCATTACAATTGAATATAAATTAAGACTGGGACTTAAATGGTTGATGACTAAAAATTAAAATCAGGTGTTCAAACACTGAATCGTTTTCTTAAATTAAGGTGAAGTTTGCAAAATGCCAAGACAACTCGATAATTTTATAATTTATTGGCGATATTTTTTCAAAATGGCGTTTGCATTTTGGCTGTTTCAATCCGTCGGGTACCAGCCAGGAATAATCGAATGAACATTTAAATAACTATTTCAGTTGCAAAATTAAAATAGTCACAGATAGCATACAATGTTTTTCAAAAAAGGTCCAGCACTGATTTGTTTCTTCTTTATCTGTGATGTTTAAACACACGAAATGGGTGTTTTCAGTCACCTGATACGTGTTCTAAGAGTGCTTAAGTGTTGGAAATTACATGAGTGACGTCATTGACACAAATCCGAACAAAGAATTAACACGAGTTTCTGCTTTAGCTATGAAAAAATTCCCAGTAAAATATGCAATACGATACAAGCATATAGAGATTTGGCACTCTTGGAAAACAGTGCTTTTTAATGGCGCAAAAGTTTTCAAAAGAACAAAACGAGTCCAGTTGTTGACCGCCTGTTAATATCACATAACTCTGCAAACGTTTACACGTTTTGTGAGGCAGTTACTGTGAGAAGAACGCAACGTTGCTGTGCTCATGATATTAAAAAAGTTAAGTTGAATAGGAATGTGTGTTACCAAGATTAATCCAATGGCAATTACAGAAAAAACACATTGCTATTTTTTTTCAAAATGAAACTTTAAGTGTTTTATAAGATGCTTTCATATAAGCTCCGTTGTCATACGTTCTGTTTATGATAATTGGTGTTGTGAAATACTTGAAAATAAGTTAAGACAATTGCTGCACTTCTTTATTTACCTTGATAGTTTGAAAAAAATCTAAAGTATCAGGACCGACTCGTTGGGAAATCTTTCGAATCCTACCGGCTATATTCGGGACTAATACAACATAAAATACATAGAAAATCTTCAATAAACAATATAGCAAGTCAACAAAAATTATGACAATATTAAGTGAAACGAAGAGCTAAACTATTATACGGTTGTATATGAACTTGGTGAATTTTTAAAGAAATAGAATTTTATTAAAATAAAGAACAATTTGTTAAAGTATATCTAGGCCCCTAAGAACCACGGTCTTAAAATATTTTATCCCCCTTCTCTTACATTTTCAAACAGCTTGGTCATCAGTTTATCATATCGTCACGGACTAGTTTCTTAGCCATAAACTGACATGTTAATCCATGAGGGGGTGGACAAGGAAGGACAGGTGGTTTTTATACATTATTTAAATACAAGTATAATGCAATTGAGCTAGGCCAGGTAAACGCTGTTAATATTAAACTGACTTTGGTATTCCTATCCGAAATCATTTCGAAAAATGCCGATTCGGTATGCATCAACTTCATAGTTGATTTAGGAAGCAGTCTAAAGGAAAACATTAGTTTGTCAATACTAATGCTAATATTACTGTAAATACATTATGTAATATAATTACTACATAGTCAAATAACAAACCACAACTTTATATATTTTATCAGATTAGGTCATAAGGGTTTAGAATAAAAATAAAAATATAATAATTTTCGAACTCCTAGCAGTTATTTGAATTTTTTTCTAGTTTATTGATTGGAAGGGTTTCCTTTTACTGTCTTTATTTGACGAAATTTCTTCGCAGGCAGTAAAATTTGGAGCTTCAAAAACAGATAAATGTTTAAAAACAAATATTTAAATCAGTTTTTACTAAATTTTAGCGTTTCAAGCACGTATGTTTATTTTGCAAGCCACGGTTGTTTCCCTAATATTTGCCTTTTTATGATTCGATCGGCAAACTTTTCGGTTCTAAATAAATGCCGGCTTCTTTATGCAAGTGTTCTTTACTATCATTTTATCACATTCAGTGTGCTGTTTCGATTATTTTCGACTAGAGTGCAGTAGAATCTTTTAAGTAATTGTAAATATTTGGCTCAGAAGCTAAAAGTAGGGCATTTATTTTGTAGAAAGCTTTTCATGCCCAATTAATTATGTAAAATACCAATTACTCGTTAACAAGAGGTACGCTAAGCCTTATATATTTTGAATAACGAAGCTGCAACACAAATGAAAGTGTGTAAGTCATTTGGAGACGTATCAAAATCGTCCAACCTTTATTAACTTTGTGTTGCGGCTGTTATTCAAAATATATAAATTTAGTGGCCGTTTGAATGGCTATTTCATATCTAAGTAAAAATAATACATAATCTAAAATCACACTATTTGTAAAATTATTTGAAATGCTGAAATTTATTTTAATTTTGTCCGGGCAAAAGCTAATAACATCATTACGTGGGAGTATTCTAGCAGTTACTTCTATAAATCATTAATTTTTTATTTTACTTACAAAGAGCTCCGAGAATGGAACTCGGGTCTGTGCACCCGCAGCCCGTGCCTCAATCACTGCACCACGCTGGCCATAATTCTTAATATAACTTTCTCTTATTACACCTGTACATACCTTTCACTTATTTGTATATTCAAGTATTTATTGTTTTTTTAAACAATTTTCAGTGTTCTAACAAATTTAAATTAAATGATGATAAGCTAACTCATTTTAGAAAATAATACGGTCATTTCACAACATTATAAGAAACTTATTTTCTATATAACAAATATATATTTAGCATTTAGCTGAGTTTGAATACAGGCAATTTTAAAAGCGTTGCAAAACCATAAAACGGAATCAGAATGTACAGAATTTATTATAAAATATTATTGGTGTATCTAAAAAGTTTTATAAATAGTTTTCAAAGTAACATCTATTCTTCACAACGCACTATTAGCAACGTTCATAAAGCTTCTGAAAACTGTCAGCAAAAATCTGTAAGAATAAATAGGAGAGTCACTGTTACAGTTTCTTGAATTGTCGCTTGAATTTCGGATCGAACCGCTACAGTTTGCAGAACATGGTAGTGATATCTCTAAAGGTTTATATCCGGTCTCTTTTTTGTCCGCTTGTGCGACAAGCCAGAAACAGATCTTTCGCCTATCCAAATTTTTGTGGACGATGGCGCGCATTGTGACTTTTTTAATGCTAAACGTACAGTCAATAGTATATCTCATGTCAGTATTTGTTGTATTCACTCGATTATGTTTGGGGGTCTGCTTTTTAGAAGACCGACCTGAACATAACTTAGCTTTCCTACTCATCACAAAAGTATTTAAACCAATCGTAAACACATTTTTGCCCGCGGCTTCCGTTTCTTATACTTGCATTAACATTTTATGTGTGTCCTTTGCCGTTTCTCATTTATAGCAGAACTTCTTTTGTGGTCTGTATTATTATTAAGATATCGGGCCACCTTCTACACTTGTAAAAAGTACTTAGCCAGAATTATCAGATTACATAGAGATATTAAACAAACTAAATAACAAGACAACTTGATATCTCCAAAACCATACACTGGTATTAAAAGACTTTAAATGACTCCACTGCGAAAAAAGAGGAATCGGTATTGAATAGCAAAAACTAAAATTGAAAATTTTTAAAAATATTGGTGAAGGGTGGTATAACTACGCTTGAGAGCCAATAAGAACAAAATAAACATAAAACAGTCACCTAACATAACAATCAACTTTTTGTTTTGTATGGAACAAGAACAAAATAGCAAAGTAGTACTTATATTTAGGACAAAACACAAAGAAGCGCAGTGCTGAATTGGAGGATTAGGTTAAGATGGACCGCAATCTACAGATTAAAACGTGTACTACTTAATAGTAAAAACACAAAGAGTTTCAAATATAAGATCAAATTGTTTGGTTGGGATGAGGGTAATACGGTTATAAAGCACAAACTCAATTCTTAGAAATTTAGATCTTATGGGAGATTTTTGAAAGGTGGGTGTGCATTTTCTATGTCCCACATGTTCCACATATTAAACAATGGATAAGAAGTTTGGAGAAATTGATTTGACGGCGAACAAACCAGGAATGGACCGACCACGAGCATCTCAAGTAACACAAATGTTACCACTTTGTTAAAGATTAACTATCTTAACGATGTCATAAAGTTCCCTATGTCGCGTTCTTTCTGACGAATTTGATAATGCAAAAATTAATGATTAGTGATAACGATATCAGGCTTCATTTTGTCAACAAAATGTGTAACGTTTGGCTTTCCGGTTAGACACTTTTCTACTTCAACGACCACGTATACAAGCAAAACTGTCATTGCTGGAGCGCAACAAACTCTAAATCTAATTCAAAAGTTCTTAACACTTTACTAAAGTGACGAGTTAGACTGTAATGCCGTCGCACGTAATAATCGGTCCGTACTTTTTGAGAACGACGGAGACTTTGGAGTAATTGTAAAGAACGATAATTGACGATGGCTAAATTTTCTGTTTGAAGATAAAACCAGCAAACGTTGTTTCAATCACATTTTGACTATTTAACAATTTTTGAAGATAAATTTGTGTCAAGAAGATTTGAAATAAATTGACCTAAGCGGAGCGACAACTTAACGCTTATGGATTTTTATGGGGAGTTTTTAAGAGCAGAGTGTACAATAATGATTCCAAGTCAAGAGAAGAACTGAAAAAGGGCGTGCCATGCAGTTATAAAATAATTTAAGGATTCGCTTATATGAATGCTGAGAACCCAATGATTTGCATTCAGAAGACAAATTTTTAAAATAAATTTTTCAAAAAATATTGTTCGATTTACAAAAATATTTTTCAATTATTGAAATATTAAAATTGGATTTATTTGTGCGGCGCCATATATAACAATAATATGAAAGTAAAATTTCTAAAACATCTTTTAATATCGATCCCCCCGTGTAACAGAAAATCATAAGCAAACCATGGAATGCACATTATTAAACATCTCGCACAAAGACACAAAAACAATAAAGCAATAATGAGAAGAACATTGGCCAAAAAGGAACGTCCAATAAATATAAAAAATTAAAATCTACTGAAAAAACACAGAATGAAAGAAAAATAGCTAAAGTAACTTGTATGAGAAAAGCACAATACTCAAATAAAAAAGGAATAAATAAGAGGATCAGAGGACAGACGTGAAACCCTAAATAGAGAATAAATGAGTAGAAGATGGAGGGATAATAAGAGAAAATTGATAATTAAAATTGCCATGCATAAATGCTTTCTTGCCTAAAGAATCTTATTTATTAATAATTTTTTCAAGGTGCGTTTTTGGGTATTTTAAGTTCAATTTATCCAAATTATATTATACCTTCAAATATTTTTATATCAAATACGAAAGTTAATTTGATGACTAGTTATTAAACGTCTTTGGCTATATTTAAGATCACCAAATTTTCAGAAAACTCTTAGAATTTTTAAAATGTAAGTTTTGTAAAATTTACACCCTTCTGTTAAATATTAAGATATTTTCCAAGTTTCCTGTTAAAAAATGTTTATATTTACACGACCGTATTGTTACAAATCTAGATTTTAGTTTATTTGTAAGAATATTTATAACAAGTAATAAATTAATTTTATACATATAATAGAAAGTGGCACCTATAAAGTTTTCTTAATTTTATTGATGTTTACTGTACAGTTTACTAGAGCAAGCAAATGGAAGCGCCATCTAGTAGTTGGAAACTTTGTAACGTAATGAAGAATGTTTCAGATAAACAGATGCCGTGCTTTCTACACTAACGTTCATGTTAACTGGAAACTGAGATTTAACGTTAAATAATTTATATACTTACTTAAATAAATAATTATTTATAATTGTAAATATTTAATAATGCATTTTTCTATAGTTGAAATAGATTAAGAAAATGTTTAAAAATGCCTTGACTTGGTTTTAATTTAATCTTATTGACCTAAAAAATGTTTGTAAATATTAAGTAAATATATATATTTTGTAATCTAAATTTTAAATTGCTTTATAAAATACACAATATTACGACCTCAAACAGAACTCTTAATTTGTAGAACTCTTGAATAAATGATTTTGGAAGTAACATTACAGAACACGATATTTTAAAAATCTAACGCCCTAAAAAGTGGTACTGATATGCTGTATGTAAATTTTGAAGTAATATGTTGTATTATTGCAATTAATAATTTAATTTTTTAATCGTTAATTTGTGGAAATGGAGTTGATAGTATTACTAAATCGATATATTACTGGTTAATTTATGTGAGTAGGCTCAATTAAACGAATTACTTCAAAGATGGCGCAGTATGTACCATCTGAACTTATTTAATGATACTTTTTAAGATACGAGTTTTTGTATAGTTTTAAGACTAAAAGTCTGTTATTTTTTGTAAATTTCTAATCGCCTTTTTTGTTTGGTTTGAGAATAACGAGCATATTTTTTACCAAATATGTTAAAACTTCCCTAATAAGAAAAATGTAATTCGTTTACATAATACGGGTATGTAAGGATGTAAAGATTCCATTCATGATGGATATCAGTATATGTTAAAAAATACTGAAATATGCGCGACTATTGCAAGTTTCATTACCAATAATAGAACTACATACCGTCATTTCTTAATTCGAATGCTATTATGAAAATGTAGGCCGAAAGCAAATAAACGGATCAAGCCGGGTACTTCTGTAACTCTATGATTAGTGCTGCTACCTGACTGTGAAGGCACAAACTACTACAAGCTTTCAATTGTTATGCCTCAGGTATACTGCTCTCGCATTTCACTTGTTTAAAGCTTTATATCTATGATTGTTTTTGTTTTTTACATATTTGGTACATTTAATATATAAGATTAATACCCAGTTCTTCATAAGACACGTTTTAAAATTACTTTTTGAGATAACTCGTAGAATTTTCTTGAAAATATTGTTAACTACATACAAAGTTAGATAACGTAAAGCTATATGTAATTATTTTTTTTTCCAGATATGTTCCCTAATTAACAACGAAAAATGAACACACGGCGTAGGTCACAAAAGAGATGTCATCAAAAAAATACTTGAATGGAGGGCTTCTCGAATTTTTAATGTTCCTCAATCAGCACTGAAAACATGTAAAAGCTTGTTTTGAACACCTTCTTTCAGAATTAGGGATAGAAAAAGTGGTGGTTACGAAACAGTTTTTTCAGACGCTCAAAAGTTGAGCCGCGTTGAGTCACATAAGAATTTTAGAAGAGAGGTCATTTGTAGGTACTAGTATTACAACTCCCATGTGGGGTTGCTAGTCCCCCATTGGGCGCCTCCCCAGGTGGCGGATAGGGGAATGCCTCCCAGATTGGTGGTACCGAGGAAATAAAATACTCGGGGCGGACCAAAACTAGCATGACACAGGGCAGCAGTTGTGGCATTACTTTTATGGGGCTACTGAAGATTTACTTCCTTAAAGGCCCATTTTAGACCAATCTCAGGCGAGGGTCACATATTGACCTAAACGGTTGGGACGCTGCGGTGCGGAAAGCAACGGAAAACTACCGCACTAAATGCATTTTGTTTTAAATGGTTCCCAAGATAATCACATGGCTGAGAAATCAAAACAATTGGCCGTTAGTTAGAAATATGATGATTCAGCTACAAACAAACTTAGGTAAAATGAACTTAATTCAAATATATGCCCCCACTGCTGACAAGAAAAACGATGATAAAATAGAACCTTTTTACGAAGAAATTCAGAAAGTACTAAAATTAAGAAAAAAACGTGACATCACAATAATAATGGGGGACTATAATGCAAAGATTGGAGAAGGAAGCTATGGAGATTACGTAGGTAAATGTGGATTAGGTGAGAGAAACGGACGAGGAGAGAGAATGCTGCAGTTTTGTATAGAAGAAGACCTTGTGGTCACAAATACTCTCTTTAAACTACCAAAGAGAAGATTATATACTTGGAAAGCACCGAGAGATCACACAGAACAAATAATTAGAAACCAAATAGATTACATTCTAGTTAACAAAAAGGCGAGAAACAGCGTAAAGGCTGAAAAACATACCCAGGTGCGGATGCAAATTCGGACCACAATCCTGTAGTCATGAATATGTATATTAGATTGAAGAAAAGACGACAACAACAAAACCAAAATAGTTACATAAATACACGAAGGTTACAACAACCAGATATACGAAATTCTGCAACTAAGATGATAAACCAAAACTTCCATAAAATGCAAGAAGAAAATATTAGTAATTTAGATAAGGAAACAGAATGGTCTAAAATAAAAGAAACAATAGTAACGACACAACAAGAAACCTTGGGAGAACACAAGAAACAGATGAAGCAGAAGTGGATGACAGAGGAAATCTTAGCGCTAATGGACGAAAGGAGAAAATTTAAAAATAAAGATCAAATAAAGTATAGTGCAGCAAAGGAATCCTGGATGGATTATAAGTGCAAAGAAATAGAAAAGTATGAACGTAAGTATGACAGCTTCAATGTTCACAAGAAAATAAAAGAAATCACTGGTATTGCACACAGACAACAATCGAGGATAATGAAGGATGACCAAGGTTCTTTAGTCATAGATACAGAATCAAAGTCAAACTTATGGCAAAAGTATATTAAACAAATCTTTAGAGATCAAAGAGCAGAAGAACGTAGCATTACAGCAGCAGAAAACGCACCAAAAATAACATGTAGTGAGGTCAACCATGCCATAAAAACCGCAAAAGCTGGAAAAGCAGCAGGACCTGATGTGTATACCACTGCGAACTGTTAAAACTATTAGATGAACAGTCAGTTTCAATAATTGCTGACTTGTTTAACGATATATACCAAACAGGGGTTATCCCACGCGAATGGCTACTTTCCACCGTTGTCCCCATCCCTAAGAAACCCCGAGCGTTTAGATGCGATGAGTATCGACTCATAAGCCTCATGAGTCAGGTACTAAAAATATTCTTAAGAATCATCCACACCAGGTTATACAGCAAATGTGAAGCGGAAATGTCAAATACACAATTCGGTTTTCGCAACGGAACAGGGACCAGAGAAGCCATATTTGCTCTTAACATCTTAGCACAAAGATCTCTAGATGTAAACCAGGATATTTACATGTGTTTCATAGACTACAGCAAAGCATTCGACAACGTGAAGCACGATAAACTAGTTGATATTTTGCAGAAACTCAACATAGACCATCATGACATACAAATAATTATCAATCTCTACTGGGGTCAAACTGCAAAAATAAAAGTGGATAACTCTCTCTCCGAGGAAATTAATATTCAAAAAGGTGTCAGACAAGGGTGTATTCTCTCACCCATGTTATTTAACATTTATTCGGAATATATATTCCGTGAAGCGTTAGAAGATGAAAGTTCAGGACTAATAATAATTGGGAAATGTATCAATAACATTCGGTACGCTGACGACACCGTTTTGATCGCAAGCAACCTAAAAGACCTTCAGACACTGGTAGATAGAGTACCTCAAACAAGTAAAGAATTTGGGCTTAGTATTAATATTAGTAAAACAAAAATGTTAGTAGTATCTAAAAGAAACACCGCAGACAGTCAGCTGGTCATAGACAATAGGATTATTGAACAAGTTCAAAACTACAAGTACCTTGGCACGATAGTAAACAAAAACATCACACATAGAGAAGAAATCTTAGCAAGAATAGAACAAGCAAGGGCAGCCTTCATGAAAATGAGAAAACTACTGACTGCTCAGAACCTATCGTTAGCATTAAGGACAAGAATGGTCCGTTGTTACATATTCCCAGTGCTATTGTATGGTCTAGAAGGTTGGACTTTAAATAAAGAAACTTCAAAGAGACTTGAATCCTTCGAGCTATGGATTTATAGACGACTATTGAAAATCTCTTGGACCGACCGAATTACGAATCAGGAGGTTCTGGGTAGGATGCGCAAAGAATTGGAGATCTTACCTACCATTAAGAAAAGGAAATTAGAATTCCTAGGCCACATTTCCCGCAATTCTAAATATGAGATATTGCAGCTCATTATGCAAGGCAAAATTGCTGGGCGAAGGAGAGTCGGACGTCCCAGAATCTCTTGGTTACGTAACCTACGAGAATGGTTCAATCTTACATCAGCCGAACTATTCCGAGCAGCTATATCAAAGGTCAAAATAGCCATACTGATCAGCAACCTCCAAGGGAGAAGCTGAGATTAAGAAGAAGTATTACAACTGATAGAAGGACACAAAACAGCCCATAGTTTTAACAAAAATACCAATAAAAATTATTTAGAGAAAGTAACAAAATTGTTCACTTTATTGGAATACCAACACAAAATTTTTTTTAACGACGTTCTTACAATGCTTAAAAAACATTTTCATCTTTTAATTCTTAAAGAAAAAAACTAGGTGGTTGCTTATTGTCTTTTGTATAGGGAGTATGAGGATCTGAGATATGTACAACAGGAAATTTTATGCCACCAATGTTCGTTTACACAAGAACTCCTTATTGATAAATGATACTCCTCTAAGCTCTTCTGCTTATTTAAATAGAAATGGTTTGATAAATGCGGACACTCATATTTTGGTTCAAGAATATTGAATATATTGAACACTGCAACCCGTCTCAGGAAAAATCAGTTCTTTTGGCTTTTAATGTCCATATCATGACAAAAACGTAATACTGATCAAACTCGCATGAGCAAAACATGTGATTTTATTATGTCTTCCTTCTCATACTACACATCGCATTCGACTTTTGAGTGTAACATTTATAAGTCCATTTAGTACATATTGCAAAATGCCTTGGTGCGCATTCGGGACAGTCAGAAACTAATTTGCAAGTAGGAAAATTTTTCAGGAGACTATTACTACAGCTGTTGTTATTTAAACAGTTATTAAATGTTTTAAAAATACTGGAATATACTTATTTAATCCGAATATAGTTTTCCTAAGTACATATTTTCCTACTAGAGAACAGTCGACAGTAGTTAAATGCCCATGAACAATCGAGGATACAAATTGGTATGTCTAACCAAACACACCTGATAAAGCAAATGACGTTGATCCCAAATTTTCTACATTTGAACATAATTTAATATTTTCTATCTCTCCCTAATGAGGATTCTACAGCCGTCGCCGTTTTCCTTCCTTCAACCAGGTTCTCCACGCTTCTCGTTCTTGCCAGTCATTCTCCTCTAAACCTCTCTTTCTCCTTCCTGCGGGACTCCAATCCGTTTGATCCGTTTGTCATCCGATCTTCTTGCATGCCCGTACCATGCGAGTCTCTTGTTTTCGATACCATGAATTATGTTTCTCTGTACTCCCATTCTTCTTCTTATTTCTTCATTTCTGGTTCTTTCCATCTTGGTTACCCCACAGCACCTCCTACAATATTCCATTTCTGTCGCTCTTATTTATCTTTCATTTCTCTTGTTTATTACTCAGACTTCCGCTCCATACGTCATTATACTTTGTACAATTGTGGTGTATATTCTCGTTTTTGTGTTTTTCGTAATTTGTCTATCCCATATTACTGGATGCAACTGTCTAATACACGATCTTGTTTGTCCCAGTCTATTTTTAATTTCCTCTTCCGTTGTTGTCTTGTCTGTTATTGTAAATCCCAAGTATTTGAATTTGTTTGTGGCTTTTATTCTTATATCCTTCTCTTTTTGTAGGTCTTCTAACTTTTCTTCCGTTGTTGCTAAATACAAGGTCTTCTTGTAGTTTATCTGTAACCACGCTTTTTCGTACTCCTCGCTCAGTCTTCTCATCATGAAGATCAAATCTTCCTCATCTTGTGCTATAGCCACTTGATCATCTACGTAGCACAAAGTGTATAGATATTCGTTTCTGACTGGCACTCCCATACCCTCGCATTTACGCTTCCAGTTTTTCAGTGTTTCTTCTAGATAGATATTAAATAAAGTCGGGGATGTGGAGCATCCCTGTAATAGCCTCTTTGTTGTCTGGAAGTTACCTATTATCTTCTGTCCCGCTTCTTATCAAGAAGGAAATAGAAATCAACGAGTGATAAATAGAAAAAAAAAAACAATTCTATCCTCTTCTTACACAAGATAGATTAAAAAGGATCTTCAAAAATAAACTTGTTTTTAGCAACACGAAAGGAGAAAATAGTCATAATAAAAAGAAAATATTTCAACTCCAAATTGATTGTGTTTTCCGAGGTTGGGTTCATGAAGATCGTTTCAATTAAACTTTTGTGAGTGACGTTTGTAGCCTATAAATATATGTAAAGACCAATAACATTTTTTATTTTTAATTTTAATCAGTTTTCTTATTTTTGCAAATCTCTTTTTATTTATATTCATACAAAGCAGTAAATTTTACCTAATCAGTTAAACAAACTCAACTTAAAGACATAGACTGGACACTGAAAAGCCAACGGCCACTTTAATTTTTTGGATACTAAACCGAGTCTTTTAGTAGTGGCAGTGAGAATACCCAAAGCATAACAGCAGTCAACGTTAGATTATAATCCAATAGGCGATAGAATTTTAACAATGTGAATAAACTAATTATATTACATTCTACTGCAAAATAGATGGCAATCAAGTACAACTAATGCAAAAACACATCCTAAGCTAAATTTCTAAAGCCTAAATCAAAATACATATTAAAACAATAAAGACTGCGAAAAAATGTACATCGCTAAATCCCCATACCTTAGAATAGACAACCTCTAGATACCAACATATAAATCATTCTTGAAAAAAGTATAAATATAAATGTTGGAAAATTGTAACAAAACTTCAAAAATGTTATGCACCAAAGAACACATAATAAAGCAAATCATAAAAGATAACCAACTCAACAACATAAAGAATAACGATGAGACCATCGCGGAAACATGAAATATCGTGAAGAAAAGAAGAGAATCAAAAATAATAAAAAAAACAGAATATCAAAAACCAAATAAAGAAAAACAAAAATATTCCAGAACAGACATAAGTGTTTAATTGCAATTAAACACAAGGTCTTTTTCAATAATGAGAGATTTTAAAATATGAAAAAAATACTGTGAAAACCTTACTCAGTAACAATGGTCAACCAACCAAACCAACCGAATATTAGATGAAAAATGCAGAACAAGTACCAGATGCAGACGGTAAAAATGGTGCAAATATTTTATTACGACTAATAAAAAACAAATAAAATTACATTAAAAATCCACAATAATTCAGTAGTTGTCCCGATTCACAAAGAAGATGCCGTAAGTATAGAATAATTGCTCTCATATCACAGTTTTACTACGTCTCAAAAACTTTCTAGAGTGGCGGGATTCAAGAATGGAAGGGTGTTAGAGAAGAAATTCTGAACAAGAGAGTTTGGAGTGCTCACATACATATGCTTTCTAAATTACAGTAAGGCATTAACTGTGTTGACTGTCAAAAACTGTAAACTGTGTTAGCTACAACTGAACCTCGCAACACCTTATTTTATCCACAAAACAATTGTTTGAATGTTATTCAGCAACCGTAATGTTAGAACACAGATACTTAACAAACTTCAAAATATAAAAACGGGTATAGCAAGTCGGCATATTTTCCTCTGCCTATTTATTATCTATTTAAAGTATATTATACAAAATCCTTTCGGCAACTGGAAAAGAGAAATTAGTATAGGAAAAAAACAAATTAGTGCTGGAGATTTCTTAGATAGATCACAAAGCAAATGAGTTTATGCTAGAAAAACCAAACATATAAAATCGTCTATCCGCAACTGTTATTCGTCGTATTCTAAAATATTTCGGTCACATTAACAAAAGATATAACAAAATGGAAAGGCTTGTTATATACGGAAAGATCGAAGGAACACTGCCACGAGAGCGCTCTTCCAAAAGATAAATAGATTAAATTAAAAGTGCAGCAGGAATCTTACAACAGACAAATATACAAAAAGTAGCAAAACAGAGAGAGATGATACATAAAACCTCAAAACCCATGCAACCAAGTTGTTTTAGTGCTGCAAAAGAGAGAAATTTACAAGGATAACTCGTTAAGACTCCTGTATACGGTTTTTGTTATTCTTTTTTTTTAAATTTTAATTATGATCAAGAATAATTATATCTTGCTTTTATCATTTTAATTTATAAATTTTTATACATAATCTTCTATCTTGTTCAAGTAGATATTTCTAAGTATTTTGCAATTGCATGTGCGTAAGCGAATTTTGAGTTAATTAAATATTTGATGTTTTTAATATTTCTATAGGCTCGAACGTTTTCCAAAAATTCTATTAGTCGCACTACCTACTATTTCTAAATATAAAACACATATATATTGAAGTATTTCATTCTCTTGTATAAAATGTTTATATACTACTATTAAGAGTAAATTAAAATCTAAGTACCTTCATAGTACTCAGAACTACTTTGAATCAGAATTGCCAAGTTCTATTATATTAACGGTTTTGTCGTAACCAAATATCTCCCTGTCATAATAATTATTTGTCTAATAAATAAAAATATACTGCCATTCTTTTATTGTAGTTTTGCTTTACTGATTTTTGATGCTCAGTAAGATATCCTGATGGATAGTCTGAGTACATAATAAGGTACCATATAAAATCTTGTTTTTCAAAATTGAAATTTGTAGTTTCAGATTAACTTTATACAGTACTACAATAGTATATACTACTAATATAGTTATAGCTTTCCACTTACCTCATATACTTTAAAACCTAGATTTTTTTGGTTTTTAAATTAATCTTTTGGCTCAGCTAATTGGGGAAATATGTAGTATCATAGATTTGCGAAAATTGGCAGTGCTTAATTGCTATTATCAGATAAGTTGTGTAACATATATAACATCTGTGGATATAGATTGAAACATTTTTGAATGTTGTCCTGTACGTTCTCTAGGGTCATCTTTGTAAATTCAATTTAATAAGATATACTAAACCGATCTTCATACTCAGATTGCGTTACTATATGTTTCGGCTACTGCGATTGGCGCAGAAGTGTTGCCATTGCGATCCCCGTAGTGTTTGTAAACGTGTGAGTACTAGAACAGCGTGCATTATTCTAGAAAAAATAAGATCACCCAGAGCAGTCTCCAGATCATATGCTGGATGTACAAATAGCACGTAGTAGACTAAAACGTTGAAGACACTACATTTTGCTCCTTAGCAGATAATTTAATAAAAGCATTCAAAATCCAATTAATGACAAATATTGTGTTTTTCGTAAACATAAACTCTAACAAGAAACAAAATATTAGTATCTATTTAAGTTAGTGTGTAGTAGTATTATAAAAGAAACAACCAATAAACCATATGTTTAATGAGTATATCACTTTCAAAAGTGGTCAAAATATGTATGTCATTTAAAAAATGCTTTATTAGCAAAAGTATGCATTTTATTATGTTTATGTATTTTTGCCATAGCTCTAGTAATTTTCGTAAAGTTATTGCAAACCATTCTTTAGCTTTAGTACAACGCCGTTTGTGGGCAGCCAACTGAAGTCTGTATTTTGAAAAGAACTTACCCCGAACTGCATTTTTAATTATGTTAAGCAGAGTATAGTCGCTCAGCGTAAGATCCGGCAAATATGGGGTGTCAGGTAGCACGATGAACCTAAGTGCTTGCAAGGTAGCAATAGTGTGGCGACTGACATACGACCGCACATTTGTTCATAACTCGTACTGCCTCTCACTGCTAATGCTCTCACAAAGAGTTAGTCAATCCATTAACGTAACCTCTTTCTGATTCTAAATGCATTTGTTTTGTAATAAGTAGTCTCGGCCATAGTGGATAAAGGCTTCCAATGTACTACCATTCTAGACTGCCGTTTCTTTTCTGGACAGAACAATGATTTGTTTGCTGTAATCAAACCGTTGATATATTCACATATGCTTTTGTGTGATGACCGTTAAATATGTTGTGCATAGATCTTTTCTATCACCTTGTCCCTATGGATAATGGTATGCAAAGTTTTGCGAAACAGATCTGTTGCATACCCAATTGTATCGCTTGTTCACGATAATCAAGTTAGACATACGGTCAACAGAATGTAGTTCACACGCAGTTCTTGCTGCCTTTAAACTCAGATATTTAGCGACATGATGCTGCATTTCCACAGGCGCAGTTACTAATCTTTTATGGATATCTGAATTAGTCGATCATTTCCTTTAATGAAACGCCTATGACAGCGAATGGGTGGATTGAGTATTCCAGAAGCTGCTGTTGTCGGTCTCAAGCTCGGGTAAAGGAGGAGGGTTGTGTCGTTGTAGCTAGCCACTCAGGGCGTAGAAAAAAATAGGGTTCAAGTGTTTCTAAAATGCCAGTGAATCTTAAAACAAAAGTACCCCAGATGAGTGGAGCAAACAGCTTAGAATATCACACTATCATGCTAGTCAGTCCTATGTATTCACACCTAAACGAAATACAACAAAGAAAAGAGCTAAAAAAATAACAAGAAAAAGTGTAGATCTAAAAGAACAGTTACAATCGGTACTTGAAATGTTCAAGAGGTGTGTACCAAACAAAAAAAAGTAGTCACGAAAATAAAAAAAATGAAAACAGATATTATTGTACTAACGGAAACCAAAAAGACAGGAGTTGGATAAAAAATACTGGATAACTACTACCACATATGGAGTAAAACCTTAAAACATCAACAAGTCAAAAGTGGAGTATTTATATTGATTAAACGAAAATAGATAAAATATGTTGCATTACTTCATTCGAACAAATAAATGAGAGAATAATTAAATTGGAGATAAACATATACAGACAACTGACAATAAGTCTAGAAACCTACGCGATAAACGACAATGCTGCAAAGAAAGAGAAAGGTACCTTCTTTGACAAGTTGGCAGAATTAGTAGAGGATATAACAAACAGAAAAAAATTAAAAGTGAGAGGAGATCTGAATGGCCGAGTTACAAGAAAGGACAAAGACGTAGTGGGTCAATTTTGAGAAATATCGACAACGGGCGGAGGTGATTCGTTTATGCAGAAAACAGGATTGTAATGTGGTCAATACTTTTAAGCAACACCAAGACATTCATAAATTCGCCTGGATCGAGCCACAACGAAATCTAAAATCGATAATAGATCTACTGGGTATGAAAAGCAATAGAAAAATACATATAAAAGACGTAAGAGCCTACAGACAACCGGAATGCGCTAATAAAGACACAAAGAAAATTATGTTACGTAGCGTAGTGGAGAATATCACACTCTATGGGGCAGAATTGTAACCAATGACAAAATATGTTTGAGATAAAATTAGAGACGTAGAATTGGATTACTTAAGAAGATATCTAAAAACTACCGGAAAACGTAGGGTGAGAACAGAAATAATGTGATAAAAGGTGGAACTAACTCCAGTTAATTCGTTTAAGAGTTTAGAAAATACAGCACTACGTTGGTATGGTAACGCAAAACAAATTCCTGATGATAGATGGCCAAGGAAGATTACAGAATGGATCTCCAAGAGGTAAAAGAGGAAGAGACGTCCAGCCTTGAATTGGAAAACATATATAAGAAAGATAATGCAAGAACATGACCTGAAAGAAGGAGACTAGTTGGATAGAGATTTATGGGAATAAAAAACGGAAAAACCATTTGAGTAATAAACCAAATTTCACACGATTGTTTGCTTTAACCATAACTTTTTTCAGCATTACACCAATGACTGTCTTTCTCTCTATGGGTTCTAGCAATGCCATCTGGTGGCATTACAGTTTTCACACAAGCATTGGGTATTCATTTTAATGTGACACAATTGAAGTTTTAAAATAAAGTTTCGTTCATTCCTGAACACTCTAATATATATTAGTAGAAATGATCATAACTAATGTATTTTGATTATTGTAACAAATAGCAACAGTAACTCCAATCCAAAAAGCTTCAATAGGATCTTCAGTGAAACTATGCCAATGAGAATAAAAATGTTAAATTTGTCTTGTGTGAAGTTATGTAATTAAGATAATTGCGTGATATAAACTAAATAGAGATAAATACAAAATTATTTTGAAATAATCGCACTGATTAATTGGATGACTCTTAAATGTTAAACAAATAAAAAAAATTAAATTGAAAAGTTTAAGATTATTGTTATAGCGAGTAGCTGACTTTCAACAGTGGGATTTAATACACATCTTTATTTTCTATTTTTTGTTAAAAAATTAACAATTGGTCTGACCTTTTAAACAAAAACTTAATATTGTAATACACGCGATTCTTTTATAATTTTCATTCTAATCAACAAGATGCAGTTAAAATACGCAGAAAAAGAAGATAATTTTTGTAATTGAGAAACGCTGATTTTTAACTAATTAAATGATACTTAGAACATTCAGTTAATTTTGTAGTTATTTTCACACTAATATAAAATTAAATAGACACAGCTAAAACTAACATATAGATATTTGTTCATCCCATGTTTATAAAAAACAGGAAAGCGATTGGTCCTATGGAAATATTAAAACTAATTGACGAAGACGATATTGGTCCAGTAGTGAAATTATTTAACAAAATATATAACACAGGTATACTCCCTGATGATTGGCTCTACTCCACTTTTATCCCCATTCCAAAGAAAACGAGGCCAAGAAAATGCGGAGATTATAGACTCACAAGCATTATGAGTCATTTGTTAGAAACGTTTTTAAGAATAATACATGCACGATTTAGAAACAGATGTGAACAAGATATGGAATCCTCCCAATTCTGTTTCAGGAGTGGCTTAGGTACTAGGGAAGCTCTTTTTGCGCTTAACGTATTATTACAAAAATGTAGAGACCAAAGGAAAGATGTTTTCGTCTGCTTTCTAGACTACGAGAAAGCATTCGATAGAGTTTGCTACGAGAAACTGATTAACTTTCTACAGACAGCGAGGATCGACTATAAAGATATTCGAATAATAAAGAATTTATATTGGAACCAGAAGGCCAACATTCGAATAGGAGAAACAATAACAAAGAACGTCAGCATTCTAAGAGGAGTACGACAGGGGTGTATACTATCGCTACTTTCATTTAACGTATATTCATACTTTATAATTAAAAAAAGCCCTAGATAACATAGCACACGGAGTTAAAGTCAATGGAACTCCGATCAATACCATCCGATATGCAGATGACACGGTCATTATTGCTGAAACAATAGAAGAGTTACAAGAAATCATAAATAAAATAAATGTCACCGGAGAGGTAGTGGGTTTCACAATCAACATAGACAAAACCAAATTTATGATATTTAGTAGAAATCAACATCGTAACGTACAACTACAAATAAGAGGTAAGCAATTAGGAAGAGCTGATAAATACAAATACCTAGGAAGTATAATAACAGACAACCTGAATCCAGAATTAGAAATAAAATGCAGAATTGAAACAGCACGTAGTTCCTTCCATAAACTAAAAGCACTACTCCGCAATGACAACTTAAACTTGGAACTACAGCAGAGAATGTTGAAAAATTATGTGTGGTCTATACTACTACATGGAACCGAAATATGGACTCTCAAGGCTGCTAGTATAGACGGTTTATACTAGCATTCGAAATGTGGTGCAACAGGCGAATGCTCAGAATATCCTGGGTGGAAAGAACAACTAACGAGGAAGTCCTACGAAAAGCAAGAACCGAAAGACAATTATTTAAAATAATAAAAACCAGGAAAACTTCGTACTTGGGACACGTCTTGAGAGGGCCGAAATATAGCTTGCTGCAATTAATAATGAAAGGAAAATTGGAAGACCGCCGTGGAATAGGACGCCCGCAGATCTCGTGGCTGAGAAACATCAGGCAATGGACATGAATCCACAGTGTCGAACAACTTTTTAGAACTGCAGAGGATAGAAATGCGTTCTCCATTGTGATCGCCAACGTCGGGGAGACCTGATACGGCACATCGAAGAAGATGTTTATAACATCTAATCGAAGCATTTTGAGTTACTTTAAATTCACGCACTTGCGTGCGTTTATGTAATAACGAAAAATTTATGTTTTTAGTAAAAATGGCACAGGCTCCCTTAACTGCCTTGGAATTTCACATACTTCACTTTTTATTTTAAATCCCCAAAGCATTATATAGTCCAACTGTCAGTCGTCGATCTTCGTTGATTACAGCATGCATAAGTTCAACATTTTCCGGTGTTCTACTTATTATTGGTTTTCCAGAACGGGGATTACTTTTAACAGATTTCTAGTCAACTCAAAATCACTTATACCACGCTGCACTTATTGCATCATCGTAATAGTTTCTGCAGACAAAATATTCCAGCTCTGTACAAACTTGGATGCAGATTTTCTACTTTATTCACTTAGTTATCACAATTTCAACGGTTACACACCACTTTTATTCACTCACTACCGTTTAACTCTCAACTGATCCGGCCAATGAATTCGTCCTCATTCACGCATGCGCATTATACTCTACTGACATCAATGCAGTTACGTAGCCGCCGCGCAAACTTATTTTATATTTTTCGATCCTCGTTTATATGCATTTTTTTAATTGTTGGGTATTTATTTTTTAGTACGGGTAGTATACGGTATAAAGTCTTCACCGCATTTTTGTAGCTTGTAAAATTTCGAATATTATTGCGACATATGATATTACAAAAATAACATTTGCTAGTTATTTATGAACATTTTTAAAAGTTATATATAAACGAAAACATTTTAAAAGTTCGAATGGTTATGCAGTAACAAAAAGCTAAACCTTGAAGTGACCGCTAAAAGGGAATATATTTACATAGTTACGATGGATGAACTATTGGGGCCAGATCGCGAAGGGCTCCTTGGATTTATTATGCACCCCACGCCAAACATCTTCCCCTGCCGTATACTGGTTAATATCTGCAGTTTTCCGGAGCTTTTTATAACCGGCGGCAACTCTGCAGAGTGTAGTCGTTTCAGAGGAGACTGCAAGCTGAGATATTTCACAATAGTCTTCCGTTTATTTCCAAAGTTTACTGAAACGTTTTAATTTACGTCTACTAGCACAAGGATTTGATATGTCAGTTATAATTGTAACCTACTTTTGTGTGTCTTAAGTATTGTTTGGTGTCACAAATTTTGCTGTATTATAAACTGCAGCGATGTATCGTAAACAGTATTTTTGTGTTGCTTAATTAGTGCAGACGCTTATACTCGTCCAGAGTAACAAATAGAAATTAAAAAAGGCAAGCTTCTCGCACAAAGTTTACGTCTAATTACAACTCTCTATACGTCTGCGGCTTGTTCTGTTAAAGTTTCAGCAGCAAGACGCTGACTCGTGTAAAGTGAAATTTCAGAGAACAGCCGCGCACGCACGTTAAAACGTTTCTTGCAGGAATTTGCTTTAAAACACCTGCTTTATATTTTGTTCATGGCTCGCTACAATGTTATTTCTTTTGTACTAAAGAAAGGCTAACCTCCACTGAATAAGCGTTTTCGTGGCTTTCAGACACACTGCGCTACAAGAAGTGAATATAAATGGTGCACTTGAAATACATCAAGAAAATTCAGCAACAGAAATATTAAAATGAGAACATTAAAGGAAATGTTCGGCGAAATCCCGACAGTTCCGAGCGATCGATGGGGAGTTGCCATTACAATGCAAAGTGGGTGTTATCAACTTCAAGTAAGCGGTCTAGGAAAGGCTAGTAAAATTAGCCGAAATTTCTGCGGCCATCGCTGCACAAATGCACCCGAGTGGCATAAATTCCACATGCAGAATGACGGCTTCAAAATGATTTTATAGCCCCATTCAAATGTATGGGGAGGTATCTTCTAAATTACTTCCACTAACTAAACCCTGTTACAAGCAGAATTCAGATTTCTTGCGTGGAAACTGTTCGGAGTTTGAGAAACTTCACATACAAGGGAGAGGAAAACATGTAGTGCACTGGGGACGAGCTGGGTGATGTAACTTTCTGAGATAAATTTTATTGTTCCTGGAGGACCCAAGTTACCGACCTTTTTCGGTAACTAACAAATTTAAATTTGACCTCGTGAAGTTAAAGAACCAGGGTGATGGTTAAAAAGAACAATAAATCTAAAACATCCAACTTGCGAACGTACCACGAATTCATCGCTCTGGGAATTTCGTAAGAAACACGCCTAGTTCAGTTTTTACAAATATGTAATCACGTACTATAAAAAATTGTTAACATTTTTGTTAAAATGCGATTTAAAAATGTTCAAACTATGTATTGCACATACGGGGTTATTTAAAAATTTCCTCTAGGAATAAAAAGTGTCTATAATCCGTTCAAAAAAGTTTTTATTATAAACAAATATTGTAAAAGATAATGGAAAGTACATTAGTACGTTTGAGTAACATAAACATTAATTTGGTAATTCAAAGTGGCAAAATATAGGTGCATTATTTGCAGCTAAATAAAATTTTTAAACATTAATAAAGACTTTAAAGTTACACTACTGTTTACTGAAATTGTAACATCATTAAAGACAAATATTGCAATAAAACTTTTACATTAAATGAAACGCACTATAATTAGAAAACAATTAAAGTTTAAAAACATTTATTTAGGTTTGTCCGAGATTTGGTTATATCGCACCGTTCCATAAGTAGTAACATCACGTGTAAAATAGAATTGAAAGTGATTTCAGTCATTCAGATTTGGTATGTGTAACTTACACGTAATGAAAATGTTTCACTGTAGAAAAATTGGTGAACTTCGAAAGAGGACATATTGGTGGCCTACATCAAGGCGATGTTTCCTTTTAAAAAACACATTGAACATTGTTTGTAACCGATAAATAATATATAGAATACGTTTGAGTCAAGCTAAAAACAGCAATCATCAAAACACAAAATTTTGAATGGCTTCAAAAATATTGACATTAATAGAACAGAGAAGAGGCTATAAAAACAAAAATGAACACCGATACCGACAAATACATCACAAAATACAAAAACAAATACGCGAAGCAAAAAAAAACAACAGTTGAAGTATAAATTAGAAAAAATAGAAGAGCCAGATGCAAGACATGGTGCTTTTAACATTCATAGAAAAATTAAAAAAATGATAGACGTTTTCAAAATATGCAACGGTAAGAACATTAAAAAAGAAAATAATTAACTAAGAAAAATGACCCCACAATGTATCAACTGCCAACTGATAGGTCACACCAAGAATTATTGCCACATGCCACTGCGATGCCCTCAGCAACACCATTTTTCCAAATGCAATAAAACTAACGAAGTTAAGCCTACCTGTGTAAACTGTGGAGGTAAGCACACCGCCAACTACAAAGGATGTCCATACATAAGAAACTTTAACAAAAAAACACCCCCACCCACAATCCAGCCCATCAACCCCAACTCTACCATAACTGAAAACATTACTGCCAACCCAAACTATGCCCAAGCAGTAAAAACTAACCTTCACCCCTCCCATCCCATCACGAACATCAACAACAACGCAAATACTATTGATTCGCTTTTATCAAAAATCCTCCAGTCCATTCTCACATTAATCACTCCCTACTATGACCAAATCAAAAACTTCCTCTTGTCCCTTATCCCAATGCTGCTCACAAATGGCGGCAAATAAATCAACCACTCTACAAAAGTTAACCCTAATGAATTGGAACGCTAACGGTATAAAGACTCAGAGATTTACCTTCATATCTTTCCTCGCAAGACATAGCATAGACATTGCGTGTTACCGAAACCCACCTCATACAAAACGAGAAATTCACAATTCCGGGCTATCGCATTATTTGGAAGGACAAAGAGGCAGCAATAGGATGGGGCGGTTCTGCAATAATCATAAAGCAAAACATCATAGCCACCCCTATTGAACTAACAGGCATTCATCAATTTGAAGCTACCTCCACAAAATTAACCTTTAAGAATAACTCTTCAATTAACATAATTTCGGCTTACAAACCACCCACAAATAGACTCATCTTAGAAGAACTGGTAAAAATATTTGACAACCAGCAGCCCACAATACTGGCCGGAGATTTACATTGCAAAACACAATCTGGGGATGATAACAACCCCAACTGAATAAAACTGAACACACTAGCGTCCCAACTGGCTTTACAAATTTCAGCCCCTAGAGATTACACCTATTTCCCCTACCGCGCAAACCACTTGCCGGACATCCTAGATATAATAATACATAAAAACCTGCAACTGCCAATAAACCAAACCGTAATAACTGAACTTGACTCTGATCATCTGCTGGTAATATTTACTCTTAACTGTAATCCTTATTATTACCCAGAAATTCCAAGGCTAATCAACGGACCAGTTAACTGGGAATTTTTTCGTAATATCATGGACGAACAAATCAAGTGGCCTCTTACCATATCTACCACAGCTGAAATTGATGGAACCATTGAATTCTTCAAAGAAACAACAAATGAGGCTATCAAACAATCTACTCTAGTCTCTCAAACACGCAAACCTGTCAATAACCAAACTATTATACAAAAACCAAAAATATTACACCCAAGAACAAATGTTAGATAACCCTATCTCCCCAACAGAAATTAAAGAATGCATAAAAAAACTTAAAACCAAAAAAGCATCAGGAATCGACATGATCCTCAACATAATTCTGAAAAATCTACCGCAAAAAAGTATATGTTTCCTAACAGCCGCAATTAATTCCTGCTTAAGATTGGGTTACTTCCCTACCGAATGGAAGCTAGCACTAATTCAAATGATTCCCAAACCAAATAAACCGCATGACAACCCTAACAACTACCGACCCATCAGCCTGCTGTCCACAATTTCTTTTTGAACGAACCATTCAAAGCCGATTAAACCAGTTTTTAGAAGATAATGCAGTCCTGCTCAAATTCCAATTTGGTTTTAGAAACGACTGGTCATCACTGACTACTGATAATTGGCGAAAACAATGCAACGATAATGCCTTAGATATGGCGATCTGATCGTATGGATAAACGGCTTATTATACAAAATGAAAGATTTGGCAATCCCTGTTTACCTATTAAACATAGTTAAATCATTTTTAACTGATAGAACGTTTCAGACAAGAATAAAAGGATATACCTCATCAGTACGTAAAATTAATGCGGGAGTACCGCAGGGATCCGTACTGAGTCCCTTGTTATTCAATATTTTCATGCACGATGCTCCTACAACACCAAACTCTGACATCGCAATGTATGCCGACGATACAACAATCATAACTCAAGACTAAGACATTAACTTAGCCGCAAACAATCTGCAACAAAGTCTGAATCATCTTAACTCATGGTTTAACAAATGGTTTGTACGAATTAATCCCAGCAAATGTGATGCCAAAATCTTTACCTTACGTCACCCACAATACCCACCTAACATCGGTATCAATAATGTACCTATCTTTTGGAATCCGAAAGATAGCGCGGTGAAATATCTAGGGGTCTTTCTCGACCGTAGATTAACATGGAGTTTCCACACCAATAAAAAACTGACTGAATCACACGCAAGACTGGCCATGCTCTATTCCATCATCAACAAGAAGTCAACATTGAAAATAAAATGTGGGGTTCTCATCTACACGACCATCATTCGACCAATTTTTACATATGGGTGCAGTGTCTGGTGCGCGACATCAAAAACTAATCTTCACAAACTCCAAGTGCTACAAAATAAAATTATCCGTATAATCACAAATGCACAGTGGTACGCAAGAAACTCGCAGCTCCACCCAGAAACAGGAATCCTGACAGTGGAAGAATTCATAATGAAAACGGCCCAAAAATTATATGATAACATAAATCAATGCAGTGCTGCGGTTCACTACAACTTGGGCACTGAAAACTTACACACCAGACTTAAAAGGAAGTTACCTATTGATGTCCTAAATAGTGAAAATAACTAATTTAATTGTCAAAACCACAATGAACTATCTATTTTAGTGATATAAATGTTAAAAATCTTTTAACCTTGCCATGTAATAGCAAATGTAATGCTGATCTGGCATAACCCCTATTAATAAAAAAAAAAACTAATCATAAACAAAGAAGAATTATAACAAATCTGGAAACGATATATAGAAGAAATGTTTGATGACGACGGAACTGATCATTAACGTTTAATCCCTGCAAAACATGGACCAGAAGTATTATGTGCGAAAATTATAAACTCATTAAGAGACACAAAAAAAAGTAAAGCTGCCAGACTAGACCAAGTCTACAACAAATTCTTCAAACTTATGGACGAAGAAAACTTTGAATTACTCACTAAGTCAATCTATCAAACTGGAGTAATACTTAAAGTCTAGTGGACATCAAGATTTAACACCTTTTCGAAAAAAGAAAGTGCAAACAAATATGATATTTTCCGTCTCACAAGCCTTATGAGTCATGTATTTAAATTATTTTTAAAAATTCTTTATCAAAGAATATATAAGAAATGAAACAATTCGGATTCTGTAAGGGGTTTAGAACCAGAGAAGCTTTACTTAGTCTACCAGTTTTATTACAAAATGTATAGACTAACATGGTCATATGGTTTATCGACTACGAAAAAGCATTTGATCGCATTAGGCATGAAAAACTAATAAAAATTCTATCAGAAAAACCTCTACTATGAGAACATACATGCTATCAAAAACATTTATTGGAATCAGAACACTGCAGTAAGACTGAACAATAAAGGCACGAAAATGATCCCAATTAAAAGGGGCATCATGCAGGGTGTCCTCTCCCCTCTATTATTTAACATCTACTTAGAGGAGATTTTTATAAAAGCCTTAGAAAACACTAAATACGACGTAAAAGTAGATTATGTCCTTATTCATTACATTCGATACGCCGATGACACGGCCGTAATAGCAAACAACCTGCAGAGTTTGCAACAATTAATGGACGCTGTAATTCTAGAGGGCGATGGAATCGGATTAAAAATAAATACAAAAAAAAACAAATTATGATATTCAGCAAAACTTTAGAAATACAAGAAGAATTGATAATATACTACCAACAAATTGAAAAGATACCAAAATTCAAATATCTGGGGTGCTGGCTGACAGAAGACGAAGACTCGAAGTTGGAGATAAAAACAAGAATAGAGGTAGCAAGATCGTCTCTTATAAGAATGAGGCAGGTACTTACAAACAAGCTTTTAAATACTGGGTGTTCAGAAGATTATTACGCATATCATAGACGAAACATTTAGTAAATACCAAGAAAAGAAAAACAACATACCTTGGCTACCTATACCACAAGACAAATATAACATTCTACAGCTTATTATGGAATAGAAAATAGATGGAAGAAGAAAACTTGGTTGTAGTAAATGCTTCTGGTTGAAAAACGTCACAGACTGAACACATATGAGAACCCAAAAATTAATTAGAACTACTAAAAACCTTATAAATAATCTTTGCCGAAATTCTTGCTAACATTTATTAATGAATACGGCATTCTAAGAAGCCAAGCAGTTATGTGGCACGAATATGGAACTAGTTGGCCAAAAAGGCATTTATTTGAGAAAACAGAGGTCTCAAATAGTTCGTAGGATAACCGACAGATTATATATGGTACCGCGATTTTAAATTGTAATATTAAATAGTATCTTTATTTACGTTTTGTGTTCGATATCGAATATTTACAATGAGACTAACAGCACGATGATCTTTTTTCCGATTACCACTGGCCTTTCTCCACAAGCAACAAAGTTTAAAATAAACAACGGAAACATATAGTTGTATTTTTTAATACACCACACCAAAGCGATTTTCGAATATTAAATGACCTTAGAAACAGAGAAAGACAGCAAGAGGACTGCGTTCGCACGAGGCATATAATGCTAATTTTGAGTATTATGGTATTAGGAGCTACTGTTAGCAGAGTTAGAGGCAACATTACTAGTCTTACAACCCGTAATACTTTCCTTTCCTTCAGAGAGTGGCCCAAGAAATTTTGCAACAAGATAATGCTCGACCACATGTGGTTAGTAATATATTAAATTTCCTTACCCTCTCATAACCGCTTCTATCATCTGATCTTTCACCGATAGAAAATAATTGAAATACCATTTTGCGAATGGTACAGCGGTATCCACGACTTGTAAGAAATCTGAACGAATTATAGGAGCTTGTCACTAATGGATGGAATTCAGTTCACTACGATATCATTTATTTATTGCTTGACTGGATGCCAAGAAGAATGGACGTAGACACAATAGCCTAAGGTGAGACCATACATTGTTGAATAAATGTATACGTTTTCTGAATTTAAAACTTTATTTGTCTTACATTATTAAATAGATTGGCAGTTTCAGCTGCTAATTTGCATTATTTCTTGCTGTTGCAATTTCAGTAATTTATGTAAATAATGTCACGCTAAATTATTTCAACCGAGGGTGTGTTATAGGTTAGGCTGATCGTAGTTTCTCACAATAAGAAACAAGTGTGTAAAAATATCTTTGTAATCGGTGAATCGGATTATTGTTCAATTTAAAAGAAGAAATAACTAATCAGCACTGCCAAGATTTGGCTTTTCAGAAACGCCCATAACGAATAAAAGAACAGTGGTTTGAAAATTTGTTACCCCCTCCCCGCTAAAAAACAGTGTCTAAAATGACGCAAGTGTTAAAAAAAAAGCATTTGCGTAGTATGAAATTACATAAATGTGTCGCTAAAGGAAACCCATCTTGACACTTTCCCAGAGAATTGAGCAACAGAGATGCATTTTCTGACGGATGGTTTATGGCAGTTCCTTATTTTATCTCACATACTATGTCGGCTGTATAAATATAGCATCAGACCAAACACACTATCTTGCCAAACACCAGATTGCATAAGATAAGTTATTTGGAAAGACTAATTTCAATTTTTTAATTATGTCTCTTTGTTAATCTATTAGGTGGTGGAACGGCTCTCTCTGAATCTTAATTGATGTTACAATATTACTTATTTTAGAATTCTAAACATTATTTTGATACTCTTGAAGGGTAACTTTTCTAGTAAATTAGATAAATAGGACAATATTAACGACGTACAAGAACTCTTGTTACAAGTTTTTAAATTAAAATGATCTGTCTAAACTTCCATTGTATAGAAAAATACTAAATTTTTATTACCGCCTTGAATATTTTTGCCTTTCCTACAAATTTTGTTTATTAGCTATTTTGAGATCTTTGACGTTATAAATTATATAGAGGTAACTTTTTATTATTAAACAATTTCATTTCATTTTACTTTATTATCATTTGTGAGTGGCCCAAGTGTTATAATTTTTGCGAATTGAAGGAAATGATTGACAGGGTCGTTTTATTCTACGTGTTGCTTTATATGTAAAATAATCTTCTACTAGATAAGGAAACATGTAAATGAAACTAACGCAGTCCTAAAAAGTTCCATTTCTGATCTTCTATAACAAGTTTTTGAGAAGTATTTCAAAAAGGTCGTTTTATTATGCTTTTCTAACATTTGCCCTTACTACTTGTTGGTAGTATATTACAGAAGAGTTTCCTTTTGTAGTTGACTTTAAGTGATATTTCCATTTGGTTGCTACACTTAAGAGAATAGCAATCGGATTTTAGTCTCCTGTTTCAGGTTACGGAAAATAAAAATAAAAAAATTAACGTGACAGGAATATCTTTATTATTGAGCTTTAAAAAACTGTTGCTACTGCATTAATCGTATGACGCATTCAAAAAAATATGCATTACGGACGCGATTTTACGAATCTTGCTAATAAGAACGCAAATGGGTACCACTGCGTTGAAGCAGTCCAGGTAGTTGCATTGTTGAGAGAGGGCCTCAGTCAGAGGGCCGTGGCAAATCGACTGAATCTGTGTCGAGAGTGTGGCGTCGGTACCAAGAAACCGGTGGCTACGTCCGCCGGCAAGGAGAGGGGCGATCGATTTTTCGTCTCAATATCACTCAAAAATCAACCGAGTGTGGTCAGAAGTGTGATCGCCAGCGCTTAGACAGCGAGAAGAAAACTGAAGGCAGCCAACCTGACCCCAAAAAAGGCAGCTACGGGTCCCAAGCCGACTGCAGTTTAAAAGCAAAGGCGACTGAAATTTGCTCATAAACATCTCGATTGGGACCTCGGCTATTAGAGTCAGATATTGTTTACCAATTAGTCCAGGATGTGCCTAGATGGCAACGACAGGTGACGTCGGGTCTATAGAAGGCCAGTATTTAAGAAACTGTCGATTATAGAGGTTTATCTTGCATGTTCTAAGTGAGCATTTGGTTTTTGTGCTTAGAGGACGCTGAGGAGGTTTAACAGCGGACCGCTACATCAGGGACATTCTGGAAGAAACATGATGTTCCGTTTGCGGATTTTTTAGCGAGGACTCCATGCTAATGCACGACAATGCGCGGTGCCACACCGCGTGGGTAACCACTACCTACTTGGTTGACATCTGTGTACATCCGGGTCAGAAATCTTACAGCAAGGAGCGTAATGTAACTGAGAGCGGCGTTGATTGAAGAGTGGAAAGCAATCATTCAAAACAGCATCCAATCTATGCGTAATCGCTTGGAAAGTGTAATTTGGTGTAAAGGTGACAACACCATGTATTAGAAAAATTATTAAACTTAATTTCAACTGAGTATTTTATTTTTCTTTTCATAATCACTTTTTCCTTTCAATTCTGTTGTGTCACACATATTCTTAAGCCTATAACTTTGTCAGAACAGGTTCAATTCCAATCAAAGCGGTATCATTTAAAACCTTCAAACCTTTCAAACAGTACATTGAATTTTGCTTGAAACGCTATCGGAGTGAATGCACATTCTTTCAAAACTCTAGTATGTTGCTGAGTTGATTGTTTTGCTCTCACGAGTTGCTATGAGATGTCTCCTGAACGTATGCTAATCAGTATAGATTCAGTTTCAATGATAGTTATGCTTAAGGTACCTATCACTGGGGAGTGGTCTGTACAAGTAAGAATTGGACTTTACATCAGTATATTGGTTAGAAAAATCTTTGATCCCAAAGACTTAAGCAATTTGGTTATCTTTTTAATATTAGAAGTCTAGTAAGTAGGCTTAATGGTATTTAGATAGCCACAATTGTTAACGATTACTGCTATTTGTATGTTACGATTTCTAGTTGTTGTAAGTGTAAATCCTCATTAAAGGTGTTTAGCGTTAAAATTATCTCCAACTATTCTATTCGGCTTTTCATTGTTGCAAACTAATCGATAGATTGATCTTTGGTAATGGAATTTTTAGAAGAACACCAGATGGCTGCTACAACTGCTATGCTATAGATATCTCTGATTGCAACAGCAATTGATTGATTGAATATAATCTTTCTAATGTTGTTACACTCTAAAGTATGCAATTTTTTTATTTATTAATGTAGCTATTCCACCATGTGTAGTAGTTTCAGGATGCCGAGTATTATAAACATTAAAGTTGTGTATTTTAAAGTAGTTTTTTTTTTGAATAAAATAAGTTTTGGATATTAATAATATGTCAATCCTTTGAAATCATAAATAATGCGGTCTCCTGGTGACGAGTCAGATCGTTTGCGTTCTAAAGTGTGTTTATTATAGATTTTTTCATTGTGGGGGTTACTATAGACCATATAAGGTAGAAGATTTTTATCATACCATTTTAGTACATTAGTTGTATAAATATGGCCTCAATTTTTGTTGTTTTCTTTATTTGTACTTGCTATTTGAATGTAGCTATAGTTAAGATTCGGGTAAAAGCTAATTGAGTTAGTTGCAGCTCCATAAACTTTTTTTATTTGTGCGCGAGAAAATTTCTGGTTTTGGAGCCGCTTTCTGATTGATATTGTATTTGGATTTTTGTAACTTTTACAAACAGTACGATTGTTGTACTTCGCTAGATAATTCTCCTTACATAAGGATTTTACAGGCACAACTCTACTTTAATTAATGTACTGTTGCGCATTGTTTGCATAATAATTTTGCATTGGTATTGCAAAGTTATTTTGCTTTTAAAGTGATAAACATGTTACGACACTTTATATTTATTTAAAACTACTTACTTAATTTAGTTACAGACTTTAAGATATCTGATTATATTTATGTACACTAAAAACGCATTCACCAATCTAAGAATACTCCGTATAACTTTAGTTTATTTTGCACTAAAACTTCTCACTTGGCTTTCGATTACTCAATTGACTGTTCTGCTATTGCTATTTACACATCCAAAATCGGTTAGAATATTCAGATGCAAATTCATAATTAAAATTGATGGTATTTATTTTATAATGAGAGCACAGGATGCGTTTACTACGGCTGGCCTCTTCTCTGTTAAGTTGTTATGTTGCCGCTCAAGAGTAATACTTTATTTTAGCGATACAAAAAGATATAGAATAAATAAAATCGTTCACATCTGCATTTATATAAATAAGAGAAATGTTATTTGCTTCTATATTTAGAGCTCTTTACTTAATTTAGTTTATTTATTGCATTTTTTTTAATAGTATATATTTGAAAATTTACATAAAATTAATTTAGCAGGCTTAGTGTCCGTTACAACAAGATGCTTGGGTTTTGGATATTTGTATTTTTGAGCCGCTACACATAGAAATTTTCTCTTTATAGCAGTACAGATATTTACAACAATAATATACTTTAAAGTTGTTGGCTTTAATAAATGCTTTTTTAGCACAACAAATAATATTAATTTACTTCAATGCAACTACGAAAAACCTTTTGTATAAATTCCCTCCTTAAAGGGCTTAGAAGGATTGTTTGAATTTTTTCTCTTATTATTTTTATTATGATAAAAATAATAAATAGAGTCCATGCTTTTGTAAGTTATTTATAAATTAAAAGTCTACATAGAGTAATATTAGAAAAGTTATGCAATGTGGCATAACTGAGGGTTACATGTTGTGAAAAATTGAAAAAGCTTGCATTGTGACCTTGATCAAAAACGCTACAATATTGTACACAAATGTTAAACAGTGAAGGAAATGCTTTTTATTGTATTAGGAGTTAATTGTCTACACTGTACGACCATATTTAGATTGAACCAGAAGTTTTAAGGAGGAAATTTTAGTCTATAGGGACTCTGGAAAACATGGCCTTTTTCAAAAAGATTTTTAAACTCGATTGGATGTAATGTACAGTCAGGTAAAAAATGGATATTTCTGTACCAGAAATTCATACATGGCTTTATGTATCTGACAAAATAAGCTACAATGTAGGCGGTTATCCAACAAAAGCTTTGATATTGGGTGGACTACTAAGATTTTTATGAAAGAAACCCGGGTAGGATGAATGCAGAAATGTATATAGTGTTTATAAAAACGAAGGATGCGTTCTAAAACTTACTTAGAATTAAATATACGTATTTGAGGACATTATTTATAAAATTAGCTAATTGTTGTTTGTAGAAAGAATATATCAGCTTTGATAAAATAAAAATGAAATTGCATTTGTTCATATAAATTTTATTAAAAGTAATTGTAATGAGGTGTAGAGTCGCAAAGCCTTTAAGTAGTACGTGAGGTTCATAGAGGTTAAACAATTTAGCAAGAGCTCGGTAAAAAGTACACCCTTGCTAATATTTTAAATTAACGTAATTATGTTACAACGCTTGTATTAAATTTCTTATACGATAAACAGAAGGCGGCTTAAAAGAAATTAAAAAAGATACATAAAATCGTGCTTTGAATTTTCCGAGACAGAATTGAAAATATGAGTTTTATCATAAAAACAAAGTTTTAATATACACAAATAATTACTATTTCAAAAAATTTATAGATAAGTAGTATACTACTAATAAAACGACGTAATTATTGAAATATAAATATAATTTTATATTTAGTTTTTTAGTAGAAAACAGCTATAAATGAAAAATATGCTTTTGTTTTTAGTAATATTTCTATTTTTCTGTATCTACAAAAGTAGCCCATAATATAATTTATACATCAGATAATAGTGGTATATTCATTGATATAAAAGTCTGCAGTGTATTTAACACGACTTATTTTCAAATTATAATTTTTGAACCATTTTGTTATTATATTCATAATGATTTGGATTTGTATTATTGTCTCTTCTAGATGTTCACTCTCGATTAATAGAAAGTATCGTTAGAAAACAATACAGTGTCTTTGTTGAATAAAATCAATCTCAGTGTACTTTTCTAAGGTATTCCTGCTCTGATGTGACTTAATAAAGGAACATGTAAAATAAATTTTATGTGCAAACATATGATTTTCAATATAGAGTAAAAACGTATATTCGATTAAAAGTTTCAGCCAAGTCTACAAATACTGATACTATGTATTGTATATTCCTCCTATCAGTTTCAATAGTCTGCTGTAGTGGGTGATAAATATCTAAATTTAGTTTAAAATGTTAAAATTAATTTTAGTATAGTAAAACCAGTACACATTAGCTGAATAAATAAATTTTTTTAATTTAGCAAACATTACTATAATCAAGTACATATTTCAATTTGTTGGAAAATAGAGAATTCTTAAATATAAAGTGTAGATAGGCAAACCGAAGTTTTCCAAGTTAGTTTTTTAAGTATTAAGTTAGTTATTTTATCTTCTTCTAAAGTTTTGTTAGCTGAAAATATTTTTGTTATGGAGACTATATGCTTAAAACAGGCTGATTTTATATTACTTTTTGCTAGTGGTTGTTGTGATTCTATATTCCCATTAATTATTCCCTGGTTCGTACGAAATACACAAATATAACAAGAATTAAGAGTTCCTCTCATAACAGACTACGTACATAAGCTAAGTGGTAACTTCTTTAATAATCTTGTACTTTGTATCGTGCAACTTAACTAAATCTCGGTCAAAAAATTGCATACAAGACGAAAACGAAAGCTTATTCAAAACCTATTGAATATACCTTAACTTTATTATTAGAACTAAACTACTATTAGAATAGGTGTGAATGTATTTACTTAATATAGCTTTATATATTTATACTTCTTAGACGTAGGCTTGTATAATGTAACTGACAATAAGCCAACAATAACACAAATCTGCGATGGGTGGGTTTTTTAACTTTTGACAATTTATTCCTATGTATTTTTTAGCGCTGAATCCATAAATCATCTTTCTTTTTACTATTATGTCAGAATTTTTGAAAAATCGCAAAACTGAAAATTGTTAAATAGTTGAAAAATTTCGAAAATCTTATACTATAAAATAGACATAAAACATTTTTTTAATAATAAATAAATACATCTGATGTATTCACTTTTTTGGCTTATACTATGCATTGTTATAGTAAAACAGTTGAGGGGTCGGATGAGGGGCGGACTGACCCCTTAAGTTTTCTAATAAAAATTGCTATAAATGAGCCTAATTTACTATTTCGTCACAATTTTTATTTATTTATTTCTATTGTATCTTTTAATTTTTAAGAAGTACATTGGGATTTTAAAACCCTCCCTTCTCCCCCCTCATTCATCTAAATGTCCCTTAGAAAATGTACAAAATTGTTTGTGTTGAAGATGACGAGACGGTGGGAGAGTTGGCTCTTCACTGCTTAGTGAATTCGTAGAGCAGCTATCCGCGCTACTCATGCACTGCGCAACTTTTAGTGCACAATCATAAGTTCATTACGTGCGGTGATCTCAAGTTAATATCGGTACTTCTAAGACAGCAAGGAGGGTACACAAAGTTTCCTTATTTTTTGTGTGACTTAGATAGCAGGGACAGAGAAAATAATTGGATAAAGAAAGATTGGCCAAAAAGAGCTAGCACTAAAAATGTGCCCCGAAAAGCCCTCACAGATCCGAATGAAGTTCTCCTTCTACCTCTGAATTTGAAGTTAAGCTTGATGAAGCAATTTGTCAAAATTTATCAAAAGACGGTAAATGTTTTAAATACATCTGTGACAAATTTCTAGCCTTATTAACCGCCAAACTAAAAGAAGGTGTCTTTGCTGGTCCTGACAGAAAGCTTCTCAAAGATAGTAATTTTGAGAAACAAATGGAAGTTGCAAAAAAAAAACTTGGGGAGCCTTTATTTTATAAGTTTGAAGGTTCACGTTCTCATTCACATTTGGATTATTTTCCTGAAATTTTGGGTGTCGTTAGCAAAGAGATGGGCGAGAGATTTCATCAAGACGTCAAAGAAATAAAAAAGGGTATTAAATAAAATGGACTACTACGATGATAGCTGATTATTGCTGGATGTTACACCGAGATGAACCCCATAGAGAACATAAAAGAAAAAGCGCGAAGCAGAGCATGAGCCGTCCAAAGAAACTTCGACATATGAAATAAAATTGTAATTATTTTACACACTTCGCCATTAAGGGTGGGTGAAGAGGGGGAATGGTTTCCAAAGGTGTGACGTACCTCATAAAAATGAATTAAATAAATAAAAGTATATTAATTTAAAAATGCACTAAAACAGAAGTGTAGGCTAATTTTGTGGCAATTTTTATTATAAATTAAGGAGTCAATAACCCTCTCCACCGCCCTCTTTAGACCACTCTATTTTGAAGTCTCATATTTTCGCATTTTTTCGACTTCTTACAGATTATGAAATTTGCGATTTGCAAAAAATCTTGACGTGATGAAAAAAGTGAGTCATTTTCACGTAGTACATAGGAACCAATTATCAGAAGTTAAAAAACGTGACACAACCCAAATTTTGCAAGCTTGTGTAATTACAGAGCTAAATAAATTTAAAAAAATATTCTGCATTTTGTGATATAAATGTTCTTCTTTATGTATGTCTTGTTAAAGTATTCATTAATATACTTTTGAAAGTTGCTTAACAAAATGTTCTCATAGCTTTTCCAATAACATTTGAATTTGGAATATATGGGTAATGTTTTTTACTACCACATTATTTTTAATTTTTATTGACTGTACTACTTCTACATTCATAAATCTTAATAGTTTCATTTCTATTTATTTATAACAAAGTTATATCAGCTTTTTGTGATTTTTTTCTATAATTATCTAATTACTTTTATTTTCTCTTGTTGTGTATTTGTTATTGCAGATAGCCTTAATTTTTTCAGTATCTATCTGTTTTGCAATGTTAGTTGTCTACCTTAATACCGCATCGAACAAAAAGAATCAACTTATCGAGGATTGTATTCGCCGCTCACGTCCATTTTATTGCCTGCTGGGTTCACTTACGCTATTTTATTGGCTTTTTTGTTGGTATTGTTTTTGTACGCGTTGTTTAACATTTTGTTAATCAATAAATCAATACTTTTATGGTTTTGATTTAGTATCGGGGCAGATAAAACAAGAAGTTCTAAAAGGCATGTCAAGGTGGAGCTGGAATTTTTCTTAACATGTCTGCATTTTTTATTATTTGCCGATGATGACACAAGATATATAAAAAAGCATAAAAAATAGCTTTAGAATTACTGACTTGCTGAATTGTAATTATGCTTAAATAAACGAATGGGGTGCTAAAATAATAATACTCGGTTTTAGCTTAAAACGAACAATGGAAATGCTGAATATAACAACGGATTTTTGCGCGGGGCAGTAAACGCAAAATTCCATTGCTGTTTACATTAAGTATAGTTCTAGTGTGCTCGGCTTGTACATTGTGTTATTTTATGGAGTTGAATAAGCCATTTTTGTTTGAAGTTAAATTTCGAATTAGCATTAAATACAAGCCTCGACTAAAATTTAAATGATAATCTTATTGCTGTGGCGTAGTTCGTATTGTATTCATGAGGTAATAATACTACTGATGATATTTAAATTATGATAGTTAAAAAAAGTTATTTATATATTTATCCCTTATACCTTAATTTCTAAAATAGAATTAATTAAAGTTTAAGATAAAGGTATATTAAATTAATTTACCAAACTATTTTTTAAGTAACAAAAAAACAAGAACCAGGTAACATATTTATATACTTTGCTTTATGATAGCTGTGAAAGCTAAGCGACTGATTATTATATGCTCTCGTCAAGGATATTAATTGCGGGAAGTTGCGCTAAACGCCCTAAGTGCCTGTTGTGACAGGAACCACACAACCTGCCCTAATAAACATTGCAGTGTTTTATCGTGTTTGCTAAGAGCCGAGTGACTCAGCAGAGCTTATCTGCGATGAGTAAGCCGCGCCGCCCCACAGTGGGAAAATTTCAGCGAGTTTTATCGATGAAATTAACGTGATCGGATGTAATGCCGCTATCTTTAAAGTGGCCGCGGCGGCACGTGACCGCCCGGAACCAGCTTCCTGTTTCGTTAATTACGCCCATTTATATGGAGCAGATAAGCCGCTGCAGTTTTTATGAAATAATGAAATTATACGGCTGAGTTTTATCCGAGGGCTTAACGACCGTTCGTTACAAATTTCCAGCTAAACTCGCTCTTAATTTTTCGATTTCGGACCGCCTCTCCTGGAGCCCGCAGTTATTTTTTATGCAAATCGCGGCGGACAAATGAAAATGCAAATATTTTGTAATTGCCGCCTAAATTATTTTTCTAATAAAGCAGGCTTCTAATTAAAAAGGGATGACTAGGTGCATTCGTTTAAAGGGAAAGTTTCGGAACAAAAAGGAAATCCCGGCGAACCGAATAAAAGAAGGGCTGCATGTCTCTTCCAGTTCATTTTCCCGGAACACTCGAAATTCAACAAAACTAGTCGTTTTCAGTACATGTATTACAGCTTATCGGACTACGTCTTGCAAAGTTAACTTGGCTTTGAATCTTTCAATACTACCCGCTATGAAATATAATGGAACTTGCTGCAGTATATCGCTCATATCAAAATGTTCGCGCCCTAGATTCCAGTAAATATATTAACTTGTACAGATATTGTTGTTGATTTATTTAAAACTAAACAATTTGGGTACGTTTTTCAAATTTAATTTCAATGGTTATTATGAATTACATTTAAAAAAGTTTATAAATATATTTTTTATATAATAATTACAATTTTTAAATGTAATACTAAATTATATATTGTAGAATATTGGCTAGAAGTCGAATGCAAACGCTGGTATGGTGCGAGTGTAACGTGCTCACTTTGATAACCTTGTGATACAGCTGATCTCAAAGATTACTAATAACTAAACTGTGAGAACTTTTTAATTTTTATCTAAAGTTGTAAAAATAAGTACTACGCTAGCTAACATAAACTCACAATTGCGATCTAAGTGCAAATTTGATGAGCTAACTTTGCTACATCTGGGCAATCAAAGATTTATTTATACAAAATAAATTTTACCTGCACCAAATAATGAAAATGAACTTAGAAAGAAACTAACCAGTAATTTTAATCTACAGCAATATAACAGTAAACCGACAATTCGGCCATTATACGTGCACAAAGCGATAAACCACAAAGCCTTAGTAGAAGATATCAAGAAAATAATAATCGGCAAATTTACATTTCAACAGATTTAATAACTGAAGACAATTATCGCAAACTTACTGATTTCTGCATAAAAAATAAAGTTCAGTATCATATATTTCAAATTTCTCACAACAAGCTCATATTTGTTGTTGTTAAGAATGTTCCACTATCATTAACCACCAAATAAATTAAATATGCATTAAATGAATTAGCTATTATTAATGCAAGTGGACTGTTAACCAGAGACAAAAAAAAACCTCCCTACAACATCGGTGAAGCTAAGAAAATATTTAGCATAAAACAACTGCATCATTCAATCGTAACAGTTAAAATTAAAAAGAAAAAGCAAACTTGCCCCAGTATCATTCTGCCAGCGCTACGTTTATTGTACTTGTACCTAGAGATGTAATCATAATCACACCGCTTGTACCTAAGTAGCCAATGACAAATATGTGTCAACTATGGAGGTAATCATGACACAAGCTACGGGGAATGTAGTCGCCCCATAGAACTACAAGAAAAACGTATATAAAGTAGACATATTCTGAACAATCTAATTATTAACTCGATACAGGCATGCCAATAAAGTTAAAAGCATCATGAACACAAATCCTATTTCCTCAAACTCACCAACCCTCCCATCAAAGCAGTCCCAATCAGCAAACATTGTCAAAACTCTCCCAGATCTAATAACCTATTTCTTCCCCAAATCAAAGAATTTGCTATTCAAAAAAGTTCTTTTAGTGTTTAATGATTCTTAATACATCAAGATTAATTGAAAAGCCAACAATCCTTAATTGAAACTTAAGTGGCACTACCAGTCAACGCTCGTTATTCACAGAATACCTGGTCAGATACAATGTTGATGTGACTTGTATTACTAAAACTCACCTAATTGAAAATAATACTCTTAAAGTACCTGGATATTATGTTTATCTCAAAGAAACGCTAGGATTGCATCCGGGGGTGTTGAGTCATAGTTAAAAGAAAAGTTGAACATGTTAAGCTGGCTGACTTGCACAACATCAGCCTCGAAGTTATACGAATTAAAATATAACTCAGTAATATATAGCCATATTACAATCTTAAGCACCTGCGGACAACCAAACCAAAATAATCGAAGATAATTTAAAAATGTTATTTGATGCAACTGAATAAACTCTAGTTATAGGAGATCTCAATTCAAAGCATGGATGGGGCTGCCAAGCAACCAAGAAGGAAGGTATTAAGCTAGACCAGTATTTTATAAGATACACTTTTCAGATTGTGACTCTCGACTAAGATATATACGTCCCGAATCGTACATACATATGTACATACATATGTATTGTCATACAAAAACACTTCCAAACATATCAATCAAAACGTTATATCATAACTAAACTCGGACCATTTAGCTGTTTTAGTGTCTTAACAGATAAGGCAATCTTCTTACAAGCTCATCATTGTATCGATAAATTGGAACGCTTTTCATGAGCGACAAGATGCAAATCTTAAAAAGCCAAACAGCTCTGACACACTAGAGGACTTTAACATAACAGTGCTCAACATTGCAGAAGCTCATAAGTCACAACTTCAAGAAGACATCTATAGTTTGATTATAATTGTCCTCCAAAATATACAATTAGCTTAATTAAAGGAAATAGTCAAGCTAGAAAGAACAAGAAACCCCAAAACAATAGTATCGAAAAGGAGCTAGACTAATATCGCAGATATTAGTCTATAAAATTCAGGAATATAAAAAACCACTAGACAAATTTTAAAGCAGCGTGAATAACTACCCACCTTTATATTAAGAAATGATACGATTAGCATAGATGGCAAAAAATTTGAAGCCTTTGCCTCCCGTTTTGAGAAAATCTTTATACCATCAGTTATTTTGTAATCCAATGCAGACATTTTTTATAATTAACGAAGTTAAACGAAATATTTCTATTACCAAAACCTTGAAACCATAATACTTAAAGAACTATTTATTTCATAGCAGCTTACCTAAATGAAAAACACCTGGTCATGATCTTATACTCAACATTGTACTTCAGCACTTAATTAAGAAATAGCATATGTAGCCTCCCTGTTTAATGGATGTCTTCAAAAGGCTGTTTTCCTAAGAACTGAAAACATGTTCATATTTTTATTTTTGCCAAGCCGGGTGAAAACAAAATGATATTAATAGCTATAAGTCTTCTGACTACTCTTTCAAAGCTTATAGAAAGAATTACCTACACTCGATTTTTAAAGCTATAGAAATATAACACACCTTGCAATCCTTTTAATTTGGTTTTAAGAGAGAACATTAATTTAGCTGCTTTTAAAACTAAGAATTATACCGCGGTGGTCTTTCTAGATGTAGCACAGACCTTCGACAAGGCCTGGATCAAAGTACTGGAAAAATAGATGTACCTGAACTTCAAGCAATTCTCTTCTCGTTCTTTAAACACCGAATATTCGTTGTTAAAGTAAATTCTCATATATCTTAAATCAAAGACATATATACGCAAAAGTTCTATAAGGGAGTATTCTGAAGCCACTTCTCTTTAATATTTATATTTTGGACATATCAGCAATAAAAGCATCTTTAGCCATATTCGCTGTATATATGTGTATTGGGCTATAACATTTTTCAATGATCCTGGAGGTGTCGAGGATCTTCCAATATTCGATTCGGACACTTCAGACAATCGAAGCCGTAAGTAGCTAAATTAAACGAAATCCTTTTTGTAAGCAAAAATTATGCCACAGAAAATGCAAATTATTAAAAACTCTGATACTTCTTATTATTAAGCAAAACTCAGACTGTTTACAAAAAACATACAGAGCATTTGGCGAGAAATATTCTAAAGAGAAGTAGAAATGATTGAGAGATGACTGAATACGCGCATGATGACCACAGAATAAATTTGTTTACAGATAAAAAAAAATTTACAGAGAAGAAATCTTTCAACAAACAATATGACAGGTCGTCCCAACAAGTATCTCACTTTGTGATAAGGATTCAGAAAAACCGTTATGTAGTAGGTACGATGAAGTAACCGATGTTAATTTTTGTGAGGAAGGAGTCAAAACAGATCTTCATTCATGGGCATAAAGTTCCTTAGAAATTTTTTGTATCCAATGGTTCCGGGAAAAGAGTCGCTTGAGAACCACTGGAGACCATTATAAATTTAAAATGGGATTAGTATAGAGGAAAGATGCAAATGGAAAAGTAAATTGATATGCTCTAAACAACAAAAAATTATCTTATTAAAAATAACTACAGCCTCGAAAGACATGACTATTACGTATGTAGATATGCCAACCGCAGAAAATTTAAGAAGGAGAAGAAAAGCTGATTAATTATGTCAAATAAAATGATAATTTAGTAGTGCTATGGGACTAGAATGCAGTAATAAGACGGGGAACAGAAGAAAACGTCGTAATTTGTTTTGGACTATACAGAAAAACTTGTAGAAAAGAACTTTTAGCAGAGTTTTATATGCAACACAGTATAGTGCTAGCAAGCACTATGTACGAACACGTACTTGAAAATCGCGGGAGGCAAAATAATATATAGGAAAAGTTACATCTTAATCAAACATTGTAAATTGCACAAGCTACCCAGGGTCAGGTACAGATAGCGACCACATGGGTTATATTAAAAAATTCAAGAACTAAAAAAAATACAAGGAGAAAAACAGAGCAACTTCCAAAAAAACGTATTTAGGTAAAATGAATTATTTTTTTAAATTGACCGCCGCGCACTACGTATTGGTAAATGGCGCATTCGTATATTATTTTAATGCCCATCATGACATGGAATAGTGATACCGTGCGTTTGTGTTAAAAACTCTCTTTAAAATGTAATTTTGATCCAGTAACTATTTATGGAAATTTTGGAATAGGTCCATAGTGCTAATTTACGACACACAAGTTCAGCATTCAAACGGAAATCACCCCGTAGATCTTGTAGGGTTTGGACACCTAAGAATATCGCAGCAGTGAGGCAAGTTGTTGTCACATCACCACATAGTTCCGCCATTAAGCATACTTTTGCTATGGAAATATCTACCCAGAGAGTGCGAAAAATTCTTTACTGTAAATTCATGTTTCACCGACAGGAACTGATGGTGGTCCAAGAAATAAAAATGTCATTGATACATGTTCTTATTCTTAGTAGTGACGAAGTTTATTTTTATTTATCGGGCTGCATCAATAAGCAGGATTTTCTTAACAACTTCATGAGCAACCTTTTCATAGGATGCTATTCGCAACGCGATGGCTTTAGTACCAGTGCAAATAAATCAGCAAGCAATACAGAACTTAAGAGTGAGCCTACAAGAGTGTATCGTTCGTGTGGGTAAACATTTGAATAATATCATCTTCAAAACTGGTCGATGACTAAATAACAATGTTCTGTGTGGTGGTACAGTAGAATATTTAACAGAATATATGTTGTTCTTTTTATTTATGTTTTAAAAAGGAAAAATTATCCTGTTAGACCCTGTATAACACCAGAAGAAGTAAAGAAATAATGCTAATAGTAAGAAATGTAGTGCAAAAATCGGTCGACCAAAAGGTACAAAACTGACTAAGATAATCTTAAACTATGTACAACCTCAATAATTCTAAATCTAATAAAAGAAAAAAAGACCAATAAAAAAGAAACTGAGAAAAAAGAGACATATAACATTTACAGATATGGAGAAAACCTTCCATTGTGCCAGATGGTTGAAGATATTTAAAGTGCTATCATAAATTGAGGACAAAAAGAAAGACTTCTTCTTCTTCTTCTTCTTTTCCTTATACCCCTTCAGGGTGTCGGATATGAGGCCCAGTCCTTCCACTCCTTCCGGTTCTTTGCCATTCTTTTCATAACTGCCAATGTTTTGCCCCTCCTGATACCGATTTCTTCGATCCTTTGTGTCCATCTCTTTCTGGGTCTAGCCCTTTTCCTCTTTCGTTCTCCTGTTGACTCTGTGATCTTTTTTAGTAACGATTGTTCATCTTTTCTTATTATGTGGCCATACCATCTTAGTTGCTTTCTTTCTATAAAGTCCATTATTCCTTCTTGTCTTAGAGTGTGTCTAATTCTTTCGTTCGTCTCTCTATCCCATTTGGTTTTCCCCTCGATTCTTCTTAGGAACTGCATTTCCCCAGCATTGATCTTGCTTTCGTGCTTTTTGTTTATGGTCCATGTCTCACTACCATATGTTAATGTTGGTCTTGCTATTGTGTTGTAAACTTTCAATTTCACTTGCTTGTCTATTTCTTGTTTTTGTAATATTGGTTTGTTTATTGCATAGTATATGTTCCTCGTCTTTTTCATCCTATTTGCTATGTCGACTTCTATTCTTCCGTCATCTGTTATTACGGAGCCAAGATATTCTACTGCTGTGACTACTTCTATTGTATTCCCGTTTATTTCTATTCTTCTTACCATCTCTGATTTTTTGTTATTTATAATCATCATTTTTGTTTTGTTAGTGTTTACTTCCATACCCATGTTCTCTATTTCTTCGCTCCATATTTTAACCAGTCCCTTCATTTTATTGTGGGTGTCTGCTATGAGTATTATGTCATCTGGGTACATTAAATTGTCTACTTTGATTGGCCTTAGTTGGTAATGTCCTATTTGTGTTTGCAGATGCTGTGTTTTTGTTCTTGTGTTTAATAAGATTTTGTCCATCAGTGTTATAAATAGCAGTGGACTAAGGCTATCTCCTTGTTTTATTCCTTTTGTCATGAGGAACGTGTCTGAAGATTCTCCGTTCATCCGCACTTTCCCTTTGACATTCTGGTACATGTTCCTGATATTTCTGATGAGTTTTCTTGGTGTTTGTAATTTAGCCAAATACCTCCATATGTGACTTCTCTTTATATTGTCAAAAGCTGCTTTTAAATCTATGAGTGTCACAAACAACTCTCCTCCTCTTTCTATTGTTCTCTCCGTTATATTTCTTATTATGTGTATATTGTCTGTTGTTTGTTTTCCTTGTCTGTATGCTGCTTGTTCATCGGCTAGCTTGTGTCCTATGTAGTGTATGAGTTTCTTTTGCAGAATCTTCGTATACATTTTGAATACTGTAGAGGAAAGGCAGATGGCTCTATAATTTTTACATTTTCCTGTTTCTCCTTTTTTGTAGATTGGTATAATTATGTTGTTTTCCCAATCCTCCGGTATCCGTTCTTCTTTCCATGCTTTCTTAAATATTTCATGTATCCATATCTTTCCTTCAGGGCCCATGACTTTTATCATCTCTGCCTCGACACCATCTGCTCCCCTGCCTTGCCAAGTTTAAGTGTATTAATTGCCTCTTCTACATCCTTCATTTCGATTTCTATTGCGTTTTCTTGTTGTTCTTCATCCGTATCTTCGTATTCATCTTGTTCTTCCTGTTGGTTTCGGTTTTCCTCAAATTTTTCCTCGTAGTATTCCTTCCATACATGTAGTATTTCTGTTGTTTCCGTTTTAATTCATTGTTTTTGTTTCTTATTCCTCTTACTTCTTTTCCTTTATTACCTCTTAACTTTTTACTATTCCCCAAAATGTTTGTTGTTTTTAGTGTATAGTTCATCTAGTTCCCAAATTCTTCCCAGCATTGAGTCTTTGCTTTTCTTATGTCTATTTTGGCTTTGTTTCTTTTTCTTATATAATCTTCTTTGTCCTCTTGACTTTTGGTATCTACATATTTTTTCCATACTTTTTTCTTCTCTCTAATTGCTCTGTTTACCTCTTCGTTCCACCATCTGGTCCTCTTGGTGTCCCGTTTAAATTTCTTTACTCCGCAGATCTGTCTGGCGTTCTTTATCAATGTTTCTTTGAATACTTTCCATACTTCTTCCACTGTCCCTTCATTTCATTTTATTTCAAATTTTTTGAGTTAGGCATCTATGCTTTTCTTGTACTTTTCTGCCCTATCAGTATCTTTTAGTTTATATACTGGTATTCTCTCGTATTCTTTTTTCTCTTCTTCTGTAATATTTATGTCATTTAGTAATGCTCTCACCAATCTGTGTTGGGTGGAGAGTTCCGCTTCTACTATTGTTTTCACTTCATCTATTTTTGTTCTAGTTCCTAGTGTATACCACGTAATCTATGAGGCTTCTTGCTCCTCGTTCTTCTGCTACATAAGTGTACTTTTCTTCTAGTGGTTGGTACCAAAAGTATTACCGACTATTAGGTCATTTGCTATGCAGAATTCAATCATTTTTCTCCCGTTTCTGTTCTGTGTCGTTTCTCCGTATTGTCCCAAGCTGCCTAATCCTGTATTTATGTTACTGACTACCCTAGCATTCCAGTCTCCTATTATCAGTATTTTGTTACTCTTTTTTTTCGCACTATCTATTGTCCTCTGCAGTTGTTCATAAAATTCTTCCCTCTTATTTACTTCTGCTCCCTCTACCGGAGCATATATTTGTATTATGTAGAAAATTTGACCCAGGTCCACTTCTACTGCCATTATTCTTGAATTAATTGGTTCTGCTTTTATTACTCTTCTATTTAATATATCGGCGATAATTATTCCTACTCCTTCTTTACTTCTTTGTCCCGGATCTGTTCCTGAGTAATATAACGTATATTCATTCGTTAGCTTTATATTTCCTTTTCCTTGTTTCTTCGTTTCGCTTATTCCTAAAATATCTATTTTGAACTTGCTCATTTCTTCCGTTATTTCTATCTCCTTTCCGTTTAACGCCGTTATGTTCCATGTCCCTATGTTTACTTTATTGACGTCTTTCTTTACTGCTGGTATTGTTTTTTCGTACTTTTTTCCTGTTTCTGTTTCTTTTGCCATTGAATCATAATTCGTTGATGTCTTGTGTTCCGTATTGTTTTTGTATGCTGTTTCTGTATAATTGTATTTTTTCTTCATATCTGCATCTTTAACCTTTTTCTTAGCCGTTTCTTCTTCAGTCGTCATTGGAGATTGCTTTGTAACTACTTTTGTTCGTTTTTTGAAAATCTACTCGTCTTCGTTACCTTGAGTAGTTTTTCTCGTAGTTCCGCCTCATCGTTACTTTCTGGAGATCTCTGGCTCATAGTTCTTCCTTTTTTTGGGATCTCTTTCTCTGCCACACTTTCCGGATCGTCCCCTCTCTTGTCATCATCCATTCTCATTCTGTCCTGCTTATCCAGTTGCTTTAGTCTATCCAGTGTAACTACCTCTCCATTTATTACCAGTTTGTTATATCTTAGGATGGCATGGTAGCCATTTTGCCTATATTGTTTCATATATGTTATTAATTCCCTCCGTTGTTCCTGGATTTCTTTTGAGTATTCTTCCTCTAGGTAGATTTTGGTGCCCTTTAGTTTTTTTGTTGATTTTAGAATCTCTATCTTTTTATTCCAGCTTCTTAACTCTAAACTTATTGGTCTAAAAAGAAAGACATAAAAATAATAATTCTCTTTTATGAAAAACATACGGTAACAATCTCCAATGAGAAAAAGAAAAGTAACAATTAGAAAAGGTGTTGGGCAAGGTTATGGTCTGTCGCCACTGTTATTTAATGCTTGCTTACATGAAAAAACGTGAAAAACGTGTTGTACAAGAAAAGAAAATAGACATGCTGAGATATGCAGACGATGTAACAGTGTTAGCCGGAAATGAAAAAGGTTTAGAATATGTATTTATAGAAATTAATGGTAATTTAAAAGACTACAAAACAAAAATAAATAACTTAAAAACTGAGATGATTGTATGCGATAAAACAGGCCAACACGCAACAGTCTCACAAGAAAAACAAAAACTTCAAAACGTTGAGAGTCTTCAATCTTTAGGAAGCAAAGACGGAAGAAGCAACGCAAATAGTAGACAGAATTAAACAGATGGATACAGTTTTTAACAAGAAGAAAAATTTACCAACATCTAACAGGATTTCACTAAAAAACAGAAATATATTTTTAACATTTGTATATGGTGTATTATTGTACGAATGTATTCCAACTAAAAAAGGAAAGATTAAAGGCTTAAAATGGTATGTTTTTGACAAATTTTGTAGGTCAGACGAGCGGACTGGGTCAGCAGCAAAGAAATGCTAGCAAGAATACAGAAAGAAAAAACTCTCTCGGAGAATATAATGCGGAGATACACTAGAAACAGCCATAAACGTATAACGAAAACAATGACAGGAGTTATAAAAAAATTAAGATAAGCCAATATTATAGTAGATGATCAGATTATAAGAGATATGAGAAACAGTCATACAACAAACCTATCGAAGAAATTAAAGAATAGCAAAAGAACTATTAAAACTAACGACGAGTTCTTTCTAAGCACAACCGATAACTTTGATCAACGAATTCGACAGTGTTACAAAACATTTTGTTTGGAACTGCCAGACACTTATTTTTAATTTCCTGTTATAGATTATTGATTGCTGTAGGTTATATGCGAATTTTGAAGAATCCGGTAAGTAAAATTGTGTGGATTAATTAAGCTATATAACTAAAAGGTAATCTTATTTTATTTTTATTATTTATTTTATTATATTTTTGCCCTAGGTATGTATAGTCTTATGTATATATATATATATATATATATATATATATAGTTGTCTTTTTAATACAGTCTTCTAGGTTTAATCTATAGTTGTTCTCTATTCTTCATTTCTAATTCTATCAGCTTGGTTTCCTTCTTTCTCTTCTCAGATATTTTATTCCAACTGCCCTTATCTTACTTCTATCTTGTGTTCACCAGTACCCATTGCTCTGCATCTCGAAGGTTAACTATATGTCTCTTGTACATTCTTTCTATACTTGGTTATACCTTGATATTTCTTATTTTATTATCAACGGCCTTTACTCATCGTCCATCGATATGCACTTTGATATGGCTAACTTCTCTATGTCTTCTTATATTTCTTTTTTCTGATACTTTATGTATGATATCTCTGTTTTTTTCTATTATTTACTTGTTCCTGTTCTAAGGTATCTGGTAAATTGTTCACTTGTTCTATCTTTTTTCATCTATTTGGATCTTTACTTTTTTCCTTTTATTTGTTACTACCATTTTTTTGTTTTTAACTTATTCATCTTCATTCCGTTTTGGCTTAATACTTTGTTCCATACCTGCAAATTTTCCTTAAGGTCCTTCTCATTTCCCGCTATTAACGCTACATCGTCTGCAAATGCACATTCAGATATAACAACCTTCTCCATGTTTCTATATCCCACAGCCAAGGGTTTTGTTCTTGTCTTCGCAATTCGTATGTATGTATAGTCTTTTGCGTTTTTTAATTCCTGATTATTTATTTTTAGTTTTAAGTCTTCTAAGAACATAGTTTTGGTTTTATTTTTGTTTATTTTTAGTCCTATCTTTATTGATTTTTCTTCTAATTCTGTTATCATTTTCTTTAAATCGTGATAATTTTCTGCACACATGATTATGTCGTCGGAGAATTTTAGGTGTGTAAATCTTTCTTCATTTACATTTATTCTTTGGTTTTTCCAATTTAACATCTCAAACACTCCTTCCAATACTGAGGTAAACCGTTGCGGTGATATTGTATCCCCTTGTGTTATTTCTCTCCGTATCTCAAAGAACTCTGCCGTCTCATGGGCTTTTACTGCAGCGTTAGCAATCTGGTATATTTATTATTATTTTGCATATCTACGATCCACATGGACTCCTGCTAGTTCGTTTAGTATGGGTTAGTGTTCGACCGAGTCAAATAACTTTTCGTAATGAATAAATGCTATATTTAAGGGCATACTATATTCAAACATCTTCTCTATGAAAAATTTTACAGTCAACATCACAAGTATTGAACCCTTTACGAAATGCCCTCTGTTTTGCAGGTGATAGACTTTAAGCTTTTTATTTATCCTGTTTGCAGTTACTCTTCTAAACATTTTATACGTCTGTTGCAGTAAGTTGATAGGTCTATAATTTTGCAGAAGAGTTGGGTCTCTCTTTTTAAAAATTATTACGATTATTGTTCCAAAATTGAAAAAATTGGAGAGAACTAAGGGGACACTAAAGGTTAAAGCAGAAGCAAAAGATGCATTTGTTGGTCAATTTACCTTAAACCAAAATAATAATAATAATAACAATAATAATAATAATTGTAGTAGTAGTAGTTTGAATGTACCTTTTTCAAAAAAGCAATCCAATAAAAATATTTATAAACATAAATTACCTATATTTGACTCTCCAGGAAATCAATGGCTTTTTACTGAAAGAATGTGTTGATCTTACTAAATTCTACAACTATTGGAGTTACATATATTGCGTAATATGAGCGGCACTTTACGTCAGACATCTCGCTTATGCGTGGCTCGTTCAAAATTCATTTCGCGATGTTGTATGCGTCCCATCATACAAACACCCGCTGTTTGCACAATTTCCATACACGAATTTTTTACCGCGCTGCCTATCTTGTTTTTTTAAACAGATATCCTTACTTTTCTATTTTTCATGTTGTCCTTGCACGTTACAGCTTTTGTATGTAAATATTTTTGTGTTGGCCTTGCCTGTGCTTTCATCTGCGCGCTTGTGTAATAATCAAAGAGTTTGGAAGTTTGTTTTAAAGAGTAAAATGCACGTGTAAGGTTACATCTCGTGGTCTTATTTTCCTTGTTTGATATTGAGCTACAGTATTTTTATCTTTCTGATAATTCTTTATTTTTATAATTTAACTTGTTATTGGCATACATTAACAAAATCGGAAAAAGATAAAGTACATACCTATGTAGGCTATTCTTGCAAAAGTATTTCAATATTTTTTTACTCAATCAAATGAAGTGTTTGTTTCTTGTAATTGATATACGCAATGTTATTTTTGCCTGAATTTATACTTTTCAAATAATCCAAATTACACTTTGTACTCAATTCCACAACAATAATTTTATTTAAAATTTTCAGTTGCAGTTACACATTTAACATAACATTTTAATTAACTTGGTTGTATTCACAATCTCTAAGATAACGTTTTTGAATAAAGGTTTAGGGATGTTGGATAAAAAGGGGGGAGGCGTGACTATTTTTAGCTTAAGTACAAGCCCTCATTTAAACCGACAAATATTAATATCGTATTTTTTACAACTAAGTTAAAATGTGCATAATGGTGTTTTTGAACAAAATAAATTATTAGAGATGTCGATTAAGAAATAATTTATTTTATGGGAGCGGGTTTAATTTGAATATCTAAACTTTATGATATCGTAACGATGAAAACTTTGGTTATCTTACTCAAATATTTATAAAACATAAGTTTTCTTGCAGAACAATGTGACGCTACCTGTTTAGGTATCACAAAGTTAATAATTTTGTTAGCATTTCACCTGTAAGATGGTTATCTTGCTTATATTTTATTTGTAATCCAGTTTTATGGTATTGTACATTTAGACTTATTTAGACGTATTTCTATTATAATTTTAGTTGTTTAACCCTGAGTGGATCTTCGTCTGTTTATGACCTTTTCTTCCGTGCTACTATCTTTGGTTAAAGTATACTCAAATTATTTGTTTTCGTTTTGGTGTTTTCGTGCATTTTTAGGCCTCCAACCATTTCTTCTGCTTTTCCAGATACAGTAGTTTATTACAGTTAATTTACATTTTATAAGGTTGCGTTTATATTTAATACTCGAATATAAATCTTCAATAGAATTTAAACATGAGTAGTCTGGAGGAGTCTGATCAATTTCAAACTGCAAATTGTTAATTTCTTCAATTATTGTTTCAAACCTGCTGTATAATTCACTAATAGCTTCTGTTTGAGATAAAAATAATTCGTTTGAGCATAATTCATAATTTGAAATATTTTTTGATATGTTATATAAACGATTAAATCGTTCGAAAATCGCCTCTTTTTTGGCAGTTAACTGAACTAATTTTAATTCAAGCTTATCCATTATAAGGGAACTTTACTTGAATAAAGCGTAATAAATATGTATGTAATTTATGGCGGTCACCTTACCAAAAACCTACGTAAGTCTGTGACGACCAAGTTATCAAGCGGTTTCTACAAGTATTGTAGCTGATACCGATCCGGCTCGTAAGGACCAAAAATGGAGAGGCAGGCGTGTAAATAGTCACTCTCGTGGTGCGGTGTGGAAACGTAGTACGGCCCGTTTGGAACGTCAACCGAGAAGGCCCAAATCGTCCCTTAAACGGCCGTCGCGTAAGCGGATGGGGGCGGCTACCGATATCCACCAACGAATATTGCCAAATCGCTCACCTGAATCGGCTTCGGCTTCGGCGTCGTCGGCAATTCCAAAGTGGCCACCTCTGCGCTGCGGATCGGGTTTCTGCGGGTAGCGAATGTTCTTGCGGGGTGAAGGCACGACCGAATTGGTCGCGCTGCGGATGGCGAGTTTCTTGCGGGTTGAGATACGACCAAGTTGGCCGAGCTGCGATGCGTGAATCTGCGGTGTTAAAACACGACCAAATTGGCCGCGTTGCGGATTGCGAGTTTCGGGCTTCGCGCCTGGCTTGGCGGCAGGTCTTTTCGGGCAATTTGCATTCGCCAGCACCTTTCATATCAAAAGGTGCCGCCGACGGCGTATGCAGACTTGTCGGCTGAGCAAAAGCCCATATGCCGTTTTGTGTGCGACGGCAAAACGTAGCAGACATCACAGCCGCCAGCATGCCGCCGCGATATAAGCGGTTCAAGGGCGAAAAGGCCGCCACACCATATTTCATCGGGTTCTTGTCGTTTTTTCAATATTGTATTAAAATCTTCATTAGAATTTGAAATTTGCATTTATGTTTACCTAAAACTTCCTTTAAAACGAATCTATTTCTTCATCTGTATAATTACTAATACGTGCATAACTATGCATTACCTTCACTTTTATATTGTTGTTAACCCTATTCTATTTGAGACTATTTCGTAAGTCTTTTTGTTCACTATGGATGCCACTCTTTTATACATTAGATGTTTTTTCTCTCAAGATTATACATTCTTCACATTTTTTCGTAATTGGCTTAGTTCAACTAGGTCATATCTGACGCTTACCAGTTTGTGTTATCTCATATATTTAATCATCTGACATTCCTCTAATATTATATGTTCCTATCCGTATCGTCGTAATGTGTCGGGCCCAACCCAGTGATCCTCAGCGCCCTATTTTCTTTTAGCTATTTGACTGCTGCTGTGGTCGAGGCCTCTGAGAATATTGGGGACTGACGGACTTACGTGTCGTTGCAAATTCACGAAGGTTTTTAGGCCTTCCTACTCCACGTTGGCCAATTGCTGGCTGGAGTGGGGGGGTTAGGGGTTGTAAAAAAGATTAAATGTAGCATGGCTAGAAATAGAGGTGTTGGCCTTGATTCCTCTTAATGTTAAGAGGTGGGAAAGAATCAACAAAAAGACCTGTGATACAATTTTTTATGAAACCGATTTGTTACCAATTAATAATTATTATTTGTTAAATTTAGTTTAAATTATAATATCTATATTTCTTCGCATTGCTTATTACATATACACAAGCGGATTTGTATTATGTCCGTTTTAATAAAATTTTATAAATAAATAAATAATGCATTTACAAAAACATATTTTATCAGTATTAGTTTAGTTATGTTCTGCTGTCATTACATGATGCATCAAAATCGAGATCTCAAGTAAACTGGTGACTTTAAATTTTAATAAATTTTAAAAGTTATATTAGATTGGAAATGCTCTAATAAAGTGCAAATTAGCAGAACTATAGTTTCTTTGGTACTTGAACTAAATAATGAGATCAAAATAATCTCACTGGCAAATGTTTTGAAGGATGTAAATATGTCTGAAATCCTTTGGAACTAGAAAAGTATTTATAAAAAAAATAATAAATTCAGAAATTCTACAAAGATATGCATATAATTTAATTTTATTTTATATTTCAATATTGTAGTCAGGTTGTAAACATAATTAATTAAACTTAAATAATAAATTTTACTTCTCAGATATACGACAAGTTTCTAATAAAGTTGGAGAAAAGGGTCTTTTGTATAAGTTTAAATCACTTTATTTAGGTGAATGTTATCTTTTGCTTAAATTTTACTTCTGTAGTTGTTACTGCAAAATTCCATGTAAACAAGAATTTAACTAATCTTGATTAAATTATTGCTAGAGTAGTCCAAGGAAGTGTTCTGACACCATAATTATATAAGTTTTATACTTAGACATGCAGATACTTATAATTAGCTACATTTAGTGATTTAGAAATTCTTTATTTAAAGAAAGTGGACACATAAATCAAAAATTTTCTTTATAATTAAAAAAACAAAAACAAATAATAAATGAAACAAACTAAATATATAAAATTGAGCTTTTGGGCTGCTCGTGTAAATCAAATGTTAAGATTATTTGATGTTTTCAATAAACGTAAATGTATATTAGTGATTTTTCGATTTTGAGAACCTATGCTAACAATAAAAATGCATAGAAAAGCAACAACCATCTTCTGAGACTACAGGTTTATTTAATTATTATCAACTCCAGTTTGCATCTTGATCCTACTATCAGAAAATTAGAAAAAAAATGGCCTAAGTATTTTAAATTTAAAGTATTTTGTTATTATTTTTTAATTGTAATGGACATATTATTGTATTTAGTTATATATAATTTGATTTTACAATTAGTTCTAATTGTTCATATGCCACTAAATTTTAAATTTGATATTTTCTGAATTTATGTTTAATAAATATTCAAAGTTATAAATAAATCGTGAGCAAGGACACGTATTGTGTAAACTGGCACCTGTCATAATTTTTGTAAAACGCATCTAGCATAATACAAAAAATCGTAACATTCCAATAAATTTTCATGCAACTTTAAAATTGAATACAAACGAGGCATGACACCTATTTGATGGAGCTGTGCAATAAAATAGCGCGTATAGTGATAAACTAAATTATCGGCGGTTTTGGGCAGCGCGCTTCAAAAGCAGACCGTTACGTTCGCCGCTTTCGTTTTCATCAGCTCGAAGTCATGTTGTATTTGTCGTTATGCCATTAATTCTCGTGTGCAGTTTGACGTACTGCAGATGCGGAAACATTATTTACTTTTGTGAATCTGGCAGGAATAAAATGCCGCATTCAAAAAATTATCCGGCTCGAATCTAAAAGCTGTTCCTCTATTTTATAAATCAAAGTCAGCCGTGATAGGCCGGCCATACGTGGACGAAATCAATCATGATGATGGAATTGCGGCGCAACCAACCCCTCCCGAACTAATTACTAAACTGAGCTATACGGCTGCAGTATTGTCACATACATTTGAGGTTTCATCCCTTGTCTGCCCATGCAAATTTATACGCTAATCTAATCGCAAAAAAACCCCATTATAAGTCGATAGTAATTTTGAAAACTTTGTTCCCTTTTCACCGAGAGGAAGTTCTTAATTGTGTATTCTTGTTTAGTTTAGTTTCGAGGAATTCCTTAAGGAAGTTTGCAGGAAGTGAGACTCTTGGCAATTAGCACTGCAATACGCCAGGGTATCGTTCAACATGAATATTGTTCGCGCTTCTCGGACTCTCGAGAACCTTAGAGTGCTCTCAAACTATTAAAACTTACTTATGTCACTTCTGAGTGGGACTATAGGATTCATAAATGACACGGAGTTAAGTTCATTACATATTTGACAAGCACTGATATCTTGCCGAACTTTGTACTTAAAACTTGGATCGCATCAAACTCTTTTTATTAGATTTGCAACGTCGCATCAAAAACTAATTGGAGCAGTTCCCTTACGAGTGAGTTTGGCTGCACAAAACATAAGGTAATGGTTTCTAAAGTTTGATAAAGCATTATAATTTCTCGCGCGGTGAGGATAGTCGCGCGGGAAATACTTATTCAATGTTTATGTTCGCACTTTATTGTGGCCTTGATTTATTATATTTTATACTCTGTTATAAAACACATGACTATAATTAACAAAATTGCCTTTTATTTAATTTATAACCGTAATTTAAATTTTTGCAGCTACGAGGTGATCTGTATCTGGCGGGAAGTTTATTTTATGTTACTGGAACTATAAATTATGCTTCGCTAAATGACGTAAATGATGACTAAAATGTGTATAAACAGGAAACTGACATATTAGTCTAATAAGTCGAGAGTAATGTGTATTTTATTTATAAAAACAACCAACATTGCCATAAAATTATCTCATCTGTATAATAGTTTTCCTACTTTGATTACTACGAAGCAGCTGTAGTTCCATTAAATTAACTCTGAAATTATATACGAACATTTTAGTGTTGCTTGTGTAATTTGGTTGTCTATTTACCCTAATAACGTTTTGCAAATAGCATGCTGAATATCTTCTTTGATGTTGGGAGTTGAATGTTTATGTAAAAGGCATTGCGTCTCTTACTGTGAGATACTGCAAAAATATGTTGCAAGGTCGTAATTTACAAATAATAGTCATGGCAGATGATTAAATTGACAAAAATTAAAAATTGTACTGAAAAATACATTATTTCTGTGTTAAACAAATGATGGTAATAATAAAGCATTTAAATTGGTAGTGCTCTATGTTTTATATTAATTTCGGTCTAACTAATAGTTATCAAATATTTATTTCACTTTATTAAAATCGTTTGTTTTTATTTTTATTTGCTAATTAAAACTTGATCAGTAAAATTAAAACTAAAAATAATAATTTATATTTTAAAAGGAATTATGCATAATACGGAATAAAAATGTACATATCTAATAAAGTGAATAAATCTGCTGTTTTATGCTACATTAAATTTTAATTTAAAATTTCTTCTGATAAATTTTTAGTTAAAGATATCTGAGATTTTATATGAAGTAACATTTTTGTGTGATTGAAACCATTAAGATACGAAACAGATACCAAAAGATTACGGTTTGATTGGTAACAATAGAAACAAAATAGCAATAGCGTCAGACATCATCATCTTTGATTAAAACAGCCGATTTGTCTCAGTTACTTCACTGTAATTTTTCAAAATGCTCATAATCGAGTATTAAACCGTAATTAAATATTTCACTAAAAATATCTTAATCTCAGTAATATTAAACAACGTTTTGCGTAATATATGCTGTGCATATTTGCCATTATATTCTCCCGTAAAAAAATGAGATAAACAATTTTGTTTGGTCTTACAGAATATCGAAGATGAATCACATACAGGTCGGCCAGTTGAAGTATTTTCTGATAAAAAACGCTACTCTCGTCAATCGTAAAGTGCTACAGGGCAAGTATTTTAAAGTAAAAAAATTATTAGGAAAGTTAGGGCTTCCTGATTCAGTCCTTTATGAGCACTTTTATATAAATAAGGTTATTGCCAGAAGGATACTTTGACTTTTGGCGGGGCTCAAAAATAGCAACACGTGACTTGTGAATAATTTTTAAACCTCTGCCGCAACAAAAAAAAAGAATTTATTTAATCCACTATTACAGGAGATAAAACTATGATTGCAATTTTATTTTATAGAAAGAGGCACAGTATTAAACGGATATTATTACGCCAGTTTATATACTTTGTAACGTTATCAAGGAAAAGGGGAATTGCATGCTGAATATAATATAACACCCTCTTTTATAATACCGCATTTGCCGAGGTTGTTACAAAAAAGTGTGGTTTACGGAGGTATCCCATCCATTCTATAGCCTAGACTACGATCTGTTTTTAAAACTAAAGAATGACTTTTCCGTTAAAAATTTAACAACGATGAAAAGATGGAATGGGCTGTTTTAAAGCAATATTCAAATAAAATTCTTCAAAGGTATTGAGTATAATAAACGTGTTGAAATACTTAGAGACTATATTAGATTATAAAACTATTATTTTACTTTTATCACTTCTAAAATATACTAGATAAAACAGAAATTATAGCCGCATTTTGAGAAATATCAATAAATAGCAAATGAAAATATACACTGATAGACGGATGTGCACAGTTGTAACAACATAAACACGTTCACAGTTATACTTGGACACAACTAATTAGAGCATTAAAATTAAGTATAAATTATAAATTACGAATCAGACAGCCATATTTTCAAAGAGGAAATGTATTTTTTATATAAAAAAAAACATGAACTTTAACAGAAAGCAACAACTAGGAGAATTGTCAGTGTAACCACTTTGACACAAATAATTGAAAAGAAAATACAGTAGGACATATGGAGCATTTCACGCCAGATGCCCCAGTGCGGCGCGCGAGCGCCAAAACTCTTATTTTTCAACTCACGATTTCGGCCTCATAGCGTACTCAGGAAAAATAATTAAAACACATAATCGGCGTGTTTCTTTTTCTCAGATTTTCAATGGAGTGATCAGTTTTATGAAAAAAACACAAAACGTGTTATATCTCGAAAAGGGTATTTTTAATATTTTTTTAAAAATTCCCAATCGAAAGAGCAGAATTTTTTACATCGAAAATAACTTTTTTCTTAGTATTTCTTAGTTTACGAGAAATTAAACGACGAACAAGCAGCGCGCGACATGGAACAGCGCGGCGCGACAAGGCAGTGCCGTTTTTTTTTTATTAAATTGCTTATTTGGATTGTTTTAATAAAAAACAAAGACTATAACAATTCTTTTACTAAAACAAATTATAAATTCCAAATTTTTTTGTTTATATATACGTGTTATATACATTTTATTCTTATTCTTGTTATTTGTTTAATCTTTATTTTCTTTTTCGTACTTTTTCTTTTTCTCAAATGATTTTGAAGTAAATGGTTGTTTTCTATTAGAAGTAGCCCTTACTTTCTGTTTTTACTTTTGACTTTCTTATCTTCAGAGGAATGTCACATTGAGAAGAAAGAAAAAAAAACGTTTTATTGATATTTATATGATATATTTTATTAAATTATACCTTTCATTTTATAAGTTTAATTGTCTTATTCTATATTTTATTCTAAAAGAATTTTACTTGTAATTGTTATAATTAATTTTGTTATAAATAAAATATGAGCAATGTAGATATTTGCCTTCTTGTAATGTAGTACGCCACGTCCTATGCGTTTTATACTTAACTTTTGTTAAATATGCTCATTATTCTTACATATCCTTTGATAGTTACTATAAGCTTTGTCAAGTACAGTGTATTTACTTGCCACATTCTTTTAACAACGATCATTATTAATCTTTGGATTTACATCCCATATTTAAAATACATTGCGCTCTGTATTTTTTTGCCAACTTCTGTTAATATTTTGTAGAATTAGTTTTCTCAATATATTGCATCTCCACTTGACGCATTCTCTATTAATGTATTTGCCATTCTTCAATAATTACTTTAAATTTTGCTAGTCTCTTTCTTATATACTGTAGAAACAATTATTCCGCACCATTATAATTCTGTTTACTGTCATGTAATAGCTTTCTTTTTCAATTTTAGCCTTTTTTCTTTATCATTTTGTAGAGATAGTACTGTAATTATGCATAGTTTTATTTTCTTAACTATTTTATTCATTTCTTTGTTTGACACATTTTTCCGCATATATTTTTCTAATGAATTGGCATCTTAGTCTTCATGCGGTTTTATGTAAGTTTTTACATTATAGAAGGTCTGCTACTGGCAGGCAAAGTGAAAAGTCACAATAATAAGGCTAGCGGCTAAAATATAAAAAGTAGTAGTGTAATACTGCAGTTTGTCGAAGAAATTTATACAGATAAGTAGAGTAAAATAAGAGCTTTAATTTGATATAATTTATAGTAAAATTTATATATTTAATTAAATAATCAAAATAAATAAATTTAAAATAAACTAATAAATCATGCCAAAAATAATATTAAAACAGCAGATAAAAGCATCAAAAGGCTAGAGATAACCGGAAACAAATATATCATATTGCATATTTATAAACTTAGGTACACGAAATAGGCAATACTTTCGGCACCAACCAAAAGCGTGCGTATAATAAATAAGAGAAGCCAAAAATAGGCAGCACAACAGCCAGGCGGTGCTCTAAGTTAAGTAGGAGCATCGCAAAAGCTGAGATTATGACACGGTTTTTGTTAAGATATAAGATGAAGAAGAATATAGAAAAAAATACTGAAAAATTGGAAAGCATGGGCAGAAGCAAAAATAGAATACAACAAAAACTAAATGAAATACAGACTGAAATAAGGGATATAAAAAAGAAAATTTAAAAATAAAAAGAGAAATGGGGAACTGAAACAAGACAAACCAACAAGAAAACAGAATAGAAGAACTCGAAAGATAAATATAAAGAGAAAATTTTATAGTATACCATCCACTATACATATTTACGGAATAAAAGAAAATAAGAAGCAAAAATAAAATCAAGGAACAACAAACAAAATGGAAATTAATATTAACGCAAAGAAAAATATTAAGGACATAAGAAGAATTGGAAAACAAATAAGCGATAAAAAAGGCCAATACTAATACAGCTCAGAAGTGAGGAATTAAAGAACCAAATAAATAAAGAAGCGAAAAAAAACACTAGAATCTTGGTAACTAAAGACTACACTAAGAAAATCCAAATGCAAAGAAAGATACTAGGAGAGCATATAAAAAAGAGAAAATAGAAACAAAGCAAACATGTACTGCAATAAACTATTCGTCAATATAAACATATATACAGTGAAGAGTTTTAAATGCCCGGAAAACTGCAGAGAAAACACAAACAACAAAGACAGGAAGAAAAAAAAGGTAACATATAAGGAAAACTACAAAAAATAACTAGAACTAATAGAAATACCTGAGCAATCCCAAAAAACTGGATGAAATACACAAAAGTCAAAAGATCATAAAAGCCAGCGCAACGGACACAAAAAATAAAAAACAAACAAACAAAAAACAAGCTAATAAGAGATATGACAAAACATAAAAACAAAAAAGGAAAAATCTAAAAATAGTAATCTAGAATATAGCCAACAAAGAACAAGAAATTATAGAAGAAATAGAGACATATATTATACATATACTAATTTTAAGCGAGACAAGAACAATAAGAAAACGACACAAAATAGTAAATAACCAAAAGCGAGACCAAAAGAAGGATTAGGTCTAATAGTAAAAGAAAAATAAACAAAAAATTATTACCTATGATCCGATATCTTCAAGAATTATAACTATAACAATAAATATGGGAGAAGAAATAAGTACAGTACAAGTATACAGCCCAGTAGAAGAAACAGATGAAAGCGCAATGACAGAATTTTATTTAAAAATACAAAATACTATAGATAAAAAGCGAGAAAAAAAACAAAATTATTATAATAAATGACTGGAACGGTAGAATAGGTAGATATACATAAAGGACTAGAATGTAAAGGACTAGAATGTAAAGGACCACACGGGGAAAACAAAATAAACAGAAATGGTTATGAGATGATACAATTCTGTATAACAAATGAACTAAAAATTGGAAACTCCTTCTGGAAACAAAAACAAGAAGACTGACATACTTTCGTATAACGAAAAACGCAAGTAAAGAGCATCATAGGGTACATACCGAAAACAGAGGAAGAGATAGAAGAAATAAGAGTAGAACCATAAGCAGAAGTGGGTTAGTAGTAGGAAAATTAAAAAACCTCAAACCAAACGAAGAAAAGACACAAAATTATACTAGAGTGAATATAAATAAATTGACAAATTATGAAAACAAAAACCAGTATATAAAGACAATAGAAACAAAACTAAACAAGTTGGAAAAAACAAATAGGATAGTAGATGATAGATGGTAGGTACTAAAGAAAATACTAATTAGCACGGCAAGAGAGGTATGTGGATACAAGATGATAAATAATGAAAGAAAAAAACAAGATAATAAAGAGAGGAAGTAAAAGATATAGTACAAAATAAAAACAAGCATGGCAAAAATATACACACACTAAGGAACTAAAAAACTAATAAACCTATGATAAGAAATAAAGAGAAGTAAAAAAATTAGTAAAGAAAGCCAAACAAAACACATGCAAAGATTTCGGAAATAAATTAAGTGAAGAATACAAAAGCAACAACCGAAAATTTTGAAACACAATCAAAGAGCTAAGAGAAAAAAGAAAGAAAATAAATCCAGGCCTAATAGATAAAAATAAGAAAATTACAACAAATACCTTAGAAGAAATGGAAGTTAGGACATGTCACTATAAACAAAAATTTGAGCAACATGAAGATGACAAAATACAGCTAATAGAAGTAAATTTACCCAAACAACAAGAGAGAATACATGGATTGATTACTTAAAAAAATTATACGAAGATGAACAACCAACACAAAGAGAACCAGAGCGAAACAACCCAGAAATTAGAGCAAACGAACAATTTACGATAAGCACGGAGGAAGTAGAAGAAACACTAAGGAAGCTGAAAAACAGGAAAGCTGCGGGAGAAGATGGAATAGCGAACAAACTGTTAAAGCACTGCGGAACTGAAATGACGAAACAGCTGACAACTCTAATTAATAAAATAATAAAACACAACCAAATACCGGAAGAATGGAGGACAAGCATATTGATACTGCTGTTCAAGAAAGGGGAAAAGAAAGAACCGGAGAACTACAGAGGGATCAACCTGTTGAACACCACATTAAAATGAACAACAAGAATTATATGCCAACAAATAAACCAAACGACAACTCTGAACGATGAACAGCAAGGATTCCGTAGTGGAGGATCATGCACAGATGCAATATTCGTGATAAGGCAGATAAATGAAAAATCAATTGAATACAATAGACCAGCCTTTTTATGTATGATCGACCTGAAGAAAGCTTTTGATAGAGTCAAACTAGGTGACGTAATCCATCTGTTATATAATAGAGGAATACACATAGACATCATCAAAACAATTGAGAACATATATAAAGACAACAAAACGAAAGCAAGAATAAATTGACAACTTACGGAACCAATAAACATGGGCAATGGAATAAGACAGGGAGATTCTTTAAGCCCCTTACTATTCAATCTAATAATGGATGAGATTATTAAGAAAGTAAACGAAGAAAGAGGATATAGAATGGGGAACAAGGAAATCAAGATATTATGTTACGCCGACGACGCAGTATTAATAGCCCAAAACGAAGACAATCTGCAAAGATTAGTCCACAAATTCAATATAACAGCAAAAAGATTTAACATGATCATCTCAGCACAGAAAACGAAAACAATAGTAATTAACAAAGAACCCATTAGATGCAAATTGGAAATCGACGGTGCAAGCATAGAACAAGTCATGGAAATAAATTACCTGGGTATCAAAATAACTAGCTATGGAGATGTAGAAAAAGAGGTTAAAGATTAAATACAAAAAGCTAATAAAATCGCAGGATGTCCCAATAATACAATATGGCGAAATAAACACATTAATATAGAAACAAAGTCTCGAATATACAAAGCAACTATAAGACCAATAATGACATACGCATCAGAAACGAGACCGGACACAACTAAAACGCAGCGACTATTAGAAACAACCGAAATGGGGATATTGAGAAGAATAACAGGAAACACGCTAAGAGATCGAATAAGAAGTACCGAAATTAGAGGAAGATGCAAGGTGCAAGAGATAAATGAATGGACACTGAACAGGAAAAAAGAATGGAACAATCACATAAGTAGAATGGCAGACGATAGAATAGTGAAGATAGCAAGGGACAAATCACCACTAGGAAGAAGAAGCGTTGGCCGACCGCGCAAAAGATGGATTGACAACATTACGTAGAGAAGGCATAAATCAAAAAAAAACAGGCAAATTGCCTATATAGAAGGAGAAGAAGAACAAAAGAACAAAATGCACCAAAATAACATTTATATAAAAGACCTGAAAGCCGCAACTACTAGCATTAAAATAAGCAAATCAGGTGGTAAAGAAGAGGTAGATCCAGAAATGATAAAATATATGGTAAAGAAAGGAATAATATAGCTACATAAGATAATTTACACAAAATTTGTGACAATCCTGTTAATTGTATGATCAACGGTTTTGTTATTAAAATTTTAAGGTAGCAGACGAATTAAATTTAAAGCTCTGTTTGCAATGCGATGCTGTCTTCACACGATTGAAAATTTTACTTGGCCTTCCAGCAATCTTATGTTTCAAGTGAAATTCTAAGAATTTTAATCAAACATCGCTGGCCCATCAATAAGAAAGCTTTCTATGGCCGTTTCTGGTTGCTCTACCAAAACCTAAATTCTTCAAAATAATTATTTAACCCCTCAACGCAATCTTTAAATACCACCTAGTAGCTTGTGTATATAAATTTAAATTAGAGAATAGTAAGCACAAAATACTATTTTTTGTTGAGATAATAAGTGTTGTAAAATAAGTTAACTTTAAACGTGTCAACTGAATACAAAGTATCTACTTAGAAAGCAGTTTTATTTATAACTAATTTAATGTTTGATGGACCATTTTCGTTGCACTTGTCTTAATTATTTCGGATAATTGACATTTTATTATAAACCGCAGTAGTGTCTTAAATGGATGCGTTTATTTATTTATACTTTTAAAATATCCTATAACTGATAAAAGAAATGTTATTACAAAAAACGTTAAGTGAAAATTTCCTATTTTTTCGCCTAACCTTTTTATAGTCCACATAACAAAAACTTATTAAATTTTTAACACTAAAACTAGCTCCATTTTATAGCAGCTGCTTGGCGTAGAGCTAATTTTAATGAATTGTGAAGTAGATTAATGTGCTTCCCAAAATTAATAACAAGCCATGCTCAAGTAAAATCCCATAGGATGCCAATTATCCTGCAACATGCTTTCAGCTGGGAGATATTGCTACCTCTTGAAGCGTCCCAGCAGCGGGTCTCTTTCCTTCAGAAGTTGAATTATAAGAAGTTTTTAATTGGGTTTCTACGTACTGGCCTTTTAAAAATTTTGCTGCTGCCAGGGGTGTTGTTTAGGTATAGAATTGAACTGAACAGGATTATAATATATTTTACATATAATATTTGCGGATATTTTGTATTTGTGCATTTATTTTGAAAAAGTTATTACAATTAATTATTACGTTTGAAACAAAAAATAATTTGTATTTTTTGCTTTTAAGATATACATAATAATAATACATATATGAAAACTAAATAAATAATTAATAAAAAATTAATATGTTTAAGAAAAAAAAGTGCATGGTGTGGTTGATTCTCGGGTTATAAGGCCGTGGTCGGAGTTCAGAAACTCTTGACGTTTCGTCCACAACTGCGGCGGACATCTTTAGAAGAAAATCTTTAAAAATTAAGTGACGGTCCCGTGCGTTTTCGCTTTTATACTCGTGCGAGTGTGGTAGGGATGGTGTTGGGGATGTCACCGGGATGGTAGATAACGTGATCGGACTAGCTGCTGACGTCAATCGGATCATTGCAGGTAATATTTCAGTATTCTCTGACGTCACTCGCTCTTTCGCCGTATTGAGGTCGGCTTTTTGCCCCTTAAGAGCGATAAACCAAGACCTAGGTAGATTGAATCCGTCGTCCCTGTTAAAATTATTTTTCTATTTATAAATCTCCATCGCATCTCTGTATAATATCGGGTAGTAATTCCTACAGTTGGATAAAACTTGTGTTTGCCCGAATTCTATCTCGTGGTCAGGATTTTTCAACGCATGTTCAGCAACTGCTGATTTATCGGGTTGATTAAGGCGTAGATGACGTTTATGTTCCTTTATGCTGGTAGTAATCGTACGGCCCGTAGTCCCAATGTAGACTTGCTTACATGAGCAAGGTATGCAGTACACCCCTGGTGTATTCTGTGGATTTCTAGTATCTTTGGCTGGTCTAAGCAAATCCCGTATCTTAGTGGTAGTAGTATAGATGGTTTCCACTTTGTGTTTGTTGAGGATTTTTCCTATCCGGTCCGTAACCCTGTTGATGTAATGTAAAAAAGCCTTGCCTACCGTAGCCGATTTTGGATGTTTTTCTTGCTCACTTCTTAGGTTTGATTGCTCTATTTATCTCCGTCCTCGAGTAGCCAGTGGTTGACATATACGTCTTGCTCGATCTAATAACGTTTTCACAACCGTTCTTTTTTGACTTGGGTGGTGATTCGACTGCTTGTAAAGGTATATGTCCGTATACGTGGGTTTTCTGTACACTGTGTGTTGTAAATGTCCATTCTCCGATCTCATCACCTGTACGTCTAAAATAGCCATCCATCTTTCGATTCCAGTTCCATGGTAAACTGTATGCTTGGGTGTATGGAATTCAAGTGCATAAGAAATTGTAGCAGGGTCTCATTTCCGTGTCTCCATATTACAAAGGTGTCATCTACGTATCTTAGCCATTTCTAGGGCTTTAGAGGTGCTGTGTTGATGGCAATCTCTTCAAATTTCTCCATGTAGTAATTGGCGATTACAGGGCTGAGTGGACTACCCATTGTTACTCCGTCTTTTGTTCGTAATATGCGCCCTGCCAAACAAAGTAACTGGACGTAAGGCACTGCTGAAATAGCTGTAAGATATCGTTAAAAAATTTCCTTCAGGTGATTCAGGACATCTTGAAGTGGTACTATGGTAAACAGAGAAGTTACATCAAAGCTAACCATTAGATCTCCCCCCCTGTTATTAATCTCTTTTTGTTGATATCATCCAGAGAGGAACTCTTTATCTGTTTGATTGTGTCGCTTAGTATCCGCGATGTGGGATCATGTTTGAGCACGGTGTAAGTATTCTCATCGAGCAGTTCGGTCATCTTCTCCGTGTAGTCCTCCTGTGCTAGTACAACAGTGGCGTTACCTTTATCTGCTGGTAAGACAATTATGGTGTCATCATTCTTGAGTTCACGTAGAGCCTTTAATTCCGCCCTAGATAAGTTCTTCTTAGGTGGCTTAGCATGGCGCAGGATGCGTGAAGTCTCGACTCTTATTTCCTCTGCTTCGTCTGTTGGAAGGTTCCGTATGGCTGCTTCTACGTTGGCTAAAATATCCTCTACCGGAATGGATTTGGCTGTTACGGCAAACTTTTCACCTTTGCTAAGAGCACTGACGGCTTCCTGGCTAAGCTCGTGTTTGGAAAGGTTTATAACAGTTTGCTTATAATCCAGTTGTGTGGGAGCGCTTCTATTCTGTAAACGCTGAAACTTAGAAGATTGTCTAACGGTGGCGATCGGTCCATGTTTCTCCGTAGAATGGAAAGTGATGAGGTCTACAGTATCCCAGTCATCTTTGTGGATTATGCTGGCCAAGCTGACATGGATTTGCATCAGTTCTAGTGAACACAGAGCGAGGGTTTTTCTAGTAGCGTGCACTAGTTCTCTGACTAAGGCAGCTTCCGTTTTGCGATAAATTCGTTGGACCTGAGGAGTGCGCAGGTGGTGTTTGACCTGTAAATACTTCAGAGACAAGTAAGCACGTATAACATTTTTTTATATTAAGTCATAAATCTGCACATACATTCAAATTTGTTATATGGTAAGCAATATTTCTTTCTTTTTATTTTTGTGGAAAAGAACTTGATATGATTGTAAAAATATATTTTAGTTTAAAGAGAGTTGTAAGTTTCTGGCGTTTTATTTTTGTTTAAAATATTTATCTTACATAGATTTATTCAAAGCGAACAAACGTGTGCTGCGTTCTTACTGTGAGATAACCCGTGATGGGCATAGCCTCTTTGCTTGCATTACTAAGATCAGTTAGTTCTATATTTTTAATTTGAATTAATAATATAACGTCTATTTTACTAATTGCTGATAACAAAGAAAAGCTGGTTAATTACAATAAAAGCAATCAAATAACGAACACGCACACATCAGAAACATATTTAATGCTAGTATTTAGGCGGAACGGTTGTGTATTGAGCGATAGCAGTAATAAACCTCAAATTAAGTGCTGTAATTCATACTAAATTAAACAAAAATTTAATATTGCAAGTATTTTATTATCGATATTAGCAGATTTTCTGATATTAGAATTTATTTTGCTACTTATCGTTATATTGACACGCCTAACTAGTGTGCAGTTGCAGATTTTTGAAACAAGACGTACAAATAGGAGCCTGATTATAAAGTTAAATTTTATCGAATAAAAAATGTTCTTTTACTTATTAAACAAGATCCTTTAAGCCAAAGTTTCTTTATTTCTGTTTAAAACATTTTGATCCTCTTTGCTACAAAGAAATTTTGTACATGTGATGCTTGGGTTGCCTTTGCGTATGATATGGGAACCAGAATCAGCGTCTACCGTACTTACAATTTATAAATAGCAAGTTATTTTTATTGCATCGAGAAATTGTATACTCTGGGCTACTAAACAAGTTCGAATAGAAACGGAGAACAAAATAATTCAAAGTATAAATTGTAACTTTCAAAAATAGTTGCTAACCGTACAAATATTCAATGTTAATGTCAACCCTTTTTGTTTTTTAGATACCCTTGAACTGGAAGTCGATCTTAGAAATATTGAAACTAAGCAGCAGATTCAACCCTAGACAACTGATAACTGCACAAAAAGAAAGTCAGTTAAAGAAGGGTAAATGTAATTGCGATATTCAAATTTCACCAGATCTATAATAACGTATAATGTAATTGTTATCAAAATCCAGTTTTACTAGAACTACAGCTACAAGTAAAGGCATTAGAACTCAAATTAAAGTAATGTAAACCTAAAAATAGGCAGCTAAAGTCTAAGCTACTCAAGAAAATAAATTTGAAATTTGTTCATCTAAAAACAAACTGTTTTAATTCTATCGAGATAACTAAAGCTTCTTAGTTATGGTAAATCACCGTGAAAGAATAAGAAATATTAAAAACCTTTGTATACCAACTACCCCTTCTCTAAACTAAGATGTAGAAACACTGATAAAAAGCGCAATTCAGAAAATAATTTTAATTTTAGAACTATCTAAAGGAACATGTAAATGTCTTTCTGGACTTTTTACAAAAGTACTAGGAGTCCTTAAAACCAAGATAAAGTCTATGAATGCTAAGGATCATATCTGTGGAATTCTATTCAACAAGATGTCCATTGGTGTAAAAGTTTAAAAGGTTAAGTTGTAATGATACTGAATAACTAAAAAGAAATAGTTTACTACAATTTTGATCAGCCCATAAAAAAAGAATTGTTGTAATAAATTACAGTGAAAGAATTTAAATTAATAACATATTTGTGTTTAGCTCATTGGTTGGAATTACGAATAATTTTTCAATCACCATTCTATTTGACCAATTTCAAAACATTTATTTCTTTTTCAATGTTTCTGATATGCTTAAGTTAATCCACAACCATTTACTAAATGATGGATTGTTATACATACATTATATACAAAGGAAAGACTATTAGTATGAATGTTTTATAAACGGAATTGAATAAAATTTTTGTTTTACTGTTGACGTCATTTACATAAAATAAAACAATATGCTTATATTATTTGATAGGTTCACGTTGGAACATGGAGTTGCGATTTGACTTTCTTAAGCGTTAAGACCGTTGTTCCGCTCCGATCACTCGAAAGTACAAGTGTTAACGACTATTGCGTGTTATCGCCGCTTGCGGCTGTTACTAGTGATAGTGCATTTCCTACAACAATTGATAGTAGTAAGTACTAAATTCACTATAATAGAACCCCTGCGGAGGGGTTCCTGACCATTATGAGCGCTAATGATAATAAAAGAAAGAGTGGCAATATTTCGCAGTCGGAATATGAACCCAATAAAAAGTATTTGTTTGAACTAACAAAAATTTAATCTCAAAAAACAAATTCTATTTAAATGAAAAACAAATAGAAAATGCAGGCAAAATTATCTATCAAGACAAGCACGCTGCAGCAATCAATGCAATGGATACCGGTAATCCACCACAATCCACACCAGTGCCCGCTGAAAAGAAAATAAAAATTCCACCTTTACATTTGCACAATGCTAAAACTCAATTACCAGGAAATACTACAGGAACTAAAAGAAAAACCTAAATTAAATTTTCAACAGTTCATAAAAACAATCAACTAAGGATCAACCTAACAAGCATAGAAGATTATCGATGTATGACAAAACACTACAGTGAAATGAAATTAAGTTATCACACTTTTAAGGACCCGGAAGCAAATAATCTCTCTGTAATTATCCGGAATATACCTGTATCACTGACGGAAGAAAAAATAGAAACTGAATTAAAAGCCTTAAAATACCCCATTAGAAAGATCGCGCGCTTGTATAACAAGAATAAATATCCAATTCCCCTATGTGCAGTGGATCTTGAAAATACACAGGAAGGTGGGAAAATCGAGGTTGAGCCACGAAGAAAATCTTCAGAAATCCCACAGTGTAAAAAATGTCAACTATATGGTCATACGCGAAACTACTGCCAATCTATGCCACGATGTGTGAAATGCACAGATAACCACCTATATGATAACTGTCCCAAAAAACCAAGTGAGGACCCACAATGTGTTAACTGTTTGGAAAAACACCCCGCAAACTATAAAGGATGCAGTTACTTCCTTAAGTAAAAGCAGTCGACAAATAACAACTACAGAACACCGAATAAAACATTTGCACAAGCTACCTTAACTAAGCAGGAGAGCCAAGTAAACCAGACGCCCTCACCTCGTCAACGCCAAGGACGTGCAGCTCAAGCTAATGCCAACCAGGCGAGAGAATCTCAAAACACAATTGACCTTGTCATAACTATATTAACAAAACTCGTTAAGTTACTCATTCCAAACTTAGAAAAACTAACGCCATTATTAGCATCTATACTTTCTACCTTGCTAACTAATGAACCCAAATAAACATCAAATAATTACTAAATAAACCTTGACTAATTGTAATGCCAATGGTCTAAAAATACAACTCTCCATTTTTATTGATTTTATGACTCGTTATAACCTAGATATTGCTTGTGTAACAGAAACTCACTTTATTAATACTGAAACGTTCCGCATCCCAGGATATTCAGTGCACCGAAAAGATAGAGTAGCTGATAAGGCCTCCGGGGGAGTAGCGATCATAGTAAAGAAAAAAATAAAACATCACCTACTGCATCTCGTTGATATTGAAAACTTAGAAGCTATACCTATACAAGTACACATGGGCTGTAATCGCCTCCTAAAATTAATCGCTGCGTACAAACAACCCAATAAAAGACTATTAGACTCTGACATAGATAAATTATTCAACAATACAGAGCCTACAATGTTACTAAGCGATCTAAACGCAAAAAACACCACCTGGGGATGCCTAACTATCAACGCTGAGGGTATAAGGCTACACAACATTATGGCGAACCATTGCATACTTATATCAGCACCAAATGAGTTTACCTATTACCCGTACAGGGCTGACCATCAGCCTGACATCTTAGACGTTGTGTGACACAAGAATCTTCAAAAACCAATCCAACAAACGATAACTAATGAACTAGACTCGGATCATCTCCCCGTAATCATGTCTTTCTTTGACATGCCTCAAATAAAGCCAGCTGCTCCTAAACTTGTTGATGGAGTAACTGAGTGGAACACCTTTCAAAAAAAGCTAGACCAAAAACTAAATTGGAGGGGACCGCTACAATTCCTTATGTGCATCGATGAAGCAATAACACAATACACGGCTGCAATACAAGAAAGCGCACAAGAAACTACAACACCACGGAACAAAGAAGTGTTACTTCGCACAACATAACACCTGATTACATAATAAAACTTATAAAATCAAAAACAGATACAGAAGAGGCTGGCAAAAACATGACTACCCTACTACAAAACGTTACTTAATAAATTAAATCATTTAGTAAAACAAGAGCTAGATAACCTTCGAATAATAAGATACAATAATTACCTTGAAGATATCCATCCTGGTGACTCCAATATGTGGAAGGCAAAAAGACTGTTAAGACAACCAAATGTTATTTACCCTTTAGTAGATAACAACACAACTTACTTAACTGAAGAAGAAAAATCAGAAATATTGGCCACGCACCTAGAGAAAGTCTTTACGCCTAATGCAGCCGAACATGACCCTCTACTTGCGACCTAGATAGCAAACACTATAGCTGACTTTCATATGCGGGAGACTACTGAAATAACCCCTGTGTCTGCTCAAGAACTCCGACTACGCATACAGCGCCTTCCTAAGCGCAAGTCCCCCGGACCAGATTTGATAAACAACGAAATATTAAAACACTTATCCAAAAAATCTGCAGGTTATTTAACCTCAATTTGTAATGGCTGAATGAGGCTAGGATATTTTCCAGTACCTTGGCGAACTGCGAACATACTACCAATTTACAAAACTAGAAAAGGCAAGCACAACCCTGATAGCTACCGACCTATTAACTTATTATTTACCTTAGCCAAACTCCTGGAAAAGGTGATACTCACTCGCCTGCGGGACTTTATACTCGAAAACGAAATTATTCCGCCTCACCAGTTTGGGTTCAGACGGTCGCACTCAACAGCTCACCAACTTATTAGATTAACAGAACTATTTGAGAAGCGGTTTGAAGGGAAGAAGTACACAGCAGCAATCTTCCTAGATTTGGAAAGAGCCTTTGATAAAGTCTGGCGTGAAGGACACTTGTACAAAATGATAAAGCTACACATCCCAGCTTATATAATCAAAATTATAAACTCCTTTCTGAACAATAGAACTTTCAGAGTAAGAATCAACGCAACAATTTCTAGCATCAAAACAACAAAAGCAGGAGTCCCTCAGGGTAGCCTTTTGGGACCAATCTTATTTAATCTTTATGTACATGACTTGCCCACGGTACGGCGATTCTAATGCAAGGCACTACAATTGAAACAACAACAGAACGACTACAAAACGCAGTAAACGTATCGTGTGACTGGTATCGAAAGTGGAAAGTAAAAATCAATCCTACCAAATCGCAAGCAAACAATCAGACTAAACAACGATGATGTACCATGGAAACCCAAAAGATGCTGCAGTAAAGTACCTAGGAGTCCACTTACATACAAAACTCAACTGGTGATATCACCTAAATAAAAAAATTAATGAGTGCCACACAAGACTCATTCTATTGTACCATTTGATCAACCGAAAATCGCATCTTAGATCTGAATGCTCATTATTAATTTATAAGGCGATTCTCCGGCCTATATTAACTTATGCATGCCCAGTTTGGAGTAACGCAACCAAATCCTCATTGAAGAAACTTCAAACCATGCAGAACAAAGTGCTACGTTTTGCAATTAACTGCCCTTGGTTCATACGCAACAGCCAAATACACCAAGAGTTAAGTGTTCCACTAATTACAGACTACATTCACAAACTAACTAGTAACTTCTTTAAAAAATTAGTGATGTGCTCAAGTGCAACTAAATTAAACCTCGGTCAAAATTAAGCGTAAGCTACCACAAGACCTACTATAGATTAACTAACCCTAATGTAATATTATAAACTAAATGTTGTAAGTCAGAGGTGTGAATACGCTCACTTAGTCCTCTCTCAAAAATTAATGTACTCCTAGTTATAAGTTGTCCTTGTACCAAAGCATTCGTTTGGAGACCCAGCTAATCTATAATAAAAAAAAAACGTTGCAACATAACTTTAATCAAATTAAACCCCAAAACTTGCAAAGGTCGTTTACAAAAATGGTCCTAAAATATATTTTTTTAAGAAGTGTATTTGGGATGAAACTGCCATACCAAAATATAGTCCTAATAAAACTGGAGACTTTGTTATTGTTTATCCATAGTCTTACCAAAGTATAAAAAAAGAAATAATACTTTAAATCAACCATGTTTGTCGGCTATGAAAGCATTTTTTCAAAGCACCGTGCATCTAAAATTTTTCATGAATATCTCAAATCAAATCACGGCGTTCATTATTTATTAGAAACTAGAACAAACTAAAATGTTATAGACTGCGCGTTTCCATAAGTAGAAAAACGAGTAGAGCCAATACAAGTTCAAATTCTTGTAAATTTAAAAATCAAATGATAGCAAGATTGGCGAAATTTTCATAAATAGAACTAACAGCTCAGTCACCACAACATTCATAGTTCACATGAATGGTACCTGAGTAATTCAACTTCAAAACCCTAAATAAATTCCCGAGGAATATAATTGGGTATTTAGTATTGCTGCTGAAGAAACAAGGCAAAGAGACCTTCAGTAGGTTGAAAAAGCTAAATTTGCAGAAAAATTGGCAAACAAATTACAAGAAAACCCGCACATTTTCTTAAATGTAACAAATAGTAATTATTGTACTTATATCGTATTATATTAGGTCCTGTGTCTTCAATGTAATAAGACTTACTTTAGCATTGTATTTTACCTTCTTCTCTACATTCAGATAAGTCCAGTAAAACTTAATTTTATAAGAACTGTGTTGTTTTATTGTGTTTTCCTTTTTAAATTAAAATTAATTATTGTATAGTGCTATCTTATTGTTTCAATCTGAATGTTGGCTTTAAATAATATCGTTCAAACCTTTAACCTTATAACAATATATTATATTCTATTTACATTGGTAAAAAAAACAAAAAGTTTATTTAATGAAACCGCTATCTGGTTTTGTCACGGTAATATTATATATTATATTAAAATGACAAAACATTTCTTAACATCAAAAATTAATTAAACTAATTAAGACAATAAACTAATACATCATTCATATCAAACGATTATTCATACAGAAATTATGTTCATCAACTGTTGCCGAAAAACGGTATGACATTAAATATGTTAAGCACAGTAATCAATAAATTCAATAACGGTCAAGTTTTTAAAATTGCATTACGGAATTCCAAATGATCACAACATACAAATTTGAAAGTAAAAACCTTCCTATGCCTTCATAACAAACTAACATCCAAAACTCACTATGCCACAGGAATTTGTTTAAAAATTTTCCATTTAATTAGATGTACAGTATAGATCACCCAAATAATATGGTGTTTTTGTTGTTAAATTTCGAAATTTTACACAACATTCTAAAATTGCTTTCTTTCAAACCAATTGTCTAAAAGTAATGACAATGTAACTTAAGAAACTACCATACCACTAGTTATATCGGCCTACCAAAGTACATTATAATTAAGCTAATGGTGCATCCTTTTCATTAGCACCAATGTTTTTAGCAGGCTGTGACTTAAGATCGAAAAATTTATATTTCGTGTACGTTTTATAAAAAACAAAAGCTAAACAATTATATTTATAAACCGTACGGATATAACACCTAATTACGAATTACCATACGATCATACTCCTATACTGCTAACTGTAAGGGTAATAACTCGTCGATTATATATTATATTTTATTTACTTGATAAACATTAAAAGCTTATTTATCTACAGCATCGTCTATTTTGGTTTAAGGTATTCTGGAGTACAAAAAAAACATTCATATTAAAAACTGCTTAAATAATGCAAAACAGTAAAAAATGTTATATGTATGATATGAAGAAGGGTCACACACACAGTGTATTAAATTTTTAGTTTGCATTTCATCGTCGTGTAGTGAATGGGATAGACATACTTCAAGAAAAAACTACCAGTTCAGGTATTTACTTGCCATAAAATTCTTCATTCATTATTTCTTTCAGATTGTTTATCTGTACAGGATACCGTTAAAAAATATTTATCTTTTTGCTACGAATGATTAGTAGATTATATGTAATATAATAATAAGAATATAATAAATATTTAATGCAAAACATTTAGGGTGCCATTTTTAAGAATTTACTACTAGTATAATTAATAAATTATTAATGTTTAATCATTATTGTTTAAATATAAGTTTATGTAACAGTTATAGAAAAATACTCATTTTGCTTTAGTATGTATCGTAATACTTAATATCTTTTAGAATATGAACATATAAAATCTGCATCATAAATATGAAGACGACGTTGATATAATTAAATCAGTTAGTGTAGGTAAGATATAACCAGGAAAGCAATGAGAGTGAACTATAATGCGCATGCGTGAATAAGAACGGCTATATTGTTCATATTAAATATAAGTTAAAGAAAG